>JABWTJ010000124.1:1200000-1847737 GCA_016801875.1 Solanum sitiens | reverse complement strand
CAGACTTGTTCGAAGACGATGATTTCATAATTTTTCTCATGTTTAACTATATAAAAACATTCCTAAACATCATGAGATCATTCCTATCAAAAATCATAATTCTTGAATCCATAATTAAATTCAAGGAGAGTTAAAGTCAAGTTTAGTAGTTAAGTAGCAAGTCCATAAAAGTTTATACAGTTTTCAAAAGTCCTTCACGAACGTTTTTACTTTGTTTTAAGGCTTATGTTCCAAATTAAGTAAACAGTAAAGTTTCGAAGTTAATTTCTTCAAAAAAGTATATGGGAACTACGTATTCCCAAGAATTTTAAAATGTTTTCACATTTGAGAAAGAAAGTGATCATCGACTCCAAGTGTTACGACCGGGTAGAACCCCCTAGAAGTAACATGGCGTACTTGACCTCTCGAAGGTCTTAACAAGCCTATAGTTATCATTCATCGCATTGTCATAGGTAAATAGCAGAAATATTAATACTTTCATAGAACATTGTATGCTAGAACATCACTTCCATTATATATATAAAATATCGTAATACATAGTTAGACTCTAATTCTCTTTGCCGTCATAGACTCAACGTCATTAGAGTACATTAGGGACACGGTCCTTATAACATAGAAGATTAACTAAACTATTACGTGACTTTACATAAACATAATGTAGGGAATCCTTGAAACATAAGGATCCCTTTCCTTGAGCTTGGGAAACACATATCAAGCCCTTCACCTTAGCGACATCCTTTAAGCATTCATAACCTACACTTTGTGTAAAAAGTAAAGAAGAATGGTGTTAGTACAAGAATACACTAAGTATGGCAACCATGCAAAAACATGCATTTAAAAGGGACATTTTACTTGAAACCATGCATCATGCCTTTTTATGAAAACTTCATAAAGCTTGATACAAAGAGCATCATATAATTCACATACTTCATTTAGGCATGTACAATAGTCATAATATCCCATAAAAACAAACAGTACATTTAAGACATATTTTCCATCACTTTACAGTAACTACCATTTCCTTACAATGACCTCTTTTTCCCTTTACATTGAGCTTATTTCACTTTCAGTGAGCTTATTACATTTTACAGTGAACTTCTTTTTTTAACTCATTAACCTCTCAAGTAACCCTCTAGTGATACTTGGTGCAATGCAAATCACGCATACATCCTACATAAGCCATGACATACCATCATAGAAGTATAGAACATCATAGACACATTTAACTCAGGATCCTAATGACATTAGAGTGAACTCTATTCAATTTGCACATATACTAACTTCACTTTACATAAAACATTATAAGACCTTACTCATGACCCCAATCTAAGTCTACTAGTTCAATGTGCATGTGAAGCCCCATAACCTCACACATACTTAGTAAACATATCATAAGACCACAAGCATCTTAACAAGTACTTCATACATAAATATGGCAACTATAGACAACTTCATACATACCGAGCAAGACTTCATCAGGTAGTCAATATGACCAACATTATGCACATAAGAAGGGACCACATCACACACACCCATTTGGACTCATACCATGCACATCATCACAAAAGTAGAGAACACTACAAGGTCATACATAATAAACATAAATATATTCATATACATTAGAACACCTTCCTAGAACTCCCTTCAAGAGCTACTTGTTCAATGCATAGGTGAAGTCCCATACCCCCACCTACGCTAAGAAACGTCCCTTAGGTTATCCTAGTTAGGGTCATTATTTTACTTCCATTATTGTAACGACCTGCTTAGTCATTTTGAGCAGCAGATTTTATTTCTGGAAAACTCTCTGAGACGACGTATCCAACGACGGACCGTCATGGGCACGACGGACCGTCGAGGGTGTCTCGTTCCAAACACTTGGAATTCTTATATTTGAGTGCTGAAATCGACTCTCTGAACTCTGTGATGGACCTGCAGGACGGACCGTCACATACATGACGGACCGTTGTGAGGTTCCATTTCAAAAAACTTCAACTCTTGAGAATTGGGTACTGAGATCAATTCTCTGAACTCTGTGACGGAAGTGCAGGACGGACCGTCACAGACATGACGGACCGTTGTGAGGTTCCGTTTCAAAACACTTCAACTCTTGAGAATTGGGTACTGAGAGCAATTCTCTGTCCGTCGTGACGGACCTGCAGGACGGACCGTCGTAGGCACGACGGACCATCACAGGTTGCGTAATCCCAATCTGGGTCAAATTTCTGGGTAAGTTTTAAAGGGGAGTTTTGGACTATTCTTGCTATAATTATAAATTTCGTGGGTCAATGTTAAAAACTCAAATTCTTGGGGGTGTGAAGGAGATAACCTTGAGTTACTTAGTGGGTTATTTCCTCATATTTTATACCTAATTATATGCTAAATTAGGGAAAAGAGAGAGAGTTTGGAAGAAGAAAAAATAGAGAGAAGAAGGAGAGAAAGAAACGATCTATAGAGAGAGACAACCAAGAGGAAACAAAAAGCTTTGAGAGATTGCTTGCTTGATCAAGAATCCTTGGTGAAGGTAGGTTATGGTTTGATACTATTAGTAGTAAACTCTTAATAGTGTATGATATGTATTGGTAGTATTGTAAACCCTTCTATATGCTTAATTGTATGCTTGCATGAATGTGATTATGTGATTGTGATAAAATAAGCTTAATGAAGCTTTGAATCCAAAATCTTGAAGAACCCTAATTTCACCTTGTGATTGATGATGCCTTGGTATAAAAGAAGGCTTGATGAATTGATAGAATGATGTTAGTGGATCGGAGTGTCACGTTCCGACACATAGTATTAGGGGATCGGGTGTCACGAACCGACACGTAGAATTAGGGGATCGGAGTGTCACGTTCCGACACATAGTATTAGGGGATCGGGTGTCATGAACCGACACGTAGAAATGGGATGAGTGTCAGTCCGACACATAGTATTAGGGATCGGTGTCAGAACCGACACGTAAATAGCGGATGAGTGTCACGTTCGACACATGTCATTGGGAATGGTGTCACGTAACAGACATATAGGATTAGGGGATCAAGAGTGTCACTTTCTGACACCATATTCTAGGAGGATCGGGTGTCACGACGCCGAACACGTAGAATTAGGGAATCGGAGTGTCACGTTCCAACACATAGTAGTAGGGGATCGGAGTGTCACGTACCGACACAAGAGGAAGAAAGATAATGAATCTTGGGAGATGTTAAAATACTCAATGTAATGAACCTAATTCCCAAATGAGTGTGGTATTGAGGCTTGAGTCCTCATGGATGAACTTGGTAGTACTTATTGATGATTATGGTACTTGTTGCTACATGTTGAGTATTGTAGTTGATTTATGATATGAACTGATATATACTGTTTTCTATTTTGAGTTGGCCGATGATACCTACTCAGTACTTGTGTTTTGTACTGACCCCCTACTTGTTGTTTCTTTCTTTGTTATTTGGGGAATGCAGCAAACGTACCGTCGTCTTCAACTCACAGCGATTCTAGTCGTCTTCATTACACCGGATTTAGGGTGAGCTAATGCTTCTATGCTTTGGCTGGATCTTCTCTTCAAGTCTGATTGATGCCTTGAACTTCCGGCATGGACTAGCCTTTTATTTATTTTAGCTTCTTAGATACTTTTAGATTAGTAACTTGAGGATAGATGTTCTTGTGATGATGACTTCCAGATTTTGGGGATAATGGGTTATAAATTTTAAAAGTTATTTAATTGTTTTCGTTAATGAGTTTTAAGTCTTCTGCTTTGTATTTTGTTCAATATGTTGGGGTTTTAGATTGGTTGGTTCGCTCACATAGTAGGATAAGTGTGGGTGCCACTCGCGGCTCGATTTTGGGTCGTGACAAACTTGGTATCAGAGCATTAGGTTCGTTGGTCTCATCACACAAGAACGAGTCTAGTAGAGTCTTAAAGAACGGTAGGGGGACGCCTTTACTTTTCTTTGAGAGGCTATAAGACTTTAGGAAAATTCCATTCTTTCTTTCTTTCTTTCGTGCTATTACTTGGATCCAATTGGTATCTAGGTGATACAAATTGGTATCTGACCATCTTCACTCTATTTCACAGATGGTTAGAACTAGAGCAACGACTGCACCAACACCAACACCGGCAAGACAAGAAACGTCTGAGCCAGCCACTGGGGCTGTAGCTCGGAGAGGAAAAGTGGCGAGAGGCCGTGGAAGAGGTCGTGGGAGGACGTCCTCTAGAGGAAGAGGACAAGCACCTAGCCCACCTGGTACTAGGGCGGTGACTCCTCCACCGACAGAGGAAATGGTAAGAGAGGGTGAGGAAGGGGAGAATGAACAAGCACAGAATGAGGAATTGCCACCCCAACCTACCCCAGAGATGATCAATCAGGTTCTTGCTTATCTTAGCGGGTTATCTGATCAGGGTCAGACACCTCCAGTGTTTTCTGCACCAGCACCTCAGGTTCCGGAGATACAACATGCGGCCACTATGGCTCCCCGCATGGATACTTCATTGGAAATAGGCACGTTTCCTCGTCTGACTACAGGGCCTATAATGACAAATGATCAGCATGAACTTTTCAGTAAGTTCTTGAAATTGAAACCTCCAGTCTTCAAGGGTGCTGAATCTGAGGATGCTTACGATTTTCTGGTTGACTGTCATGAGCTACTATACAGGATGGGTATAGTAGAACGGTTTGGTGTTGAGTTCGTGAGTTATCAGTTTCAAGGGAACGCCAAAATGTGGTGGCGGTCAAATGTTGAGTGTCAACCAACAGAGGCACCACCTATGACTTGGGCATCATTCTCTAGTTTGTTTATGGAGAAGTATATTCCCCGGACTTTGAGGGATAGGAAAAGGGATGAGTTCTTGAGCCTAGAGCAAGGTAGGCTGTCGGTTACTGCATATGAGGCTAAGTTTCGGGCAGTATCCAGGTAGCCACCCACTTGTTTCAGTCCACAAGAACGGATTCGCCGTTTTGTGAAGGGTTGAGGTCAGAGTTGCGGGTTTTAGCCGTACAGGTGAGCGCTACGGCAAAATCCTTTCAAAGAAGTGGGTAGACTTCGTGATAGAGTGGAAGGAGTGAAGGCCAGATGACTTCACATGGCATCGACATCAAAAAGGTTTCGAAAGGGAGGTGAGTTTAATGGTTCTTACTCTAGAGGACAGGGTTCAGGAGGCTACTCAGTCCGACCAATTCAGTCTTCACTACAGACTGTAGTTGGGGGTCCACCTCAGACCGGTCAACACTTCTCGGAGAGGCCTATGCTTGAATCCAGAGAGTGTTATGGATGTGGGGAGACTGGACATATTAGGAGGAATTGTCCAAAACAGAGTTATAGACCCCCAACAGCTAGAGGTAGAGGTGGTCATGGTAGAGGCCGTTATTCTGGAGGACGTGGTGGCCGAGGTAGTGGTGGTCACCAAAATGGCCGAGGTGATGGACAAACTGGAGCTACTACAATGCCACATGGTAGGGGCAACGGGCAGACTGGAGATAGGGCTCATTGTTACGCTTTCCCTGGGAGGTCTGAGGCAGAGGCATCTGAGGCTGTTATCACAGGTAATCTTTTGGTTTGTGATTACATGGCTTCTGTATTATTTGATCCTGGCTCCACGTTTTCATATGTATCTTCCTCATTTGCTACTGGTCTAAATCTACATTGTGAATCGCTTGACATGCCTATTCGTGTTTCTACTCCGGTGGGTGAGTCTGTGATAGTTGAAAAGGTATATAGGTCATGCTTGGTGACTTTTGTGGGGAGCAATACTTATGTAGACTTGGTCATTTTAGAAATGGTTGATTTTGATGTAATTCTTGGTATGACTTGGCTTTCTCCAAATTTTGCGATCTTGGATTGTAATGCTAAAACTGTGACGTTAGCCAAGCCTGGGACAGATCCGTTAGTGTGGGAGGGGGACTACACTTCCACTCCGGTTCGTATCATCTCCTTTCTTCGTGCTAAAAGAATGATTAGTAAGGGGTGCTTAGCTTTCTTGGCACATCTCAAGGATGACACTACCCAAGTACCTTCAATTGAGTCGGTTTCGGTAGTCCGTGAGTTTCTGGATGTGTTCCCTGCAGATCTTCCTGGTATGCCACCGGATAGAGATATTGATTTCTGCATTGATCTGGAACCGGGTACTCGACCCATTTCCATACCCCCTTATAGAATGGCTCCAGCTGAGTTAAGGGAGTTAAAGGCCCAACTTCAGGAGCTGTTAGGTAAAGGTTTTATTAGGCCAAGTGCATCCCCTTGGGGTGCTCCTGTTTTATTTGTGAAGAAGAAAGATGGAAGTCTTCGGATGTGCATAGACTACAGGCAGCTGAATAAGGTACGATTAAGAACAAGTATCCTATTCCCTCCATGATGATTTGGTGCGATCAGTTTACAAGGTGCTTGTGTCTTCTCTAAAATTGATTGGAGGTCCCGGTTATCATCAATTGAAAATACGGACACAGATGTGCCAAGACTGCTTTTCGAACCAGGGTTGGGCATTTATGAATGCTTAGTAATGTCTTTTGGGAGCTTACGAATGCCCTGCTGCGTTCATAGCCTAATGAACGGGATTTTTAAGCCATATCTGGATCTTTTTGTTATTGTATTTATTGATGATATACTGATATACTCAAAGAGCAAGAAGGAACATGAGGAGCACTTGAGAAGTGTGTTGGAAGTATTGAGGGAGAAAAAGCTTTATGCCAAATTCTCCAAGTGTGAGTTTTGGCTGGATTCAGTGTCCTTCTTGGGGCACGTGGTTTCTAAGGATGGGGTGATGGTGGATCCTGCTAAGATTGGAACAGTGAAGAATTGGGTAAGACCTACTAATGTGTCAGAAGTAAGGAGCTTTGTTGGTTTAGCCAGCTACTACCGTCGATTTGTCAAGGGATTCTCTTCTATTGCTTCCCAAGTGACGAACTTGACAAGCAAATGTTCCATTTGTATGGTCGATGAAATGTGATGAAAAGCTTTTCAGAAACTCAAGACATGCTGACTACTGCACCTATCCTTACCTTGCCAATATAGTGTAAGAACTTTCATTGTGATGTGATGCATCCGATTCTGGGTTTGGGTAAGTGCAATGCAAGAGAAGAATGTAATTGCCTTATGCTTCGAGGCAATTAAAGGTGCATGAACGTAACTATCCGACCCATGATTTGGAGTTGGATGCGGTAGTGTTTGCATTAAAGCAATGGAGACACTATCTATATGGGGTCAAGTGTGAGGTCTACACAAATCATCGTAGTCTACAGTATGTTTTTACCCAGAAAGACTTGAATTTGAGGCAGAGGAGGTGGATGGAACTGTTGAAGGACTATGATATTACCATTCTGTATCACCCAGGAAAGGCAAATGTGGTAGCTGACGCTTTAAGTAGAAAAGCAGGTAGTATGGGTAGTTTAGCCCACTTACAAGTTTCTAGACGCCCATTGGCTAGAGAAGTCCAAAATTTGGCTAACGACCTTATGAGACTGGAAATACTAGAGAAAGGAGGATTTTTTGCCAGTGTGGAGGCAAGATCTTCTTTTCTTGACAAGATCAAGGGAAAACAGTTTGATGATGAAAAGCTAAGCCGAATTCGGGATACGGTGTTGCGAGCGGTCCTAAAGGGCAATATTGATTTGAGGAAGGTGTCTTGAGGATTAAGGGAAAGGGTATGTGTGCCTGTGTTGATGATTTGATCACACCTATCCCTTACAGAGCTCATAGTTCCGGATAATTTCTATACAATCCCTGGGTGCAACCAGATGTACGTGACCTTAAAGCAAACACTTTTTGGTGAGTAGAATGAAGCGCGACATTGTTGATTTTGTTGCCAAATGTCCCAAATTGACAGCAAGTAAAGTATGAACACCAGAGGCCCGGGAGAACACTTCAGAGAATGCCCATTCCTGAATGGGAAGTGGAGAGAATTGCAATTGGACTTCGTGGTTGCGTCTTCCAAAGACATTGGGTAAGTTTGACTCTATTTGGGTAATTGTGGACAGATTAACTAAGTCTGCTCACTTTATTCCGGTCAAGGTGACCTACAATGCAGAGAAGTTAGCCAAAATCTACATCTCAGAAATTGTTCGATTGCATGGAGTTCCACTCTCCATTATATCAGATAGAGGTACGCAGTTTACTTCTAAGTTTTGGAGAACATTGCACGCAGAATTAGGTACTAGGTTGGACCTTAGTACTGCATTTCACCCTCAGACCGATGGTCAGTCTGAGCGAATGATTCAAGTGTTGGAGGATATGCTTCGCGCATGTGTGATTGAATTTGGTGGTCATTGGGATAACTTCTTACCCTTAGCGGAGTTTTCATACAATAATAGCTATCACTCCAGTATTGACATGGCCCCATTTTGAAGCATTGTATGGGAGGAGATGTAGGTCTCCCATTGGTTGGTTTGACGCATTTGAAGTTAGACCTTGGGGTACTGATCTGTTGAGGGATTCATTGGAGAAGGTGAAATCTATTCAAGAAAAGCTTTTAGCAGCTCAAAGTAGGCAAAAGGAATATGTAGATCGAAAGGTTAGAGACTTGGAGTTCATGGAGGGTGAACAAGTCTTGCTGAAGGTTTCACCCATGAAAGGGGTGATGCGGTTTGGAAAAAGGGGTAAGCTAAGTCCAAGGTATATTGGACCATTTGAAGTACTTAAGCGAGTAGGGGAGGTGGCTTATGAATTAGCCTTGCCTCCAGGGCTGTCAGGAGTGCATCCGGTTTTTCATGTGTCTATGTTAAAAAGAATAACCATGGGATGGAAGCTCATCATTCGTTGGGATTCGGTTCTGCTTGATAGAAATTTGTCCTTATGAAGGAAGGAACACTGTTGTATTTTAGATAGATGAAATTCGCAAGTTGAAATCAAGGGAGATTGGCATCTATAAAAGTCAATGGAAGAATCGACCAGTTGAAGAGGCCACTTGGGAGAAGGAAGCTGATATGAAGAAAAATATCCCGCATCTGTTCCACAGTTCAGGTACTCCCCTCTCATCCTTGTCCTTTCTTCTTTTGAATCGTTCGAGGACGAACGCTGGGTAAAAATTGGTATCTATTGTAACGACCTGCTTAGTCGTTTTGAGCAGCAGATTTTAATTCTGGAAAAAACTGTCTGAGACGACGTATCCAACGACGGACCGTCATGGGCACGACGGACCGTCGAGGGTGTCTCGTTCCAAACACTTGGAATTCTTATATTTGAGTGCTGAAATCGACTCTCTGAACTCTGTGACGGACTTGCAGGACGGACCGTCACAGACATGACGGACCGTTGTGAGTTTCCGTTTCAAAACACTTCAACTCTTGAGAATTGGGTACTGAGAGCAATTCTCTGAAGTCTGTGATGGACATGCAGGATGGACCGTCACAGACATGACGGACCGTTGTGAGGTTCCGTTTCAAAACACTTCAACTCTTGAGAATTGGGTACTGAGAGCAATTCTCTGAAGTCTGTGATGGACATGCAGGACGGACCGTCACAGACATGACGGACCGTTGTGAGGTTCCGTTTCAAAACACTTCAAACTCTTGAGAATTGGGTACTGAGAGCAATTCTCTATCCGTCGTGACGGAAGTGCAGGATGGACCGTCGTAGGCACGACGGACCGTCACAGGTTGCGTAATCCCAGTCTGGGTCAAATTTCTGGGTAAGTTTTAAAGGGGAGTTTTGGACTATTCTTGCTATAATTATAAATTTTAGTGGGTCAATGTTAATAACTCAAATCCTTGTGGGTGTAAAGGAGATGACCTTGAGTTATTTAGTGGGTGGTTTCCTCATCTTTCATACCTAATTATATGCCAAATTGGGGAAAAGAGAGAGAGTTTGGGAGAAGAAAAAATAGAGAGAACAAGGAGAAAAGAGGAACGATCTATAGAGAGAGACAACCAAGAGGAACCAAGAAGCTTGAGAGATTGCTTGTTTGATCAAGGATCCTTGGTGAAGGTAGGTTATGGTTGATACTATTTGTAGTAAACTCTTAATAGTGAATGATATGTATTGGTAGTATTGTAAACCCTTCTATATGCTTAATCTTATGCTTTCATGATTTGACTTCTAATGTTTTTTTGATAAAATAAGCTTAATGAAGCTTTGAACCCAAAATCTTGAAGAAACCCTAATTCACCTTGTTATTGATGATGCCTTGGTATAAAAGAAGGCTTGATGAACTAAAGTAATGAGATTGGTGATGCCTTGGTATAAAAGAAGGCTTGATGAATTGGTAGAATTAGGGGATCGGAGTGTCACGTTCCGACACATAGTATTAGTGGGTCGGGTGTCACGAACCGACACGTAGAATTAGGGGATCGGAGTGTCACGTTCCGACACATAGAATTAGGGGATCGGAGTGTCACGTTCCGACACATAGTATTAGTGGATCGGGTGTCACGAACCGACACGTAGAATTAGGGGATCGGAGTGTCACGTTCCGACACATAGAATTAGGGGATCGGAGTGTCACGTTCCGACACATAGTATTAAGGGATCGGGTGTCACGAACCGACACGTAGAATTAAGGGATCGGAGTGTCACGTTCCGACACATAGAATTAGGGGATCGGAGTGTCCCGTTCCGACACATAGTATTAGGGGATCGGGTGTCACGAACCGACACGTAGAATTAAGGGATCGGAGTGTCACGTTCCGACACATAGTAGTAGGGGATCGGAGTCACGTAGTCCGACCACCAGAGGAAAGAAAGATAATAAATCTTGAGAGATGTTTATATACTCAATGTAATGAACCTAATTCCCAAATGAGTGTGGTATTGAGGCTTGAGTCCTCATGGATGAACTTGGTAGTACTTATTGATGATTATAGTACTTGTTACTACATGTTGAGTATTGTAGTTGATTTATGATATGAACTGATATATACTGTTTTCTATTTTGAGTTGGCCGATGATACCTACTCAGTACTTGTGTTTGTACTGACCCCCTACTTGTTGTTTCTTTCTTTGCTATTTGGGGAATGCAGCAAACGTACCGTCGTCTTCAACTCAGCAGCACTTCTAGCCAGTCTTCACTACACCGGATTTCAGGGTGAGCTAATGCTTCTAGCTTGGACTGGATCTTCTCTTCAATGTCTTGATGCCTTGAACTTCCGGCATGGACTAGCCTTTTATTTATTTTAGCTTCTTAGATACTTCTAGATTTGTAACTTGAGGATAGATGTTCTTGTGATGATGACTTCCAGATTTGGGGATAATGAGTTTTAAGTCTTCCGCTTTGTATTTTTGTTCAATATGTTGGAGTTTTAGATTGGTTGGTTCGCTCACATAGTAGGATAAGTGTGGGTGCCACTCGCGGCTAGATTTTGGGTCGTGACAATTTCCCGGACGTTTCCAACCCAAACATGATAGTATATAAGGTTAACACCTCTCACATGAATTTCATCCAAAACGAACACGTAAAACTCGACGAAACATGCCTAGACACACAAGGTCATTTCAAGGCATATCTTTCGAACTTCATGAACGTTCTTGGACGTTTGACCTCCAAACTTCACTAAACTTGACACACTGCCTATATATGCTATAATAAATCATTTTAAGGACCTTACAACCTCATGAATCACACATAAACACATAAAACCACATATGAGGCACATAGGTGACTTAGTCGTCGAACGTCTTAGTCATCCCTTGACGTTTGACTTCCAATGCACCTAATACTTTAACTACTGCCTCTATACCATATTATAGGCCACATTTAGACCTTAGACCACCATTACCAACATGTTAGGCCCTATTTAACCTAAGTCATTTTCGGGGGCTTACATTCTCCCCCACTCGGACAACATTCGTCCTCGAATGACACTTTCCACTCTCCGAACACTTCCAATATTAGAGAATCAACTTAGCATCACATAACCAAACCATATAACTCACAATTAAGAAGAGAACACCAATTTCACAAGTTCAAGACAATCACAACACAACAAGAAATTAGAATACAATTCTATAACTCATTATGCTACAAAACTCACATACCTTATTCCAAATAGCAAAAACTCATTTTATATTCAATATTATACTCATACACATCAGTTCTAACTACATTACAACAATTTCAAACTAACAAATCAAATAGTCAATTTCGCCAAAATTTTACAGTGAGCAGTTCAAGCATACAGTGAATTTTACCAAAATTTTCAAAAATGCAAATTTTTAGGCAATTCATTATATAAACATGCTAATATGCAATGTAACATCATATAGAAACCTCTTACAACATGCTCATAACTCAATAAAACATACAATGCAAGAAGTTAATGAAATTCAATTTCAACCAAACTCCTAAACATCATGCACATGCAACACTTCTAACCATACTCCCCCACCTATAAGGAACTCATAGTATCAAAAGAGAAACAAGAACTTACCAACGTCATCATCACCTTCACCCCGCTTCTCAATTCTAGTCCGGAGTGCATAGAAACGCCTCTTTGTTGGAGCATCTTCCTTTGGAACACTAGGCTCAACCTTCTTACCCTCCTTCCTAGAATCAATGTTTGGACAATCTCTCACTTTGTGTCTATCTTTTCCACATCCAAAGCAATTACCCGTACCCACTAGACACTCACCATAATGTCTCTTACCACAAGTGGCACATGTAGGTTTGTCACTGCTAGAACCACCTCTTTTCTCAAACTTCTTCTTAGGAACACTAGGTCCATCTTGAGTTTGAACCCTCCTTTTGAACCTAGGTTGCACTTGGTCACTAGCAACACTCCTTTTCAAGTTTCTTGACATCCTCCTAAGTTTAGACTCTTCAATTGATTGTGCATACACCATGAGTCTAGCCAAAGTCATATCATCATGCAACATAGCCGTACGACATTCCTCCTTCACTAAGTTGGCTACACCCGTCACAAAGTGACTCATTTCATCCCTTTGATTAAACACTAGGGAAGGTGCATACCTAGACAAAGTTGAGAACTTCAAAGAGTATTCCTCAACACTCATATTGCCTTGCTTGAGATTGATAAAATCCTCTACTTTCACTTTCCTACTCTCACGGGGAAAGTACTTACCAAGAAAAGCTTCCTTGAATTCTTCCCACTCAATAGGACCCGACTCCACCGGCCTATTGTCCTTCCATTGAGTGTACCAAATTTGAGACACATCTCTCAGTTGATAAGAAGCCAACTCTGCCTTCTCCCTAGATGTAACCCCCATAGCACTCAAAACTTTGTACACACCATCAAGGAATTCTTGGGGATCTTCATTCACCTTAGAGCCAAGAAAGATTGGAGGATTCAACCTCACAATGTCTCTCAACCTAGATGACATAGTGCTCTCCATAGCATTAACCCTAGGCACCATGTTCAAGTTAGCTTGAGTCGTTACGGCTCGGGCTAAAGCAAGCAAAGCCTCTCCAATCACCCTATTAGACAACTCCGGCACTTCATTACCTCCTTCCACATTAGGGGCATGATCACCTTGAGGAGGCACTTGAGCACCTTGGACACCTTGCCCATCATGAAGCACTTGCTCAACTTGCTCAACATGAGGAGGAACTTCCTCATCAACCCTTCCCTCTTCCATCCTTCTAGCGCCATCCTCCTAGTATTCATCTCCTAGAAAACAAGGAAACACATTTAGAAGGATACTCATAACATAACTCTACCGAACGAACATAGGAGGAGAAATGAAGGGAAACACTATCGTCCTATAGCCTCTCGCCCATAGATGTGTCGCGACTCACACCGATGGTCAAGACTCTACTAGACGTGACTTTTCGAGACTTTTTGATACCTAAGACTACTTTCATTAACCTATGCTCTGGTACCAAGCTTGTCACATCCCGAGACCACACCCTAGAAGTTAGGGTGCAATCTTGGATTGCGACCGACGTATTCGACCTCTCGGAGGTCTCATACAAGCCTCTCGTATCATTCATCGATATACATAACGAAAAGTAGTGCGGAATTAAAACTTTTAATAAAAGAATATAGAAGTCTTTAAACTCTTTCATATATGTATAAATAGGAAAAACACTAAGTCTCGATCATCATCTTAAGACACAACAATATTGTGGACACGACCCATACAAATTGAAAACATACTACTAATAGTCTATTACAAACTTCATAAAAGAAACATAAAATGACATATATGCCCTCGAGTCAAATGAGGGCATACTTCAACTCTTCTTGAACGATCTCCTTGTCCAAGTCTTCTTCCCAAAACTCTTCACCTATTAAGAACTATAGATAGAAATAAAGCATGAAATTAGTACAACCACATGTACTAAGTATGACATTATGCATAAAAATCATGAAAATAGACTTTATTGGAAATATGCATCTTTTAATTTTATAAATCATATTATAATCATAAGAATAACATTTAACAACTTATAAACATATAAGAAAACATTTAGACAAATTAATGCATTTTTAGGACCACTTAACAGTGAAGTACAGTAAAGTACTTAACCTTCACAATAGACACCTTTTAGCATGTAATTATCCCACTCAAAGCTAACCTAAGATTCACTTAAGTCACACAAAGAGATATCACCCATACACCCTCTCTATATGTGCCTAAACGACCCTTAAGATTGCTTATAATGAGTCACATACATACTTATAAAGCATCTTAAACATCAAGGTATGATTCTTCTACCAAAGGTGACTCTAAGTCTCACTTGAGTGAGTTGTGAAGCAACCGCCCATACAATCCCTTACACACACACTCAAGAGATCCAATAGACTCCCTAGGATAGAATCATTCTCACAAAACACACCAACACATAGATGATAGGACACTCTCCTTCCAAAGGCTATCAAAAGACCTACTTAAGTAAATCAAGAAGATAACGTCCATGATTGACCTCTTCGAGATTACCTAAATAGTCCTTAAGACTACCTAAGGCATAGATCATGTCAATAACACCAAACCTTTTCCCTAACTAGAGTCATTCTCAGGACTTCCATACATAAGACATGAAGAGATCATCCTTTATGCCCTCTTCACAATCTAACTAAACAATCCATAAGGCACTCTAGATTAGGTACTTATTCAGTTACATACTTCATAACGTAAGTCATTAGTTTATTTAGAAGACATGCATCACATAAAGGACATTCAATTAATGGTCTTAGACAAGACCTAGGAACTCCAAGTAACACCTTCAAAGTCTATTGTGCAATGTCTAGATAGCGTCTCATACCACCAACTAAACCTCATAAACTTCTCTAATGCTAATAGGCATTCGATATGATGAGAATAGGCAATAACCGACATAGACCATGGTAGCAAAGCATGGAATCCGAAGTTCTATCCTACTTCGATGAGGTGTTTTACTTGCCAATGGTAGAACATAAAGATCCCATGTAGGCACATGGTTAAGGAATATGAAGGGCGTACTAAGCATTCTAGTCTCTTTCTTAACTAGAACCACTTCCCCCTTGCTCATACTCACTCGGTGCTAGCCTTAGTTCTCATAGATCAATTCACATAAATGGATCCCTTATCTAGTTCATGACCCAAATACATTCACCCTACCAAAGCAAGGTCCACTAGGGCATATCTCATTATGGAGACAAGAATCTCATTGCGACTTTCCTAAGGTATGATATGATGCCGTTCCAGCCAATCAACTTTAAGTCCATCACTCATGACATGAAGGATACCATTATGGCTAACTACTTCACGATTTATAACCTTACCACTTGGTTCAAGGTTCCACATAAATGACCCTCTTATCATTAAAGGTCTCACCTATATTCATTTATTCAAGGCGAAGACCCTTTAGGTTCCTAAGCCAAGACATCACATATTCACATAAGCATCAAGTAAGGAACACAAGTCTACCCAAACAAGACACCACATAGTTCCATTTTAAAACATATATCCTATCTTTCTTTAGATCCTTGAACATGACCCTTAACCTTATTAAGTCAACCTATTCATTACCTTAACATTATCAACTTAACCATTTTAGACTCATATAGCCAAATTAGGAATAACCATGTATCGACTCTAAGACTACACAATAACACATAGCCAAAGCACAACATGATCACCTAGATAGTATCATAGTCTAACACATACTTTCACATATAGATAGATATGATTATACATCATCAAATCAAATACTCAAATAGACATATAAGTTCAAGTAGTGCCGACAAGGCCATGATTAACAATGTACTAAAAAGTAACGGCGACAAGGCCACATCAATTCACATAACACCGCCACCGAAGGTGGACCAAACCAATCATAATAGAATCGAAGTATGAATAACATCAAAATAAAGGAAATGGGGCAGCATACCTCCACTCCATCATCAACACTTCAATTCAAGTCAACTTACTCAATTTGATAACACAAGACCCTTACCCAAGGCCATGAACACCAATTCAATACATAATTATAGAAATCAATGAAATCTAAACCAATTCAATATAGGTTCAACAATCCAATACCAATTTGATAACAATTGAATACAATTTTTACATCAATAGAAAGCCCATAAGAAACTACACATAAATTCATCAACATTAAGCCAATATCAAGTAACCCATAATTTAGTCAAAATCTTAGGTTCATCAATTTCATGGGTTCATAGGTAGTTTAGGTTAAAACCATCAATACAACATCAATCTAATCCATAATAGACGTTTGAAAACCATTAATGCAAGAACCCATGGTAGAATCATGAAATTGGACAATTCCTCTTTGAAAACTTTGAAAGCATCTTTGAAAGTTGGGCTCCTTGATGAAACGAGTTTCAAGGATCAAAAGCCATACTTCAATGAAGCTAATTCTTCACTTTGATGAAGAATCTCCACTCAAAACGTCACACCAAGATCTTCCTTGATTTTGGACTTCAATGGAGTCTTTGGAATTTCTTAAGGGATTTTGGGGTTTTGATTTTAGAAGAATGAATTATTCTAAGTGTTAAACACTTATATACACATTTAAAATACCCAATATACCCTTAAGAAACTGCCAATAATCTTATTTGGAAGTGGAGTGAATTTACAATTCACCCCTTGACTTGGCAGCAACTCAGCGTGTAGAAGACAACCCTCACTGACGACACCATCGACGGGGCGTCAGCCCACTGATGGGTCGTGCTGGCAACCGTTAGTGGGTTTAGAGACCTGTCAAGGCTCCCTTACTTTCCCCAGGATAATTACATGCAGATGAAACCCATCGACGGGGGATCGATGGACCCACTGGGCGTCGATGCCTCCGTCGTTTGGGGCCTGCCTGGGACAGCCTTGTCAACCAAGTTGGGTCCTTCCTCAAGAACCCTTGAATGGTTCTTGAGGATAATTTACCGGACGTTTCCAACCCATGATCGTCTATAGGTTTAACACCTCTCACATGAATTTCATCCAAAACGAACACGTAAAACTCGACGAAACATGCCTAGACACACAAGGTCATTTCAAGGCATATCTTTCAAACTTCATGAACGTTCTTGTACGTTTGACCTCCAAACTTCACGAAACTTGACACACTGCCTATATATGCTATAATAACTCATTTACGCACCTTAAAATCTCATGAATCACTCATAAACACATAAAACCACATATGTGACTTAGTCGTCGAATGTCTTAGTCATCCCTTGACGTTTGACTTCCAATGCACCTAATACTTTAACTACTGCCTCTATACCAATCATAGGCCACATTAGGACTTTAGAACCCATTTCCAACATATTAGGCTCTAGTTAACCTAAGTCATTTTTGGGGTCTTACAATATACTTAACTCAAATGATATACATATAAAGCAGTTTAAATCACATGCAAGATATATATATATATATATATATATATATATATATATATATATATATATATATATATATATATATATATATATATATATATATATAATAAAGTAATATCACCTCTGTGGGAGTTTCTCTAACTGACAACCATCACTATGATTCTAAGTGATGGTACAACGTCTTACCTCACATTGCAAGAGGACCATCCTACATCTTGTCATCAGTATAGGACCTTACTCAACTTAATGAATCCACTAGATCTCCTTACGTGATCATCTAAAAAGTATGACACATCAATTCCCATGTTGGCTACATGGAGACTTGAGTTAGTATGAACTCTCATCTTCACATCGGTGCTCAATACTACTCCCAAAAATGTACTTCAGCCCATACTTTTAATAAAACTTCATTCCTTTGGGTTGAGATAATCTACTGAACCCATTAGCTTTAAAAAAACTCCTTTTGGAATCAATGTTCCCCTTTTAGTTCAAAACTCTTTTGGAACTTCTAGTTCCCCTGTTTACTCAAATTGAAACATTTGTAAACCTCTAGGGAATACTTAGTTCCCTTATATTTTTTTGAGATATGAACTCAACTCTTGCTCTTTAATTAACTTGAAACTTTAACTCTTAGGGAATACTTAGTTTCCTTATAGCTTTTGAGATATGAACTCAACTTTTTACTTGACTTGAACTTTAAGTCTTTAAAACAAAGTGAAAACATTTGTGAAAGACTTTAGGAAACTTTACCTTGTCTTGCTACTTAATTTCTAGACTTGGCTCTTAACTTCTTTGACTTTGACCTTACTTTCCTTGAATTGAATTATGGATTCAAGGATCATGATCTCATGTTTATGGATGATTTTATGATGTTTAGATGTACCATAGAGTGTTGGAAACAACAAGGAATGAGGGGTACATCACTTAAGAACTAGTACGAAAAGATAGGGAAAGAACGGGGTCTCTAGGGGGTCGGGGCGCTCTGAGAGGCGCGGAGCGCTAGAGGTGTCCTCAGGCGCTCTGAGAGGCGCGGCGCGCCAGTGCCTGACGGACAAACTCTGTCCTGAGGCGCTTTGGAGGCGCGGCGCCCCAATATTTTTCCAACGGGTTTTCCGACTTTCTTCTTCGTTTTTCATCTTTAAACCTTCCCAAACTCCTGGATCCAACTCCAAACACTTAGGATCCCTAATTAACTTATTAACCAATGATTTAGACCCGAAAACAGTTCTAAAATATGGATTACAACTAACAGCGATCAACATCAATCCAATCAACAAGAACGTCAAACTTTCTTTCAAGATTCCAACCTCTAACATGAGTTAATTCATGAACTTGACTTACTTGAATGAAATCGGTGTGTGGGTGAAGTAACCCAACAAAAAAGAGCCCACATACCTTGTTAGGGATCACCCCCGACGAAAGTCCACGAAATTAAACTTGGTGCTCTTGCGTCTTCTTCTTCCTCTCCTCTTTTCTTCTTTCTTTCAAAACCCTTGTCTATTTTCTAAGTGCGTAAACTGAATGGAATCAGTTTAGACCAGAACATATTACTCCAAAACTAAGTAATTAATTGAATTAAGGAAAAGACCAAAACACCCTTACTAAATCCGGTTTTGGAACTCCCCTGCTCAACAACCTATCTTCCGAAGGTCATATCTCACTCATACGACGTCGGAAATTCGCAAACTTAGCGTCGTTGGAAATATCTTCCAACGAGCTTTCCATCATATAAATAACTCACCCAAACTCCTCCTGAGCTGTAAGTTATGGCCGTTTGAAAATGGTCAAAACTCACTTTTGAAATCTGAATTTTTTTCATAATTTCCCATTTTTTTCCAAATTTGTTTCTCCTTGTTTTTCTTAGCTTAATTTTAATCTGTCTAGAATAAGAGATGTTACACTTCATTTGTAATTCTATGCACTAGATATGAGCATGGGTATATCTTGTAACAATTATATTTTTAAAGTTTATTATAATTTTTGTTGCCTCTCATTATGCATATTCTTTTATCACTATACTCTTATTTTATTTTTCCTTTTTTATTAGGTATCTAAATGAATCAAAACTTTAATGTTTTTAGGTGTGAATACTCCAGTAGGTCAAATTCATCTCAATTTAGCATATTCAAGAAGTAAAATCTAAATAATAGTAAGCTGCAAAATTCATTCATGCTTTCTCCATTCTTTTGTATATTGCTTTTTTTTCCCTCTAAAGTTTTAGGGTTCTTGTAATCTAGTAAAAGACAATTTTTTTGTAACCAAGTTCCCAACATAGTTTTTAGTGGGTATAAAGTGAAAAGATAACAAGAATTATTTACTTAAGTTCCCAACATAGTTTTTAGTAAATAGGGTATAAAGTGAAAAGATAACAAGAATTATTTACTTAAATAATAAGCTCATAAATATACGGGCTATCTTCTTATGGATCAATATTAAATTTAAGCAAAGAAATATATGTATATTACATTATAACATAAATTTAGATAAATTTTATTATTTTACCATATAGTATATGGAGCATTGTTGCAATTATATGAAGTTCATAACTACATAAATCACTCACAGAAGAATGTTCCTATAGTTAGAGGTGTGTGTGTGTTTTATTATTTTACCGTATAGTATATGAAGCATTGTTGCTATTACATGAAGTTTCTAACTACATAAATCATCCACAGAAGAAATGTAACGATCGGGTTTCGTTGTTATAGAAATGCCAACGGGGAAAAATCAAGGCTGAAAAAACTTTTTCATAGTATTAGGACTTTCCTAACCTTGTCCTGATTTGGAGGAATTTAGAGTCATCAAGGTTAAAGGAAACCTGGTAGAAATAGGATGGATTAAATGTGGATTTGATTATATAATCGGTTAGATAACTCGCTAAGGAATCCATGCAACTTTACGGAATTGAATACGGATGAGTAGATCACCGGTAATTTATTTTGTCGTTAAGAGCATTTTCTGAGTGTAGTGAGGTAAGAGGGTGTTGTAAAAAGGGAGAAGTGAAATTACCTTAAGGAGCTCACTTCCTCACTTCGTGCTGCTGCAGCGAGATTTTTGCCGCTGCAGCGATGCTGCTACAGCGAAAGGAGTGTCGATGTAACGGGCGAGACAGAGATGGAATGAAAGGATTTTGGGATTTTTCAAGGGAAGCTCATTGGTTCGCTTTGTGCCGCTGCAGCAGGATTAGTGTCGCTGCAGCGACGCCGCTGTAGCGGGATGGGTACCGCTGTAGCGGGATGACGGGTTTAAAATTCGTAAATAAGACTCTTAGACGACCTTATTTTGTATTTTTCGACTTTTTGAGCTAAGCGACGACCCTTGGGCTATTCCAACTCTTTTTCGACTATTCTAGAAGCTAGAGGTAAGCTTTTCACTCCTCGAACTCGTTTTTCGATCCGTAGAACATTTTAGAATGGGTCAATATTGATGGGGAAGGATTTCTTGAAGAATTCTATGGTGGAATTAACCCTAATTGACTAGTTGGGGTCATGGGTTTTGAACTAAGGTTCATAGATTGTGAGTTTCCCGAGAATGTATTATTTCCTTATTGGTTTCCGTGCATAAATTGTTGATTGTAGACCACGAACAAGCTTAACAAATCTGGAAAGGGAAGGATCAAGTTGTCTAGGATTTCAAGCTTGTTTCGTGGTAGGTGATGGTTGTAATTTTATGATGTGTGGTATATGCTTGTCTTTCTTCATTGTGATACTTGTTTATGTATGAATATTGCAATATTGATCATAGACTTTAAAAATGCGATGTGTGATTGTCATTACCACGAAATTATGAACTAATTAATGTATGCTCATTAATAATGTACTTGTAATTGTGATTGTGGTGTGTAATTAGGGATCAAAATGTCATGTTCCGGCAAGCTAACTTAGATTGGATTGCCACGTTTTGTCATAAAATTGGGTTGGATTGCCACGTTCCCGCATAAAATTAGATTGGATTGCCACATTCCGACATAAAATGGGATCGGATTGCCATGTGCCAGCAAGCTAACAGGTTGACATTGGGTTCTGTGAGAGGACCAACTACATTAAAGCATGTGAATTGTGTTGTTGTTCTTAATGTGGATAATATTGAGTGTGCGATATATATATGCATGTGACTATAATGTTGTATTGACTTATTTATGTTTCACTAATGGGATAGCCGCGTGATCCTACTAGTACACTGTGGTTGTATTCTGATTTTGCACTTGCTCTTATTTTTGTTGAGTACAGGGCATCTTCATGCGACAGTTGACAGACCTCGCATAGTAGATCAGTGATCGCTACGAGTTCAAGGGTGAGCCACATCGTTCGGGCTTCCAAGGAACTCTCTTTGGTCTATGTCCACCATTTCAGACTTAGATATTGTTTTTGTTACTATTTAATTCATTAGAGATTCCGTTAGTTGGATATCGTTATAGTTTTGGTACATTGACTTTCAGATTCTAGGTTTATTCTTCCGCATCGTTAGTTAGTTATTTGATCCTTATTTAGTAATGAAACCTTGTCTTTAGCTGTTTAACATGCTTCCGTAACTTAAAAACCTTAGATTTAGATTTCTTACTTTAGTTGGTTGCTAGTAGTAGTTTTTCCACCGAATTGTAATGTGGGTGCCAATCACGACGATCTGGGTCGTGACAAAAAAGTTCCTTGAGTTAGAGCTGTGTGTGTGCGCATGCGTGCAAGCGTGGTGAGTGCATGCGTATGTGTGTGCCTCTGTGTGTTTTGGTGTTATTTATATCTGTTCTCTTGTTTTTGTTTTTTATTGTTATTCTTTTTATCTTTTCTCTTTTTCATTTATGTACTAGTAATTCCACATTAGTTTTGCTTTATTATATATATCAATAAAATCTAAAAAAGTGATATATCCACTCTTTTCCATAACCATTTAGAAAATAAATGTTCATAATTTTTAAGAAATTAAATTATACGCTTACACTTTGTATAAATTATATGCTTATCGTTTGTATTTGGAAGAGTGGATTTTGTATCGTTTGTTTGGATGGAAAGTGCAGTAGCATATAATATTATGTTGCTCTTTTTCTTTCTTTTTTCTTCTATATTTTTCGATGAGTTGTGACTTTCTCATGAGTTGTGACTTTTTCCAAAGGGTTGTAATTTTTTCGAAGAGATGTGACTTTTCGTAAGAGTTGTGACTTTTCCAATGAAATATGACATTTTCAACGAGTTGCGACTTCTAGGAAAGGTCATGACTTTTCAGATAAGGCAAAAAAACCTCATTCATACTACCTTTTGTTGACTATAACTATAGGGGTTTTCTCTCATATTTATTCATTAAAAAAAGACTAATTCCTACGAAGAGTCACAACAATTTCTACCTTTATGTTTCATCAGTCATAAATCACAACCATTCGCTCCTTATAAATTCTTGGGGATCTCTTTTTCGTGATAATTTTCATAAATGATTCCTCCCCAATACATTGATATGTTTCTCCGAAGTTCTTAGCATTGGAATTTAGGTATTGACTTTCTATTAAAGCAGAAAAGAAGAGAACAAGGAAATATGCAATTATTTATGAACATTGCTTCACACAAAAATCTTCTATATATAATGCGAGAGAATTTTTATTTATTTTTCTTATTTTATTTCTTGAAATAATTTCTTTTGTGTTTTCATTCGAGAGAGAATTTAAATACATATATTCTCACTATTTCTTCTAATAAAATAAAGATATAAAGATGTTGGACAGACAATAATAATATAATAAAAGAATACAAAAAAGGCACATGATTGGGGTAAGATATTTGTTCTTTGTATTTTCATTTCTTATTCTTTTAACATCAAATGAAGGATTTTCTTCCTAATTTTGCTAAAACATCGGGCGTCAACATAGTCCATTGAATTAGAATTTTGATGCTAAGTCTACTGTTTCAGAAATAGTTTTTCCCTTTTACTTATAATATAATAATATAACCATGATAATAATAATTTATTAATATTTGTGTAAGTAAAAATGAATAGAGACAGTAAAGTGTTGATGACAAGAGGTTTCAATCAACTGAACACTAGAGTGAATATAACATGAACATATATTTTCGTCTTCCTTCTTCATTGAGTATGAATTGATCCACATATTTTTACCTTTTTATATTTATGTTGAGAATGAATTTTTTTATGTATGAATTTTCTGTTATTTTGTGTTCATTTTGATCGAAGAATATGTTATGTCACAAGATACATATTTGCTAGCTATATAAAAATGATAAGAAAATAGAGATTGATAATAAAATGATCTAAATCAAATAAAATTATTATAAATAATACTTTAAATTTTATTCATCTTTTAATTTTTTAATAGAAAATTTTAATGTTTTATATCACGATAGAACATCTTTAAGATACTAAATACTCTCATTAGACAACATCTATATGAAATGTATGCGGGAAAATAAAGGATAAATTTCTTTAGAACTAATCGTTGACGTAATATATTTTTCCCTATAACATTCTACTTATAAAAAAATTTACATTCACTATGTAAATGCGGTGAGTTTTTGTAATATTACATCTATATCGTATCCTTACTCAAATATTAATTGAATAATAATACAATTTAAAATATATATCACATTGGAAGATGAAACATTAGAATATTTATGACAATCGTTCTTAGTGTCATGATTATATTTTAAGTATCAACATCTAAGAGAATAATTTTACTTAAATGATGCCCATAATTTACAGTCATAACCTCAAGAGGAAAAGTTATTGCTAACCATTTTATTATCTTGATATTATTTTTCAGTTTTGTTGGTTAAGTTTGTTTACAAAATTTAATAAAGAAAAAATTAGTACGACTTAAGAAATAAAACTTTCTCTCCATATTTAAAATTTTTGAATGAATTTCAAATGTATGATTGATATCTATTCATTTTTGTCTCAAAAACCAATTAACTCTATGAAAATCTATATTTATTAATCATTTAAAAGCACTTGTCCAATATTCTTTCAGTTATAATTTTTTACAAAAAACCCATTAATTTAGTAATATTATATAATTCTATTTTACAAAAAGAGTGCATACTGTATACAATCAATTATTCAAATGATGTGTGTATTTAATACATATATGTGATAGTTTATGTAGAAAGAAAAAAAAATCTGGTAATGCAAGTGTGACTTTGACATTACTTTATTTTTTGAAAATAGATGCCCACTTTTACCGTCAATCAGTTATTAATAAATTGGACCTTCACCAACAAGATGAAACAAAAGTCCAGGTAATCAACCAACTGAACTATTAAGATTTATTCTCTCTAGTCCAAATTAAGTTAACTGTCAAAAGTTTTTTTATAGTACAAAATAAGTGAAATTTCAAAGTTCAAGATAAATTTTATTAGGATTTTTGTTTCCATATCTAGCCTTTCTTTTAATGATGTTATTAACTAATTTACATTTGTTAAGAGAATAATTTAGGAATATTAATAAAAAAAAATAAGTCTTTAATGTTGTCCTTAAATATTTTTGTTTAAGAGGAAAGTTATATCCTAACAATTCACTTAATATATAGACTAGAGGAAGTACCATTCATTTCTGCAATACATTTGTCAAAATACTGAATTAATTATATTCAAAGAATGATACTATATAATTACTCTTTTAATTATTGCTCGTTAAGGAATGTGACAAGTGTGTACCAACTCACCCATGAAGGGAGTATAAAAGTGTTTGAATACTAAACAAAAACTTATTACGGCCTTCACATTTCACAAGGTTTTAGGGTTTCGATTTTTCCTTTTTCCTTTGCTTTTGAATTTTAAGTTTTTTGTGTTTGTCTAGGATTAGCAGGAGAACCAGTTTAGTCAAGTCCTTAATCTCTCAGGTATGTTCTCAAATTCAATCAGGGCTTTCTGTTAATTGATTTACTTGTCCTCAATGCTTAAAAAGTAATGTTTTTTTCTTACTCCTGGATTGTATCAATGGTATTAGAGTCATACATCACCCATGGTGCCATGGAGGCGCCTGACCACTTAACTTGAAAATGACTACCTGGGAAAAAGCTATATACTACCATAATTGCTAACTTTTGAGTTGTGGTTTAAAGGTTTTACAATTCCAAAATTAGTTTATATATATATATATATATATATATATATATATATATATATATATATATATATATATATATATATATATATATATGGGGGGGGGTCTTGGACAATCGATAACTTTTGAGTCGAGTTAGACCCAAAATGTTCATTTACTTTGTAGAATAAAATGTAACATGTTACCGAAATGTATTAAGTGCAGGTTGCTATTTGTTAATAGTTAATCTGTAGTTGGCATATGCAATTATAGCATTGGCTTATAGAGATTCGAAAATAAATTTTGAGATAAATACTAGAATGTACTCCTAAGATTTGCACAATATATTTTTTTAGTGAAGGGGGTCCAATTAACTACATTGCCAGAAACTAGTTCCGCCACTAAATAAAAGCGCTAACTATAACTACCTATTCTAAATGGAATTGTCTACTATAAATAGTAAGTTTAATTATATATATAGTTGAGTTGATTGTTTTCTTCTAAAACTAGGGGTGAATAAATTCAAAACATAGCATTAATGAGGTGAAACCGATAAAGTGTTGTATAAATTCAAATGTTTATGTCAAGCATGCTGCATTATATAAGCATTCTGCTGGTCAGGTTGCCAATACTTGTAGTTCTTACATTTATTTTCATATGAAGTATAGTTTTTATAGCCAAAACAGTTTGCTTTCTGATGTGGACTTTGACATTTCTTTTCTTTTTTATTTTTCTATGATTTCAGACTTTCATTGGTATCAACGGAGTTAACGTTTTCCAGCAAAATGTCAGCCAATGAGGAGGTTGGGGATAGACTTGCACTTGTTGTATATAATGAGAGTGCATCTACAATCAATGAAACTGGGCTTCAACTGTATCCAGTTTCTGAGTATGAATATGGTGAAGGTTTACCATATGCTCCTATGGATTGGCCAAATGTTGGTGATAAGTGGGGCTGGAGGACAGGGAAAAGAGTTACAAACTCAGGCACCTTCAAAGATAGATATTTGTATCTTCCGGAGCGTTTTCAGGCACCGAAAGATGGAAAGAAAAATGCCTTTCGAAGTAAGACTCAAGTTAAAAAATATCTCCAATCTGAGTATCCTGGTATGGATATTGATCAATTCTTTGGCTCATTCAGTTGGATGATTCCTTCAAAGAAGTCGCCAAGCTCAAAAGGTTAGCTTCAACAAGGCTCTTCGGTATATATCATGTAGANAATACTATGTGTCGGAACGTGACACTCCGATCCCCTACTTCTATGTGTCGGTTCGTGACACCCGATCCCCTAATACTATGTGTCGGAACGTGACACTCCGATCCCCTACTTCTATGTGTCGGTTCGTGACACCCGATCCCCTAATACTATGTGTCGGAACGTGAAACTCCGATCCCCTACTTCTACGTGTCGGTTCGTGACACCCGATCCCCTAATACTATGTGTCGGAACGTGACACTCCGATCCCCTAATTCTACGTGTCGGTACCCGATCCCCTAATTCTACGTGTCGGTTCGTGACACCCGATCCCCTAATACTATGTGTCGGTTCGTGACACCCGATCCCCTAATTCTACGTGTCGGTTCGTGACACCCGATCCCCTAATACTATGTGTCGGAACGTGACACTCCGATCCCCTAATTCTATCAATTCATCAAGCCTTCTTTTATACCAAGGCATCATCAATAACAAGGTGAATTAGGGTTCTTCAAGATTTTGGATTCAAAAGCTTCATTATGCTTATTTTATCACAATCACCTAATCACATTCATGCAAGCATACAATTAAGCATATAGAAGGGTTTACAATACTACCAATACATATCATTCACTATTAAGAGTTTACTACGAATAGTATCAAAACCATAACCTACCTTCACCAAGGATTCTTGATCAAGCAAGCAATCTCTCAAAGCTTTTTGTTTCCTCTTTGTTTGTCTCTCTCTATCGATCGTTCCTCTCTCCTTGTTCTCTCTATTTTTCTTCTTCAAAACCCTCTCTCTTTTCCCTAATTAGCATATAATTAGGTAAAAAGATGAGGAATTAACCCACTAAGTAACTCAAGGTCATCTCCCTTACACCCCCAAGAATTTGAGTTATTAATATTAACCCACGAAATTTATAATTATAGCAGGAATAGTCCAAAACGCCCCTTTAAAACTTACCCAGAAATCCGACCCAGACTGGGATTACGCAACCTGTGACGGCCCGTCGTGCCTGCGACGGTCCATCCTGCAGGTTCGTCACAACCTTCAGAGACTCAATTTCCTTGATGAGTCTGAGACGGTCCGTCGTGCCTACGACGGTCCGTCCTGCACTTCCGTCACGACGGACAGAGAATTGCTCCCAGTACCCAATTCTCAAGAGTTGAAGTGTTTTGAAACGGAACCTCACAACGGTCCGTCATGTCTGTGACGGTCCGTCCTGCAGGTCCGTCACAGAGTTCAGAGAGTCGATTTTAGTACTCAAATATAAGAATTCCAAGTGTTTGGAACGAGACACCCTCGATGGTCCGTCGTGCCCATGACGGTCCGTCGTGGGATACGTCGCCTCAGACAGTTTTTCCAGAAATAAAATCTGCTGCTCAAAACGACTAAGCAGGTCGTTACACCTATGCACTAGCCAAGCCAACCAACTTGGTGAGTTAGTTGAGCTAGGCAAGGTGAGAACCAACCATGTAGGGCACCCGAATTGAAGAGATTCACCCGGATGAGTTTTACCAGACTTAAAAGGGGTAATCTTAGGTTTGGAGGGTCTAGGGGTAAAATGGTCTGTTCCAGGCTAAGGGTAGTATTGTAATTACCCTAAGTATTAATTAATTAATTAAGTAATATAATTAAGGGGCAATTTGGGTAGGGGTTGACCAAATTTGACCCTTTATGCGAAATCTAGCTCCACCCGGGTTCGAGCGTTGGTGGAAGCAATGATTAAATTGATTTAATTAGTATTTAGTGGATTAGTTGAATTAATTAATATTTAATTTTCTGATTTAAGTAAAGGAAAAATCAGATTTGTTTTATTAATTAATGAGAAGTCCTAGTTTGACTAAGTCTCCACCTAAATCTCCTAATCCTAAGCTATCTCATTCTCAAGTCTTTCTCCACTCTCTCTCACGTTTTTTATCAGTAAAAGAACAGCAAATAAAGTTCATCAACTCTTGAAGAACTTACACACAAAAACTCAAACGAAAAGCTAAGCTAAAAACGAAAAACAAAACAAAACATTCTTCTCGACGTATTGTGCTTGGGATTTTGATGGTGAGGCAGTGGTGTCGTGGGAATTGGCAGCATTGAAACAAGTGTTGAATGACATTAAGGTACGGTTTTTCTTCTCTCTTGGTCTCTTTCCCAAGATACACCTAAGTTCAGCGTAATTCCAGTCAAAAACTAAGATTGTACCCCGTTGCATGCCCCTGTCATTAGATCCTTTGAAAGATTCAAGTATGCGTTGATATGGCTTCTAGTAGATGATTTTAGGGCTGGTTGTGATTACGTGTTTGAATGTGTATTGGGAATTATTTAGAAATTAAAGAAGTGTTTCCGAAAATGTGTGATATGTTAACTTGTGGGTGCACGTGTGTACTGTGATTTGGTCTTGTATAGGAGCATGAAATTTGGCATGTTAAATTGTTGTATTTTACGTGTATGAATACGTTAAAAACGTGAATGTTCATATAAGTTCAAAGTTGCTGAATTAAATGATAATTCTTGATTGAAAGTAACCTTGAAAATACACCTAAAGATCTCCCTAAAAACTACTCGAAATGTCTTAATGTTTAACGTGAAAGAGGGTGAGAAAATGAACTGCAAAAAGGTGATTAAATTCCCGAAAGTAACCATGAAAACTCACCTAAAGATGCACTAGATGCTACACTAAAATTTGTCCTAAATCTAACACTTAAAAGTTGAGAAAATGGACTGCAAAGAGGGTGAACAAATTTCCAGCTTCTGGAAATTGTTTTTGGCAGCTTACTGTAAAAAAAGTCACGTTTAAAAATATTTTTTAAATGCATGAGGGCAGTGGGGATTGAACCCAAGACCTCACCATATACATGTCATACAAAATTAAATAATAAAATGTGGTAAGGGGGATTCGAAATGGGGTAAATCTCAAGTGAAAAGTTAGGGGAAAAATGAAAGAAAATGAAGTGAGGCGTGTGGGGTTCGAACCCACAACCTCTTGAACAGATGAAGGAGAGAGGAGAAGAATGAAATAAAGAAATAATAAAAATGAGGTATGTGGGATTCGAACCACAACCTCTTGGCAGAATGAGAAGGTACGGAGAAAATGTAAATTAAAATAAGGTGAGGCTGTGGGGATTCGAACCCACAACCTCTTGGCAGATGAGAGAGTTAGGAGAAAAATAAAGGAGAAAAAATAGATGTGGTGAGTAAGGATTGAACCCACAACCTCTTGAATAGATGAGAGAGTTAGGAGAAAAATAAAGGAGAAAATATAGATGTGGTGAGTAAGGATTGAACCCACAACCTCTTGAATAGATGAGAGAGTTAGGAGAAAAATAAAGGAGGAAAAATAGATGTGGTGAGTGGGGATTGAACCCATAACCTCTTGAATAGATGAGAGAGTTAGGAGAAAAATAAAGGAGGAAAAATAAATGTGGTGAGTGGGGATTTAACCCACGACCTCTTGGATAGGTGAGAAAGTTAAGAGAAAACCTAAGAGAAATAAAATGAAGTTGTGGGGGATCGATCCCACAACCTCTTGGCCTTAAACGGAAAAGAGAGGAGGGAAAAGAGAGAAAAATATATGGGGGGTGATGGGGATCGACCTAGGGTCCCCTATATCTGAAAAATATAATTACCAAGTTTAATATAAGATTAAGTGTTGCTCAAGGGATTCGAAATCGGGTTCCCTTGCCCAATTTCGTATTGACACATAAGTCTTACGTGATTAAATATTAAATGAATGCTGCCTATAGGAATCAAATTGAGACCTTGGAATACTTAAAAGATACATAAGTCTTGTACCAGATAATCTTGGGCAGTATGAATCACTTAAATGAACTATGAATGAAGCCTCATGGCTTGTGTGTGTGGACTCATAAGTCCAGCATACGTTTATAAAGTAAGTGAACCTAAGATGTTATGTGATGAATGATGAGACCCCAGAAGGGTTGAGTAAGAGTGTGAAACACACTAAAAGGCCAAGTGCATTGGCATATGATATAATGAACATTCACGTAAGAAGGGGTGAGTAATTATGAAGGGCAAGTGAGCTAAAACAAATAAATCTGGTGACAACATGATAAGAGGCTAATGTGAAATATGAGAGAAATCTCAAATGAGCCTAAGTAAATATTACCAAAACGTACTCACCTATGAGAGTGTAAAGTTAATGAAGAGACAAGTCTCTATGAACACTCTAATGAAAGTATTAAAGTTGATGCATACTTAATACTAATGATGAGATGAGAAATCATCTAATGAGCAATGATGTCCTCATGCTAGAAGCCAGAGTCTATGATGTATGAGATGAATGTAATGGAACTTTATACTGAGCACCAATAGGCTAGCTATGAGTGGCGATTCCTTCTTTTGGGAAGGCAGAGGTTCGTGTAATTCTCATGAGATGAGACTGTCCGTCCAGACGGGTATGGGTCTCCTTATATCTCCTAGTCTTTGAACCTATGCAGCCAACATAGGGATCTAGCAGGGTTCAATTCCCTATATACGCTAGCATGTTTTTGGTTTCACTTTGGCCGGTGATTCCACCTCTTTTCGATGTGGGGTAGACAAAAGGATTTCATGGAGCTCACATGATATATGTTGGTTAAAGTTAAAGTTCCCAAAGAAAGAATGAGGCCAGCCTCATGTAATGCACACAATAAAATGAACGATACCAAAAGTGTTTGGGTAGGATAATCAAGAGGTGAACTAGACTTATGTAATGACACTAGGTCATTCTTAGTCATTGCACAGTGAACCCAATGAGAGTATTAAACTACATCCTAGGTATAGCTGGTGTTTACAATAGCCTATGAATGAAATAAAATGAAGTACGTATGAATGAAAGAAGAAGACTCTGTGTTTGCTAAAGAAGGCTCCCTAGTTGAGGTCCCATATGTTGAGCCCACATTTTGGGAAGTCCTAATGTCAAGTCCATGATTTTAAGGTCTCAGGGCATATGAACGAATGATATGAAATATGTTATGTGCTATATGCAATATGTTATATGCTATATGTAATATGTTATGTGCTATATGCATTATGTTATGTGCTGTGTGCAATATGATTCGTATGATGATGAATGTTACTCTCATAGCATGACTTTCCTAATCCGATTTTGGCAAGTCCACTTACTTGACTTTCCATAATTCATAACATTAGGAGAGAACTCTTCTTAATCATGCATGTCCTTGGTGTGTGCTTGCATATACCCATACTTAGTACAAGTGTGTACTAATCCCATACAAATCTCTACTTTTAGGTGCAGGTGCAGCTGGACGCTAGAGCTTACGAGTCGACGTTGAAGCTATACGGACGTGGAGCTTTCATCCAGATTTGGTAGGCCCTCATGCTTTCGAGGATGCTTGCTATTTTATTCTAGCATTAGATGTAGGCATTAGCTAGTGGAGTATGTTCCACTAGTGTTCCTTTTCCAGTTATTTTTAGATATTGTATTGGTGCCATTTTTGGCAACTCTATATTTTTATACAGATATGACTATGTCTTTCATTTGATTATCTTGATATTAGATGGTTGTTGTGAATGCTTAAGAGTTTACGTAAATAGTCTTATACGAGCTCAATGTTTCTCACTATGAAGTTTAAGTAAACAAAAAGTTCAAATTTTTCCGCTAAAATAAACCTAGATGATGTAACGATGACGTATGTAGGCTTGTCTGTGACCTCTGAGAGGTCAACGACGCCGGTTTCGGCTAGGGTCTAGACTCCGGTCGTGACAAATAGTCAAGGATGAAACACCATACCTATATTGAATAAAAGCCCACGAAATTGGTGGAATTTTTTTTGGAAAATCTATTTTCTTCCTTTGAGCTTCAAAGTTTCATCAATTGACGTTTTGGAGAGAAGGAATGGAGATGTTTTCTTTTGAGTTTAGGGTTTAGCTTAATTGGTGACTTTTTGGGGTTTAAAATGGATCAATAACCTTCAATAACCAGTCCCCAAAATACCAAAAAGACCCGTGAATTTATTGGACCTTTTAACCAATTCAATTTTAACTTAAAAATGACGCGACCAAATCTAGAAGTCACTGCACGTCGCGGTATCACCTCCACATCTTGGTTCATGAATTTAAGTTGAGACAGAACGGTTCGCGTTGGCCCCACGTCGTAGGGCAAAAATTTCCTTTGAGTGTTGCAGGCGTGACGCGTAGCCATTGTCAATTCTTGTCTGCCTCAGCAGCTTCCTTGACCCATGTTTGGGTCCTCCTTAAGGAATCTTTGGCTTTTCCTTGGGGCGTCGTTCTCGGACGTTTTGACCCTTGACATGTAAGTCTATGTGTAGGAACCATTCATACTAAATTACATTCTCATACCATACCCCAAAACTCCACTATAAAACACTACCACACACTAGTTCAACTTAGACTAGTTTCCGAACGTCTTGGAGGTTTCACTTCCAAACTCTTCCAAACTCCTCAAACTGACTTCTCTCACTATAATTAATCATTTTAAGACCTTACAAAATCAGGACACATATTTAAGTCTCTAGTTAATCCTAGTTCATTTTTAAGGGTGTTACACTCTCCCCCACTTGGACAACATTCGTCCTCGAATGACACTAAAACACTTTCAACACTATCAAGAGATAAAGACTCAAGACTAGCAGCTGATACCCATACCACACTATATGTAATACACGTAGATACAAGGAATATCAATTCCACAGAATCAAGAGACTCAAAACACAACAAGAAAGTAACATCTACAACTTATCATGCAATAATACTCACCCTTTTCATTTCACATATAGGAGGAACTTCCTTCTCCACATATCATCATGCTCATATACATAATTCCTATGCAAAAAATGCCAACTTCTCATAAAAACACCATTATACAACATTTTAAAATACTTCACACCAAAGCATACTCACTAGTTCACTAATACAACTTTTAAGCAATTTATTATAAATGCATGACAATATGAGAGACAAAATCATATAAAATCATTTTACCACTTAAACATAGCCTCATGAAAATGCACAATGCAAGGAGATCAATGAAATTCATTTTCACTTAGACTCCTAAACAACATGCAATATACTACTATGAAATTCTAACTCTCAAGCTTGAATAGAATAGAAGAGAACAAACAACACATCACAACCCAACTATTCACCATACTCCCCTACTTAGAAGGAAACCATCACAACTTAAGAGATAAGGGTATAACTTACCGGCATCCTCATCCGAATTTGACTTGGGTTGGAGAACATAGAAGTGATTCCTTTTTGGTTGACCAATATCCGGAGCATTAGGAAGAACTTGCTTGGCCTCTCTTCCTCTAGCCGCAATAGTAGGACAATCTCTCACCTTAGGATCATCCTTACCACAACAAAAGCACCCACCAGTATCGTCTAGACACTTCCCAAAGTGCTTCTTTAAACAAATGGAACAAGTAGGCTCAACACCTTGAGAACTACTACCACTCTCAAGCTTGACTTTAGAAGCACTAGACCCATCTTGATTTGGACCCCTCTTCTTAGACCTAGGTTGGTTTTTCTCATCGGATCTACCCCTCTTCAAATTCCTTGAAATCCTACTAAGTTTGGACTTTTAAATGGATTGGCATACACCATAAGTCTAGAAAGGTTCATGTCATTCTGGAGCACGACACTCTTTTTCCACAAGGTCGGCAACAACGGTGAAAAACCTACTCATCTCATCTCTAGGGTTCGACACCAAGGATAGATACCTAGACAACAGAGTAAACTTCAAGGAATACTCTTCAAGACTCATGTTACCTTGCCTAAGTTTAATACACTTCTCAACCTTCACCTCCCTCCTTTCCCGGGGAAAGTACTTTCCTAAGAAGGCTTCCTTAAACTCTTTCCATTCTATAGGACCCGACTCAACCGACCTATTGTCTTTCCATTGTGTGTACCATACTTGAGCAACTTCCCTCAATTGTATGAAGCCAACTCTGCCTTCTCCCTAGAAGTCACCCCCATATCACTCCACACCTTATACACACCATCTGGAACCTCTTGAGGATCCTCTCTCACCTTAGAACCAAGAAATATAGGAGGATTAATTCTCACAAAGTCCCTCAATCTAGAGGTCATGGTCCTCCCAAGAGCATTCATCCTAGGCCCAATGTCTCTATTCACTTGAGTTGTCATGGATCGGGCTAGGGCAATGAGAGTCTCTCTAATCTCCTCATTAGTCATGTCCAGGGGAACCACCGAAACCTCATTCCATTGACCAACTATAGGGAATTGCTCACCTTGAAGAACTTGAACACCTTGTGGAGCTTGTCCACTTGGGGAGGAAATCCTCATTCACTCCTTCCTCTTCCACACTTCTTGCTGCCATCCTTCTAGTAGTCATATCCTATAAGCAAAAGAGAACAAATTAGGAAAAGACACTTATAACCTCAACTCTTTAGCACGACACAAGAGTAATGTAGAAAGTTAAACTCTATCGTCTTATAGCCTCTCGCTCATAGATGTGTCGCGACTCACACCGATGAAAAAGACTCTACTAGACGTGGTTGTAATAAGACTTTGGATTCACATAGACTACTTCATAACCTTATGCTCTGATATCGGTTTTTTCACGACCAAAGTACACCCTAGAAGTTAGGGCCTTCTTAAGTCGCCACAGGGCGTACTGGACCTTTCGAAGGTCTTGTACAAGCCCTTAGATATCTTTCATAACACACACATACACACACACACACACATATATATAAAGTAGTGCGGAATTAAAACTTTTCACAACAATAGAACAATAGTTCAAATCTCTTTTATAGAAAACATAAGAAAGACTAAGTCTCTTTGTAGACATCTTAGACACATGAATATCTTGGGTCACAAACAATACATAAACAAAATGGAAATACTAAAGTTTAATACAATGTCTTTTGAAAAGAAAACTAAACATAACTATGTCCTCGAATCAATTGAGGACATACCAACTTGGCTTGAGAGAATGCTATTCCTAAGCTTGATTCCAAAAAACTCCTCACTTGCCACCTACACCTTTAGATATAAAACTACATATGTAATAAGTGCATTGGATGCACTAAGTATAGTGACATGCAATAAAACCATGCTAAAACTGACATTTACTTTAAAATATGCTTTCATGCTCTTTTGACAAAAATCTCATAAACAAGTATAAGAACTACTTTCAAGACAACATGCACTTATAAGACATAGTAAAGTAATCCACAATATAAAACTTGAATAACTTAGAATCCATATGAACACATGTACCTCCTACAAAAGGTCATCCTAAGACCCACTTAAGCAAGATATGAAGCGGCCACCCATACAACCCCTTCACACATACCTAAGTGATCCTCAAGACTTCCTAAAGTAAGATTATTCCCTATTCATCATTAGACTCCCTACCTAAGGTTACTCAAAGACATACCTAAGTAAGACATGAAGAGACCGTCCATACACCATCTTCAAGCCTACCTAAGCAATCTTCAAAGCTACCCTAGATAAGACCCGTTGCATTCACATGCATCAACTTAGGTCATTATTATTCATTAAGCCTATTATGACACAATTAAACATTTATAAGGCTTCACATAATGGTCTTGGAGGACCTAGGGAGCCCTCATCCTAGCATCCACAAAGCATACTCGTGCCTGTATACATAGCGTCCCATTCCACTACCTACATGTTGTAGAACTTCTCCAACACTAGACATCCCATATAATGAGAATAGGCATTAACCGACATAGACCACACTAGCTAGGTATGGAATTCGGAGTATACCCTACTCCGGAGAGGGTGTTCTACTTGCCAAGGGTAGAACTAGGAGACACCCCATGTTGGCACATGGTTAAGGAATATTAAGGATTTCTTGGTACTCTAGTCTCATTTTAAGTAGAGTCCTTACCACAAGCATATTCACTCTCACTACTATAAAAACGGCTTTTAGCGATCATTATTTAGTAGCAATAAGCAAATTGTCAGTAATTTATCGTATAATCTTAATATTTTGCGGCTAATGATCCTTAGCCACAAACGGTCATTCATTAGTGGCAATTGAAAAGTAATGGTTAGTAAAACTTACTTTACTTCTAGTCTAAACAACTAAAAGAAAATTTTAATGTTCCCTCTAAAATATTTCACTGTGAAATATTGCCGATCATTTATATTCATACCTAAAGTCTTAAGTTATCAGTATCATCTCTGCCGCAGCAGTTTCACAAAAAATAGTAAACGTCTCTCACTTCCACCATCGCAGACATGCCACTCATCTGGTAATATTTATCTACTCTCTCTGTCCATCTTTTTTTCCCTTATGATTTTGATTTTATTTGTTGTGGATGTTTCAATTTCTTATTTGGCATAAAACAAGTGCTCGTAAACATCTAGGTTAGATTCATAGGAGAAACCTAGGGGATTGGCTTCTTTAGGCAAAGGAGTACTTATTTTTTATATCTCCATTGATAATAAAATATCTTGTTTTCATTATATCTCAAATAGAATTCACTTGAAAGGTATCGTTGGATGCATCACCATAATATATTTGTGAATGCTCCATTGTTTGTTGCTTTTCCAAAGGCTCATTTTGATTATGCATTTCATTCCCTAGTTCTACCATTGACCCAAATACTTCACTTTATTGATTTGAGAAATATCACAAAATATTATACATTTCAATGTACTTTTGATGTTTGAAACTCAAACGCATAACACATGTTTGATGAAATTCTAGTGTCAAAATTATCTATCTCACTTGAAACTTTCCAAAATAAATTCATTTGTTGTCACGACCGGAGTTTAGACCCCAGACGAGACCGGCGTCGTTGACCTCTCAGAGGTCCCACACAATCCTACATACGTCATTCTTACTTTATCTAGGTTAATTTTAGCGGAAAATTTGAACTTTTTGTTTTCTTATGCCATGCAAAACATTTTTAAACTTAACATCATAGGCGTTCACAAATCAACCATCTAATATAGAGGTAATCAAATGAAAAAAATAGTTCATAATTGCATTAGACGTATTTTTGCCAAAACGGCACCAATACAAAGTCTGAAATGAAAGTTGAAAGAAATACTAGTGGAACATGCTCCACTAGCTAAAGCCTACATCTAAGCTATATAATAACGGTAGAAATCCTCAAAAGCATGAGGGCCTACCAAGTCCGGATGAAAGCTCCACGTCCGGATAGCTGCAACGTCAACCTGTAAGCTCTAGCGTCCACCTGTGCCAGCACCTAAAAATATAGAGTTGTATGGGATTAGTACACACTTGTACTAAGTATGGGTATATTCAAGCACACACCAAGGACATGCATGAGTAAGAATAACTCTTTCCTAACAACATGATTTATGGAAAGTCAAGTCAGTAGACTTGCCAAATTTGGATTAGGAAAGTTAGTGGACCTGCCAAATTTGGATTTGGAAAGTCAGTGGACTTGCCAAATTGGATTAGGAAAGTCATGCCATGAGAGTAACATACATCATCATACGAATCATATTACACACAACACATAACATCTTACACATAGCACATAACATATTGCATATAGCACATAACATCTTTCATATCGTTCGTTCATATGCCATGAGACCTTGGAATCATGGACTTAACATTAAGACTTCCCAAAATGAGGACTCAACATATGGGGCCTCAACTAGGGAGCCTTCTTTAGAAAACACAGAGTATGCTTCATTCATTCATACGTACTTCATTTCATTTCATTCATAGGCTAGTGTAAATACAAGCTATACCTAGGATGTAGTTTAAGACTTTCATTGGGTTCGCTGTGCAATGACAAAGAATGACCTAGTGTCATTACTTAAGTCTAACTCAGCTCTTGATTATCCTATCCTAACACATTTGGTATCATTCATTTCATTATGTGCATCATTTGAGGCTGGCCTCATTCATTCATTTGGGAACTTTAACTTTAACCGACATAGATCATGTGAGCATCATGAAATCCAGTGTCTCCTACACACCGAAAAGAGGTGGAATCACCGGCCAAAGTGACCCAAAATATGCTAGCGTACATGGGAATTGAACCCCGCCAGATCCCTATATTGGCAGTATAGGTTCGAAGACTAGGATATATAAGGAGACCCATACCCGGCATGACGGACAGTCTCATCTCATGAGAGTTACGTGAACCTCCGCCCTTCCCGAAAGAAGGCATCACCGCTCATAGCTAGCCTATCGGTGCTCAGTATAAAGTTCCATTACATTCAACTCATACGTCATGGAAGCTGGCTTCTAGTATGAGGACATCATAGCTCAATAGATGATTTATCATCTCATCATTAGTATTAAGTATACATTATTCTCAATACTTTCATTAGAGTGTTCATAGAGACTGGTCTCTTCATTAACTTTACACTCTCTTAGGTGAGTACGTTTTGGTAACATTTACTTAGGCTCATTTGAGATTGCTCTCATCTTTCACATTAGCCTCTTATCATGTTGTCACCACATTCATTAACTTTAGCACATTTGCTCTATTATTTACTCACCCCATTTTACGTGAATGTTCACTTCATCATATGCCAATGCACTTGGCCATTTAGTGTGTTTCACACTCTTTCTTAACCCTTCTAGGGTCTCATCATTCATTGTTCATCTCATCATTTCATTACATACATCTTAGGTTCACTTACTTCTAAACGTATGTAGACTTATGGGCCTATACATACAAGTCATGAGGCTTCATTCATAGTTCGTTTAAGTGATTCATGTCTTCCTAAGATTATTTGGTACAAGACGTATGCATCTTGTAAGTATGCCAAGATTTCGATTTTGATCTATGTAGGCAACATTATTTTTGAACATTTATTCACGTATGACTTATGCATCAATACAGAATTTTGGCAAGGGAACCCGATTTCAAATTCCTTGGACAACACTTACATTTTTATCTATTTTGGTTTAATCCACATGTCATGGGGACCCAAGGTTGAGCCCCAACACCTTCATTTCCTTTTAATTTCTTTTCTTTGAACTTTCTTTTTCTTGGCCGAGGGGTTTTGGGATCGAACCCCCACAATCCCTTTTATTTTAATTTCTTTTTCCTTGACTTTTTCTGAGTTGATCATGAGGGTGTGTGATCGAATCCCCACAGCCTCACTTTATTTTTCTCTTTAATTCCCTTAATCAGCTTAGAGGTCGTGGGTTCGATTCCCACACGCCTCAATATTTATTTTCTTTTAATTTCCTTAAGTCTGACTGAGAGGTTGTGGGTTCGAATCCCACTCCTCTCATTTCTTAATTTCATAATTTCATTTTCCAGCCAAGACCACGGTTCGAATCCCCCTCACCACATTATTTTAACTTACTTATTTTCATGATTTTTAACATAGTGAGGTCATGGGTTCGATCCTCCATGACCTCACTTGTTTTAATTCATTTTTCACAGCATTTTGAACTACTTCAACTTGACCGAAATTCATCAACTTGTAGCTGGAAATTTTGTAATATTTCAGCATCTTTTTCATCAAGTTACACGTTAGTTCTTAGGGAGATTTCATGGTTCATTTAGAACGTCTTTAGGTGCATATTCATGGATTCATTTATCCAAGAGTTTATCCCTCAAATCAGCCATATTACACTTCATATGAACATCACGATTTACATAAGTTTGTGCACGTAAGAATACAACCATAACATTACATTTTTTTGAGCCTTAAACCCAGGAGTCATAGGTCACGGCCAACATTTCACACACATGCACATATTTTCGGAAAAACATAGATTGTCATTCATACGAATCCAAACACACATTCATGAACATATTCATCACGAAAACACATTACATGCCTAATATCTACCAGCAAACATACCCAACCTACGAATTAATGGGAGGTAGTGACAGGGACATGCAACGGGGAACAATCCTAGTTTTCGGATTAGAATATACTGAACCTTAAGGGTTCTCTTGGGAAAGGGACCAAGAGAGAAGAGAACCCATACCTTTTATGACGTTCAAGCCTTGAAGTTGCTGCCCAAACCTTCTCCAAAACTCACGTCCAATCCAATTTTCAACACCAAACTTTCGACGGAAAAACCTCTCTTTGCCTAACGTGTTTGATTAGTTGTTTGTTTATAATTTTCGTTGTGAGTTCTTCAAGTGTGAAGAACTTTGGTTTATCTTCTGTTCTTGTACATTATTTGGAAGAGAGAACGTGAATGAGAGTTGGTTTGATCGTGAAAGTGAGAGATAGACGTGAGAGGTGAGAGTTTTCTTAGGCTTAGGAGTCTAGTTTAGGACTTAGTCAAATAAGGTTTTATTAAATGGTAAAAATCTGATTTCCCTTTTATTTTAAATCAGCTAATAAATAATAAATATTAATTAATTACATTAATTTACCAAATTAAATAAAAACAATATCATTGCTTCCACCTAGGTTCGAACCCGGGTGGAGCAAGACTTCACTCAAGAAGCCAATTTTCGGCCCTCTCTCCCCAAAATGCCCCTCCACCTTATTAATTAAATAATTAATTATATATTTAGGGTAATTACGATACTACCCTTAGCTTGGAAAAAGACCATTTTACCCCTAGACCCTCCAAACCTAAGATTTTCCCTTTTTAAGTCCGGTACAGACTCCTTCGAGTAAATCTTCGTATTCGAGAGCCCTACATGGTTGGACCCAACCTTTTCTAGATCAACTAACTCCCAAGTTAGTTGGCTTGGCTGTAGTAAGGGTTCAGAGGTCTGGTTCCTTGCGCATCAATCCGTGTGAACCCGGTCTAATCATAGGCATTCTAGACACATTAAGCATTACTTATTATATCCATTTTTAGGGTTGTTACATTTGTTATCTCAATTGTGTGATAGTTTAAGTTGGATAACTGAATCTCCGCTTCTATGAATAGCATTTAAATGATTCCCTAGTACTAGTACAAAGGAAATCAATTTAAACTTAATGCACTTGATGGTTATAGTAACACTTCTAATCCTGGTGCAAATGATTCTAGCCCCATAAGTCCTACTACTTTGAAAAACGGAAAGAATTGACTTTTTGAGTTCCACTTAAGGTCTTCAAGTTATCCATCTTCAAGAGGAGCTCTTCTGCATCCCCTTAGTTATTGATTTCCATTAGGTGCCACTATTCAAAGGATAATGTTATCTTAGACATTTTATAATGTTATCATATATTTTACCAATTTTATCCTTATAAATTCTTTGTTCCTATATCTTAATGAGCGGAATACTAGGCAAGGAGCATCTGTTTCGACCTAAATATTGGTTTAAGCTAAAACTAAATTGGTACCGCTAGTCTAATAAGATGAAGAAAGAAGAATGACAGACTTGGAGAATAGCTTTGGAGGATACACATATGATATGAGAAACAAGGTGAGAGGTCTTATATATCTTTAGCTCTTGTGCATACTTGAGAATTTGTGGACACGTGATATTTTCAGGTTTTGTAACTTGAATGCCTTATGTGTGTTCTTCATATTTTCCATTTCATTTTTCCAATTGTACACATTAATTTGTTTGAGTTATTCATATAATTTTTGCACTATCTCAGGGTAAAGGTTTTTGCATATAGACAAATTTATTCTCAATAACTTTAGAGTACACACTCATGCTTCAAGATTCTCATGATACATCCTTTCGTAATACTTATATGATTTTGAGTCCTCAAGTGAAGCATATAAAAACATATGGAACACAGTCGCATGTACTCTGTTTTTCTGGTGATGTGTTTTTCTAGATGTTTTCACTTTGTGAATCTATGTTAGTTTCTCAGCCTTTTTATCCTCCTTGTATTGCACTTCATATCATTTGGATTCCAATGGCCTTCTCTCACAGCTATTTTGCGCCAATTCCTTGATTGATAACATGGAACTTACTAATAAATCACCTCATCTTCTTTATGTTGAATATGCTTATTTACAAGCTTTAATCTGGTGATTTTTTGATGATATTGACCATTCAAGAGCACTGGTTATTTATTGAGAAATTTGATGAGATTTGCCTATTTTCGTTTCGCTTTTTGATCATATATGTGTTGGATCACAAGTGCAGAATGTATGTAAGTCTGGAAAAGTGTATTACTATATGATCATCAGAAAGTACATCAATCAATTGTAAGAGTAAATGATTATAATTAATTAAGTTAAAAGCATCGACTTTTTAGTAAAAAATAGTATAATATAGCACGATAACATGATAAATAAAGAGAATAAATAAAGGATGAATATGTATGACTCAATACAGCGTTGGTGTTACACAAGTTCGAGGACAAAAATGACTGAGGGAAACACCATTTGTAATGTGGCTGGATGCTGCCATCTGCTAAGTTAAACAATGGCACACCCCCCAAAGAAAACACCCTAGAAGATATGACACTCTCGGAGCGCGACTCGGCGTACTTGACCTCTCGCATGTCTTGTACAAGCCCTTAGACATCATTAATTGCATACATGTATGAAAAGTAGTGCGGAATTAAAACTTTTCAAACGAAATATCTTAAAACATCTTTCATATTAAAAATCTTATAAAACACTAAGTCTCAACATACGCCAATCTTAGACTCAAGAATACTTGGGACACGACCCATACAATAAGAATGTAGAAATACTTAATCTATTACAATACTTTGAATAAAAGAAGTCTAAAGATAGATATGTCCTCGAGTCAAGTGAGGGAATACTTCAACTTGCTTGAAAGAATCCTAGTTTCCAAGCTTTGCTTCAAACGCTTCCCACCTTCCACCTACACCTTCAAATATAACAAACTGTATGGAATTAGTACAAAAACATATGTACTAAGTATGGAATAATGCATAAAATCATGAGAACGGACATTTATGAGAAATATGCTCTTTTTGATTAAAACATCACATTAAAAGTATAAGAACCGCATTTAAGCACCAAACATCACAAATACCATCAAGCTTACATCAAAACATATAGACATGAGATACTCCTACCAAAGGTGATTCTAAGGTTCACATGAGTGAGTTATAAAGCGACCTCCCATACAATCCCTTCACACACACCTAAGAGATCCTTTTGACTACCTATGATAAGATCATTCTCACTTCACCTAATAGCATATATATATATATATATATATATATATATATATATATATATATATATATATATATATATATAACATTCTCTTCCAAAAGATTATCAAATGACTTACTTAAGTAATGCAAGAAGAGACCGCCCATACACCCTCTCCAAGCTTACCTAAATAATCCTTAAGACTACCTAAGTTTAGATCATGTCTACTTATTAAATTTACTTTTCTATCTAGAGTCATGTTTAAGGCTTCCCTAGGTAAGACATGAAGTGACCATTCCTATGCCCCCTTCATACCTTCACTAAGCAACCCTTAAACTACTCTAGGTAAGTACTTATTCATCTACATGCTTTCTAACTTAAGTCAATATATTAATTAGTTCACATAAGAGACATTCAACATATAAGGACATTCAAGTAATGGTCTTGGAGAAGACCTAGGGACTCACTCACTAACATCTTCAAACCCTAATTGTGCAATGTCTAGATATCATGCCATACCACCACCTAAACTTCATTGAACTTCTCCAACACTAGCGGGTATCCCATATGATGAGAATAGACAATAACCGACATAGACCATACTAGTTATTCATGGAATCCGGAGTCAACCCTACTCCAATAAATGGTAGAACTAGGACACAACCCATGTAGGCACATGGTTAGGGAATACGAAGGTCTTCTTTGTTCTCTATTCTCATATTTCAAATAGAGCAACTCCCCTAACCATACTCACTTGGTGCTAGCCTTTGTTCTCATAGAGTATTTCAATAAAGGAGTACATGGAGAGGTTCCATATCTAGTTCACAACCCAATCACAATACACCTTACCAAAGAGGGTCCACTAAGACTACCTACAATGGCTAAGAGGATAGCTCAATGACTTTCCTAAGGACGATTTCATGTCGTTCCAGCCAATCAACCCTATGTCCACCCATTCACACAAGAAGGATACCATTACGACTTTCAACTTCAAGGATATCATAACCTTCCAACTAGGTTGAAGTTTCCACATAAAGGACCTTCTTAACAATGTTCAAGGTCACATATCAATCACACATATAAGACTAAGGATCTTTAGCATACTAAGTCAAGAACTCATATTCACATTGTACATGTATCAAGTAAGGGACACAAGCCTACAAAAACAAAAAACACACATACTTCACAATATCACATGTAGCATATCATTCTAGAAGCACATAGGTATAACCAACATCATCTATAGGTCATCCTACTCACTACTATAGTATCATCAATCTAAGTATCACAAGTACCATATAATCTATCAAGAAACATCATACTTCAACATCATGTAATCCACATAATGACTACACTATAGTCTACTAGTGACACACATCGTAAACTAGAAGAACTAATGCTTTGACTCCACATAACAACATAAGTCATATTGACATTCATACCAATCACATATTCAAGTTATAACATGATAAAGCCATAATACTTCAAGTAATGCCGACGAGGCCACATCATTCACAATTCATAAAGTAATGCCGACAAGGCCACATTATTCACAAGTATAGCACATAAGCACCACCACCATAAGTGGACCATACCAAGCATAATCATCATCTAAGAACTAGACTACATAATATAGAGAAAGTTAGATCAACATACCATGAATCCAACGTCTAAACTTCAATCCGTAGCCAATTCATCCAACTCATTATACCAAGGCCCTTACCAATGGCCATAGTTTATAATTCAACCCAATAATCACAATACATAATTAATCAAGGATAATACAACATGATTTTATGAATTTAGAGAAGCCAACTAATAATTCTAGCATGATTCTATCATAATTCAATATCTCTAATAAAACTACATAAGAATTCAATAGCATTAAGACATAATCAATACACCAATAAAGTAGTCAAAATCTAGGGTTACATGATTTACATGGATTCGTAGAGTTTTTAGGTTAAAATCATCTAATTAACAACAATTCAATCAATACACAATGATTCAAAACATTTAATGCAAGAACTCATGGATAGATTACAAAATTGGACAAGTTCATCTTTGAAAGACTAAGAAATCACTTTGAAGATTAGATACTTGAAGAAAAGATATTCAAGGATGAAGGCCATACCTTAATTGTGATGAAACACCCACAAAATTGATGGAGAAAACTTGAGAAAATCAGTCTTCTTCCTTGGAGCTCCCAAGCTTCAACAATGGAGGTTTTAGACAGAAGAATGGAGAGGTTTTGTTTTGAGTTGAGGGTTTAGCTTTGATAGGTGAGTTTAGGGGTATAAAAAGACTCAATAACCATCAATAAGTCATCCCCAAAATACCCAAAAGACCCCTGCACTCATTAGACTTTTTAACCAACTCAAATTTGACTTAAAAACGACGCGACCAAATCCGGGAGATTATTGCGCGTCGCGGAGATTTTTTCAAATCTTTTTTCTGGAAATTTTTGAGACAGAATGGTTTGTGACATCCCCACACCGCAGGGAAAGATTTTTACTCCTTCCGTGGTGGCTGCGCATCGCGCAGCATCTTCCAGATCTTGGCAGCTTCGATGGCCCATGTTTGGGTCCTCCTCGGGGTCCCTTAGACTGGTCCCCGGGGCGTCATTCTCGGACGTTTCAGCCCATTGTAAGGATATGTGTAGGAACCATTGATACTCAATTTATCCTTCAAACCATCCCCCAAAACTCCACTACAAAACAGTACGACACACTAGTTTAACTTCGATTATTTTCCAGACGTCTTGGATGTTTGACCTCGAAACACTTCCAAACTTTATGTACTGCATATAAAAACTATTATTAACCATTTTAGGACTTTAAAACATCATGACACACATTTTAGGCCCTAGTTTCACCTAGATCATTTTTAGAGGCGTTACAAACACCCCCATGCGGTCCAAGACTCCCCCTTCTTCATAATATAGGTATGTTTCAAAAAATGGCAAGTAAAATAAATATTATTGTGATTGATTACTTAAAATTAAGAAGCTTTGAGTGAAAGAGAAGCATTAGAACCTAGAAAAAAGATGTGTTCCCTAATTCCCTGGTTTCTCAAATCCTGTCAGTAGCTAAATAGACCTGGAAAAATCGAAAATTTCTTGTCTCGTATGCCATCTCATCCCCCACCTCGTCATCATCTTCTAGGATGAGCGTTAATGGAAACCTTTCACAACAATAATTTTGGACTAACCTAAGTTGTACACGATATCACAAAATTACAAATAATGATCCTAGTGATTCTACAATGTATAAGTAATCTCGAATATCTTCGGGTTTATACTGCTGTTGCGCTGCAGTATGACACATTTTGTAGGTACAAGAATAGTTAGAGACTGATGGTTCTGTACTCAGAGACTAAAGTGTAGTACAAGGTTTGACAGTTATGCTGAATTTTTTGTGCAGAGTGCAGAGACGATGAACTTACTGTTGGCCTTGCTTCATCGAATCATGCTCGAAATATATTACTGAACTGCAACAGGTAAGGAGTTTGATTTCTTTTTCCAGATATATTTTTGTTGCTTTGTTTAACTAAATTATTTGGATCACAAGTGCAGAATGTATGCAAGTCCTTAAAGAATGTATTATTGTTGTATCTTTATATCTAGTTGGACAATATAAAATTAACTATTTAGGTTATGGTTATAGTCATATATAGGAGGATAAACAATAATATTTTCTTTCTAGAGTAAAATGGAGAAATTAGTAGGTTTAATTGCATGCCCACTGTCCAGCAATCTATTAGTCAAATAAAGTGGTACTTATTCACATATTATATGGGTATTATAATTAAGCTATTGAAGTAGGTATGATTATGTAAAGTGTAAAAAACGACATTCTACTCTTTGGTGATGGTAAAAATGTATTGGACGAACATTTCATTATTCCATATAAATGGTAATGCTATAGAAGTTTGACATGGTTTTTTCCATGCGATCATGTTATTAGATTGAGTAAACAAATACTATCTTTCGTAATAATATTCCAATTTATTTAATAATACTTTTCCTATTTATCATCAGGTCAATCAATGTGTATGTAGTACCGAAGTTTCATGGTTTGAAATTTCATATATTAGGATTTTACTAGTATTTAATCACCAAGTAGGATGACATGATTCTCTGAGCATAAGGGGATAATGAGGTGTAATTATGCACCACTCTGTACATACATGATTTGCCACTTAAAGTTGATTCATGTTTTTCATTATGTACTTGCGCTACTTCAGTATTCTACATATATAGGAGTTGTCTTGCCTTATAGTTAACAAAATAAATTCATAAAGTTGGGCTAACATGACAAATAGTCACAAGTAATGTAAACCACAATAGTCTCGACAACAGAATTACCTTGTCATCCTTGGTTTTTGAAATGCTTTACTTGAAACGAGGGTCTATTGAAAATAACATGTCTACCTTTACAAAATAGGAGTAAAAATTTGTGTACACAACACCCTCCCAAAATCCCAATTTGTACCCTTTTGCCTCTAGACATCATCTCATTTCTCCAACTACAAGTTCACTTCAAAACCAATCCATTCTCAAGAAATTTTTTCCAAAAAAATACAGAAGCAAATAAAGTATAGAAACTAAGATTCAAAGATCAGAAATGCTACTAAGCCAATATCAATAGTCATACAAATTTGAAATCAAACAACGAAACAAAGGTAAATTTTAGTTCAGAAAAAGAACATAATTTGGTAAGAGAAAGAATAAAGAAACATACTAGTTGTTGTTTTGTTCTTTATTCATACTTTGATTGTCTCAATGACTTATTTGTTGTTTTCCCTATACATGTACAATTAAAATTTATTGTTACTAAAATCTTCTATCTTTTAATTGTTGGATTATTCACATTACTTGCGATGTTTCTATACATTACAATTCCAACTTTTGACATATTTATTTATCATTTCACGTAAACAAATCTAGTATTAAAAAATTTGCATGTGAAAGAATTCAATATAATGAAAAGTTGTGAAGGGGATTTAAGACATCATGCGGTTGGATAGGTTTTATTAGTTCAGACAATAAGTCTATTTCTAAAGCTATGACATTGATAACTTGGGATTAGTGTTCTTTATTTGTTTACATTTAATGAGATATATTTTACTTTGTAAATTAATAATAATATGTTTTTGTAGCATTTGACAAACATTAATTGTTTCTATTAGGAGTCTCTTTTACTAAAACATTGTTGCCTTGAAGGTTGTTGCTTTTAGTGCCAATTAATTTAAATTTATCGGTTATAGAAATGGACGCTAAAGGGATAAATAAACAAATTTGAAGGCTTTATAATTGCCAAATTTTCTTTAAGATACTAACTATCATTGACAACTTTGTTCAATTTACTTGCCATTAAAATAGAAGTTAAAAGGGCAAGTTAAGACGTTTTCATAAGGGATATTGTATTCAATCTAATTTCTACATAAGAATTGAAGTTCAAATTATTGAGTTTTAGCAACTATTTAAATGAATTTACCGGCAATTAAAATGGATGCTAAAAGAGCACAATTATTGATTATGAATTGGATTTTTCAGCCAAAAATAATTTCCGCAAACAAATTCATTAAAACCAATAGTTTTTAGCGGCAATAAATTATACCATTTACCAGCTTTTGTGATTATGGCCGCTAAAGGCTTTACCGATCCCCACATTACCGGCTAAAGACCAATGGTTGGTAAAGGATATAACACCAATTGTTATTGCCACTAAAGTCATTTCGAATTGCCACTAAAGCCACTTTTGTAGTAGTGTCGGTGCTAGCCTTGTTCTCATAGAGTAACTTGATTCACATAAAGGCATATGAGAAGGTACCATAATTTAGTCTTACCAAATCATAATACCTTCTAACAAGGATGGGTCCACTAGCGCTGCCACTCAATGGTTATAAGGATAACTCAATGACTTCCTTAGATATGGTTTCATGCCGTTCCAGCCAACCTATCCCTAAGTCCATTATTCACATAAGAAGGATACCATTATGACTTTCAACTTCAAGGATTTCATAACCTTCTTTCTATATTGAAGGTTTCAAGTTATTGACCTTCTTTACATGTTCAAGGTCATATATTAGTCATACTTAGAAGGGTACCATCTTAGGTATATCCATCCTAGACTTTCCTTCAACATTCATACATACACATACATGACAAAGGTTCTTAAGCCTACTAATCAAGAGTTCTTATTCACATTCTTTAATGTATCAAGTAGAGGGACATAAGTATACCAATGAAGACACAACATCATCATCTTATCACATATTCAATAACAATCAAGTAGCATATAGGGACAACTAAGCCTACCTAACCATATACACTAGAAACCCATATAAAGACATCACCATAACCTATCATAGCCACATATAACCAATTAGAAGAACTCACACTTTAACCTCACATATACATATAGACATAACCATCCTTCACCTTGATAATCTATACAAGCTATAACATGATAACATCATAGTTCACATAACAATGCCGACAAGGCCATGATCATAACAATTATAAAACATAAACACCGCCTCCATAAGTGGACCACACCAATCAATAAAATTCAACAATAATTCTACATAATATAGAAGAGATTAGGTCAACTTACCACCTTTCCACCATCAACTTCACCATTCTTTACTCTTTTCAATCAATTCACTTCACCAAGGCTCTTACCAATGTCCATATACAAAATTCTAAACCAACACATATCCATACGAATGGTCCTAATGTTGGAAAACTATATTCACAGCGGAAGCATATCAAGGATCTTTACTACCTACATGAATAATAGACAATCAATACCGTTTATGCTAGAACACATTAATCATGCTAAAAATTAATTCGATAAATACCTCTTGAAGAGTGAGTGGATACCTTCAAGCGAATCTCCAAGTAAAACGGATCTTCAAGCGAATCTACAAGATAGCTATGGTCTTCTACAGTGATCCCAAATCACATCTGAACTCTCTCAATACTTGGGTGGGCAAGCATTGAATAGAATACTAATCATCCATTTTCTAGGCTACGAGAATCCCTATTTATAGAGATGTCTTCCTAATCCAAAAAGGACAAGAAAACCTAGTTTTTCTAGAAGACTAGAAAAACCCATATTATTCTTCCTTTTTGCATAGAAATAGGATTCTGAGTTCTAATTAAATATGGGCACTATAGGGACCACATAATTAATTACCGAGGCTTCTTATTATGGAAATAATTCCAAATAATTAATTTGAATTATTCTTACCATAATAAATTACAAATCATTCCTCTAGAAATTCATAATTGCACTCCTCTATTTCGTAATTCCCCATTAAACACTTATGTAATTCCCCATGTTAAGATTTCAGATACTAATCAATAATTAAATTACTGACGAATTTAACTTAATGATTAATTTCCTTTAGAGCACTACATAACTTATTTCATGTGTCGGATTCATAAATCCACTCGCAAGATTTGACACAATGAAAACTTATAAGTTTCTCAAAAAGGCATATCAATCAATCTTCTATAACGAGACATGGATTCCATCAACTAACTTATTATTTCACCAATATATATTAATATCATCCAACTTACCAGGCATATTGACCCATCTCAGAATCTCACCTTTTAATAAATCAAAACGACATTTAATATATACGGATCATAATAGTTATATAAGGATTAAGAATATAAGTACATTTAATTGTTTATAGAATATGTTTTTGTCAGTCAATCTAAAACAACTATCTCTACTCGGTCCCGTTCAATACATACAAAATGTACTAGCACAAGAAGTTGGAACTATACCGTTCCCATAATCAGGACAAATTACATATAATCTTGTGCTACAATCGTACCCGATGACATGTCCAATTTCCATCCTAGATTGTGAACTAAAACTTTATACTTATAAGAATCGATGATTTAATCCTCTGTGTATAAGCTAAAACTCTACACACTAAATCATCTACTATATAAGTAAATAGACACCACAAACGAATATATGATCTATTGAAATTGAGCAAATATTTATTCTCTAATAAATATTATTTCTTAACATATGGTTAATAGTATATATCCCAACAATCTCCCACTTAGACTTTTAACCATCACAATTGTTATAATGTACTATATCCAAATGCATGGTTAATAGTATATACCCTAATAATCTCCCACTTAGATGTTTAATCTTGAAAATTGTTAGAATACTATGTCAAAATACATGATTAATAGTATATACCCTAATAATCTTCCACTTAGACTCTTAACTATGCATTTACAACTTTCGCAGACATTTCTTTATTTCTTATCGAAAGAAAATTTACCAAGCTATTTTCTCATGCAATTTTGTCTAGTAGTGCTTCGTCGTAACAAATCGATTTTGTACTAGATCTTTAGAGACCTTATAATGAAACTCTCCAATAGTGTACTTCTTTTCAGGAGCTCTATCATAAAAGTTCTCTCAAGCATACAAAACAACTCAATCTTCGTTATGATTCTCCCACTACGACTAAGTACTACTATTATAATCACACTTTCATGTTCTTGAGTTAATATTTTCTTCAAAATCTTTCGATAATGAAATATTAACAACTTCGCATGAAGTGTTCTTTTAATTTGCTCAACATCACTCCAACTACTTGAGATAGTAGTTTTCTTATGTCTAGTAACGTTTCTCCCACTACTTAAGTGCAATGGGACGTAAATTCAGACATACCCATTAGATGTTCTTGAGCGTATGAATTTACAATTGACTTATTTGTTATTTTTTTGTTCAATTTCCGTAAAGATAATTTACTTCTAGGAACATGGTTTACTAAAATTATCCTTTTCTAGAAATCAGAAAGTTGTGTTAACAATTGACTTATTTTCTTTAGGACATTATAATAAACCTTGTTTCATTCTTTAGGATATCCAATTAACACACACATTCCGTTCTTAATTCCAATTTTTCTTATTCTCCCACTCAGCACATGTGCTGGACAATCCTATATCTGAACATGTCACAGATTAGACTTACGTCAAATCCAACTAGTTCTATAGTTGCTCAATGTACTAATATGAAAGAAACTGAATTCAGAATGTAATATGTAGTTATTAGAACCTATCCCAAAAGAAACAAAATAACTAATAATAAGTCAATAATTAATCTCATCATCTTCATAAGCGTCTTATTCTTTTCTCTTCTACACCAATCTATTATAGAGTGTCTAGTGTAGACAATTGAAAGACAATTATTCTATAAGATAAGTGAGTTATGAGCTAAGAGGTTTTCGTCACTACAATCAGATTGTAGTGACTTTATATATTTTTTATGATGATACTTTCATGTGTTTTAAATATCTTGAGTTTATCAAGACATTTAGACTTATAAAACATCAAAAAATATATTCATATCACGAGTAATTTTCTTGAAAACTCAAAAATTCAAATTCACCTCTTGCCCATGTGCTCATTTATTATACAAATCAGAATAGATTAATTATAACTTATCACTACCTCTTAAATCCTTTTTAAGAGGAAAACTAAGGTCTCTTAGTCATTTTTTTTCTAAACAAAACGTACATGTTGGTAGTTACTTCACTTTCAATGAATAGTTATGTCCATCCATTAACCAACCTCAAAATTTTATTCAGAATAAATGACTTAGACCCTAATGTACAGATAAGTCTCATTCAATTTAAAAGATATTTTCCCTTATGAGACAGATTAGTATAATTTAATTCTCTCATACTTATAAAATAATCATGCATCAATATACCACAAGAAATAAAATATTTATCAAACTCAATGGTAGAAGAGTTACAAAAATATATTATATACTCATCTCTTATCTGGTTAGAATCTGAAAAAATAATTTCTTCTAACATAAGGTACATACACAATGCATTCATTAAGTTAATATCTTATCTCTACCAAGAGAAAATCTTAAGTAGTACTAAGTGGGTGTGTAAAGTCTATTGAGAATATGAGACACAATACTTTAAATAGATCATAATATTTCGAATAATTCCGAATAACGAAATTCAGGGCTCATTTATACATATATATCCATGCATCTCGAATAGCAATCGTTGGAATTGGAGAACTACTCATGCAATACACATGTACAATGATCGATTATTCACTCCATAAACTTATACAGACCTAATTTAGTTGGAGAATCTACTGTTAGTTTAAGTCAAGTGAAAATCCTCTAGCTACATTGATCCAATCTTATATTACTCAGTTTAGGAGAGTTAATATAGATTATCAAAACTAGACAATTAAATACATAGTGACTTGTATCAATTGATCCGTTAGGGAGAAAGGTCTAAGCCAGCACATAAAACTAATACTTCACTACTATTTAATCAATTATGACCAAAAAATCATATAACGATCCAAAAAAAAATTAATTTCTTACTAGGTCGTTCTTATAAATCTACCAAATTTCAGATCAATCAGAGTTCTTTTTTTTTTCGAATTCCAAAACTATGATCAATTTGGTTGAAAACGTTGTTTGGTCATAATATAATTTGAGATTTTCCGGCTCAGTAATTCTTATCATATATCATCATTTTGTGAAATAGATAAATGAATTAAGAATAAAGAACAAAATTCTAAAATTCCAAAAGGTAAGCATGTTTATGTATACATTGAATATTAAAATTCAAAACACACCTTTTAGATATCTATGCATCTTGAACAATACATAGTGACTCATGCAACACATATATATGGTGTCAGATATTCACTTCAATAAATTTAGAACAAAAGTCAACTCAGATGGAGAGTATATGTTAGTTTAAGTCAAGTGAATATCATTATCCCTAGATCCATTGATCCAATCAAATATTACTCAGTTTAGTAGAGTTAATACAGATAATCAAAACTAGAGATTAAACTTTAATGACTTGTATTAATTTCATCCGTTCTGGAGGAAGGTGTAAGCCAACACATGAACTTAATACTTCACTAAAATTTAGTCATCAAGACCATAGAGAACAAACTCTATCACCACTATATTATAGTGGAGTAATTTTTCGGTAAAATTAATTTTTTCAAGATACAAAAATTATCTAAAATCATCATCTAAAGGATCTCACATTACCAAATCACTAAATAACAATGAGTATTTTAAAATTTGATAGTTTTCGATGAACCTACTGAATTTCTGATCAATTGGAGTTCAAAAACAATATTTATCTCCAAATCTATGATCAAATTCAGATTCAAACGATTTAAGAAAAAATGAATAGATCTACATCCTTATCATCTATCAATTTATGTTGACTCATCATCTGTGATCATGTACCACATATAACATAAATAAAACCAATATAAAGGATGTCATTCATACTAAATCACATTTTAATTCCAAAGAACAACTTTAAAATCATTCTAACGACCTCAAAGAAAAATATAATCACATAGCAATGACTACTTTTTACTAGGCCTGTATTAATGAATTTACCAAATTTCAGGTCAATTGGAGTCTATAAAAATATTTGTTTGCAAGTCTATGACCAAATTCAAATTCAAGTGATTTAAGCATCTTTATGAATTAAAACAATATGACTTACATTCTTATATCAATTCATGTTAAATAACCATATGCAACCATGTTCCAAATTTAACATAAACATAATTGGTATAAAGAATGATCTTATCAAATATTCAAATCAAATTTTAATCTGACAAACTACCTAAACCCATCTAAATGATTTTTTATGGGACCATCAAATTTCAAGTCAATCAGAGATCATAAAATTCATGACCACCTAAACTATGACCAAATTTGAAAAAGTTATTATTTTAGGCATAGTTGAAGATTAAAATAACTTGATTCATATTTCTATTTTATTCTAATTATTTTCTCACGAGCATAAGGCCTACCATGTGTCTTTCCTTTACCTAAGACACACAACACCTCCTTATATCAAAGTTGTTCCTTCAATTAATACACTTGAGATTTCAAGATATTATGTTTTCTCCCTTTTAGACCAGTGAAACCCTTTAATATCTCTTCTCATGAATTAATTAAGTGTTACTAGTATTTAATGGTAAATCTCCATTTAAGCAAATAAATATTCACCACTAGTATTCACTTAGGACAATTTATACATGATACATTGAAAATATTCTAATGACTCAAATAAATAATCACTTTCGTAGTCCTATTTATTTATCATAATTCTGAATTCACATATTATATTCGCAAATATAATTTCATATGTATAAAACTTACAAAAGTTCTAATGAATCCACGTAAATAATTTACTTTTGTAGTAATTATTTATCGATCATAAAATTTAATTTTATACATTATAATATAATGAGAAATTGAATTCATGCTCATATATTTAAATAAGAACAATAATGTGCTCCCGATATAAACAATGTCGAAAGAGTTCAATCTCTTTTATTCTCCATATTTCGTATGCATGAAAGCTTTACCACTTGTGTAACAAACAAACAAAAAACATGTTTGATTTCCTTAATAATACAAGTTGGGGCCCTCATTGTTTAAAGATCAAATTATATCAATTACAAAAGAAGGCTTGTACTTAGCTTAGAAAAACATTTACTGCTAATTGTCAACCTATTTAATAGTTCCTCTCAATCAAATTCTAAAGAAGTAAGAATCTTTTAATCAAGGCATTTAAAAATATTATCACCATAGGAATTCATGAATCCTACTTGCCGATTTGACGCCGCCGAACATATCAACACATTTAAATTTAACCCCTTTTTTTATTATGTTAAATAATTTAAAAAGTTGGGTTAAACTCTCAGATATAAAAAAACACAGTATTCATATCACAATTAACGTCTAATAAAACTTCACATGATTTTAACAAAAATTAAGATCACGAAACATATCTATAATCGCACATATACATATCTTGTTTAGTTTATCTATTTAGATGCAAGCATGGCTCTAATACCAATTGTTGGAAAACTATATTCACAGCGGAAGCATATCAAGGATCTTTACTACTTACATGAATAATAGACAACCAATACTGTTTATGCTAGAACACATTAATCATGCTAGAACACATAAACAAACTAAAAATTAATTCGATAAATACCTCTTGAAGAGTGAGCGGATACCTTCAAGTGAATCTCCAAGTTAAACGGATCTTCAAGCGAATCTACAAGATAGCTATGGTCTTCTACAGTGATCCCAAATCACATCTGAACTCTCTTAATACTTGGGTGGGCAAGCATTGAATAGAATACTAATCATCCTTTTTCTAGGTTAGGAGAATCCCTATTTATAGAGATGTCTTCCTAATCCAAAAAGGACAAGAAAACCTAGTTTTTCTAGAAGACTAGAAAAACCCATATTATTCTTCCTTTTTGCATAGAAATAGGATTCTGAGTTCTAGTTAAATATGGGCACTATAGGGACCACATAATTAATTACCGAGGCTTCCTATTATGGAAATAATTCCAAGTAATTAATTTGAATTATTCTTACCATAATAAATTACAAATCATCCCACTAGAAATTCGTAATTGCACTCCTCTATTTCGTAATTCCCCATTAAACACTTATGTAATTCCCCATGTTAAGATTTCAGATGCTAATCAATAATTAAATTACTGACGAATTTAACTTAATGATTAATTTCCTTTAGAGCACTACAAAACTTATTTCATGTGTCGGATTCATAAATCCACTTGCAAGATTTGACACAATAAAAACTTATAAGTTTCTCAAAAAGGCATATCAATCAATCTCTATAACGAGACATGGATTCCATCAACTAACTTATTATTTCACCAATATATATTATTATCATCCAACTTACCAGGCATATTGACCCATCTCAAAATCTCACATTTTAATAAATCAAAACGACAATTAATAGATACAGATCATAATAGTTATATCAGGATTAAGAATATAAGTACATTTAATAGTTTAGAGAATATGTTTTTGGCAGTCAGTCTAAAACAACTATGTCTACTCGGTCCCGTTCAATACATACAAAATGTACTAGCATAAGAAGTTGGAACTATACCGTTCCCATAATCAGGACAAATTACATATAATCTTGTGCTACAATCGTACCCGATGGCATGTCCAATTTCCATACTAGATTGTGAACCAAAACTTTATACTTATAAGAACCGATGATTTAATCCTCTGTGTATAAGCTAAAACTCTACACACTAAATCATCTACTATATAAGTAAATAGACACCATAAACGAATATATGATATATTGAAATTGAGCAACTATTTATTCTCTAATAAATATTATTTCTTAACACATGGTTAATAGTATATATCCCAACAATCTCCCACTTAGACTTTTAACCATCACAATTGTTATAATGTACTATATCCAAATGCATGGTTAATAGTATATACCCTAACAATCTCCCACTTAGATGTTTAATCTTGAAAATTGTTAGAATACTATGTCAAAACACATGATTAATAGTATATACCCTAATAATCTTCCACTTAGACTCTTAACTATGCATTTACAACTTTCACATGCATTCCTTTATTTCTTATCGAAAGAAAATTTACCAAGCTATTTTCTCATGCAATTTTGTCTAGTAGTGCTTCGTCGTAACAAATCGATTTTGTACTAGATCTTTAGAGACCTTATCATGAAACTCTCCAAGAGTGTACTTCTTTTCAGGAGATCTATCATAAAAGTTCTCTCAAGCATACAAAACAACTCAATCTTCATTATGATTCTCCCACTACGACTAAGTACTACTATTATAATCACACTTTCATGTTCTTGAGTTAATATTTTCTTCAAAATCTTTCGATAATGAAATATTAACAACTTCTCATGAAGTGTTCTTTTAATTTGCTCAACATCACTCCAACTACTTGAGATAGTAGTTTTCTTATGTCTAGTAACGTTTCTCCCACTACTTAAGTGCAATGGGACGTAAATTCTGACATACCCATTAGATGTTCTTGAGCGTATGAATTTACAATTGACTTATTTGTTATTTTTTTATTCAATTCCCGTAAAGATAATTTACTTCTAGGAACATGGTTTACTAAAATTATCCTTTTCTAGAAATCAGAAAGTTGTGTTAACAATTGACTTATTTTCTTTAGGACATTATAATAAACCTTGTTTCATTCTTTAGGATATCCAATTAACACACACATTCCGTTCTTAATTCCAATTTTTCTTATTCTCCCACTCAGCACATGTGCTGGACAATCTTATATCTGAACATTTCAGAGATTAGACTTACGTCAAATCCTACTATTTCTATAGTTGCTCAAGGTACTAATATGAATGAAACTGAATTCAGAATGTAATATGTAGTTATTAGAACCTATCCCAAAAGAAACAAAATAACTAATAATAAGTGAATAATTAATCTCATCATCTTCATAAGCGTCTAATTCTTTTCTCTTCTACACCAATCTATTATAGAGTGTCTAGTGTAGACAATTGAAAGACAATTATTCTATAAGATAAGTGAGTTATGAGCTAAGAGGTTTACGTCACTACAATCAGATTGTAGTGACTATAAACAATTCTATCATGATCTATACATAATTCAATAGCCCAATACAATCTAAACATGAATTCATCAATGTTAAGTCATGATCAAATCACCCATATTAGAACCAAAAATAGGAATTTATGTAATCCATGGGACATTGATACAAATCTTTGCATGCAAGAACCGATTGCTAGAAGTTGAAATAGGAAATTATATGTTTTTAAACTTATTTGGAAAACATTTGAAATTCTATCCTTGATTGGAATAATAGTCAATGATGAAACACAAAACCTATATTGAAGAAAAGCCCACGAAATTGGTAGAGAAAAACATGGAAAATCCGTCTTTTTCCTTGAAACTTCAAAGCTTCATCAATGGAGGTTTAGGAGAGAAGGAATGGAGAGGTTTTCTTTTAATTTGAGGATTTAGCTTGATTGGTGACTTTTTGGGGTTTAAAAAGACTCAATAGCCATCAATAAATAGTCCCCAAAATACCCAAAATACACCTGAACTAATTCAACCTTTTAACCAATCAATTTAACTTAAAAACGACGCGACCAAATTTGGGATGTAACTGCGCATCGCGGGTCACCTCCACATCTTGGTTCTGGAAATTAATTTGAGACAGAATGGTTCGCGTTTGCCCCGTGTCACAGGGAAAAAGTTGCCCTTTGAGTGCTGCAGGCACGATGCGCAGCCACTGCCAATTCTTGGCTTCCTCGACATCTTCCTTGGCCCATGTTTGGGTCGTCCTCAAGGACCCTTTGGCTGGTCTTTGGGGAGTTGTTCTCAGAATTTTTGACCCTTTACATATCAGTCCATTTGTAGTAACCATCGATACGAAATTCCACCCTCATACCATACCCCAAAACACTACTACAAAACACTACCACACACTAGTTCAACTTAGACTAGTATTCGAACGTCTTTGACGTTTCATTTCCAAACTTATCTAACTTATTTCTAACACTGTAATTCATCATTTTAAGACCTTATCAACTCATGACACACATGTTCGGCTCTACTTAAACCTAGTTCATTTTTAAGGGTGTTACAGAACCACAAAATTGGTTGGTGACGCACCGACTACTCATTTCTTTGCCGATATGATCCTCTTCCTTCAAGGCTCAACACACAGGGAAAAAAGGCAAAGTACGTCCCTTCGCGATTTGCTAAGTGTACTTGGCGATGCTCAGGCTTCAGTTTCTTCCTTCTTTTCAGCCTTTTTGTTCATTTTGCTACATAGTGTCCATGCTTTCCTTAAATCTTCAAATACATGAAACATAAGACATTTATCAGATATAGGGATAAAATACGCATTTGAGGACACTATTTCCATTAAAATATGACCCTAAATAAGTCCAATCTATGGTTTCATTGATGCATGTTCTCAGTTTTGCAATAAGTTGTTCAAGGCACTACTTGAGAAATATGGTGTCTTCCACAATGTCGCCACTCCTTACCATCCGCAGACTAGTGGAAAAGTTGAGTTGTCCAATAGAGAGATCAAGCAGATATTGGCGAAGACTGTGAATACCAATAGAACAGATTGGTCAAGGAAGCTCGATGTTGCACTCTAGGCCTATCACATTGCTTACAAGACTTGCACAGGTATGTATCCATATAAACTTATATATGAGAAGTCTTGACATTGTCGATAGAGCTAGAGCATAAGCTTATGTGGGCAATGGAGAAGATGAATTTAGATTTGACTGCCGCATCTACTCAAAGAGTGAATGAGTGGAATATGCTTGATGAGTTTCTCCTAAAATCCTATGAAATTGCAGCCTTATATAAATAGAAAATGAAGAAGTACCATGATCAAAGGATTGAAAATGAGATTTTGTTGTATGGTATCTTGTGCTTTTATTAAACTCTAGGTTGTGTTTGTTTCTGCGTCATTCTTACTCAAGCAAGTGTTTAGCGATGAAGATAGAAAACAGTGTGGGAACAAGGTTCAAGGTAAATGGGCAGAGGATCAAGCTTTATCTAGGAAAGGCAGAGAGTGTGCAGGAAGTGATTGAGGCCTGCTATCTTTATGAACTCTTAGTAATCAAGAGGCATGTGTCGTACCGCAAAGTTAAATCAACCGCTTCTTGGGAGGCAACCCAAGGTGTAACATCTAGCCAACGATAGGTCTTTTCTTTCTGTTTGGGAGATTTCTTTGTTTGCTTGATTCTTTGTACTCACTCAAATAGGTGTTTTATTTTTTGTCGTAGTGTTGGCAAGATATAACATATTGTTCGTGTCTAGAAATTGTCCATAAAATGCAAAAAGAATGGCCTAATGGTTTTTACATGTGCAATTGCACAATGCAAAATCTGTAAAAAGGTCTGGTGAAGAGGTCTACGGACCACATCGATGGTCCATACTTCATTTTACGGACCGTTAATGGCGTCCGTAGATCCCATGTAAGTCTCTCAATTTTTCTAAGTAAAAAAGATATCTATGGTCCCAATTCGTGGATCTTAGATCAACCCAAGAAACGTAAGCGGGGTCTCGTGGGTCAATACCCTAGTTCGCCTGACATGACCCGGACCCTTCCTATTTGAAAATTCCCCAATTCAAATAACTCCCACTCCCCACAATTTTTCTCCCGAAACCATCTCTACTCCTTAAAATTCCCTAAATCACTCCCACAATCATCCATAACTCCCCCCATATATCATTCCTTTCTTTCTTCCATAATCCCAAACCCCGTTTCCCGTCCAAATTCAATTCACCCCCTATTTTCCCAAAGAGGTTCAGTGTCCAGGTCCACTGCAACAAGGCAATTCTTGTCGTATTGAAAGCATAGTATCATTACACAATAAACCCACTCATGTTTCTTGTAAGGTAATAGACTTTTCCCCCACATTAAATTTTGATTCATTGATTGATTATAGAAAGCTGCGAGTTGGGTTTTGACCTTCGGTAGTTAGTTGTATCTAAATACATGCTAAATCTGAAGAATAAACACCCTTGGGACGATGGATAGTGATTGTGTGTCGTTATAGTTTAAGCAAATAGTGCAAAAGTAGTTATATGTATGTTTGACTTGGGGTTTCGAATTTTGTATGAATTAATTGTAAAACTAAGGGAACTAGAATCCTTAGAATGATGAACTAGCATAACTTATGTTGAAATGAATGATTAGACTAGGTGATGGTTGAGAACGTTGAAATGTTTCCTTCAAACTGATGGATGACTATTACCTGGCACAGAAATAATCTACAAGACCTCGTCTATAGACTATAAGTCAATCTAGGGTCCCTGAATCATTTCAGTGGATGAAAGCACTTGGCAAATTTCACTAAGTGTGAAACCATGGATGCTGCACATCCGTTGTTTCCATCAGAGACCATCTTTTTGGTACCTCTATTCTACTAAGGGGTTCCATGGACTGTAGATGTAACAACCCTAAAAATGACTATGCTAAGTAATGTCTAACGTATCTAGAATGCCTAGATTAGATCGAGTTCACACGAATTGATGCACGTTGAACCAGACCTCTGAACCTCTGTAAAAACCAAGCCAACTAACTTGGTGAGTTAGTTGATCTAGGAAAAGTTGGGTCCAGCCATGTAGGGCACCCGAATATGAAGATTTACCCGGATGAGTCTTAACCAGACTTAAAAAGGGTAATCTTAAGTTTGGAGGGTCTTGGGGTAAAATTGTCTTTTCCAGGCTAAGGGTAGTATTGTAATTACCCTAAATATTTAATTAATTAATTAATTAATATGGTGGAGGGGCAATTCGGGTAGAGGTGGCCGAATTTGACCCTTTAAGCAAAATCTAGCTTCACTCGGGTTCGAGCCTTGGTGGAAGCAAGGATTAAATTAATTTAATTTTATTAAGTGAATTAGTTTAATTAATTAATATTTAAAAAGCTGATTTAATTAAAGGAAAATCAAATTTTAATAAAAAAAAATAACAATAAAATTAATAAATAATGAGGAGTCCTAGTTTGACTTAGTCTCCACCTAACTCTCCTAATCCTAATCGTAATCCTAATCATCTCATTCTCACGTCTCTCACTCTCATTCTCACGTTTTTTATCATTAAAATAACTGAAAATAATAGTTCTTTACTCTTGAAGAACTTACACACAAAAACTCAAACGAAAAACTAAGCTAAAAACGAAAATCAACAACGAGTTCTTGACGGGATTGTGCTTGAAGTTTCGGTGGTGAGGCTTGGTTTCATGGTAAATTGGCAGCATTTAAACAAGTTTTGAACGACATTAAGGTATGGGTTTTCTTCTCTCTTGGTCCCTTTCCCAAGAGACCCTTAAGGTTCAGTTTAAATCACGATTGAAAGACTAAGGTTGTTCCCGTTGCATGCCCCTGTCATTAGATCCTTTGAACAATTCAAAGCATGCGTTGATATGTCTTCTGGTAGATAATGTTAGGTCTGGTTGTGATTATGTGTTGAATGTGTGGTAAGAAATCATGTAAAGGATGAAAATTCTATTCCAGAAAAGTACATTAAGTGGACTGTTTTGAGCATGTGTGTGCTGAAAATTTGACTATGTTTGCTGCCTGAAGTTTGTATGTTAAATGTTGTGTTTTGCGAGTGTAAAAATGCTAAAAACATGATGTTCATAAAAGGTTAAGGTGGATGACTGAATGTCATTCAAAATGCTACAAAAAATCAACAAAATAATGAGAGAAAAATGGATTGGAAGAGACCAAATTTCCAGCTTGCTGTGCTGGAAATTTGTAGTCTCGGCCAAAATGACTAATTTTTAAAAATTTTTAAAAATTGTGAGGTCATTGGGAATTGAACCCAAGACCTCACCAAATGTAAATTACATAAAAATTTCATAAAAAAATGAAAGGAAAAATAAATGTGGAGAGTGGGGATTGAAACCCCAACCTCTTGAATAAATGAGAGAGTTAGGAGAAAAATAAAGGAGAAAAATAAATGTGGAGAGTGGGGATTTAACCCCCAACCTCTTGAATGGATGAGAGAGTTAGGAGAAAAATAAAGGAGAAAAATAAAGAAGAAAAATAAATGTGGAGAGTGGGGATTGAACCCACAACCTCTTGAATAGATGAGAGAGTTAGCAGAAAAATAAAGGAGAAATATAAAATGAGGTGAATGGAGATTGAACCCACCTCTTGGATATGTGAGAAAGTTAAAAGATAAATTGAGAGAAAGAGAATGAGCTTGTGGGGGATTGATCCCACAACCTCCTTGCCTTGGACGAAAAAGAGAGGGGGAAAAGAAAGGAAATATTATGGGGCTGATGGGGATCGAACTAGGGTCCCCCAAATCTGATAAATGCAATCACCAAGTTTAATATAAGATTAAGTGTTGCCCAAGGGATTCGAAATCGGGTTCCCTTGCCCAATTCCGTATTGACACATAAGTCATACGTAAATAAATATTTAATGAATGCTGCCTCTAAAGATCGAAATCAATATCTTGGCATACCTACAAGATGCATAAGTCTTGTACCAAATAATCTTGGGTATACATGAATCACTTAGACAAACTATGAATGAAACCTCATGGCTTGTAGGTGTGGACTCATAAGTCTAGCATACGTTTAAAAGTAGGTGAGCCTAAGATGTAGGTGATAAAATGATGTAACCCTAGAAGAGTTAAGTAAGAGTGTGAAACACACTAAATGGCCAAGTGCATTGGCATATGATGAAATGAACATTCACGTGAAGGGGTGAGTAATTATGAAAAGCAAATGTGTTAAAGTTAATGAATGAGGTGACAATATGATAAGAGGCTAATGTGAAAGATGAGAGCAATCTCAAATGAGCCTAAGTAAATGTTACCAAAACGTACTCACCTATGAGAGTGTAAAGCTAATGAAGAGACCAGTCTCTATGAACACTCTAATGAAAGTATTGAAGTTAATGCATACTTAATACTAATGATGAGATGAGAAATCATCTAATGAGCTATGATGTCCTCATTCTAGAGCCAGCTTCCATGATGTATGAGTTGAATGTAATGGAACTTTATACTGAGCACCGATAGGCTAGCTATGAGCGATGATGCCTTCCTTCGGGAAGGATGGAGGTTCACGTAACTCTCATGAGATAAGACTGTCCGGCATGCCGGGTATGGGTATACTTATATCTCCTAGTCTTTGAACCTATACTGCCAATATAGGGATCTAGCAGGGTTCGACTCCCTATATACGCTAGCATGTTTTGATTCACTTTGGCCGGTGATTTCACCTCTTTTCGGTGTGAGGATTACACACTGGATTTCATGATGCTCACATGATCTATGTCGGTTAAAGTTAAAGTTCCCAAAGAAAGAATGAGGCCAGCCTCAAATGATGCACATAATAAAATGAACGATACCAAAGGTGTTAGGATAGGATAATCAAGAGGTGAGCTAGACTTAAGTAATGACATTAGATTATTCTTGGTCATTGCACAGCAAACCCGATGAGAGTCTTAAACTACATCCTAGGTATGACTAGTGATTGCACTAGTATATGAATGAATGAAAATGAAGTACGTATGAATGAACGAAGCAGACTCTGTGTTTGCTAAAGTAGGCTCCCTAGTTGAGGTCCCATATGTTGAGCCCTCATTTTGGGAAGTCCTAATGTCAAATCCATGATTCCAAGGTCTCATGGCATATGAAAGAATGATGTGAACTACGTGATATGATATGTGCAATACGTTATGTGCTCCTTGCAAAATGATAAGTATGATGATGCATGTTACTCTCATGGCATGACTTTCCTAATCCAAATTTCGCAAGTCCACTGACTTTCCTAATCCAAATTTGGCAAGTCCACCGAATTTCCTAATCAAAATTTGGCAAGTCCACTTACTTTCCTAATCCAAATTTGGTAAGTCCACTGACTTGACTTTCCATAAATCATGTTGTTAGGAAAGAGCTATTCTTACTCATGCATGTCCTTGGTGTGTGCTTGCATATACCCATACTTAGTACAAGTGTGTACTAATCCCATACAATATCTACTTTTAGGTGCAAGAACAGGTGGACGTTAGAGCTTACAGTACGACGTTGCAGCGATCCGGACGTGGAGCATTCTTCCGGATTTCGTAGTCCCTCATGCTTTCGAGGACGCTTGCCCATTATATTCTAGCTTAGATATAGGTTTGAGTTAGTGGAGTATGTTCCACTAGAGTTTCTTTCTCATCTTATTTCAGACATTGTATTGGTGCCATTTTGGCAAGTATACACTTAATGCAGTATTGAACTATTTCTTTCATTTGATGATCTTAATATTAGATGGTTGATTGTGAACGTTTATGAGTTTAAGTAGAATGTCTTATATGAATGTTAAGTAACAAAAAGTTCAAATTTTCCGCTAAAATTAACCTAGATGAAGTAACGATGACGTATGTAGGCTTGTCTGCGACCTCTGAGAGGTCAACGACGCCGGTCTCGTCTGGGGTCTAGACTCCGGTCGTGACAGTAGATCCATCTACGGACCATAGTTTCTCACTATAGATGGCCATTTTAGCTACTGTCTATTTTTTTTTGCTGTTTTGTTCGTTCTTAGTTCTAAAATTATTTCGAGTGTGTTTGTGGTGTGTTTTGGGATTAACAATGCCTCCTCAGGTACCATGGTTCCCAAGAAGCAAGTAATATAAACCAATAAGGGAAAATAAAAATTTGTTTACCCCACCCCAAACCAGATTCCCAATTTTGAGAAGGAACATAAGGCCCCACCCGATCCTTTGTGTTGCCATTGTTATTCCGGTTGTAGTTGTTGTCATGATTGTAGTTCCCATACCAGAAATATTGACACTCTAGATTGTAGTTTCCATAGTTACAACCTTGGTTTGCTTGACTTTGGCACCAATTATCCATGGTGGAACCTTGGGTGTTTGGTCGTAAGCCCTCTGTCTGATCATTCACCGTATAAGCTTCCTCTTCAAAATAACACTCCTCAGTCGGTGGTGGATTTCTATTAAGGTAATTCACAACATTTACCTTCTCAGAACCTCCGCTCACATGCTTCAATACCAACCCCAATTCAGTTCTCATCTATGCCATCTCAACACGAATATCATATTTGGATTGGTTAGTTGTGACTTGGACCGCAAATGTGTTTCTCCCAGTATCCGACATTTTGGTGCTCCAAGCTTTGTTGTTCCGGGAGATCTTCTCCAGTTTCTCCACAATTTTCTCAAAAAGTTCATTTACCATACGAAACCCCAGCAATACTATCAAGCATTACCTTAGTGTTGTCATCTTGCCCTCGATTGAAATATTCTTTTAGTGACTCATCATCAATACAGCGATTCGGAACACTTCTTATGAAAGCGGTGAACAGGTTCCAAGAAATACTCACTGACTCTCCAGGTAATGACATGAACTTGTTTAAGTTATCCTTTTTGTTCATCTTCTTGGACACTAGAAAGAATTTTTCTAAGAACACATCCGTCAATTGTTCCTATGCATAGATTTAATTGTGAGGAATTTCATTAAACCAAACAGCCGCATCGCTGGTCAATGATAGAGGGAATACTTGCAATCCGATAACATCCATGTCCCATTCCGGTCAAGCTATGATGTACCGTGATTTCACTGTATGTCTAATGAATTTCACTTATTAGTTTTGTGTGTCTAGAGTCTTTTTGTAGTGATTTTAACAGGTTATGTGTCTTGTTTTGTAGGAAAGATGTCCAGGCAGAAAAGGGAGAAGTCAAAAAAAGGGCAGAAACAGACCTATGGAGGCAATTGATGGTCCATCGTTCAATCGACAGACTATAAGTGGTGATCGTAGATGGGAAGTTTGGGCATTAGAGGAAATCAGAGAGTCTGACTAAGTGTGGAACCACGAGAAGAATCGATGGTCCATCGACTAATCGACGGACCGTACTGGTGAGCCGTCGTTTGGTTAAGAGAAAGGTTCCAGTACCTGATTTTTGAAGATTCTATGTATGGAGTTATCGTGGAGCATCGAAGGCCCATAGATGTAACGACGGACCCCGTCGTTTGATTTACAGAGGGTTCCATCCGGAGGGAAAAATATTTCTAAGTATTGACTTATGAAATCAAAACATGGACCGTCGATTCATCGACAATCCATCAGTTATCTCGTCGATTGCAGGCGCGTCCCTTAACAAAACTTTCCTTATTTGAATTCCTTTTTTATTAAGACTTTTTTTTCTATAAGTAGGGTATGAAAACCTCGTTTGTGGGGTTAGGTACTAGTATTCTTGTCCTAGTTTATGTATTGGAGAATGATTTTTGCAACTTTAGCAATTAATTCATTTCCATATTCGGTTTTGAAGATTGTGGTTTGAATTTCATTTGTGATTTTTGGGTTTATTCATCTTGCTAACTAAGTTCATGATTTCTTCATCTAAAAATATGAATTGTGATCTTTCTAACATGGGTAAATAAATCCATAACTATGGTTGTGGGAACCATGTGTAATCAAGAAAGTATGACTAGCAATTAAGAAATTCTTGAATAGTGTTTTACATGCATTGATAATTCTTTTGTTTAGAATTCTTTTTAACGGTGGCCAATATTAGAAATCGCCTTGTTGCTACTTGCCGGACCATGGAGGTAGTTAATAGGAAAATAATTATCAACATAGATTTACTGTGGTACTATCTAATAGGCTAGTGTCGATTGGTGCGAAGTAATAACTAACCCATATATTGTAACACCCCTAAGATACTAGACCATTATTTGCATATCCATACATTACTATAATATGTTTTATTCTCATTTTGGGAACTTGAAATTTTGTGATACTTGAAAACGTGCTTAACATAAATTATTGTCATAATTTAACGTATTGTATGGGGGTATTTGCATAATTTTCGAATTATATTACACATATATTGAAGGTGTGGGTATAAGGTATATAAAAATGGGTATATATGTATGATTTTTGGGCAGCCAACTATTTTTAGGGGCAGCCCTTTTGTTAACATGTGTAGAGGTGAAGAGGATCATTTTGTATCAATATATTTTACACCTCCTTTGGTTGATTTCGTTTTCCTGAAGTATAAGAACATTATAACATTGGCTAAATAATTGTTCTTCAAAACCAAGAGAAAAACTAGTTCCTTTTGGCTGAATTCAACACACACACTTCATCTTGGTAAGTGATAAAGAATTTCTTTTAATACTGGGTAGTGTTTGATAGTTCAATCATACCTCGTTCAATATAACTTTTTGTACAGTTAGTGAATATGATTTGGAAAGCTAATTCGTAATTCTACAACTCTTAAGTTTATGGAAAACTCTAGTTTTGCGGTTATAGATTCTAAATATGGGACGCAACATAGGACAAGTTCTGTCCAGCTTCTGGAATTAGAAATCCTGTCTGTACAACTATTCGTATTTTTATTATATCTTTTTGTACAAAGCGTATTTTGAGATGATTCTTGCTTATTTGCAATCTTAATAGATGTACCTACATCTTTTATGAAGGATATAAAGTCCAATGTTTCTGTTTTCTCTTTCAAATCATAGTTGCGACATGAGACATTAAGCTGGCCAGAATCACTGTACAGGGAGCAATAGTTGTATTTGTAAAGGCTAAGCATACTTGTGATGGTTTTACCTTGACATTTTTGAGATACTAGTAATTAAAAAAGATATTTAATTGCATTTTAAGGTTATATATACTCGTGAACAAGTTGAGGATCTTCATACGTTGGTTGGTCTACGGTTTGAACTCTTGAAGTCGTGTTGGACTGTTTCTTTGCTAAAGCATTGAGGTTTGTGTATGAAATTGTACTTGTACTATTTTTACCTGCTGGTATATCTGAAATATTATCTTGGTACCTTAATTACCTCTTGTCACTTTGCATTGTCGTGTTGTTGTCATTGGTGACGTTAAAGACCCTTGTGTAACTCGCCCACTTGTACAGATTGTTTGATCACTTAGCATTATTGTTTGGACTTTGTCCTTCTTGTGGCTGTGACTTTGTCACTATTGGCATGCCTCTTGATTCGGATCATTCGCCATCTTGACTCTTGATTTTTTATTCGTCTTAAGTATGGCAGTTGTCCATTTTAAGCATGAACTAGAAAGCCATTTTTAATATGGTTCTTGGTTCTCTTGATTATTGGGCTTGACCCTTCTTGATACAGGGTGTCGACCCTTTATGTTTCTGCTCGTGCCTTGTGAGAATACATGATGTATATATTGGGCGAGTCTTGTTATTTAACCTCTTGGAAAATTGTGCTATGAACGTCATTGACATTTGGAGCTTTAATTATCCAACATGATACTCTTTGTATATTGTTTACGTGATTTACTGATTATATTTCAATTATGCTACCTTGACTTGAGAATGATGACTTGGTTAATCTAAGGTCACTGTATCTATAGTTTTTACACCACTAAGATTTATGCTTAGCGATAGTTGTTTCTATCATAGGGAATGTTCGAGAGGATGGTTGAAGTTGGTCATTGAAGATGGAGATTTTGAAAGCCTTAAAGGAAGATCACACTTGCATATAGGCATATACATATTCTGTATAACCTTGGTACTTGTACATGATCTATGTATTGTATATTTACATGCAATTTTGAGGGCTGATTTAATCATGTCACCATGGGTAGTAATATAAGTACGACTATACATTTTTATCTTTTTCGGGATGTGTAAATCCATGTCTTGTAAAATACTAATTTGCTTTATGTTTTGTAAGTTTGTGTGAAGCATGAATCGGCTGATTTCGGTACTCGGAAGTTGGTAATATTATTGGTATTTCGTCCTTAGGTGTGAAACTAGTATATGCATGAAAAGTTTGTCGGTTTTTGCTTAACAGATATTTGGATTTTTTTTTTGTTAGTTAAAATTTTGTGCTATATACATTTTGACATGAATTAAATATTTAAAGAGGGCAAGATGCACATCCTTAACTACATTATTCATTATGAACCTAATCCCTCGACAAGAAAAAAAAATTAGTATACCTTCGTTAATCTCTTTTAAATGTCGCAAGTATTAAATTAGGTTTCTTGTGAAGTTGTAGTATCTCTTGGAAAGGGGCGCTACATATATCGATTATGATGTCTAATATGAGGCAATGGTAAGGGTTAGTAAATTATACACACGTAGTCGGACCAAAGTGCGGTATGAAATTCTCTAGATGCTGGACAAGGATTTAGAGAAACCTAACTTATCGCTTTGCATGTAATACACTAGGAAAGGATTGCTATTGCTAGGAACACTGCGTTATGAACCTGTGGGGAACACATAAAACCTAGTTACTTCCTCATCTTGATAACAACCAAAGTCTACTTTTGTTCACTTGTTAACCATACTATTGAAGGAATTTTGTTTCACAAAACCTCCCTTTTACTAACTTGTTTCGAAAAGACGTTGACTAAACAGATATAATCATGGGTTGAAGTTGAGCCTAAACAATTTTCCTCGTGGGATCGACCTCAACCTACAAGTTGGGTTCTTTACTTGATAGCAATCACTTATGCTTCTTTAGGGAGATGAAATTTGAGTGTATCAAATTTTGGCACCGCTGCCGGGGAAATTGGATTTTAGATTAATTTTTAACAACATTATTGAACTTTAGTCAACTATTTCCTAATTTTGTTTTTTCTTTTTCTTTTTGTTTCTCTCAGGTCTAGCTCTAGTGTATGCAAAGTACACGGATCCAAGGGGAACCACTCACACCTTACGATCTTGAATTGAATCAAACTTTGAGAAGAATGGAGAATCAAGGGGTCCCAGTTAACCCAATCATAGGGAGTGTAGGTGATGGAGCAGGCTTGCTGCCTCAAATACTAGTTGGTGAACACAATCAGGCACCCATTGAGAATCAGTTAGGAGATGTTTTGAGAGTCCAACCTCCAGCAGCCCCACGACCTCGGGACTATTATAAAGTCAATGTAACCTCTTGTCCTACCCCCACTGCCTCCGGGGCACACATTCTTAGTGACGAGTATCTTCATGCAGATGCTAAACGCGAGCGGTTTATTTTCTGGACTCCCGTCGGAAGATTCACATGCGTATATAGCCAAGCTAAGTGGTGTTTGTAAAAGGTGCGTGGGTAGACCAGATTTGGACATGGATGTCATTGTGTTTCAAGTATTCCCTCTATCACTAACATGAGAGGCTGCTATATGGTTCACCGAGCTTCCCTACAACTCAATCCATACCTAGATCAATTTAGAGATGTGTTTTTAGCAAAGTACTTTCCAGTTTCCAAGAAGCTCAACCATAAGGATAAGGTGAACAACATTGTGACATTACTTGGTGAGTCGGTGAGTAGATCTTGGGACAGATTCACTACATTTGTGAGGGGTTTCTCGAATCATCGCATAAATGACGAGTCACTAAAGAGTACTTCTACAGAGGTCAAGATGATAACTATAAAGAGGTGCTCGATACTATTTCGGGTGACTCCTACTGGGAATGCACATATGCTGAGATTGCATAGAAGTTGGAGGAGATATCTCACAATAATAAATCTTGGAGCACTAGAAAGTTGGACACTGGGTGAAAGACCTTCGCTCTTCTGGGTATAAACAATCTAGCCGCAGATGAGATTCGTGAAGATATGGTGCAGATGAGAACTGAGTAGGGGTTGGTCTTGAAGCATGTGAGCGAAGGAGCAGAAAAAGGTGAATGAACTAAATATTTGACTAGACCGTCACCACTAGAAGAAGAGTATTATTATGATGAGGATGCATATGCTGTTAATGATCACACGGTTTTTTTTTAAACAAACTCCCAAGGTTCCAATCAGGATAATTGGAGCCAAGGTCAAGGAAATCAAATTCGGAACTGTGGAAACTACAACCAAGAGGGTCAATATGTCCAAGATAGGAACTACAATCACAACAACAAATTCAACCATAACAACAATGGAAACAGGAACGATCGGGTTGGACCATATGTTCCTCCTGAAAATCAGGAAGCTGTCCTAGGGAAGGTGGAGGTAGTATGGCACGGATTGAGGATATGATGCAGAAGATTTTGAGGAGGTTTGAAGCAACTTTTGAGAATGTCAAGGAGATAAGAAGTGACCTATAAGGAATTGGACGAAAGGTTGATGCACATGCAGTCTCGATAAGACACCTTGTTCTACATATGACTAAATTTTCTGCTAAAGTTAACCCACACCCACCTGGCACTCTCCCAAGTAATACTATCCAAAACCCAATGAATGATGGGCATTATATGGCGTTCACTACTCGAGGAGGTAAGCATACCATTGATCCACCTTTGCCGTCTGTAGTACAAGGTGATATGAGAAAGGTGTCACATCCGGGGAGCACCCCCTAGACGTAACCGGTGTCGTCGTCCTATTTGAGGACTAAGACTAGCCTCTTAGGTTACATAATTACATTCATATGTCAAAATTTGCAGAAAAATTTAATACTGTCTTGAGGTTTACATAGACCTCTACCATATACATAATATAGTTATATCGAGTATACATATACCCTTCGTATAGGAAGATTACTTAGTCTTCTACTTTTATTGCACATAGACATATATAATATATAACATAGTCATAAAACCGGATGTCTCATCTCATAACCATCTAAAAAAAGAGTATAAGAATTGGGCATAGCCCATACAACAATACAATAGGAGCCATATATAGGCTATACAATATGTAGTACTCAAATTAAAGAAATGAACATACTGTCTTTAACACTAGAACAACATCAATAGCTTGATAGTAGCATTGCCCTCGGAAAGTGAGGACCTACCTAACTTAGATGAGTGAGAATTCCAAGTCTTCCTTCAAAGTCGTCTCAAAAGCCCTTCAACGACCGGAACCTAAAATGTTGGGGAAAAGGGAGAAAACAGGGTTAGTCACTTGTACTAAGTATGAGACCATTTACACACACAACATTAAATCATGCTAAAAAGGGACACTTTATTAACGCATGTAATTTCTTTTGAAAAGCCTTTATGCACATACAAGAAGACCATACCAATCAATAATACATATTCATTAAGTCAAGATCATGTACATCATAAGACCAACAATCCAAAGCCTAGTCAAGTCAATAAGCATATCAACATACTTGCACATAAAATCAAGACAACTCTATCATCAAGTTATAACATCAACTACCATGAATAAGAGTACATTACAATATAACTAAAGCAAGACCATTACTCATGACTCTCATAATATCCACTTGTGCAATGACTAAGCAAAGCCCCATAACCTTACTTAATCAAGTAACACTAACAAGAACTATCACCAATGTCCAACTTCACATAGCATAACATTAAGAGTATATAGCATGATACTTTAACAATAGAGATCAAATACATATTTACAAATGAAGCCAATATCATTTAGTATCATCAACATGTAAGATCATCATATGCATATCATTTACATTTATAAGCATATACATATGTAAGAACATCTTCCTAAGACTTCCCTTAAGGCCAACTAGTGCAATGTAAAGGTAGAGTCCCATAACCCTACCTAGACTAAGTCACACCTCTCAAGTCATCCTAGTTAGAGTTCATTCCTTTAGTTCATTTTACCTTTTGGGAACATCTTACATTAACCGACATAGACCACATGAGTTAATGTGTAATCCGGTGTCATCGAACCCTACACCGAAGGAAGGCGGACTACTTGCCAAGGTAGTACCAAAACATGAACATAGCAACTACATGAATCCACTAGCTAGTATTCCTATAGGGAAAACATAGTTCAAGAACTAGGAGATATAGTTGGGACCCTCTTTATGCTACATGCATTGTAGTCTCCAATCTCAAGAGTGCATTAGTGATCCTACATTCCCTATGTGGGAAGGGACACTCCTCACTCTAGTTCAGTCGGTGCTAATCTAAAGTCCCTTTTGAAATGTCTTTAATACCTTTATTAGTCATCATAGCTTAATGTAGGTCATAGGGTCTACCCCTTGTATAATCATCATCATCATAACTCAATATGAATTGCATGAGTATTGTCCTTTCATTACAATTCATATAAGTGAGGTTAGCACATTTACATATCACTTCATAATAAAGCACATTGGTAAGTTATCACCATCCTTATAACAATTACATCCTAGACAACAACTCAAAATCCATAATTCAAGACATTTCAATTGAACATTATACCAACCCTATCAGTGTTAATATAAGGTATACTTGAGTACAACATCATCACTTAATCACTAGTAACCACAATTGAAGTAAAGAATAGAGATCACAAGACTTACTCAATCTCCTTCACAATGCCTTCATCAAGGTCTTACCATCAAACTCAAATTCAACCCAACAATGGCATAATATCATCACACGATAGTATCCAACATAATAACAAGTCCAATTGAATCATTATACAACAATCTCTCACTAGTTCATATCCTAGAATTAGAGACTTAGATCAAGTTCATGGTCTACTTCACCATCTAGGTCAATTACTCAAGAACTAGCATGATTGGATTACAATGTATCAAAATCAACTCATATTTATCATAATAACAACATAGTATAGTAATTCACACACTAACAAATCCAATTACATCAATACTACACAATTCAATTCAAGATCACAACCTAGAGTTAAGGAGAAAAGGTCATCTTCTACAAACTAGACCAATCCATCAAGAAGTAACAAAATTGAGTTATAATACATGTTAATATATTCATAATATGAAAAAGAAATCATAAACAAAGCAATTCACAAGATCAATTTCGTATTGGATGAAAACCCACTTGAATTTCATATTTTGAAATCAATTTGATGGAATCCTTTGGGGAAAGAAGTCCCAAAGGTGAAAGGAATCCCATACCTTGTTGATTGATGAAGTTTGATGGAGAAACTTTGATCTCTAGAAGCCCTAGAACCCACCTCTAGCTTGGTCATCAATTGGGTTTCTTTGGGAGAGAGAAAGAAGAGAGAAGGATGAGAATTTGTGTTTTAGAATTATGAGGGTTAGGTTAGAGTCTTTATATAGGTCATTAACCAACTTAATTAGACCTCCCTTAGCCCCTAAATAATTAATTACCACCTAATTAATTAATTTAACCAACTTAAAAATGAGCAGCAAACCAGAGGTCTCACAAAGAGACCCCGTCTACGCCCTGTTTGTCAATCGACGGACCAAGGGACCAACCATCCTGTTGGTCCATCATTTTCGTCAGAGACTGTCCAAAACAGGCATACCATGGCTTTGGCTAAGTGACCATCGACGGTGGCCATCAATGCCCTGTCGATTTGCACACGATCCGTTGATTTTACTCATTTGTGCACACTGCCTTTTGGCAGCTTTTGCCACTTATTGCAAGGGTCCTCCTCAAGGGCCCTTAGTTGGACCTTGGGGATCCATGCCCAAACGTTTTGACTATGAACTAACTCTAATATATTTTATACACCCTTCCACCTTATTTCATCATTTTCCGACTCCTTAAACTTAGTCTAATAGGCTAAGACACACTAGCACCTCTTAAACTAGTTTCTGGATGTCATGGACGTTCCTTGAAGTTTTGAGTTCTAGACTTACTAAATGACATATACATTCAATTTGACCTTAAAACAGTGTCTAAACCTTTTGACACCTATGTTAGCCTCTAGAACATGTTTTAGATTTTCGGAGTATTACAAAAGGAATATGATGTAGTAGAAACTAGTGGAGAGTTGGGTGATGCAACAACGAAAGAAGAAAAGTTATCGCAAAAAGTGGTCCCCATCCCTAAACCTCCACTACCATTTCCACAGAGATTAGTAAAAGATGGAAGAGGGTAAATATCATCGATTTATCACTATGTTGAAACAACTTTCCATCAACGTCCCGTTGATAGAAGCTTAAGAGAAAATGCCCGGATATCCTAAGATTATGAAGGATATAATGACAATGAAGAGGTCAGTGAGTTTTGAAGATGATGACTGAATGCAGAATTGTAGTGTTATTGCTACAAGGTCTCTGGTGCAAAAGAAGAAGGATCCAGGAGGCTTCACTATTCCATGTACTATAGGGTTGCTACACTTTGCTAAGGCACTGTGTGATCTTGGTGCAAGAATAAATCTCATGCCACTGTCCATTTATATGAAGTTAGGTTTAGGGGACACAAAGCCTACTACGATGCGTACTGATGGTAGATCGAACTGTGAAGAGGCCCATAGGTGTACTATATGATGTGGTTGTGAAGGTGGAGTCATTCATCTTTCCGTCTGACTTTGAAGTTCTTGACTGTGAGGTTGAGTTTAAGGTCCCCACTATTCTAGGAAGACCATTCCTTGCAACTGGGTGTGCAATAGTCGATATGGAAAAAGGGCAGTTGAAGTTTAGGTTGAACAATGAAGAAGCAATATTCAATATGTGTATGTCCATGTAGTAGAGTTCTGAGTTATAAACTGTATCTGCTATATCCTTTTAAGTTGAGAGTGTATTCAAAGTGAAAATAGAAGAGCGACTAGGTGTTGATGCACTAGAAGCGGTCATCATGAATTTTGACAGCGATGATATTGAAGAATATGATTATTTAATCGTCGCACTTGAACGAAACGAATATCGGTCAAAGAAGAAGAAGTTGGAATTAGACATGAAGCATCGTGAGTCTCAACCTGCCAGACCATCTATTGTGGAAGCACTGAAATTAGAACTTAAGGCTCTGCCACCCCATTTGAGGTATGTATTTTTGGGTGAAGATGGCCACTTTGCTGGTGATTATTGCAGCAGATTTGAATGGGCAACAAGTAGAGTGCTTAGTGGCGGTGTTGAAGAGGTTCAAGTGAGCCATTGGATGGACTATTGCAGATATTATTGGGATCCCCCCCAGTATTTGTTTCCATAAAGTCCAACTCATGCCAGATCACAATCGAGTATCGAGCACCAAAGAAGATTGAATCCACCTATGCAAGAATTAGTGAAAAGGGAGATCATCAAGTGGTTGGATATTAGGATCATTTATCCCATTGCGGATAGCAGTTGGGTCTATCCTATTCAGTGTGTGCCTAAAAGGGGTGGGATGACTGTAGTACCTAATGAAATTAATGAGCTTGTTCTGATGCGGCCAGTGACCGGTTAGAGAGTTTGCATGGATTACCGGAAGTTGAATGCTTGGAATTAAAAGGACCATTTTCCCATGCCCTTCATGAATTAGATTTCAGATAGACTTGCAAGGAAGGGTAGGTATTGCTTTCTTGATGGCTATTCGGCCTACCACCAGATCGCTATCGCCCTAGGAGATCAAGAAAAGAGCAACTTCACTTGTACCAATGGGACTTTCGCATTCAAAAGGATGCCGTTTGGGTTATTTAATGCATCGATTACGTTCCAACGTTGTATGATGTCAATATTTTCTGATATGGTGGAGGACACTATTGAGGTGTTCATGGATGATTTTTCTGTCGTTCTGCTACTCCTTTGATTTGTGCTTATATAATTTGGCTGGGGTTCTCAAGAGATGTAAATAGTGAAATTTGGTTCTAAACAAGGAGAAATGTCACTTATGGTGAAAGAAGGTATAGTGTTAGGCCATCGAATCTTAGAGAAGGGGATATAGGTTGATCAGGGAAAATTAGAGGTGATAGAGAAATTAAGGATTTTCAAAAATTGCACATCCTTTGTGAAAATGCTCAAGATAAATGCAAGTTCTACTTTGATGAATCCTGTATGAAAGCAATTAGAGAGTTGAAAGAGAAGTTGGTGTCCGTGCCTATTATTATTTCACTAAATTGGACTGAGCCATTTGCGGTGATGTGTGATGCGAGTGGGATTGCACTTGGTATGGTATTGGGACAGAGAAGGGATAAAATACTTCACCCCATCTACTATGTATGTAAAGCCCTCAATGAAGCCCAAAAGAACTACACTATAACTGAACAAGAACTTTTTGCGGTAGTGTTTGCATTTGAGAAATTTGCTTTGATTTGCTTGGCACGAAGGTCATAGTGCATACTCACTATTTTTCTTTGAGGCATTTGATGGCGAAGATTGATGCAAAGCCAAGGTTGATAAAATGGGTATTGTTGCTGCAAGAGTTTGATTTTGAGGTGAAAGATAGAAAGGGGACTGAGAATCAAGTGGCCGACCACTTGTGTAGATTGGCGGATGAAGTTATGCGTGAATTGGGATAAAAGGTTGAATTGATGATGCGTTGCTAGATGAACATGTTTTGGCTGTTTCTCAGGATCTGATCCCATGGTTCGCAGACTTTGTGAACTATGTGGCAAGTTATTTTGTCCCATCAGATTTTACCTTCCATCGAAGAAAGAAGTTAATGCATGATTTTAAAAAGTTCTTTTGGGATGACCCTTACTTATATCAGAGTTGTGCTGATGGGTTTATTCGTTGCTGTGTACCTGAGGTTGAGATTTGAGTGTTCTGGCGGCGTGTCATTCCTCGCCTGTGGATGGGCACCATAGTGGTATCCAAACTGCTCAGAAGATCTTGTAGTGTGGGTATTATTGGCCCACCATCAACCAAGATGCTCACAATTTTGCCAAATTATGAAATCAGTCCTAACGAGATGGAGGAATTTCAAAGAGGCAAGAGCTTCCCTTGAATCCCATTTTTGTGATTGAGTTATTTGATGTATGGAGCATTGACTTCATGGGCCCATTTGTGAGTTCTCATGGGTTGAAATATATTCTTCTGGTGGTTAACTATGTGTCGAAATGGGTTGAAACAATTGCGCTCCCCAACAATGAAGGTAGGAGTGTCACCGCATTCCTAAAGAAGAACATCTTCTCCAGATTTGGTACACCGAGGGCCATCATTAGCGATGGAAGCTTGCACTTTCGTAATAAATTTTTCACAGGACTGCTGGAAAAATGTGGTGTTCTCCATAATGTGGCTACTCCTTACCACCCAAAGACTAGCGGGAAAGTTGAGGTGTCCAATTGGGAGATCAAATAGATTCTGGCGAAAGCTCTAAATGCCAATAGAACGGATTGGTCAAGGAGGCTAGATGATGCTCATTGGGCCTACCACACTGCATACAAGACACCTATCGGTATGTCTCCATAAAAATTTGTATATGGGAAAACTTGTCACTTATCGATCGAGCTAGAAAACAAGGCAATTTGGGCAATGAAGATACTAAATCTGGATTGGAGCGGAGCATCAAAACAAATACTAAATGAGTTGAATATGCTAGATGAGTTCCGCCTAAAATCTTATGAAATTTCAGCCGTCTACAAAGTGAAGATGAAGAAGTATCATGACCAAAGAATTGAAAAGCGAGAATTTGCGGTTGGTGATCTTGTGCTTCTATTCAACTCTAGGTTGTGCTTATTTATGGGGGAACTCATGTCCAAGTGGACAAGACCATTACTCATCACTAGAGTTTCCCACATGGAGCGCTTAAGCTGGAGAACAAGGAAGGCGCAAAGTTCACAGTCAATAGACAAAGAATAAGATCTATCTGGGGCATGCGGAGTGTGTTCACGAAGTCATTAAGGCTTAGCATCTTGATGAAGTCTGAGTAATCAAGAGGCCTGCGTCATGCTGCGACGTAAAATCAAGCGCTGCTTGGGAGGCAACCCAAGGTGTACCCTCTAGGTTTTAATTTCCATGTAGAAATAGTCTTTGCTTTGTTTAGTTGTTCTAAGTGTTTCATTTTTTTGTTCTAGTGTTGGATAGAGATTAGTGTAGGGTCCGTGTCCAAAAAGTGTCAAGAATAACACCAAAAGAATGGCCTAATTGGTGTTACATGTGCAGGAGGCTAAAGCAAAAATCTGCAGAAAATGGTCTGGTGCAAAGGTCTACGGACCCCATCGACGGCCTGTCAATAGTGTCCATAGATCCCAGGTAAGCTTTAAAATTTTCTAATCTTAAGTCTGATCGACGGACCGTTGGCAGGGTATCGTGGGTCAAGATGGCCAGTGAACCCACCCGACCCGTACGGTTATATTAAAAACCCAACCTTTCAAATTCTTTCCCGCTTTCAATTTTCTTTCAAATTCAATGCCGTAAACGTTTCACCCCATCAAATTCCTCCCTAAATCACTCACCAGTTCAATATCCATCTCCCAAAATCATTTGTCCCCTCATTTTCTCCAAATCCCAAGCATTTTCTCTCTCAAATCTTCTCTTCCTCAATTCTCCAAAGTTCGGTGATCGGGTTCGGAAAGTGTTGGCTACTTTTTTGGGTTGCATATCACAATAGGCACACAACCATAACATTCTTCACTGCTTGAAAGGTATTTCTATTTCCCCACACTTTGAATTCTTGTTCATAGTTGAATATAGGAAGTCAGGATTAAGTCTTGACCTTGGGACTAAATTGATTCAATTTGCGTGATAAAAGACGCGTAGTAACTTCCCTTGGGATGATAGACAGTGGTTGTGTAGCAATTTAACTACCTAAAAAGTTGTGTGTCTAAGTCTTCATATATGTTCCAATCTAGGGTTAATATTTTACTCAATTGGGTTAGATATTTCTACGAAAAAGGAACACCAGTAATGACGAAGTAGCATATGATGTGTTGAAAAGCAGGTTTAACTTGATTTTGTTAAAATGGGTCAGTACAGAAACTCAGAAATTGAACTAGAAAGAGGCCTGAAAACTGTCACAGGCCCACAGTACAAGACCCAGTCTAAGGAACTTCGTTCAGTCGATGAGCCGTCGATGTAATCCATCGTTTAAAACGTCCACAAATAAGCCTAAGTGTCAAACGACGGAGAGGTCTATGGTCCGTCGATTGATCAACTGGCCGTTCTGCACATCCCTCATTTCCATCATAGAGTCTGTTTTCACCCATCCAAATGACGGACGGGTTCTACCAATCGTAGATCACTCTATGGACCGTTGATGGGTCTCGTCGACCTAAAATTGCAATAAGGAGTTGTATTTTTATTTTCATGTTTTCTTCTTCATGTTGTTTTTAGAGTGCGGCGTTAAGCTGCTATGATACTAAAAAATATTCCATAGGTACAAATGGCTCCAAAAAAGATAAGTGTCTACTCCAAGTAGGGCAAATCAAAGTCGTTCGCCCCGTCTTATCGGCTGATAGATGAAGACACCGATACAAAACAGGACCTGACCTATGTTCCTATGGGTAGACAAACTCCACCAGCATCATCCCGAGCCACTAGGGGCATCCCGCGAAAGGTGAACCCCGACGTAGTCACTACCTTCTAGACTAATGAGGAGTGCACACTGATCGGTTCACAAATCGGGGCTGCTTCAAGTTGAGAGTGGGATCAACATCCGTCTTCGAGTCCGCCATAGCTTCACCTTCAGGGTCGGCCTAGTCTTCAAGGTCCAAGTCGTCCACTACTTCCGTTTCCAACTCTTAGAGAGCCACAAGATTAGGGGATCAAGAAGAACAAGCCTCATCTGATGAGGCCACTAGTTTGGAGGCTGCACCTACATCCCGACCGGATGACCCCACATTGGTTGTAGATGAACCAAACAGGTGGTGTGTGGAGGGAGAATGGCAAGTGTATAGAGATGACAAGATGCTCACTAAGAAGGGGGTGATGACCCGGTTGGTTACTGAGGAGCGTCGAGTCCTCTCTAGGAGTCTGCATATGATTCCAGAGGTACACCGACTCTTTACTCTCCACAGATGCGACTAGATGACTTAGAACTTGGGTTCATGTAGCGAGGAGATCGTGTGAGAGTTCTATGCCTCCTATGCTTCCCCTATCGGAGGGTCTATCGATAGGCGAGCAAAACTAGCAAAATAAGACATTCTCACCTCTATAATAGTTTGGGGCTACCGGGTTAACATATCAAAAGCCACCATAAACCGATTCCTATACAGCCCCACCACCGATTCACAGTGGAGCGGGAATACTTCAGATTTTGAATATAGGTGGAAAATTGGCCAGAGTGGTGAGTTTCAGAGGAGTGAATAGAAACGACAGGCGTTTAAAAATGGTTGGCTCAATATATAGCGACATATGGTGAGTGAGATGACTGGGTCATAGCACCCCTAGTAAGCATCAAGAAGGCCACACTGACTTTTGTGGCCAAATTCTTCAAGATGCTGGTTCAAACAAAGTGTCACCGACTCAGGCTGATATCGACCTCACATGGGACAGGGCAATAATGGTGGAAATGTTGGTTGTAGGGCTAGAGATCGACTTCGCCAAGATGATGTTGGTGGTGGTACACGAGAGGGTATTTAAGACCTCCACCAGTTATCCCTTTCTATGTTTAATCTTTTAGCTGTGCAGGGATGTTGTAGTGCCGATATGGAATTGTGATACACTTCTCCACCCGACTGGGACATTGGATACAGGTCTCATCAAGGATGAGGCCAGTGTGGTAGCACCCCACAGAGGGCCCTGGATCGAGGTTCTCCCACTAAGCAAGAATTTGGCAGACACGGTGGAGCTAGACCAAGGTGATGACCCGTCCGTACCATAGCATGCTGACCCCACTCCGGCTTCCTTCACACATGCATACAACAGAGCCCCCATCTTGTCCATATCCACGACACCAACTACAAGAGTAATCCCTCTAGCTCGAGTCTAAAAGTTGGAGGCACAGATGGCCACTCTGCTTCATCACATTCAGTTGTGGATGCAGAAGTCCATAGCAGAGGTAGAGGACCACATAGAGAAGCAGGTGGCCAAGTATGAGTAGCGGAAAATTTAGTTGGTTCACAAATACCTTAATGCATTTGAGCTGTGTGTTCTAGCACAACCAACCCCCGCCACTGATCTCACTGCCATCCAGATTGAGCTGTCCAGCCTTTGAGCCGATGTTGATACCATCTTAGAGATGCAGGGGGTTGAGCCACAGATTGATCCTACTGAGCTAGCAGAAGAAACTGTGGTTGAGGCCCTGTTCATGGTACCTACTGAGCCACGTGCCCTTGGCAAGAGGCATCGTTCCAGCAGCACCACTGAGGCGGATGACGAGGCCAAGGCAAGAAAGAGGGAGCGGATGGAGCTGGAGCAAGCAAATAGGGCCTCCTTAGTACATGAGGAGCTATGCAAGAGGATGTTACAAGAGATAGTTGCTGGGGCATCCAATTTTGTGCGTGAGAGCGGAACGAGGAGCACTACTGAGGGTGTGGAGATAGAGGTGGATGGCACTACTGATGGGGCCATCCTTAGATATGTGGGCACTACTAATGGTGGACCAATTATTGATCATTATGGCTCTAGGAAACCGGACCCACCCTCTTGTTGAGAGATCTTCGGCGCTATGAGCCACATGTTTGCTTCACCTACCACCCTGCATCTTTGATTTATTATGCACTGGAGACAATTGCAATTTTTTTTGTTGGTGGTAGGGTAACTGTAATCTGAGTGGTAGGGTAAAGTCTGAGTAGCCCAACTCACAATCCTCTCTTGGGATTTTTTTGCGTGTGTTATTTTTCCCCAAAAGACTGCTTAAATTTCTATTGAATCGACACGTATTAGTGAGTACAAGTGTAGAAGCAAGAAAAACAGAAGCATGATGGCTAACAAAAAAATGATACCCCATCCATTGTAGTGCTTCCATATATAGGTTAAGATAAGTTTAATGTGTCGGCTCTAAACATCACATAAATAGGCACCCACTGCATGACCTTCAACTAAAACCTGAACTGGGAAATCTGATAATTTGATAGTGCAACCATGTGCTAAGAGAGTGTGAGGATATTCTAGTGTTCAACTGTTGGTGCCTAACTAGAACTTGCCCGGTTAGTCCTACGAAGGGAATATACTCTAGAATATAGGAAATGATCATAGGCTCTTGTTCGAAATAGCTCATATCTAGCCTAAAAGAAGTTGACCAAATGAAACAACTGTCCCGTTTGATCCAAACATGTTGAGCCTGTAATAGAATTTTTTTTTTTATTCACCAACTCACCTTCCCAGGGTCTAATGTTTTCGCCCCAGTACCTCCTTGGACATGTGCACCTCGACTTAGGCCAAAAGCCTAAGTTTAGGGTGGCTGATGCAAAAAGTGACCTAGTCTTGGCCCTGACCCGACTTTGGGTATTATGTACCTCAACCCATGGAAAAGCCATGAGTTACGGATGTCTATTAGAGAGAAGACCCAAAAATGGGTATGAAAAGAGTTGGATGTTGAAAAGAAAAGCTTAAGTAAGCGAAATATGTGACTTGTCGAAAAATGAAAGAACATTTGAAAAGAAATTTTTTTTTTTGAGAAAAAGATGCAAAACAAAAGTGAAAGTCACATTTAAAAAGGGAAATAAGGCAAAGAAAACAAGAGAAAAGAAATAGGGGGTCAAAAGCAATAAAAAGAGGAAGAAAGCTTAGGAGGGCTGAAAGTCACTAAATGTACCCAATGTACAACACCCGACCCTAAACCTACGTTACAAGCCAAGAAAGTCCTACCGTGATCATAGAGTCTAGTGTGGTGAACCTAGGCAGCGAAAATTAGGCAAAGTCTATGGCGTGGAGCACTAACTGCATTTGAACATATTCCTGAGTGCGAGTGTTGAAACAAAGATCCTTGTACCCCAAAAGCATAATAACTGTGTGAAAACTAAGGGATTCTTTTGAAGTGAGGGCACTAGTTGCATTATGAGAAAGTTGGTACCTTGGTGAGACGAAAAACAGAAAAGGTGTCTATTGATTGGTGAATTTGTGTCACGATGTGATCCGCATGAGTTAGCTTGTTGGGCTTGAGATCTTAGGCCTGAACTCAATCAAGAAAGAGTCGGGATTAATATTCGTGTGATTACTAGGGATTAAAAGTGCCTGCTTCTATGCAAGTGTCATTTAGGGTCATAGTACGTCGCTTGAGGACAAACAACGAATTTAAGTTGAGGGTATTGATGTATCATGATTTCACGATATTTCTAACGATCACTTAAAGTTGTGTGTGTCTAGAGCCTTTTTTGTAATGGTTTTAATAGGTTTTGTGTCTTGTAATGCAGGAAAGATGTTCAGGCGGAAAAGGGAGAAGACAACTGGAAAAAATACAGAAACAGACCTACAGAGGCAAATGCCGATCTGTTGTTCAATCGACGGACTGTAGGTGGTGATCGTTGATGGGTATCTAGGGCATTGGAGGAAAATCAGGGAAGTCTGAATAAGTTTGGAACCACGAGAAGAATTGATGATCCATTGACTGATCGATGGACCGCATAGGTGAACCCTCGTTTGGTTCATAGAAGGTTCTAGAACCTGATTTTTGAAGATTCTAAGTATGGAGCTACGGGAGGAGCATCGACGGCCCATAGATGAAACGACGGACCAAACTGTTGGTACGTCGTTTGATTCATAAAGGGTGCCATCGGGAGGAGAAAATATTTTCTAAGTCTTGATTGTCGAAAGAAAACCACGGACCATCGATTGATCGACGGTCCATCAGTTTTCTTGTCGATTGAAGCCGCGTCCCCGAACAAAACTTCCTTATTTGAATTCATTTTTTTATTAAGACTACGTTTTCTATAAATAAGGTATTAAAACCTCGTTTTAGGGGTTAGCTACTAGAGTTCTTGTCCTAGTTTATGTATTGGAGATTGATTTTTGCAACATTATCAATTAATTGAATTTTGAATTCGGTTTTGAAGATTGTGGTTTGAATTTCAAGTGTGATTTATGGGTTTATTCTTCTTGCTAATTAAGTTCATGATTTATTCATCTAAAATACGAATTGTGATCTTGCTAACATGGGTAACTAAATACACAACTAGGGTTGTGAGAACCATGGATAATTAACAAAGTATGACTAGCAACTTAGCAATTCTTAAATAGTGATTTGCATGCATTGATAATTCTTTCCTTTTAGAAGTCTTTTTATCGGTGGCTAACATTAGAACTAACCTTATTGCTACTTGTGGGACCAAGGAGGTGGTTAATAGGAAAAGAATTATCAACATATATTTAATGTGGTACTATCTAATAGGCTAGTGTCGATTGGTGCGAAGTAATAAGTAAGCCATACAAATATTATCATATCTAATATGAGGTAATGGTAAGGGTTAGTAAATTATACACACGTAGCCGGACCAAGGTGCGGGGTGAAATTCTCTTTATGCCGGACCAAGGATTTTGAGATACCTAACTTATCGTGTTGCATGTAATACACTAGGAAAGGATTGATATTGCTAGGAATACTACATTATGAACTTGTGGGGAACACATATACCCTAATTACTTTCTCATCTTCATAACAACCATAGTCTGCTTTTGATCACTAGTTAACCATGCTATTGAAGTAATTTTGTTTCACAAACCCCCCCCTTTACTTACATGTTACGGAAAGACATTGATTAAGCAGATATAATCGTGGGTTAAAGTTAAGTCTAAATCATTTTCCTCGTGGGATCGACCTCAATCTACAAGTTGGGTTCTTTACTTGATATTGATCACTTTTGCTTCTATAGGGAGGTGTATTTTAAGCGTATCAAGCTACACAACTTTTTCAAACATCCCTTAGGTTGGCTATGTGAGCATGAGGGTCATCCGAAGCCAACACTGCAAATAAGTATCGCGCTGTTATTACGACCCAAGAGTACCCCCTAGAAGTTAGGGCATTCTCGAATCGCAACACGGCGTACTTGACCTCTTGGAGGTCTTGTACAAGCCCTTTGACATCGTTCATTGCATACATGTATGAAAAGTAGTGCGGAATTAAAATTTTTCACACGAAATAATAATACTTCAAAATATTTCTTTTAAAGAAATACATAATTAAAGGCTAAGTCTCAAAGTCTTCATCTTAGACTTACGAATATACAGGGACGCGGCTCATACTTCATCATATAGGAAAATAGCAAAGTCTATTACAATACTTTCAATAAGGAAAACTAAACATCATGATGTCCTCGAATCTAGTGAGGACATACCAACTCTTGCTTGAATGAATACTAATCCAAGCTTCCACTTTCAGACTCCTCTCAAATGTCACCTACACCTTTACAGATAGACAAAAAGTATGAAATTAGTACAAGCACTTGTACTACTAAGTATGGTATAACACATAAAATCATGATAAACAGACTTTTGTATGAAATATTCTCTTTTTGATAAAACCTTTTAAGACAAGTATGATAGTTACTTACAAGTCAACATATATGCATATAAGTCATATTCCACAATATAGCATCAACATCACTTAAAACCATATAAACGTATACACCTCGTACCAAAGGTTATCCTAAGTCTTACATAAGTAAGACAAGAACAGACCGCCCATACACCCTCTTCAATCCCATGTAAACAATCCTTAAGACTACCTAAGATAAGATTGTTCCCTTTTAAATTCTTTTACTCCCCACCTAAGGTTACTCCAAGATTCACCTAAGTAGGACAAGAAGAGACCTTTCATACACCCTCTTCAAGCTTACCTAAGCAACCCTCAAAGCTACCCTAGATAGAGGACATTTTTAGTCAACGTATCATAAACCTTCATTAAGTCAATTAGAAGACATTTCATTCATTAAGGACTTCACATAATGGTCTTAGAAAGATCTAGGGGACCTACACTCTAGCACTATCAAAGCCTACTCGTAACATCCCATTCCACTACCTAAACATTGTAGAACTTATCAAATACTAAAATGTATCCCACATGATGAGAATAGACAATAACCGACATAGAACATACTAGCTAGGCATGGAATCCGGAGTCTACCCTACTCCGATTGAGGTTTTGTACTTGCCAAGGGTAGAACTGGAACACATCCCATGTAGGCACATGGTTAAGGAATATCAAGGTCTTTTATGCACTCTAGTCTCCTTCTCAAGAGATACATTGCACTCTAGTCTCCTTCTCAAGTAGAGCTACATCCCATAACATATTCACTCGGTGCTAGAATTTGTTCTCATAGAGTAAGTTCAATAAAAATGGGGCATATGAAACGGTATCATCTCTTAGTCATTACCTAGTCATAATGCACCTACCGAAGATGGGTCCACTAGGGCTGCAACTCAATGGTCTACAAGGATAGCTCATTCTTAACCTTCTTTCTATATAGAAGATTCCACATATTAGTCATGCTTAGAAGGGCACCATCTTAGGTCTACCGATCCTAGACTACATTCAACATTCATCTTCATATCACATATTCAATAGTGTTCAAGTATCATATAGGAGTAACCATGTTAACCTATCAAGATACACTAGTAACACAACTAGAGACATCACCCTAGTCTATCATGATCACACATAGTCAATTATGAGAGTTCAATCTCACACGTACATGTATATCATATAGTCCTTCACATTGATCATAACCATTTCTTAACATGATAATATCACTATTCATAAAGTTATGCTAATAAGGCCATGTTCAATACAATTCATAAAGTAATGCAGACGAGGCCACATCATATAAAGTATAACACATAAGCACCACCACCATAAGTGGACCATACAAATCATAATCACAATTCAAGACCTATACTACATAAAACAAAGAGAATTGGGGCAGCGTACCACCAATCCATTCTCACCACTTCAATCCATAGCTAAATTATCCAATACAATACTCAAAGGCCCTTACCAATGGCTATGATCACTAATTAAATCCTGTAATTACAATAGACTATGAATCAAAAGTAATTCAATATATATTTATAAATTTAGGGAAGCATACTCACAATTCTAATATGATTCTATCATAATTCAATATCCCTAATCAAACTACATAAGAATTCAATAGCATTAAGACATGATCAAGTCACCCACAAAGTAGTCAAAAAACTAAGGTTCATGAATACATGGGTACATAGAAATTTTGATGTAAAATAATTCAATTAACATTAATTCAATCATAAATCATTGCACTAAAACATTTTATGCAAGGACCAATGGCTAGATTTCAATTTAGAAAATTTCATGGTTTGGATAATATTTGAAATTCATTTGAATTGACTCCTTAAAGAAAGAGATATCAAGGATGAAGAACCATACCTTAATTTGGATGAAAATCCCACAATATTTATGGAGAAAAACTTGGAAAATCTGTCTTCTCCCTTGGAGCTTCAAAACTTCATCAATGGACGTTTTTGGAGAGAAAAGATGGAGATATTTTGTTTTGGACTTAAGGGTTATGATTTGAAGTGTGACTTGGGGTTTAAATAGGTCTAATAACCACAAATATTTACCCCTGAAAATACACAAAATACGCCTGAACTTATAGGACCTTTTAACCAACTCAAACTTAACTTAAATTTCCGGAATCATTATCGGGAAACAAGTCCGCGACGCGGAGCTGTTCTCGTATCACTTTTGGAATTAATTCTTGAACAAGTGCAATTAGCCATGTGTCCGCGACGCGGACTTGTTCCCCCAATGACCAAATGCTGCTGCCTTGGGCAGCTTGCTAGCCCAAGGCTTGGGTCCTCCTCTAGGACCCTTTCGTCGGTCCTCGGGGAGTTTTTCCCAGATGTTTCCACCTTAATTACACTCATATACATGTTAGTAACCTCTCACATCAATTTTACTTCAAAAAAACACATTAAACATGACGAAACACACTAAGACACACAAGGTTGTTTCAAGGCAAACCTTTCGAACGTCATGGACGTTCTTGGACGTTTCACCTCCAAACTTCATGAAACATTAGATACTGCCTCAAAACACTATTATTAACCATTATATGACTTTAAAACATTATGACACAAGTGTTAGACTCTAGTTTAGCCTAGCTCATTTTTGAAGGTCTAACAACTGTGAGCATATTTATAAAGCTACGAGTCACCACAAAGGTATGACCCGGTAGTAGAGGAGGTAGGACAAGAGGTCCATCTAAAAAAGCAATATATAAGTTGACCCTGTAGTTGTTATGTGGTCTTGGGATGGTGGCTCATGCACCCTTAATGCATCTCCTAGTCATTTCTCGTCTGGAACTTGATTATTCTCATTGACGAATCTCGGAGGTTGCAACCCAACACCATCACCTAATCTCCTCCGATAGGATTGACATTTGCTCCTTTGTTATTCATTCTCCACAGTGTTCTATTTAGTTCTGGATCGTATAGAGTAAGTGGTTCTTCTTGACTTCGTGTAATTGGCATACGTTAGACTTGGAACCTTAGAGAGACAAAACAAAAGAACAAGTAAAATTAGGAAATATTTGACTAAAGTTCAATAATGTAGTTAAACTTAATCTACAATAAAAATTTCCCCTTTCAGTGGCGCCAAATTTTGATACGGTAAAATTACACCTCCCTAAAGAAGCATAAGTCATAGTTATCGAGTAATAAACCCAACTAGTAGGTTCGGATCGATCCCACAAGTAAAATTGTTTAGACTTAAACTTAACTAACGATTATATTCGTTTAGCCAATGTATTTCCCAAAGAAAGTAATTAAAAGGGGGGATTTGTGAAATAAATTAAGAAAAATGTATAAGTAATCAGTGAGCAAAATTCGAACTTTAGTTGTTATCAAGATAATAAAGTAACTAGTGTATAAGTGTTCCCCATAACCTCATAACTCGGTAATCCTAGTAATAGAAATCCCTGCCTAGTGTATTATATGCAAGTGATAAGTTAGGTATCTCTAAAAACTTGTTCTGACATCTAGAGAATTTCACCCCACACCTTGGTCTAGCTACGTGTGTATAATTAACTAACCCTTACTTTACTTCATATTAGACAAAACATCGATGTATGGCCTAGTTTTCACCCTCGCATTAATCGACGTTAGACGATTAGATAGATCACACTAAATCTATGTTGATAATTCATTTCTTATTAACTACCTCCTTGGTCCGATAATTAGCAACAAGGCGAGTTCTAACGAGTGCACTCATTAAAAAGACTTCTAGATTAAAGACTTATTAATGCATTCAATAACTCTATTCAAGAATTCCTTATTTACTATGCATACATTGTTAATTTCGCATGCTTCGTTAATTTCGCATGCTTCCCCACAATCCTAGTTGTGGATATAGTTACCCATATTAGGAAGATAACCATTTATTGTTTTAGATGAAGAAATCGTGAACTTAAATAATAAGAAGAATAAACCCCGAATTTCAATTTGAATTGCGAAACAAAAATCTTCAAAACATTCTTTAGAAACAAATAATTGCCAAAGTTTGCAAAATTAATATCAAAAGCCAAGAACTAGAACAAGAACATTAATATCTAACCTCCAAAAATAAGTTTTACATGTCATGTATGTAGAAAACTAAGTCTTAACTAAAAAGGAAATGCAATAAGTAAATAATGTTTCAGAAAACGTCTTCAATCTACGACACAGAACTACGGTCCGTAAGTCAATCTACGGTCCGTAGGTTCTTTCTGTGGCTTAAAACTTAGGAAAAATATTGAATCTTTAAAATCTCTGTGACATTCGATTGTTCATAAGTACGGGCCGTAGAATGAGTTACTTTCCATTACTTCTCTCTGTATATCGATACTTTAACTCATCAGGATCAAGTACTGGAACCAAATCTCAGATTCAATTGATAGAGAAACAGTACGGTCCGTAGGTTGCAACTGTGGTTCCACACTTACTCAAGAATTTCATAATCTTCACCAAAGCATTGCGTGCCCCTTATACGTCCACTATAATACGGAGCATAATTGGACCTACCGTCGGTTGGTTGCTTTTGTAGATACCATTTTTTGCACTCTCAACTGTGTCTCTAAGTTTCCGCGTCTCAACATATTTCCTGCAAATATGAGAAAAACACATAAAAACCAATATAAAATTTCCTAGACAGACACAAATCTTAAGTGATTTTTTTTATAAATATCGTAAACTCGGGGTATATCAAGTGACCACACCCTAAGCAACATTCCTTTCATGCAAAACAATCTTCCGGATGGTTCTTTCTACGTTTTGACAAGTTGGGTAGGTTCTGGTACCTGAAACACTACCTTGAGTCTTAAATCCTGAAGTCCTACATCTCTGATCATTACAAGACTTGGATGATTGAACACTAGCTGATGAATGTGCTAGAGTTGAAGACTTCTGCTGAAACTGTGAACGATTTCCACCACACAATTTCTTTTGAGAATGTGCAAAGTTTCCTTCCTAGCTTTCTTATTCTCCTTGGCATGTTCTTTAATATTATCATCCTTTACTTGATGTGCATGAGTAATAAGCCTCGATATGGTCATATCTTTGAGCAGCATAACATTCACACACTTTGTTTTCACAAGATCAAATACCCCATACATGAACTTGTTCATTTGAGCCCTGGAATCAGCAACAATGTGAGGAGCATGCTTGGAAAGTTGTGTGAACTTGATCCCATACTCTAGGATTTTGATAGAACCCTTCCTGAAATTCATATACTTATGAGTATTTGCCTCCCTCAGCACTCTTGGGAAAAACATTTTCAGAAAGGTCTCACTAAAGCATTCCCAAAATGTAGGAGTTTCATGTGTACCCCTGTTCTACTTCAACTAAGTATACTAGATATGAGCTAAATCCTTAAGCTAGTAAGATGAAAACTGAACTTGATCATTTCCAGTTACATGGATCACTCCAAAGATATTCTGGACCTCATGAATGATGTTTTGGGGGTCCACACCAATTTGCGATCCTAAGAACTCATACGGATTCACCCTGATGAAATCACAAATTATAGTTGTCGCTTACCTAACATTAGCATTATCCGGGACTTGAAGTTGCAAATTGTTATTGTTGGTCACAATTTGAGCCAACAACTGAATAACGTTCCGAAATTCCATATTTGAAACTTTCCCATCTGGGACATGAAGAGTTGTGTTTGCATTCCTCGCACTCCCATTCTTTCCATAATCTCTACAAAAAGGCATAATCTGAAATCAGATAACGACGGATTAGATCATATCTTATGTACGATAAGAGTAACAAAGAAAGTAGATGTGGTGAACTTCACACCCATGAAAAGGACTCTACTTAGTGAGGATTTTGAGACATCCTAGGTCTCTTAAACTTAGTACTCTAAATCTAAGTTTGTCACGCCCCAAGGCTACCCCTGGATGTGGACACGAGACCTAGGATCACAAGTGACATAAAGCTAAATGATTGCTAAATTATAAGCGTACTGAAGCAATAAAAACTGAGTGGAAGCTAAACCATTTTTAGGAATGTGAAATGATAAGGAAATGTGTATAATAAATCTAAATATATGAAAATTGTGAGATTGAGTACAAATGAGAAATCAAACTCTAATACTATACATTGAATCTAACTATGTCTGAAATAAGCCTCTAAAGTTACCAGAAGTGTTGGGACATCCCCCAAGCTAAATCTTGCAAACCTGAAACTAAAACTAAAAGTAATAAATAGTAATGTCGCTAGTCCTCGGAGAAAGAGGACTCACCATTGATGATAATGAACTAAAGATCCGGAACCGATCTATTGATTCTTAGTATCTTTTTTATACTCTTGATAAACGACACTAGCCTAGAGTCTGAGTGTCCATGAATCAAAGCTAGATTATTAACCCAACCAACTGTTGGGGTCATGTCCCAAGGGAGTGGTAGTGAAAATAGTAGCTACTTAGAACTCCGTTCTAAATAGTCATAATTTAAGATATTTTCAAATATAAAAACAAATTAAATTCGTTTTGTGACACCAAAGTGTCAAATAACAATATTTTTTGTCACAAGTAGTAGAATATAAAATATTAAAGGGAAAATCAAGTATGGGGTAGAGTTCTTCGAGTGTGATCGCTACATGTGAAGATAAAAGTGATGAGTACATGCTTTGGGTAGGTAATTTCGCAAGATAATGGTTACTAGGATAAGCTTCAGGTGAAAGCATGTTCCCTCTTGGGAAACTTACCCCATATCAAATGTGTTCCTCTCGGAAACCCACTAGTCTAAACTATCCATCCTACACCTTATTCACACTCGCTATTTCGACGAGAGTGCTTGGATATGGGACTATGTCTCACCCTCTAGGGCTGAACCTCATGTCAACCCACTCTTTAAGAGAGCAGTCTAGTGGTCGTAGTTTCACGACCTCTCTCTCGAGCAATCCAAAAACACGTGGGTGACTTTGTATTTCCAACTACAAACCTATTAGATTAAATCACAACCACTAGGTGATATCACCAGTAAATTACAATCTAAACTACAAGGAAGCAAGAACCAACAAATTAATCCACCCATAATTGCGAAATCACACCCTAAGAATGGGGTTTTTAGCCACACATCAAGCAATAATCAAATATACTTAAAATGATATAGGAATCAAGTGGGTATAAGAGATTAAACCTTCAAAGTAGCAAAGTAAAGTCAATGGAGAAGACCCATTTCCAAAATTGGAAGAAGAACTTCTTTCTTCAAGCTTCCACAAAAACCCTCTCCAAACTTGAGAGAAAACTTAAGAACAAAAATATCAAGTGTATTTGTTTCACTTTCTAAATTTATATATATAAATACTAAAAGATTTCAATATTAATAGACTTCAGAATTACGCTGGCGAATCCTTTCGGCACAGTTAGTCGTGATTCACCGAGTTATTTGACGAATCGCCCTTGGTTTAGTTCATCGTTGCTTGCACGTTACCTTCCTTTTCTATGTGTTCTGGATCGAAGGCCGTAAATCTTTTGCTTCGCAAAACTGATTGGCAAAGAACCGACTACTCTTTTTCATAGCATTTTGATCTACTTCCTTCAAGGCTCACCTGCCGTAACAAAAGGAGGAATTTCTCTATTCGGCCAATCGCCAAGTGTGATTGTCCATGCGTGCATTGCATCTTCATCTCTTTTTTCTTTATTTTGCTTCCGTTTTGCACCTAAGTGTCCATGCTCCTACCAAATCCTCAAATACCTGAAATTTGGGAGTTTTTATCAGATATCGAGACAAATTAAACAATCAAGGGCATTAATTTCATTAAAATAAGGCCCTAGATGAGTCCAATTCGAGGACTCATCAACACCCCCAACTTAAATATTTTCTTGTCCTCAAGTAAAACTCAAATTCAGTCAAGTAGGATGTCTTAAATAGTGCTACACAAGACTCAATCATGAATATGCACAACAAGACTCAAATTACTCATGCATAGCTCAATTGTATACTCAAAGATTCAGGTTCTGACACACCATTACCAAAGATTCTCGAGCTCACATACTTGCTACTAATGAAAGTTCAAGCTTAACAAAAGTATCTACATGTCCTAACACAAAGAATGATTCTATGTTCACGAACGTAGATTTATCAACCTAGAATCAGGAATATGATGCAACACTCACACTCACAAAGAGGAACACAATGCATGTTTTCACCTATGGGTTTGCCCTTATTTTCCAATTGACTTTTGGTTCAGGTCACTCAAGATCAAAATGGTCTTTCTAAGGCTTTTAATGGGTGTTGAGTGCAACGGTATGGTCGTTTAGGCTCGGTGTCTTTTTCTCAATGAGATGTGACTTTCTCAATACATCCCCTTTCTTCCATCATCAATCCTTCACCAAGTGCCTTTAAGTCATCTTTTCATTCTTCTCCATAGATTTCTTGGAAATCCGATTACTCTTTGTTCTTTTATTCCACAACCTTCTTGTTCATTCTTTTTTTTCTCTTCTCTCTTTTTTTATAGAGGGTTTCCAATTTTTTTGTAATACCATGAGTTTACAAGACTTTTGTTTCCCTTCTTGACTTCTCATTTCCCTTCTTAGCACACCCCCAACATAGGCTTTTGGCCTAAATTGGCTATTCAATTATGCACATCTCAAGAGGATTATAGGTGACAGATAATGTAATATTTGGGTTTCATCATGTTTTTTCCAAAGAAGAGGTAAGTCTCAAAGGGTGTTCAAGAGAGTTTCACACGCTCACAGTTAGGACACAAAATAGGTATATTTCAAAGTTGGCTAACACTCTTTGAATGTTGCCTAAGATTATCTTGTTAGGGCTGTCACATCCCGAAATCACACCCTAGAAGGTATGACACTCTCAGAGTGCAATCGGCATACTTGACCTCTCGGAGGTCTTGTACAAGACCTTCCGTGTCCTTCATCGCATATACAAGTATGAAAAGTAGTGCAGAATAAAAAAATTTTGCACGAATATCTTAAACCATCTTTCATATTAAAAATCATAGAAATGATAAGTCTCAACATATGACATTCTTAGACTCAAAAATACTTGGGACACGGCCCATACAATACGAATATAGAAATACTTAGTCTATTACAGGACTTTGAAATAAAAGACATATCGGCCCTCGAGTCAAGTGAGGACATACTTCAACTTTGCTTGAACGACAACTAGAATCCAAGCTTTCCTTCACGATCCTTCTCAACTTCAACTTACACCTTTAGATATAACAAAATTTATGGAATTAGTACAAACACTTGTACTAAGTATGACTTAATGGATAAAATCATGAAAATGAACATTTATTTGAAATATGCATCATTTGATTAAAACATCATATCATAAGCATAAGAAAAACATTTAAACCTTAGAAACACATAGCAAATAAGTTAAACAATGAGCTAATTCACTGTTATATTTATTTCCTTCACTGTTACAGTGAAGTCCTTTAACTTCACATTGAACACTTTCTAGCATGTAATTCCCCCATTAAAAGCTATCCTAAGACTCACTTAAGTAAGACAAAGAGAGACAGCCCATATACCCTCTGTAGGAACACCTAAATGATCCTTAAGCCCACCCATAATGAGATACACACACTTACAATACACCAACCACATAAACATGAGATCCTCCTACAAAGGTGATCCTAAGTTTCACTTGAGTGAGTTGCGAGGCGACCGCCCATACTATCCCTTCACACACACTTAAGAGACCCTTTAGACTACCTAGGATATAATCATTCTAACCTTATACATAACATATATATATATATATATATTTATATATATGATATTCTCCTTCTAAAGGTTATCAAAAGACTTACTCAAGTAAATCAACAAGATAACATCCATGCTTGACCTCTCCAAGATTACCTAAATAATCCATAAGACTACCTAAAGTTGGATCATGTCTACTTAATCAACCAACATTCCTAACTAGAGTCATTCTTAAGAATTATCTAGGTAAGATACGAAGTGACCATTCTTATGCCCCCTTCACACCTTAACTAGACAACCCTTAACTACTCTGGATAAGTACTTATTCATTTAACATGCTTTTGTAAGTTAAGTCATTACATTCATTAGTTCATTTAAGAGACATTCATCACATAAGTACATTCAAGTAATGGTCTTGGACAAGACCTAGGGACTCTCACTAACATCTTCAAAGCCTATTGTGCAATGTCAAGATAGCGTCCCATACTACCACCTAAACTGCATAGAACTTCTCCAATACTATTAGGTATTCCACATGATGATAATAGGCAATAACCGACATAGACCATGGTAGCAAAGCATGGAATCCGGAGTTGCAACCTACTCCGATGGAGGGTGTTCTACTTACCAATGGTAGAACTTGGACACATCCCATGTAGGCACATGGTTAAGGAATATGTAGGGTTTTATTTGCACTCTTGTCTCATCCTTTAACTAAAGCTACTTTCCTTACCATACTCACTCGGTGCTAGCATTTGTTCTCATAGAGTAATTCACATTAATGGATCACATGAAGAGGTTCCATATCTAGTTCATAACCCAATAGCATTCACCCTACCAATGAGGTCCCCTAGCGTTACCTTTAAATGGCGAAAAGGATAGCTTAATGACTTTGCTAAGGAAGATATGATGCCAATCCAGCCAACCAACCTTAAGTCCATCATTCATTACAAGAAGGACACCATTACGACTTTTGACTTCAAGGTTCGTAACCTTAGCACTAGGTTCAAGTTTCCACATAAATGACCCTCTTAGCATCATTCAAGGTCACATGTCATTCATACAAACAAGACTAAGAAGCTCTAGCATCCTAAGTCAAGACATCTCATATTCACATTCATTCATGTATCAAGTAAGGGACACAAGTCTACCACACAAGACACATCAATACTTCACTTTAGTACATATTGCATATCATTCTAGAAGCACATAGGACTAACCACTATCATCTATAAGTCACCCTATACACTACTATATCAACATCAATATAACAATAATAGACTCATATAGTCAAGTTGGAAGAATCATGCATCAACTCTAAGACTACATACATAATGACATAGTCATAGTCTAACATGATCACCTAACAACATCAATAGAAGAACACATACTTTCACGTTAATAACATGTAGGTAGATATGATCATACTCTACATAGTCAACTTACACAAATCATCATAATATACCAAGTAATTTGTCGACAAGGCCATGATCATCATAATACATAAAGTAACGCCGACGAGGCCACATCATTTACAAGTAAAGCACATAGCACCGCCTCCATAAGTGGAACATACCAATCACAACATAATTCAAGACACAATTAATATAAAATAAAGAGATTTAGGGCAGCGTACCACCAATCCATTCTGACAACTTTAATCCATAGCTAAATCATCCAATTAAATACCAAAAGCCCTTACCCATGGCTATGAACATCAATTCAATACAACAACCATAATACTCAATGAATCAAAATCAATTCAATATAGATTTATCAATTCAAGACAACTTAGACATCAATTCAATACAATTCTTACATCATTCAATAAACCATAGAAAGCTACACTAGAATTCATAAGCATTAAGACAATATCAATTAACCCATAAAGTAGTCAAAAACTAGGGTTCATCAATTACATGAGTTCATAGGTTAATTGATTTAAAATCATCTAATTAACAACAATTCAATCAATATTCAATGATTAAAAACCTTTAATGCAGGAACCCATGGATACAATTCAATATAGAAAACTCATCTTTAGAGAAGTCTTTGAAAATCAATTTGAAGATTGGCTCCTTGAATAAAAGAGTTCCAAGTATGAAAATATATAACTCAATGAAGCTAAAACACTAATTTGATGAAGAATCACCACTCAAATCTTCAATCAAAGATCTTCCTTGAGTTTTGACTTCAATGGAGTTGTAGAGAATTTCTAAGATATTTTGGGTTTTGATTTTGATGAATGAGTTCATCTAGGTATTTATGACTTATAAACCCACTTAAAATACCTAAAATACCCTTAAGTAACTACCCTTTCTTTTATTTGGACGTTGGGTGAATTTACCAATTCACCCTTCAACTTAACAGTGAACTGCGCAGGAACACAGTCCACCCACAACTGCCCATTGACGGGCCATTGGTCCACAAATAGACCGTCCTCGCTGTCCGTCGATGGTTTCAGAGACTGGACATTGGTATCTTGAGCTCCTTAGGCTAAGTATTGAACCATGCCTTCCAACGACGGGGCATCGACCAGACTAGTGGCCGTCGATGTCCTCAGTCGATTGGGGCTGGTCGTGACAACCTTTGGCTTAAAAAATGGGTCCTTCCTCAAGGACCCTTGGTTGGTCCTTGGGGAATTTTACCCGGATGTTTCCAACCCGAATATGTCAGTATACGAGTTTAGGACCTCCCATATAAATTTTATCCAGAACAAAGCGTAAAACTCGACGAAACAAGCCAAGACACACAAGGTCGTTTCAAGGCAAACCTTTCGAACATCGTGGACGTTCTTAGACGTTTGACCTCCAAACTTCATGAAACTTGACACACTGACTATAATAACTATAATGACTCATATAATGACCTCATAAGCTTATGAAACACACATAACTACACATAACTACACATGAGGCACATAGGTGACTTAGTCGTTGAACGTCTTAGTCGTCCTTTGATGTTTCACTTCCAAATCACCTAAAACTCTAGAGAATGCCTCAATACCACATTTTATACCATTTTAGGACCTTATACCCTCATGAAAAACATTTTAGGCTCTAGATTCACCTATGTCGTTTGAGAGGTATTACAATCTCCCCCACTTGGACAACATTCGTCCTCGAATGACACTTGCCACTGTCCGAACTGTTCCAAGAGTAGGGACTCAACTTAACAGCTCATGACCATACAAAATAACAAATTATACAACACACAATCAAGGATAAACATCAATTTCACATAACCAAGAGAATCACAACACAACAAGAAGTTAGAAGCAAATCTACAACTCATTATGCCATTAGACTCACATTCTTCATTCCAAATAGAAAAAAATCTTCTTATATTAATTATCATGCTCATATACATCAGTTATAACAACATTAAACAATTTTCAACCAAAGGAAGAATTAGTCAAAATCTCAAAATTTTTACAATGAGCTGCCAGTTCATACAATGAATTATGCAACATTTTCCAAAAATGCAACTTTTAAGCAATTCATGATGGAAACATGATAATACATAAGATAAAACCATATATACACATTTTACAACATAATAATAACTTCATGAAATGCAAAATGCAAGGAATCAATGAAATTCAATTTCAACAAGACTCCTAAACAAAATGCAACATACTTCTATGACATTCAACTCTCAAGCTTGAGTTGAATCGAAGAGATGAGACAATCAATCAAAATTCCACTAATCACCATACTCCCCCACTTAGAAGGAACTCATTACACTAAAGAGATAAATAAAAGAACTTACCATCATCATCATCACCCTCATCCGTCTTTGCTCCTCTAGTCCGGAGTGCATAGAACGATTCTTCTTTGGACCATCATTACCCGGAACACTTGGAGGATCTTTCTTCTCTCTTCTTCTAGAAGCAATATTAGGACAATCCCTCACCTTATGTCCATCATTACCACATCCAAAACCATTCCCGGTACCCAATAGGCATTCCCCATAGTGACTCTTCCCACAAGTAGCACATGTAGGCTTGCCATCTTGAGAACCACTACTCTTCTCAAGTTTGACCTTAGGAGGACTAGGTCCATATTGAGTTTGAGGCCTCTTATTATACCTAGGTTGACTTTGATCACTTGAACCACTCATTTTCAAATTTCTAGCAATCCTACCAAGTTTACACTCCTCAATTGATTGAGCATAAACCATGAGTCTAGCTAGGGTCATATCATCATGGAAAATGGACGTACGACATTCTTCTTTCACAAGGTCGGCAACACCGGTCACAAACCTACTCATCTAATCCCTAAGGTTAGACACCAAGGATGGAGCAAACATAGACAACCTAGAGAACCTCAATGAGTATTCCTCAACACTCATATTGCCTTGCTTGAGATTAATGAACTCCTCAACCTTCAGCTCCCTCCTCTCACAGGGAAAGTACTTTTCTAAGAAAGCCTCTTTAAACTCTTCCCATTCTATAGGACCTGGCTCAACCAGCCAATTATCTTTCCTTTGAGTGTACCACACTTGAGAAACCTCCCTCAATTGCTACGAAGCTAACTTCGCCTTCTTTCTAAAAGTCACCTCCATGGTACTCCACACCTTGTACACACCATCTAGAAACTCTTGGGGATCCTCTGCTACCTTAGAGCCAAGAAAGGTAGAAGGATTCATCCTAAGAAAATCTCTCAATCTAGATGTCATAGTGCTATCCACAACATTCACTCTAGGCACAATACCCATATTTACATGGGTAGTTAAAGCTTGACCTAAAGTAATCAAAGCCTCTCTAATCACCATTGGTCATTTCCGTGGAAACCACCAGAACCTTATTACCTTGACCTTCAATAGGGACTTGATCACCTTGAGCACCTTGAGCACCTTTAGGAACTTGCTCAACTTGCTCGACTTGAGGAGGAACTTCCTCTTCCACTCTTCCTTCTTCCAACCTTCTAGCGACCATCCTTCTAGTATTCATATCATATAAGCAAAAGAGAAGAGATTAGGAATAGATACTTACAACTTAACCTCTATAGGCACGACACAAGATTGATGAAGAAAATGAAACTCTATCGTCCCATAGCCACTCGCCCATAGTGTGTCGCGACTCACACCGATGGTCAAGACTCTACTAGACGTGGCTTTATGAGACCTTTTGATTCCTAAGACCACTTTCATAACCTATGCTCTGATACCAAGGTTGTCACATTCCGAGAGCACACCCTAGAAGGTATGACACTCTTGGAGTGCAATTGGCATACTTGACCTCTCGAAGGTCTTGTACAAGCCCTTCCGTATCATTCATCGCATATACAAGTATGAAAAGTGGTGCGGAATTAAAATTTCTTACACGAATATCTTAAAACATATTTCATATTAAAAGTCATAGAAACTCAATGTCTCAACATATGCCATTCTTAGATTCAAGAAAACTTGGGACACGACCCATACAATACGAATATAGAAAATATTAGTCTATTACAATACTTTGAAATAGAAGACATATATGCCCTCGAATCAAGTGAGGACTGTCACGACCCGGATTCTTGAATCCGTATCGCAACCGGCGTCGTTGACCTCTCAGAGGTCGCAGACAAGCCTCATCTTGCATTCATCACATTCATCTAGTTAAATTTGCGGAGAATTTAAAACTTTTTAAACGTATGAAGTTTACTTAGACTTCATATAGTCATTACGTATTAAACATTATATACTAAGCTCAACATTAATAGAAAAACCATCTATTATAAAGAATCAATTCGAAACTGAAGATGAATATATCATAAATAGTTTGCCAAACACGGCCTTATTACAAAGCTTCCAAATGAAAGTACGAAAGAAACGCTAGGGACAACATCCACTAACTATGTCTAAGACTAAGGCTAGACTAAAACTGTAGCATCCTCAAAATCATGAGGACATACCAAATGGTTTGGAGAAACGCTGAAGTCCAAACCGCTGCAAGTGTCGTCAACCTGTCCTCTGACCTGCACCTATAAAAATAGTAAATAGTAGGGGGTTAGTACACCACTTGTAATAAGTATGGGTGTATGCACACATACACATAAAGCTATGCATGATCAATGAAAGCTCTTCCTAAACAACATGCCATTTCTGGAAAGTCTAGTCAGTAGACTTTCCTAATTCGTTAGTTGTGAATTGTGGTATGAATATGATGTATTTTAATGCATTCAAAGCACAAAACTCATTTTCTATATGATTAAAATACATTAGTATCATCAACATAATTTTAGAACCACTCGGGCGAAGATTTGAATTTTTGATCCTCTAGGCCGAGAGCTTCTCTTTGTACACTTAGATTATTTTTCAGTCTTTTTCGTCTTCTTGTTGTGTAGTTCAATAACTCCTTTGGTCCTATGTTTTACTTACAAGTGCAATGATTCATTGTAGTCCCATAGCCACAATGAATCAAGTAAGTAATTCAAGAGATTAAGGAAATGACTTAACTACAATTTGGGGCATGAATCTATTTGTAAGTCAATACTTATTGACTATACTCATTCTTTAGTTGATTGCATAATGTGCATAGATCTTGGGTAATATCATTAAAGCTTATGATCTTGCTTACTTTGGGCATGAATTCTTTACAAACCAATCTTTAGTGACTATTCCTATTATTGTATTATTGGCCAAATGTAATAAGTCATTATAAGCAAATCTTATTTGGCTAATATCTTTTGCCAATTATATAAAATCATTATAAGCCAATTTATTTGGCTTTATCATTTTATAACATGAGGATTCATGATTATTTATTCCCTTTACTTATTGTAAACTTTATTGGACACGATTTGACTATCCTTACAACACGTTATTCATTACATCAAGTATTCATTACATTTCATAAGCCATTCTCTATTGATTATGCCATTGATTTCATTACTTTCATGTTTTATATATTATACATTTCATATACACGATACCTTGGAATAGTTGATATAGCATTAAGACATCTCAAGTGAGTGCCCAACATATGGGACCTCAACCCGAGGGCCTCCTTTAGCAAACACAGAGTCTGCTTCATTCGTTCATTCGTACTTCACATTATTCATTTCATTCATTCGTAGGCTGATGTAAACACCATCTATACCTAGGATGAAGTTTAAGACTGTCATCGGGATCATGAAGTGCAATGACCAAGAATGACCTAATGTCATTACTTGAATTTGATTTCACCTGCTGATTGTCTTGCACAAACACCTTCGGTATTGTTCATTTCATTATCTTTCATACTTTGAGAAACTCCAACCTTAGCCGACATAGATCATGTGAGCACCATGAAATCCAGTGTCTTCCCCACACCGAAAAGAGGTGGAGTCACTGGCCAAGGTGAAACCAAAACATGCTAGCGTATATAGGGAAATTGAACCCTGATAGATCCCTATATTGGCAATATAGGTTCAAAGACTAGGAGATATAAGGAGACCCATACCCGGCATGCCGAACAGTCTCATCTCATGAGAGTTACGTGAACCTCCGCCCTTCCCGAAGGAAGGCATCACCGCTCATAGCTAGCCTATCGGTGCTCAGTATAAAGTTCCATTACATTCAACTCATACATCATGGAAGCTGGCTTCTAGCATGAGGACATCATAGCTCATTAGATGATTTCTCATCTCATCATTAGTATTAAGTGTGAATTGTCCTTACACTTACATATAGAGTATGACTGAGACTTATTTACTCATTTGATGACTTGTCATCCTTACTTTACATTGATGAAATGTGAATTATCCTTACATATCATCCTTACTTTACATTGATGAATGTGAATTGTCCTTACATATCATCATTACTTTACATTGATGAATGTGAATTGTCCTTACATATCATCCTTACTTTACATTGATGAATGTGAATTGTTCTTACATATCATCCTTAGGTGTTAACGAGACTAGTCTGACACATTCTAACACCTTCATTCGTGAGTATTGTTTTAAAAAATTAGCTTTGGTGTAAGTAAGAATTGTCTCACTTCCTTTCACACCCCATTCTGGTCACTTACTTAATTTAGACCCCTTTAATTATGTTATAACTCACGTTACTTCTTTACTTTAGTGTATTAGCTTCATTTCATCGTTTATGGACGATGAGCACTTCTTTCAATGAGTTACATATATTCATAGTTCATTCTTGTAGAGCATGTTGGGAGTTGTACCAATGAATGGAATGCCCTTGGTTATGGATTCATTGAATTAGTTTAGAAGTAATTGAGTTGTCATTTCATTGTTTTGGCTACACAAGATTGGCATATGATTAGTATTGGCCTAGAAAATTTGGAAATAACTTCATAGTCAATTTATTGGCACAAGCCAAACATTCATTCAAATATATTTCATGGAATCATTAGCCAATTCTATTACATATTTTTGGAGATAATATTGTAGGCCAATTTATTGGCATAAGCCAAACTTTCACTACTCTTGAACTTTTAACCTTTGATTAACTTACAAGAATAATTCAATGTTTTTACGTTCACAATTCGTGTGGATGGGGGGTATGTTAGACTAACCAATTCAATCTTTTTGGCATAAGCCAATTTTTACGTATGTTCATATTTAAATTGCCATATGTATGAACCATTAGCCAATCTTTTAATCATTTACATAAGTTCCTAGCCATTAGCATACATTCATTTTGACCAAATAGAGTTAGCTCAGATAGCCAATTTATTCAAGATATGATTTCATAGATGTCTTTGAGCCAATTCTTAGTTTATGGCTTTTAGTGTCACATTTTAAGAACATATTGGACAGTATCATATTAACATTTGATGGCTTTAGCATCTTCATAACATCACAACCACAGCAAGTCAACATTCAGCCAAAGGCAGATAATTCACTTAACACATTACGGACTTATCTTAGTATATTATCGATCCTTAATTATCATGATAAAATTAACTTTACGCAATTACAAGTTAATAAGTCCATTCAATACTCATCATTCAAGAACAATACATGTTAAGAACAGCCAGCACCACATACCAACAACATGATCTCTAACCTATTTAACATTGATATTGAAAAGGATACTAGGGAAGGGAAGTTCGACGAAAACGACGGGAACAACCCTAGTTTTCAAGATCTTGTTAATCGTTCGAAGGAAAATACTCTTGGAGAAAGAATTCCAGGAGAGAAACCCATACCTTAATTAGAACTTAATATATGAATATCACCTTGAACGAAACCTTGAAGAAACCTTGAAATCGCCCTAGAGAAATTGATAAATTTTCTGTTTTTATTTCGTTCGTTGCTAGCTGTTTTTGTGTCGCCTTTTCTATGAGTTTGAACGAAATTTTTAGGTTTAAGAACTTATATTGAATTATAAAACATAGTTTTAATAAGTTAATTTAATAAACTAATTAACCAATTACCAAAACGCCCCTCCTAAGTTAACTAAACATAGGAGAACATAACACCTAGTCAAATCTGGAAATTGGTGTTGACTATGGTTTTGGTCAACATTTTGACTTTATATTAATTAATTAAATCCCTAATTTAATTAATTTAGGTACCTAGGGTAATTCCTAAAGTACCCCTAAGTCATTGAAACAAAAATTAACCCTTTTGGACCATCCTAGGTTAAGTACTAGGATGTTTCTTGAGTTGTACTAGGTTAGTGTAAGAATTTCGTTTTGATCATTTAAACTAATTAATTAAATTGCTAATTTAAATAATTAGGTGACCTCAGGTAATTACTAAATTACCCTTAATTCGTTAGGACCATAACCAATCCTTTGAACCATCCTAGGTTAGGTACTAGGTTGTCTTTTTCTTGTTTTAACCGAAATCTGGAAATTGCTTTGTGATTTTTGTTTTGCCCCTTTAAATTAATTAATTAAGTTGCTACATTAATTAAATAATTAGCCTAGGGTAATTACTAAAGTATACCTAGGTTTTTAGGACCTTAACTAACTCTTTGGACCATCCTAGGTTAGGTACTAGGTTGTCCCTTTCTTGTATTAACCGAAATCTGAAAATTTCCTCTTTAGTTTCGGTTGTAGCCCTTTTAAATTAATTAATTAAGTTGATAAATTAATTAATTAGGTAACCTAGGGGAATTACTAAAGTACTCCTAAGTTGTTAGGACCATAACTAACCTTTTGGTCCATCCTAGGTTAGGTACTAGGTTATCTCTTTAACTAGTACTAGGTTAGTGTCAACCCGGTTTTGGTCCTAGGTTGTCGGGTGCACTAATTAGTTAATTTTGTTTGGTCCTAGGTTAGTTAGCTATTTAGGACAGTAGGTTAGAGTCTAGAATTAGTAAGGAATTTAGTCCCCACATGGAGGTGTCCCTTGTGCAAGTTTCCCCCCCCTAACTACCCTAACCGAATTCGGTTAGGGTGGTCCCCTCCTTGCCACTTATTGCACATGTGCTTGCACATGGGTTGGTTATACTTTCCTAACTAACTATTATTTATGGTTCATTTGGGAATGTTTACTTATTTTCCCAAGGATCCTCACCATGTCCTTGGGCACTGCTTAATTTACATGATCATTTTATATGGTCATGTGTTTTGGTATCTAGGCTTGACACTTGGATGCCTCATACCCAATTTGTGAGTTAAAGGAAAAAGCATTTTAGCCTAGGGTCTTCATTGCAGGTACATTTCTTAGACAAGCTCATTAAGGTTAGAAAATTGCCTAACACCCTTTAAGCCAATATTTTCTAATATGCCCAATATTTTTCTTATTTGGGTATTATATAGAAATTGGCTAATACCCCTTAGCCAATTTTCTATACTATGCCCAATATTTCTCAATATTGGGCATTGGGATGCCTATGTACCCCCAATACACATTCTTAAAGATCTATTGGGCTCTTCACTAGACATGAAATATTCCGGAATGTTACAAGGACATTCTTCAACTTTGCTTGAACGACAACTAGAATCCAAGTTTTCCCTCACGGTCCTTCTCACCTTCCACCTACACCTTTAGATATAACAAAATATATGGAATTAGTACAAATACTTGTACTAAGTATGTCTTAATGCATAAAATCATGAAAATGGACATTTATTAGAAATATGCATCTTTTGATTAAAACATTATAATAAGCATAATAACAACATTTAAAACCTTAGAAACACATAAGAAATCACTTAACAAATTATTCACAATTTAAGGAACACCAGTGAGCTAATTCACTGTTACAGTGAATTCCTTCACTACTTTAACTTCACATTGGACACTTTCTAGCATGTAATTCCCACACTAAAATCTATCCTAAGACTTACATAAGTAATACAAAGAGAGACCGCCCATACACCCTCTCTAGGCAAACCTAAATGATCCTTAAGACCACCCATAATGAGATACACACACTTACAATACACCAACCACATAAACATGAGATCCTCCTACCAAAGGTGACTATAAGTTTCACTTGAGTGAGTTGTGAGCGACCGCCCATACAATCACTTCACACACTCTTAAGAGACCCTTTAGACTACCTAGGGTAGAATCATTCTCGCCTTATACATAGCATATATATATATATATATATATATATATATATATATATATATATATATATACATATATATATATATATATATATATATAATATGACATTCTCCTTCCAAAGGTTATCATAAGACTTAGTCAAGTAAATCAAGAAGATAATGTCCATGCTTGACCTCTCCAAGCTTACTTAAATAATCCTTAAGATTACCTGAGGTTGGATCATGTCTACTTAATCAACCAACTTTCCTAACTACAGTCATTCTTAAGACTTATCTAGGTAAGATACGAGGTGACCATTCCTATGCTCCCTTAACACCTTAAATAGACAACCCTTAACTACTCTAGATAAGTACTTATTAATTTAACATGCTTTTCTAACTTAAGTCATTACACTCATTAGTTCATTTAAGAGACATTCATCACATAAGGATATTCAAGTAATAGTCTTGGACAAGGCTTAGGGACTCTCACTAACATCTTCAAAGCCTATTGTGCTATGTCTAGATAGCGTCTCATACCACCACATAAACTCCATATAACTTCTCTAATACTAGTAGGTATCCCACATGATGAGAATAGGTAATAACCGACATAGACCATGGTAGCAAAGCATGGAATCCGGAGTTGTAACCTACTCCGGTGGAGGGTTTTTCTACTGGCAAATGGTAGAACTTGGACACATCCCATGTAGGCACATGGTTAAGGAATATGAAGGGTTTTCTTTGCACTCTAGTCTCATCCTTTAACTAGAGCTACTTCCCTTACCATACTCACTCGGTGCTAGCATTTGTTCTCATAGAGTAATTCACATTAATGGATCACATGAAGAGGTTCCATATCTAGTTCATAACCCAATAGCATTCACCCTACCAATGAGGTCCCCTAGCGTTACCTTTAAATGGCGAAAAGGATAGCTTAATGACTTTGCTAAGGAAGATATGATGCCAATCCAGCCAACCAACCTTAAGTCCATCATTCATTACAAGAAGGACACCATTACGACTTTTGACTTCAAGGTTCGTAACCTTAGCACTAGGTTCAAGTTTCCACATAAATGACCCTCTTAGCATCATTCAAGGTCACATGTCATTCATACAAACAAGACTAAGAAGCTCTAGCATCCTAAGTCAAGACATCTCATATTCACATTCATACATGTATCAAGTAAGGGACACAAGTCTACCACACAAGACACATCAATACTTCACTTTAGTACATATTGCATATCATTCTAGAAGCACATAGGACTAACCATTATCATCTATAAGTCACCCTATACACTACTATATCATCATCAATATAACCATCATAGACTCATATAGTCAAGTAGGAAGAATCATGCATCAACTCTAAGACTACATACATAATGACATAGTCATAGTCTAACATGATCACCTAACAACATCAATAGAAGAACACATACTTTCATATAACTAACATGTATGTATATATGATCATACTCAACATAGTCAACTTACACAAATCATCATAATATAGCAAGTAATTTTCCGACAAGACCATGATCATCATAATACATAAAGTAACGTCAACGAGGCCACATCATTTTCAAGTAAAGCACATAGCACCGCCACCATAAGTGGACCATACCAATCACAACATAATTCAAGACTCAATTAATATAAAATAAAGAGAATTAGGGCAGTTCTCAATATTTCAATCCATAGCTAAACCAATTCAATACCAAAAGCCCTTACCCACGGCTATGAACAACAATTCAATTCAAAAACCATAATAATAAATGAATCTAAATCAATTCAATATAGATTTGTCAATTTAAGACAACTTAGAAATTAATTCCACACAATTCTTACATCATTCAATAACCCATAGAAAGCTACACTAGAATTCATAAGCATTAAGACAATATCAATTAACTCATAAAGTAGTCAAAAACTAGGGTTCATCAATTACATGGGTTCATAAGTTAATTGAGATAAAATAATCGAATTAACAACAATTCAATCAATATTCAATGATTGAAAACATTTAACGCAAGAAGCCATGGATAGATTTCAATTTAGAAAACTCATCTTTAGAGAAGTCTTTGAAAATCACTTTGAAGATTGGATCCTTGAAGAAAAGAGTTCCAAGTATGAAAATATATAACTCAATGAAGCTAAAACACTAATTTGATGAAGAATCACCACTTAAATTGCCAATCCAAGCCGTTCCTTGAGTTTTGGCTACAACGGAGTTCTAGAGAATTTCTAAGATATTTTGGGTTTTGATTTTGAAGAATGAGTTCATATAGGTATTTAGGACTTATAAATCCACGTAAAATACCTATAATACCCTTAAGTAACCTACATTTCTCTTATTTGGACGTTGGGTGAATTTACCAATTCATCCTTTAACTTAACAGTGAACTGCGCAGGAAGACAGTCCACCCACGACTGGCCATCGACGGGCTGTTGGTCCACAAACGGACCTTCCTGGATGTCCGTCGATGAGTTTAGAGACTGGCCATGGGAGCTTGAGCTCCCTAGTCTATATCTTGACCCATGCCTCCTAACATCAGGGAGTCGACCGCCTAATGACCGTCAATTGCATACATCGATTGAGTCTGTTCTTGACAACCTTTGGCTCAAAAAGTTGGTCTTTTCTCAAGGACCCTTGGTTGGTCCTTGTGGACTTTTACCCGGACGTTTCAGCCCGAATATGTTCTTATACGTGTTTAGAACCCCCCATATCAATTTCTTCCAAAATGATGTTCTTATACGAGTTTAGGACCTCCCATATCAATTTCATCTAAATCGAACACGTAAAACTCGACGAAACATGCCAAGACACACAAGGTCGTTTCATGGAAAACCTTTCGAACGTCGTGGACGTTCTTGGACGTTTGACATCCAAACTACATGAAACTTGACATACTGACTATAATCACTATAATAACTCATATAAGGACCTCATAAGCTCATGAAACACACATATAGGAACATAACCACACATGAGGCACCTAGGTGACTTAGTCGTCTAATGTCTTAGTCGTCCCTTGACGTTTCACTTCAAAATCACCTAAAACGCTAGATACTTCCTCAATACCATATTATAAACCATTTAAGGACCTTAGACCCTCATGACAAACATGTTAGTCTCTAGATTCACGTAAGTCGTTTGAGAGGTATTACAAGGGTACCTTTCTAAATCAATAAAAAAAGGGACAAATTCTAGGGTTATTCATGCAAGGTTCAAAGTAAGCTCATAACACAAGGCATTGACACATAAGTTAAAAATGACAACACACTTTCTCTAGTGTGGTCATTGTAAAAGAATCAATTTGATAATTGGCTAATCACAAAGAGATGGAAAGAGTTTATATATTGTCTATGTAACTTCATTAGTTCTCGTTGTAGCCGCACATTCATGTTTGTTCGATTGAGATCACTTTTCAAGTCATGGGTATTGATCAAAACCGAGACTTAAATTTATACAAGAACAACCACTTTCAACACAAGAGGTTGCAAAATTTTTAAAAGTGAAAACATTTCAGAAGAGCAAAAAATATTATGAAATTAGGTCCCCAAAAGAGAGACATAAGCTAAAAAAATCCACAAAAAGTGGAATTTAAAATAGAACTTTTGAAAGAGACAACATAGATAAATCTAAAACTACAATTTCAAAAAGCATTCAACATGCAAAAAACAAAAGTGAGCCTCACCCCAACACAACTAAAAAGCATCTGTCCTGAAAATGCAAATAATAGTATAATAAATAAAGTATCAGTAAGACAACGAGGAAGGTAAAGAGAAATCCTTTCTATGTGGTTTCTTCTCCTGTAGGGGCATCTGAACTTTTAGATATAGCGTGTAATTGAGGTGTTGTATCAGGTCCCATTGGAGCTGCTGCGGGTGGTTTGACATGTGGTTCCGAAGATGTGCTGCTCTTCCTGTGTGGTTATCAGCTCCTCTCGTGTTGTCTATATTTCCTCCTCAGTTTCATCATCTATATCATCCTCAGCTTCCTCTTCCAGTGCATTACAGTCCTCCGTGGGTCTAAGAAGTGTATTAAAGTCTACATCTGCAAATATTTTATGTCATTCTGTAGTCTCGTAATGTTGGATAGTAAACATGGAATCTCAGTTAGCATCTCCCGTCTGCGCACACATATTGTAACTCTCACATTCAATGCATTCACAGCAGTTTGGGAACTAGTGCAACAACGATGGCTCTGTCAATCATCCTAGGGACTGACTTCTCCAGTTTTGATGCCCGTGCTTCAGTGGATGAGGCTAGTCATCCCATTTTTATTATCATATCCCAAGTGATTTGGATTGTCTCGTCTGGTGTGGAAGCATCTTGATCTTGTGAAGAGGAGGAATGAACATACATACCTGTTGGTCTAGAGTCCTGAGTGGGTGCAGCTGCATCCACATATAACATGTCAATGTCAATCTCAAGAGTGGTGTTATCTAGGGATCCTCTTCTCCAGCCAGCTTCCTCGCCAATGCTCTCTTCCTCCAATCGCTGAATTTCAGTGACGGCAATAGGAGTGGTCTCATGATCTGCAAGGTCTTGATGCACTCCAGATCTTCCTAATAGCTCAGTCACCTAAACATTAAACGACAAGGAGGTACATGTCTATTTATCCCTCTTGTCCATTTCTTTTGACATTAGTAGGCCTAGGTCGATGCTCCTCATTTACATGATACTTTCAAGGAAGGCTGCTCTGGGGAGAATCAAAATAGACTCGTTCTGGGACGATATGATAGTGGTGCATATGAAATTAAACCAAAATATGGCAGACACGTTTAGATCTTTCTTTCCTATGTAATGTAAAATTCCTAGTCATCTGTCAGTATTTACTTAGATCATAGGCTATAGCCGTTCCTTCAGGTCCTCCATGGTTGATGCGATAGACAATCCATCATAGGGTTCTACAGAATACAATGCCCTTCATAGTACAACATTAATATGTTCACTATGACATTCCACTTGTGTGCCTCTCAATGTACCAGACCGTACTGGTTTGAATTCCCTTGCTTTTTTTTCCCCGGCACAACTGCTCCATAAGTTCATAGAACTACCTAACCCAATTAAGAACATATGGTCCTCGAGGTCCGGTGAATATCCAGAAATGATGAAAACGTAGGGTGGCTAGAGTCTGAGGGTTCCTGTCCAACCCAGCCATTAATAGGCATTTTTTTTGTTCTGATTCTGACTCCATTTCCCAGCAACTTGTTAAGAATATGATGTTGTGGCAGTACACGAGATGGAGATGCCACTCGAGGTGCTGGTGATGGAGTCAGCTCAAGAGGAGCTATAGTTGAGGTCACTCTAATTGGTGTGGCAGCATGTAGCAAAACCTTGATACCTGAAGTCTCAGGAATACTACTCAGCCTTCGTTGTTTTTTAATTTGAAGCTATCATATTTTGACTCATTCTACTCAGCTCTAGTTTCTTCATCCGTCCTTTTTAGGATGATGTTTTTATTTTTCTTGCCCTTGACTTTTTGGATCTCCTTGCCTCCTCTATTTGGAAGAAATGAGCACCCTTCATTAATTTGTATTCCCGATGTTGCTTTCATTGAGACTTGTGTGTTCTCCCTGGTATATACCATATCTGCAATGATTAACTATTAGTTTAAATAGATTTTGAATGTAAATGCAAGAAATCTATTGTAGATATGTTCGCCTTTATGTTTGGTGAATCGCCAATATACTTTGGCAAACCAGGTCGAGTCATCAAACGAGATTAGGGTCCATTCTAGCCAGTTTTGCGATGTAAATTTTCATTCAGCGAACTGTTGACTTTTTTGGTGAAGTCAAAACTATTTGTCGAGTTATACAGTGAGGGAGGGAAAGGCATGTTCAAGGCAATTTATTACCATTAGGCAAACCGCCGAGTAATTCAGCGAACGCAACCTAGATCGCCGAACAACCAATCGTTCTAGTCTTATTTTCTTTCAAAATATCGCATTTCTGATCATCACAAATAAAATCTAAACATGCAAATATGAAATTTACACAAAACCCATACTTCCCATCACATCTGAGTATCCAGACTTCTTTTGGTCTTGCCAGTTATTACCTATATTATTATGATTACCCTCAAGAAGGTTTCAAACCATTCTTTACTAGGATAAATATTGTTATTTATCATTCTTGTTGGTTATTCAGACTTTACCCATTCAACTAGGCAGTGAACATGTACAATTCAACTCGAAATACTCACGATCAAGATAACCAAACAAAGTCATTCTATCATTGTAGGCATATTACGCATTTTACAAGTGAAAATTAGCATCTAAGCAACTTATTTCTATCAGAGGACCTAACATACATCATTCCAATTCAATATTTGCAACAAGAGTACAAATTTATTAAAGGTAAATCTGGGGATTTAGAGTCTAACCTTTGATGCACATTAGAGTGCTTTTGGAGTGCTAGGCAACAATGTAATGGAAGCCCAAGAACTATTATCTGACAAGAAATACTAACTTCTATTAAAAAAAAATCGAGAAATATGTACTAGTTTAGCAAGTTAGGGACGAGGGAAAAAGGAGTTTTCATGAAATTTAGACTTTTGCCCTTATATAACCATTAAGTTCTCATCCATTTGGTGAAGTAAGTAGTACTCTCGAAACCATTCGATAGAACGCTGAATGGTATTCGTCTAGCCATTTTCTTTATGTTTTTCAATTTTTTGGGGCTGATATTGGAGGTCTGCCTCGGGTACGCTGAACCAATTGGATAAGTGCCAAGTTACTTTGAATCTTCCAGAGTTTTACAGGCTCGATCATACCATTTCATTGGGACAAACGACGGAGATCAAAAGGGCTCGCCAACTTGGTTTGCGTCACACATAACGGATTCTTTGTTTGCCAACTTAAGAATTCCAAAATTATCCTCATTCTGACATGCAACACTAGTACACCATTATTTAATAAACTAAAATCATAAGTTATGGACTTGGGTTGCATCCCATTAAGTTCCTTATTTAGTGTCTTGGATCGACGTCGATCCTGCCTTACTTTGTGATAAGGGAGTTAGGCCTAGTATCACTAGGTAACCCCAATATCTCGTTTGGGTGTAGCTGAGGCATGGTGAACATCAGGAGTCATCTCATGTGCTGAATTATTCCTCAGTGAGATCTGATTAGCTTATTCAGCGCTTCAATACTCTCTCTCCTTTATCCAACACTCGATCTTGATGGTGACCTTTTGGAGAATGATTTGAAACGTGTCCTCAACACGACTTTTCTCATGCTCTCTAGATCTCTTCCTTGTGTGGGGAGGTATATACCTCCCTTTGGGTTGCACTGATTTTCCCACCTCAGATATTTTGGTGGTCAAGTCGTTTAGTTGAGATGCCACTGCAACTAGAGTGAGGCCATTTTTGCCTTTTTTATTTGCCTCAACTGGTTTGCCACCCACTCCATCTGTCATGCTTAGAGGACCTAGATACACAATATAAAATACAAAAGAGAAACAACACGAATAGTGAAATTAGTAGAAACTGCACCACAAAGAGCTAAAAACATTAAGTAACTACCTTTTCAAGTGACATCACTCCCCGGCATCGACGCCATTTTGATTCTTTGTATCTTTTTTATACTCGTGATCAACGATACTAGCCGAAAGTATGAGTGTCAATGAATCGAATCTAGTTAAGTAACCTAACCAAGGGTTGGGTTCGTGTCCCAAGGGAGTTGTAGTGAAAATAGTAGCTACATAGAATTATGTTTTAAATAATGACAGTTTAAGACATTTTCGAATAAAAAAACAAATTAAATTTAGTTTGTAACACCAAAGTGTGAAATATCAAAGTATGGAGGAGAGTTCTTGGGGTGTGATCTCTATATGTGAAGATAAAAGTGATGAGTACATGTTTTCGGAAGCGAATTTCGCAAGACAATAAAGGCTATGTTAAGCCTTAGGTGAAAGGAAGCTCCCTCTCGGGAAACATACCCCATACAAAATTGGCTCCTCTCGGACACCCCACTCGTCTAAAATATCCAGCCTACGCCTTAACCAAACTCGCTATATCAACAGGAGTGCTTGGATATGGGACGAGGGCTCACCCTCTCGGGCTGAACCTCATGTCAAACAACTTTTTAGGAGATCAGTCTACTGGTATTAGTTTCACAACCTCTCTCAAAAGCAAGCTAAAAACACATGAGTGGCTTTGTATTTGCAACTACACACCCATTATATTAAACCACAACCACTAGGTGAAATCAAAAATAAAATACAATCTATGCTACACGCAAGCAATACCCAACGAATTAATCAACCCATGATTGCTAAATCATACCCCAAGAATGGGGGATTTTATCCACTTATGAAGAAATAATCAAATATACTGAAAATGATATAGGAATCAATTGGGTATAAGAGATTAAACCTTAAAAGTAGCAAAGGAAGGTAAATGGAGAATACCCACTTCCAAAATTGGAAGAAACGCTTCTTTCTTCAAGCATCCACAAAAACCCTGTCCAAACTTGAGAGAAATTGTTTCAATTTCTAAATTTCTATGTATAAATAATAGAAGAATTCAGTATTTATGGACTTCCGATTGTGTAGGTGAATCATTTTGCCGCAGTTAGTCGTGATTCGCCGAGTGATTCAGCAATCACCCTTCGTTCAGTTCATCCCCTCTTGAACATTGCCTTCCTTGTCTATATGTTCTTTATCGATGGGCGGAGATCTTCTAATTGGCGTAACTGATCGGCAAAGCGCCGACTGCTCATTAAGTCACCTTTGATCCATTTCCTTCAAGGCTCACTTGTTTTAACAAAAAAGTAGAGTTTCACTATACGTTGGATCACCAAGTGTGATTGTCAATGCGCGCCTTTGCATCTTCAGCTATTTTTCTCAATTTTGCACCTAAGTGTCCATGCTACTACCAAATACTCATATACCTAAAACTTAGGTGTTTTTATCATATATCGAGATAAATTAAAAAATCTAGGACACTATTTGCATTAAAATAAGGCCCTAGATGATTCCAATTTATGGACTCATCTTCTATGCGTGATCTGACTGTTGTGGCCTGATCATACATTCCAAGTAGACGTAGCATAGAGTATGGGTCATTACTTGAAAGGTACCGAGCATGTAGGATTAAATAAAATTGAGCAATGACATAACTTAATCAAGGAATATTTATTATCAATGACATTAGATAAGCATAACACAAATGAGAATACTGAACATGAAAAAGTGAATGCAATGACCAAGTCTATAACATGTTGAAACTCTATAATAAACTATACTGATAACATGGGCAATGCAATAGAGTGTGACTGACTGCAAGAGAGCTACTAATAATCTACATCAGAGCACATGAGCTAAATGTGCAGTCTTTTGTATACGCACCATCGAGAGGACCAAATATGTCTTTCTAAAGGTATAGAGTCATGCTAGAGTGATCACTAAAATGATGGCCACAACGGGGACTTACAACCTACGGGGCACATAGTTTTTGGATTTAAGGGTGTGTGACCCTAATCCACTTGGTATGAAGCTTCTCCCAATTGATTATAAAATTGAATACATTGTAATTTAAATACTAAAGTATTAGATAGATGAAAATACTAACATGCAAAATTTAAGACTACAACATTAATATACTGATAATGACACATTTGAAACTGAGGCATGTATGTATGAAATATATGAATTTTATCTGAAATAGTCGACTGAGCAAGTGTAATTCATAAAATCTAAACAACAACATAGCTAAGGTTCTAAATTTATGAAGGAAGCTATATGAAAATATGATAAAAGCCATGATAAACTTATTTGGAATATTAAGTAACTAATTTATAATAATATGTTATAATTCTAGAAACCCTAAGTCTAGTTGATAATAAGGGAATCAAGAATATTACCGAATTCTAGGGACCTAATAGGAAAAAGGAACCCATTAGTGAAGTCCCATATACCTGGTGATTAATTCCACGGAGAAATCATTTGATTTCTAGGTTGGAACTGATGGAACCTTGTTTAGTTCTTGAACTAGGGTTGCTCGACCTTTTTCTCCTCTTACAATCTATTTTTTCTGTGTTTTGATTAATGATCTGAGTAAGGTAAGTTATAGTTATGTTTTAAAGATAAAATTTACAATAACCACGTAATTTATGGGTTACACAACATAGTTTATGAGCTTAATGAATAGGGGAAAGATCGAAATAACCCTACTTAAAAGTCAGGCAGTGTTGACCATGGCCTTTATCAGTGACCATTGGATCGGTTTTTGTAATTGGATAATGGATATTGTTCCTAGGGGTCTTTCCTACAATCCCCTACCACGTGTGAGGTGGTCTACTGGGTAGCCTTCACGGACTCTCATGAAATACCCAAAAGAAACTCTCACTTAAGTTGACCCTTTAATGAAGTCAAATTTGAATTCCAAATTTTAGCTTTTCGTCAGGGAACAAGTTCCCGATGCGAAGTTGTTCCCGCAAGATTTTCTAATTAATTTTTGAACCAGAAGAGTCCTCTGCGTGTCCGCAACGAGGACATGATTTTTGACAAGGGTGCACCAAGTCCATGACGCGGACTGGCTCCCAGTTAGTGCAATTGGTCGCTGACTCTTGGCAGCTTATTCACCAAAGTTGGGGTCCCTTCGTTGACCCCTAAGGCGATCCTTGGGGGGTCGTACCTGGACGTTTTCACCCTATATACATGAGTTTACCTATTTAAAGTGATTTTAAAAGTTTTAGACTTCATCAAACACTTCCAAACCTTCACACAACCTAAGGACGTTTTACTAGTTCAATTCCACTAACTTCCAGACGTCTTGTTTTTTTTTTTACGTTTTGACTCTAACACATCCTAACTAGTTTTACTACATTAAATTAGGCTTAGAAACATAATTTTAAGGTTTGGTTCAACATGTGAGTCTCTATACCAAGTCATGGACTTTCGTAGTGTTACATTATCCTCCCCTTAAGAACATTCATCCCCGAATGACACTAAAATCATTTTGTAGGGAAAGGATAGACTCAGTACTAGCAGCTCAACCAACAAGATGCGTATAATCATCATGAGTTAAAGCTCATAGGAGTACTTTACAACTCCATTCAACATATAACATGGTATTACACATAGCAACCCAAATCACAACACATAAGAGCTTAACATTTCGTAACACATTATGAGGAACTACCTTCTCAACATCAACATGAGCTCAAAATTATATTAAAGAGTTAGAATGCTATTCTTCTCAAGACATCATCAAAAGACAAAAAAATATCTCAAGAAGACAAAACTTATATTTTACATTAGTTCAAGTTAACATAAAAAGACTTTTTCATGAAAACTCATTTTAACATAAACCTTAACCAAATATAAGCACATCCTCAACTTCTTGACTTGGCGATCTAGAATTTGCACTGGATCCTCTTCATAGGAAAGGCTCTCATCCACACCCAAACCTTCAATCGGAAGAATGGATACGCGATCACCAATACACTTCTTTAGGATGGAAACATGAAATACCAGATAAACCGAAGCTAGTTCACTAGGTAATCTCAACTCGTATGAGGCCTTTCTGACCCTTTGCAAAACATCATAGGACCCACATACCGGGGACTTAACTTCCCCTTTTTGCTGAATCTCATCACCCCTTTCATAGGTCAAATTTTCAAATACATCTTATCACCTGCTTCAAATTCAAGATCTCTTGTTCTGTTGTCGGAATAGGACTTTTGCTGACTATAGGCTGTTTTCAACCTATCCATTATCACCCGAACTTTCTACAAAGCATCATAGAAAATTTCTGGACCAAGTAGTGACGACTCACCAACCTCAAACCACCCAACCTGAGATTTACATCTTCTACCATATAGTGATTCAAATGGAGCCATTGAAATACTCAAATGGTGACTAGTATAATAAGAGAACTCAGTCAATGGCAAGTGATTGTCCCAATTCCATTTGAAGTCTATCACACAAACTCTTAATATATCCTCAAGGGTTTGAACAGTACGTTCCGCTTGACCATCCATTTGGGGATGAAAAGCAGTGCTAAGATTTACTTGTGTACCTAAACCTTTTTGAAAAGACCTCTAAAAATGAGATATGAATTGAGCACCTCTATCCGATATGATGGACAAAGGGATCCCATGAAGACTCACAATCCAGTTAATGTATGTCCTTGCATAATACTCCGCCGTATAGGTAGACTTAACGGGAATAAAGTAAGCGGATTTTGTCAATCTATCCACTATAACCCAAATTGAGTCATTTTGCCTCCGGGTTTGAGACAGCCCATCAACGAAGTCCATATTAATTTTCTTCCACTTTCAAGTAGGAACACCCATTTCTTGAATTACACCACTATTCTTTAGATGCTCGGCTTTCACTTGTTTTCAATTTTGACACTTGGATACAAACTCCGCTATGTCCCTTTTCAAGACATCCCAGTAATATACCTCTCTAAGGTCACGATACATTTAGGTGGAACCCGAATGAATTGATTATCGAGAACCATGTGCTTCTTCTAAAACCCTTTTCCTCAAATCATCAACATCCGGTACATACAACCTATTTTGGTAACTTATCCACCATCCCCCCTTTGGGAGAATGACTCATTCAACTTGGTAAGTACAAATTTTTTCAACTCCATCAATAGTGGATCAAGATGTTGTTTACACTTCACCTCAACCACTAAGGATGACTGGGATTTGTTATGAACCATAAAACCCTTGGTACCCTTCAGTAAAATTAACACCGGAGCGGAGGTAAGCCTATCCTTCAAAATTTTGAAGCTTCTTTCATATGCCTCCAAAACTTCACACTCTTTTGGGTCAAGGTAGTCAAAGGAGAAGCAATTGACGGAAACCCATCTACAAATCTCCTATAGTACCCGACTAAACCGTTGAAACTCCTAATGTCGGTTGCAGTCAATGGTCTAGGACAATTCTTAACTGCCTCCATTTTATTTGGATCGACCTCTATACCCTCACTACATATAATATGATTAAGAAATGCCACTGATCTCAACCAAAACTCACATTTGCTATAATTGGCAAATAGTTGGTGTTCCTCAAGAACATCCAACACCACTCTCAGATGACCCATATGATCACCCTCATTTTTTGAATATACCAAGATATCGTCAATGAAGAAAATCACACAGGAATATAGGTAGTTTCGGAACACCCTATTTATTAGGTCCATAAAAGCCACCGGGGCATTAGTGAGACCAAAAGACATCAGTAGAAACTCATAGTGACCATACCTAGTTTGGAAAGCCGTTTAAGGTACATCCTCACCTCTAACCCTAAGTTGGTAATACCTCGATCTCAAGTCAATATTAGAAAAGTAGCTTGGCCCTTGGAGTTGATCAAACAAGTCGTCAATCCGAGGGAGATGATACTTATTCTTAATGAAGACTTTATTGGGTTGACGATAGTCAATGCACATCCTAAGGGACCCATCCTTCTTCTTAACAAATAACACCGGAGCTCCCCATGGTGAAATACTACGTTGTATAAACCCCTTATCTAATAAGTCTTTGAGTTGGAGCTTCAACTCTTTCAACTCCGCCGAAGCCATCCGGTAAGGAGGGATTGAAATGGTATTCGTGTCTGGTAACAAGTCAATACCAAAGTCAGTTTCCCATTCGAGAGGAATCCCGGGTAAAATATCCAGAAAAACATCTGGAAATTCCCTCACTACGGGGACCGACTCAATGGGAGGAATGTTGGACTCAAGATCTTTGACTCTTACAATATGGTAAAGACACTCTTTAGAGATTATTTTACAGCTTTACGACAAGAAATAATACAACCTCTAGGAATTGAGTTACCCCCTTTCTACTCTAAGACGAGTTCATTAGGAAAGTTGAACTTGACTACCCTTGTTAGACAATCACTGGAAGCAAAACAAGCATGCAACCAATTCATTCCCAAAATAACGTCAAAATCATCCATATCAAGTTCTACCAAATCCACCCATGTAACTCTATTGGGAAAAGATATAGGATAACTCCTAAAGACTCTTCTAGCCACAACAGAATCACCCAGCGGGGTAGTAACCGAAAAAGGTTCAATCAACACATCGGGTAGAACATTAAACTTTCTCTCTACTAGAGGATTTACAAATGATAATATAGCAACGGGATCAAGTTAATCATAATTATTAATAGAGATGACTTGTAACATACTGGTGACCATATCGGGAGACTCTTCTTGTTCACCCCTAGAGGGGAGAGCATAAAAGTGGTTCCTCTTTGGAGCTTCGGAACTACGACCACCTTATTGAGCTTGACCACTCCATTTCTCTTGAATCCCCATATTAGGTAAATCCCTAACCTTATGGCCACTCTTGACACACCCAAAGCAATTCTCCGTCCCAAATCGACACTGACCCGAATGCTTCTTACCATACTTGGAACAAGTAGGTTTCTTGCTAGGTGAATTCCTGCTTCATTCCTTTTGGTACATAGGGTTAGACACCCTATCCTTTTTAGCCTTGGTAAAGTTGGAAGGAACTTGGTTGGAAACCCTCTTCTTGAACCTAGGCTTGTCTTGAATTTCAAGCCTACCCTTGGAAGTACCTCCCACACAAGACTTAGCCCTCTTGAACTCCCTATTATTCCTCTTGAGTTTAGTCTCCTCAACTTGTTATTCATGAACCGTCAACCGAGAGATATCGATATTGTCATGGAGCATCGCGGAATGACACTTTCAACAAAGTCATCAGACACTCCCGTCATAAATCGACTCATCTCATCCCTTGGGTTAGACACCAAGGAAGGTGCATACTTGGACAATTTAGTGAACTTCAAGGACTACTCTTGCACACTCATACTTCCTTGACAAAGGTTGATGAATTCCTCCACTTTGGCCTCCCTTTTCTCCCAAGGAAAGAAGCGATTAGGAAAACCCCTTTTAAGAACCTCCCAAATGATAAGACCCTCTCTTAAGGCCCTATTGTCTCTCCATTGGGTGTACCATGTTTGAGCTACATCCTTGAGTTGAAAGGAAGCTATCTCGGCCTTTTCATTTGAATTCAACCCCATAGCATATAGAATCTTGTAGAGCTCATCAATGAATCTTGGGGATATTCGTTCACTTTCGACCCAAATAACATAGGAGGATTCATTCTAGTGAAGTCCATCAAGAGGGAAGCCGTGGTACTAGCATTTGGTTGAACACGGGGCCCAACCTCCCTATTCACTTGAGCTGCCATGGCTTGAGCTTGGGTGATCATGGCTTGAGCTAAAGTCAAAATATTGACCTTATTTTTCCATCCGTCATAGGTGGAGGAATGGCTAGAGCATGGTCTTTTGGAGGCACTTGATTGCCTTGTTGATGGACTTGGTTGCCTTGGGGAGGAACTCCCGCATTAGCCAAATCATATTCCACTCTACTTGCGGCTGCACGTCTTGTAGTCATATCCTATATCCACAAGAAAAGGATTAAAATAAAGATGACACGGCATGACTTTAATGATTACCAATAAGTGAGAATTCTTAAGCGTCATATAGTCTCTCATTCATAAGTGTGACGCTCTTCACACCCATGAACAATACTCTACGTAGACGTGGTTCAATAAGACATCAATTCTAAGATTTCTTTAACATCATGCTCTGATACCATGTTTGTCACGAACGGGGAGCACCCCTATACGTAACCGGTGGCGGCGTCCTCGAGAGGACTAAGACTAGCTTCTTAGAATTCTTCATTACATTTCGTAGGTTAAAAAGTGTGGAACATTAAATCTTTTCATACATATCTATATAGTGAGGTTTACGTAGACCTGTCGCATACTACATATGGAGTTTACTTAGACTACTCATATTTGAAGCATACATAGGCTAGGCTTCTCATATTGAACCATCTAAACGAGTACAAATGTTGGACATAGCCAATACAAAGTCAATATGACACTATAGGATTAAATCAATATTCAAATGATAAAAGAATGAACAATTTCTTTAAAACAATACAACTTCAAAGCTAGAGAATAGAAAAGGTAACATCCTACACCATGACGACCTTCCAACACTTGGATAAAAGAGTCCAAGTCTTCTTCAATCGGCCTCCTAGGAACTCAATGGCCGGAACCTACATATTTGTAGAAAACATAAATATATGGGTTAGTACACCAATTGTACTAAGTATGGATATATGCACATAAAACCATTTAAAGACATGCATGAAAAGGACCATTTATTTAGAAACATGCTAAGTCATTTTGAAATGCTTTATGCACATACAAGAGAGAATATATATACAAGACAAAGAAAACAACAACACAAGGCATGTTCAAAAAGTCATATCCTCAACATACAAGACCCTTATCAACAATCCCCTCCCAAGCCAACAAGTGCAATGCTCATGTGGAGAACCATAACCCCACATAATCAAGTAAACTAGATAGGAGATCATAAGTAATGATTTACTTCATAACACATATAATCATAGGTAGTCATCACCACATATAGAAATTTAGACCAATACCATGTTCATCAATTTAACCAACATTATGTAAGAACAACCTCCTAGGACTTTTCTTAAGGTCAACTAGTGCAATGCAAAGACGGAGTCCAATACCCCTACCTACACTAAGTCAAACGCCTTAAGTCACCCTAGTTAGTGTTCATCTTCATTACTTCATTTTACTTTCGGGAACAATTGCATTAACAAACATATACCACATGAGTTAAATGTGGAATCCGGTGTCATGAAACCCTACACCGAAAGAAGGTGGTCTACTTTCCAAGCTAGAACAAAAACATGAACATAGCATTCTAGGTTGATCCACTAGCTAGTATTCCTAGGGGGAAACATAGTTCAAGAACTAGGATAAATGCTTGAGACCATCTTTATGCACCATTTCATTGTAATCTCTATCTCATGAGAACCATTCTGAACCTACATTGCCACATTGGGAAGGGACAACTCTCATATCTAGTTCACTCGGTGCTTATCTAAAGTCCTTTTTTGAAATGTCTTTAAGCCTATATTAAGCAATCATAACTTAGTATATGTCATAGGAGACTAACACCCTTGTATAACATATCACTTAGCTCATTAGGTATTGCATGTGAAATTCCTTTCAATACAACCCTTCATTTGTGAGATTAACACCATTATCATCATATCATAGTAAGGCACATAAGTGCTTCACAATCAGCCTTATATTGTCATATCTTAATCATAATCTCACAATTCAAATTGTCAAGACATTTCAATTACATTCATCATGCCATCACCTACTTAATCTAATCACATGTAATACTTCAATGGAACATCATCAAGTATAAGTCATCACAATTGAAGTAAAGGATTCAAGATCATAAGGTCATACCAATTCACCTTCAAATATTTCCTCAAGGTTTTACCATCAAACCAACCATATTCATCCATAAATATACTTAATAACATCATATAATAGTAATTAACAAAAGAATGAAGTCACTTATATCATCACTACCCAATTCAACATCAATCCATAACCTAGGGTTAGGGGAATATGGTTCATCATGAATTCTTCAAGAATTAGATTCAATCCCAAAAATACATTACCCTAGGCAGTCCATCAATGAGTTAAAATAGTTAAAACAAGTCTAACAATCAATACATTCATCAGTTTCCATCAAATCATAAGCAAGATCAAAGATTTGGGGAAATTGGAAAAAGATATGATCCACACGAAATACCCCTAATTATCATCAATTACTCAGCAATCTACACTTAATTTGCCTTGGGTAATCACAATTAGACATAATCAATTATCAATTTCAAGTTTAGAAGAAAACTCTTGGAATTGGGTGATTTAGAGATCAAGTTTGAAAGGACCTCTTGGGGAAAGGAAACCCTAGAGTGAAGAATAAATACCTTAATGAAGATTAATCCACGAAATTCGAGTGAAATCCTATAGAATTTGGTCTTCTTCATTAAGCATCTTGCTTCTTTCAATGGAGGATGAATAGAGAGAGAAAGTAGAGAGAGGTGAGAGCTTTTGGGTTTTGATTTAGGGATTTGATTTGAGGGAGTGAATGTCAGGTAAAACTGATTGAAAATAAATTTATAAATATATATTGTTCCCGCAAGATTTTCTAAATTAATTTTTGAACAATAAGAGTCTGCTACATGTCCCGAAGCGGAAAAGTTTATTGATCAAGGGTGCACCAAGTCCGCGATGCGGATGGGCTCCAACTTAGTGCAATTGGTCGATGCCTCATGGCAGCTTGTTGGCCAAAGTTGGGGTCCATTTGTAGACCCCTAAGGCGATCCTTGGGGGTTCAAACCTAGACGTTTTCCCCCTATATAGATAATTCTACCTATTTAAATTATACTTCATACAACACTTCCAAATCTTCACACAACCTAAGGACGTTTTACTAGTTTAATTTCACTAGCTTCCGTACGTCTTGGACGTTTTTTGACATTTTGAGTCTAACACTTGCTAACTAGTTTTACTACATTAAATTAGTCTTAGAAATAGTATTTTAAGGTTTAGTTCATCATGTGAGGCTCTAGATTAAGTCATGGACTTTGGGAGCGTTACACTTACCCCTCCTAAATCATTGAGTGATCCTATATTGCAAAGCATGACCCTTTAATCCATCATTCAAATTCAATGTGGAGTTAAAAGTTAAGTCTTGAGGGTTCTTTCGAATAGTTTTTATAAAATCCCTTTTAGTCTTTTTGAGGAGGACTCGACAGATTCTAGTAACTTGTTTCAAGACTCAAATAAGTGAGCATGAGATCTAGGAGAATGTATTCATGAGTTTACTTTATCATTAAAAGATCCTTCATATCATGAACCATAACTTTTGAATGCATAAATAACATTCAAGAAAGAATTAAGAGTAGAGTTCAAGGAACCCTTTGATTTGAATTGTGAATCCTTTGAGATCCATCATTGCTTTTAATTAAGTTTTAAGTAAGTATGAGAATGTGAAGAGTTGTATACATGAGTTCCTTATTAATATTTTGACCCTTGATTCAAGATGTTCATGCCCATAACTTCCGCATAATTTCCATAAATTGAGCATCATTGAGAGGAGTAGTATGTCCAAGTTCTAAGTCTTGAGTATTGAGTTCGTAGTCCCCTTTGAAATTATATTTCTAATCATGGGACTATTACATGTTACCCATGAAGTCTTTGAGTTGATTTGTTCATGAGTGTAGTTTCGCATGAACCCTATAGGTCAAGCATCCTTGAGATGAGAAGTATATTTGAATCCTTGAGTTGACTAGTTCATGCTTATAATTATGCATGAAACATCTGAGTTAAGCATTATTAGAATGAGTAGTATCATTGAAGTTCATGATTTCCATGTATTGAGTTCTATCGAGGGTTATTGAAAACCTAGCATCGGGTCGTTCACGTCAACAATTTGGCATGAACCATATCTTAAGAAGTCTTTTACAAAGGTTTTAACATTGTTTTAAGACTTGATCATTGAGTTGAGTAAGAGTAAAAGTAATGTTCAGCCTCTTCAAAAGATTATGTAGGAACTAAGTATTCCCAAAGCGAAAATGTTTTCACATTTAAACAAGAAAAGAAAACCTTGATTTCACAAGTACCATTCAGTTAGTTTTTTTAGTAAAGAGTAATTGTTTTAACATTTTGTCATGACCCGAGAGCACCCACTAGTCATAACACGGCGTACTACACCTAAAAGAGGTCTTATACAAGCCCTTAACATTCATTCATCACATAAGCATTAGAAAATATGGAGGAATTAAATAGTTTAAAATGTACGATCGAAGTACACAAATAGAAGTCTAGTCTTCGGGACGCAACACATAAAATGTCTTAAACATAAAAGTAAATGATGTTAAGGTAAATGGATGTTGTCCTCAATGCTATTAGGACTCACCAAGATCTTCAATCTTTTAAATCCTTGTAACACTAGCCTCTAAAACAACTCAAAACTCCAACCCTACATTTTGTTAGAATGTAGGCAACACACATTAGTAAAAAGGTACTAAGTATGAAAGATAGTATAACATCATAAGAGCATCTCAAAAAGTTTCTCAACATAAGACATAAGCATAACAAACAATAACATAACATGAGAATCATATAATATAAGTCAACCTAAGACATAGTAAATGAGCATAGAAGATAAGTCATAATTTATCAACATAATTAACCCTTGGTCATCCTTATCATGATAACACTATTCTGAAGTAACCTCAAAAGCATACAAGTGCAAAGCAAGAATAACATCCTATAATACTACTCAATCTAAGTATCCCTTTTTGGTCATCTTAAACATAATAATCTACATAAATTGTCAACTCAACAGCTTCTCCATGCCAAAACGGTACCATACTCATAAGTAACCCCAAGACACACTTGTGCAATGCATGAAAGTCATCCCATACTACCCTTCACACTAAGCATAGCCTTGAAGTTATCCTACTCATATTCACCCTACTTTGACCTCATTATTAACTCACTTTCTCAACTAAGTAATCTCTCCCCTTTAGTCAACTATAACTAGGAAAGTCAACTCTAGTCCAATCTTATCTCAAGGCTTCTCTTTAGTGACTCTATGTCATACTTTTTGCAATGCACTCATATCATCCCATAATATTAATCATGCTAAGTGTTACTTTTAGGTCCTATTAATAGTACTTACTTGTTTGGAACCTAGTTCCTCTACTTATCTTTAGAACCCTATGAGGTACTCTATCTCAAGCATGTCTTAGTTCATACTTAAGTTGAACCCTAAGAGATACTTCATTACGCATGTTTAATTTCCTTATTCACATGGACCCTATGAGATACTTCTTTTTTTATGTCTAAGTCCATCTAAAGTCATGAACACTACGAGATACCACTTTGGGTATGTCTAAGCTCATTTACACTCATGAACTCTCTCAAATACAACTTTTTGTATGTCGAAGTTCATCTACACTCATGAACACTCATACTTCATGAAGTAAGTATTAGTTCATTATGCTTTGAACACTATCAGTTACATTATTAAGTAAGTCTTAGTTCATTATGCTTTGAACACTATGAGATCTTTCTCAAGCATGTTTTAATTCATAGGATATGCAGACCTCTACTAGGAAACATGGACTCATCTATGTGAAGGATCCTGTCTCATGAGACCTAACTTTTGGAAAACCCACACTCTACTTTGTAAGAGTTCCCCCTTAAACATGGATAGTCCTTACATCTACTGGGTGTGGCTCTCTCTTCTTCTTGGAGTCCGGATCCTATCTTGTGTGACAATACTTTGCATTGGCATATCCACATGGAGTCAAGCATATACTCCAAGGTTTACTTGTTAAGCCTTGCTTAACACTTATCTCTCATGGAAAGATGTCCTTGACAACCTAGCCATGCTCAAGTGATTCTATCACTTTCATCTAACAAGCATTCCTAAGTTACGTTAGATTAGTATAGGTCTTTACCACAATCCAATATATTAGACTTTTATTCTCTTTTAGACTTTACTCTCAAAGCCTTAACACCACTAGGTAATCACATTGGCTTAACCCTAAAGCCCTATCTATCATGATCACAAACCCTACTTTCAAGGTTTCTTTCTTAATATCTTTTTTATACCTAGATTTCATGGTAATTTGATCACATATCTCATTACTAGGTGATTCAAGTCTTAATTTATCATAAAGGTACAATTCTAACATTATAATCCATGATACTTCGTATTCAATAAAGTTTAGGTCAATTCATATTTAGATGATCCTATCTATGATCAATTAGTATTCAAGACAATTAAATAAGAAAATCAATTTAGAACCTTCAACCTTGCCTCTAATTGCCTAAACCCACATGCTCACCTTCATCAATGTTTGTTAGGGTTCATCAAGGAATTCACATGAAATCATCATATAATCATAATACAAATATAATTCAAACATAATTGAATTATTTCCACTACTTTGGAATCACAATTAAGCTCTACCCACAATGTAATCACAACACTAGTTAGATTGGGGTATTTTGGATTTACAATTCAGAGATATCTATGGGAAATCCATGGATGGAATAACCCATGGATGAAGGAGCATTCCTTTGATCAATGCCTTAGATAAAGCTTGAATTCTTGGTGAATTAGACGTAGTTTCTACCTCCCTTCTTCTTTTCTTCTTCTTCAATTCTAGAGAGTGAAATTTTTAGATAGTTTTGGGGTATTTAGGTGAGTTAGTTAGAATTGTAAGTTTAGGGTTTATTTAGGCTTATATAGGTGGCTAAATAACCTGTTAACCAACCCACATTAACCCCTAATTAATAACTAACCCAATCCCTAACTCTTAACTGAAAAGAAAAATGGTGAAATACAGTTTGGTCACCTACGGACCGTAGTTTGAACTGTTGCACGTAGTTTGGTCTCATAGTTTGGGATTGACAGTACTTCAGTATTTCGGGCATAACATTTTACTCAGAGATCTTAATTGGGCAAACTCGGTGGAGTTGGAAAGAGGACTGAGAGAACTTTAATAGGATAGGTTATAGAGGGTGTAATTCGTTTTGAGATATAAGATATGACCATTTGAATTTTACTCTCAACTTATAGAAACAGGAAGAATCTACGCCCCTCCACCTACGGACCGTAGGTGGAGTTACTGACCATAGTTGGCCTCCGTAGTTTGGATCTGGAACTCATAATGTTGCAAGCTCCTTTAAAAACTACGTATGGACTTACACCCTTGACCTATGGAGAATCAACCCACCTACTGTCCGTAAATGTCCATCCCTAAGTCACACAAAAAAAGCCGCATATCTGTTTTCTAGACAGCTTTGGGGGACTGTTTTGGGGTCCTTCTCTAGGACCCCTTGATATTAGGCATAAATATATACCTACAATGCTAATAATGCCCATATTTAAGTTTAGTTTGAACTCTAATGTATATATACTTAGTGTCTTATGAGATATTTGTGTATTTATGAGCTAACCAACATGATTAGTTTTGTAGGGAAACTTGAAACCTGAACAAAAAGGGAGAATCAATATGAAGATTTTAGTAAAAAGATAACAAGGAAGATGTTGAAGAAAATGCTCCAAGGCATTTTTGTGATGGCCCTACGTCACAGAGAGGGATGCAAATTAGGGTCGCAAAATTAAATTGAGGCAGAACACCTCGTGATGCCTCCGCGTCATGCAGAGGAAGACAAATTTTTGGTCGAGAATCTGGAAGTTATTCCGTGTCGCACATCTGAGTCCCTGAAGTGGTTGTTTTAACTTTTAGTATAAATAGTTTGTTTTTATTTTATTGAACATTTTTTTCTGGGTTTTGAAGAACGACAACTTTGGAGACGTTTTTATGATGTTCTAGGGTTACTTCTAAATCTCTTTTCCTTTCAATCATTTTGATGATTCATAACCACTTTATGATTGATATTTGGACTATGAGTAGCTAAATAACTTATTTCTAGGGTTACGGCTACAGGATGAATGTAATTTTTTGAATTTTTTATTGGGTTATTATTATTTTTATATGACTCTCCTATGTTCTTCTTTATGTATTTCATGCTTGATCACCATAGAAATAAATCCATTGCCTGAATTGATCTAGGGAGAGCAATAAGAGGATAGAAATTGGAACAGAGGGATCTTGTTGAACTCTAAATAGCTCGGGTTGATTCTTTCTAAGATAGGGATATACCTAGAAACCTTGCTTGAGTCACCATATTGGAAGATAACTTAATGCTCGGTAACTAATCACTCTATCCTAGCTCAATGATGTAGTTAAGGTGTTAATTATTGCAGGAGATTAGAGGTCGGGAGACAATGATCATACATCTGACTATGTGATTCGTTCATTCAATAGTTAGTCATTACCCATTTAAATAATATTGATTGCATAATCCCTGATAAAATATGCAACCCTGATCTTTACCAAGTTATTGTTTGAAATTGTAGAAACTGAATCGCACACTTCACATTTTGTTTTAAGTAGAAGTAGAATATACATACTCTTGAAAGCTGGAATTACATTTGTGTTAAACTGCAAGTTAGGAGAATTGATTAGTTTTGATCGCATGTCCCTGTGGGTACGATACCCGACGCTCACAAAGAGTTACTTTATTAGTTGTATGATCACATACACTTGCATTTTGATTTGACCTCAACAAGTTTTTGGCGCCGCTGTCGGAGACTTTTTATTTAGGAATATTTTTATTTTTCTGATTTCTGTAGTAAAACGCAAGTGCCAACAACTTGATCTTAGCATTTCGTTGTTGCAAGTTGTTGTGAAACTTCAAACAGAACAAAGATCAAGAATTTTTTCCGCCTTTCTTGGAACCTGAATGATTCGTAAACAGAAGGAATAGACAAGCTGGATATCCAAGTCCTCTGGAAATTGGTGAACTACCATCTCCTGTTACAAAAAAAGAGAAAGGAGAGAAAAAACCTGAGACAACGACGCCTGCGGAGGTGAAATTCAGAGACGAGGCATTCCCATGCCCCACCAATATAACGTCTTGCATTCCGAAACTGGAAGTTAGTTGGAGATTTTTTCTGAAGTAGAGTATGGTGCAAATTTTGCACACAAATGGGCTGTGCACTAGTCTTTTCTATGAGGATCCAATGCTTCATATTCAAAGCTTCCTCGAGATCAATGATACTTACACTCCAACTAGAGTGAACAAATATTACCTGAGGATCACATTATTCCCCTTCTCTCTACTTGGGGACACAAAAATATAGTTGAACTCAGAGCCTGAATTCAATAACCACCTGGGACTATATAGCACAGAAGTCATCAGGTTTTTTCCATTTGGGAAAACAACCAAATTGAGGAGTAATATATAGAGTTTTAGGCAGAAATGTTGAGAGAACTTGTACCAAGCATGGGAAAGGTTTAAGTTATTGTTGATGAGCTTCCCTCATAATCATCTATCTAACGAGGTGTTAGTCCATACCTTCATGGAAGGGTTAGAGCCTAACATCAACATTTTAGTTAATTCAGTTGTAGGTGGACAAGTCTTGGATAAGTCTTATGTTGAACTGTTCACCTTGTTCAACAAAATTTCTCAGCGAAACCGAGTGTGGAATGAAACATGTAGTACATAATATTGTAGGGATGCTAAAACTAGATGTCTAATACTGAGTGCTCATATTTCTACCATGCAAAATATGAACACATATTTTAGCAACATGGCTCTGAGGCGGCAGTCAAATAAAGTCAATTCAGTTTAACAACAAACATCTGGGTATGAGATCTATGGAGGAAGTGACCATAGTGCAGAAGGATGTGGTGCAAACCCAGACTCGTTAAATTTTGTGGGTAATGCGTTGAGAGGAGGTGGACAATAAAACTATGGGTATTCATGCAAGTTTGTGAAACCACCCAAATTTCTCTGGGGTGGAGCAGAAATCAAAATCAGGGCCAACGACAGAACCAATATAGGCCGCCAGGCAATGCTCATGGGTACCAACCACAGGCACAACGTGAGCAACCAAATAAACAATCCCAAAACATGAGTGTTGAGGATATGTTGAAGAAGATTTTGGTGGATCAATCTCAGTAAGCCGTAGATGTGAGAAACAATCAATTGACTACTCCGAACATGGAGAAACATTTTGGGCAATTTTCTAGTGCCCCAAATTCACGACAACAGTAAGGGTTTCATGGAACACTAACCTAAATCCTAATTAGGTGAACACAGTGGTTTGCAATTTGAGGAGCTAGCTCATAAGAAAAGCAACATTAAAGCTCTAAACCAGGAGAGTGAACCCAAGGAGGGTGTGTTAAAAAAGAATGAAGAGTTGCACCAACAGAAAAAGTGCAACTAATAGTGAGACCTCATCCCCTCTTTTCTTAGAATTTCAAGAAACAAAAGGAGGACGAATGTTTTGGTAAGTGTCTCTCTCTTGAATGAAGTTCACATTAACTTGTCTTTGGTATATGTGTTGCACGGTATACCTAGGTATTCAAAGTACGTGAATAATATTGTGGCGAAAAAGAGAAGGTTGATAGAGTATGAGATTGTGGCACTTACTGAAGAGTGCAACTCCAGAATCCAGAACAAGCTGCCCATTAAATTGAATGATTTGGACAATTTCAATGTTGAAATAACTATAGGGCAGAGCATTAATGCTAGAGGGCTGTGTGATCTGGGAGCTAGTATTAACTTGATGCAAACTTTTTTGTACAAAAAGCTAGGGTTGGGTAGTCGTAAACAACCTACAATAATTTTGCAGTTGGTGGATAGATCAATGGCTAGGACTAAGGTTGTTGTGGAAGATGTGTTAGTACAAGTGGGATCTCTTATTTTCCTAGTAGATTTTGTCGTGCGGAATTTATAGCCTGATCCTAAGGTCCAATTTATCTTAGAGAGACCTTTGTTACCGAGTAGGAGCGCAATGATTGATGTAGCAGCTGGGTAACTTACTATGAGAGCTCATGATAAAGTAGAGGTTTTTGATGTGTAAAAATCCTTAAAGATGCCAGCTGTGTATGAAGAGTTGTCTGCCATAACCATAATTGATCTTGAGGTAGAAGCTAAGTATATTGTAGTCAAGGAAACCCTAGAGAGAGTGTATTTAGTGATGACTTATATAGGGATGTTGAAGCACAAGAAATAGTGCAGTTCTTTGTTGTATCACTTATATTGACAATTAAAGATCGTTGGGAGCCTCTAAATAGGATGTTGGGTACTCCACCTAAAACGTCCATTGAAGAAGCACCCAAGCTGGAGCTGAAAACATTGCCAGCCCACCTCAGGTATGCGTTTCTGGGTGAAGATAAAACTTTACCAGTTATTCTGTTTGCAGCATAATATAACAAACAGGTGGAAGACCCACTGGTTATTCTAAAAAGAAGGAAAGCAGCTCTGGGATTGAAACTGTCTAACATCCATGGCATTATCCCTGCTCTGCGTTTACACAAAATATGCATGGAAGAAGGGTACAAATCAAGTGCACGACATTAGCGGAGGCTAAATCCATTGATGAAGGTTGTTGTCAGGAAAGAGGTAATTAAGTAGTTAGATTGCAGGGATTGTACACCGGATATCTGACAACAAATGGGTAAGTCAATGTAGTATGTGCCAAAGAAGGGAGGAATAACAGTTGTGACAAATGAGAAGAATGAGTTGATACCTACTAGAACAAAGACTGGGTGAAAGATTTACATGGATTATAGGAAACTCAATGAAGCCACCAGGAAGGACCACTATACGGTACCTTTCATTGATCAAATGTTAGACAGGTTGTCTGGCTAAGAGTATTATTGTTTCTCTGATTGTTGCTCAGGGTATAACTAGATCGTCATTGCACTAGAGGATCAAGAGAAGACGACATTCACTTGCCGATATGGCACGTATGCATTAAAACGCATGCAATTTGGCTTGTGCAATGCCCCCACCACTATTCCAATATGTATGATGGCAATCTTCCATGACATGGTGGAAGACTTTTTGAAGGCTTCATGGACAATTTTTAACTCTTTAGTGAGTCATTTAAACAGTGTTTAACTAATCTTAACAGAGTTCTTGCTAAGTGTGAGGAGACTAAATCTTGTGCTGAACTAGGAGAAGTATCACTTCTTATTCAGAGAAGGAATTGTTTTGGGACACAACATCTCCAAGAGTGGTCTAGAAGTTCGTACACTAGAGGTGGAAGTGATTGAGAAGTTGCTCAAACCTATATTAGTGAAAGGAGCGTGAAGCTTCCTTGGACATGCTGGCTTTTACAGGAGCTTCATCAAGAACTTGTGTAAAACTTCAAGAGCTATGTGCAACTTAATTACGGAAAGAGATGAAATTTTTGTTTGATGAAAAATGCTTATAGGCTTTTGATATGCTGAAGCAGAAACTAACTGAACATCCTATATTGATTGCTCAAATTTGGGATCTCTCATTCTAGCTGATGTTTGATGCTACTGACATAGAAGTTTGAGTAGGGCTTAGGCAGAGAAAGGACAGTGTTTTACACTTCATATACTATGCAAATAAAACACTTGATGTACCCCAATCGAACTACATAGTGATAGAGAAGGAGATGTTAGCGTTGGTGTTTGCATTGGATTAATTAAGATCATATCTGGTGGCAACCAAGGTGATAGTCTATAATGACCATGGGATACTCTCAAAATACACCTCCATAGAGAAGTATAAGCAGTCGTAATCAAGTAGAGAATCCAACTAGTATGTTGGGGTCGATCCCATAAGGAAAATAGTTTAGACTTAACTTCAAGCCACTATTATATGTATTTAGGTAAGGTATTTACGAAATCAAGTAATTAAAGGGTTTTCTTTCATAAAACAAGTTCCTTAAACAACCTATGTTAACAAGTAAACAAAAGTAAATATTGAGTTTTTATCAAGTTGTGAGACTGACTAGGGTATATGTGTTCCCTACAGGTTCATAAAGACATATTCCTAGCAATAGCAACTCTTTCCAAGTGTTTTGTATGTAAAGTGGCAAGTTATGTATCTCTAAATTCTTGATCCAGTATCTAGGGAATTTCACCACATAATATGGTCTGACTACGTGTGTATAAGCTACTAACCCTTACCTTAACCTCATATTTGACATCATAATCGATGTATGACTTACTTATTACTTCCCACCAATCGACACTATCCTATTAGATAGTATCACACTAAATCTATGCTGATAATTCTTTTTCTTATTAACTACCTCCTCACCATGCATGTAGCAACAAGGCCAGTTCTAACGCTTGCACTCGTTAAATAGAATTCTAAATGAAAGAATCATCAATACATGCAAGAACCTATTTGAGAATTATTTATTTGCTAGGTTTACGTTGTTATTTACCCATGGTTTCCAAAACTCTAGTTGTGGATGTAGTTACCCGTGAAAGCAAGATCACAGTATAGTTTTTAATGAAGAAATCATGAAATTACTCAACAATAAGGAGAAACCCAGAAATTCAAATTGAAATTGCATGAAAAACCTTTAAATCAAACCCGGAAATTAATTGATTGCTAAAGTTTGCAAAAACCAATCTCCAAACACAAAGTAGAACAATAATAAAAATGTTTAATCCCAAAAAAGAGGTTTTAATCCCTTATTTATAGAAAATATAGTCCTAAAGAAAAAAAAATTGAAATAAGAAAGTTTTGTCCAGAAACGCGGCTTCAATCGGCGACCTTACTAACGGACCGTCGATGGAACAACAACTGCCTCTGTTAGTTCATACATAGAATTATTTTTTTACACCGGATATCACCTTCTCTAAATCAAATGATGGTCCAACAAAATGGTCTTTCGATACGTCTACGCCCCGTCGATGCTCCTCCGTCGTTCCATACTTAGAATCTTGAAGAAGTCAAGTACTGGAATCTTCTCTAAACTAATCGACGGTTCATCCTCGATGGACTGTCGTTTTCTCTCGTGGTTCCACACTTAGTCAAATTTCCCTGATCTTCTCCCTTAGCTTGAACTTCCCATCAAAGGTCAACACCTACGGACCGTCGATTGAACGACGGACCATCGATGGCCTTCGTAGGTCATCTTTTGCCTTTTTTTCCAGCTTCCTTATGCCTTTCAACATGGACATCTTTCCAGCAAAATAAGGCACACACTTGTTTAAAATACTACGAAAAGGCTCTAGACACAAGCAAGTCTTAAGTAAAATACATTGAAAATACTGTGAAACCACGGTACATAGACATCCTCTACCTAAATTTGTTTTTTGTCCTCAAGCGATGCACTATGACCCAAAACAACATTGGTACAAAAGTATACACTTTTAAGCTCTAGACGCCCCAACATCCATATCCAGTTCTCTCTGTCGACGGATCTCCTCATCAGCCAAAGAACCTCTCCTAGCCCTCTCTAACTTTGTCCTCTCTCTCTTCCGTGCACGGGCCTCATCAGCGGCCTCAATAGTATGGCTAGAACGGTGTCTCTTAGTACGTGGCCGCTTCACAGGCTGTGGCTCAACAAGAGGCTTTAACAGGGCTTCTAGCACTGTGTCCCTTGCTAGCTCGATGGGTGCACTCTCTGGATCAGTCCCCCTCATATCTAAGATGGCATCCACATCACATCGCAAACTAGCAACCACAGCCTGAAGAGTAGAGAGGTCTATAGTAGGGCTGATCGTGCTAGCACATAGAGATTGAAGGCGTCTAGGGGTTGGTGAACCACCGGAATTTTCTACTCGGTCTGCTAGGCCGCCCTCTTCTCGATTCGGTCCTCATCCTCAACAATGGATTTCTGCATCGAAGGTTGCATGTGGTGGAGCAGGGTGTCCATTTGAGCCTCTAACTTCTGTACCCGCACTAGAGAGACAAGAGTTGGAGATTGGGGTGTGGAGAAAGATGAGGTAAGGGACGGACTGGCAGCATTGGCGGAAGCAACCAGGGTGGTGTCAGCAGGCTATGAAGTAGCAGGGTCAGCCCCTTGGTCTAACTCCACTGTGTTCGCTAAATTGTCACTCAATGGAGGCATCTCGATCCGGGGCCCTCTCCGTGGTGCCGCTACTGTCACATCCGGGTTTACCCCCTAGACGTAACTGGTGTCGTCGTCCTCTTCGAGGACTAAGGCTAGCCACTTAATTATCATTATCTCATTCACAAGTCAAAATTACGGAAGAATCTAAAAAAATTAACTATATCTAATTGGAGGTTTACATAGACCTCTACATACACGTAATAGTATTTTTATCGAGTATACATAGACCCTTCGTATAAGAAGATTACTTAGTCTTCTACTTTTATTTCACATACATATATAAGATAGAAATAGAGTCATAAAATCCGTCTCATCTCATAAATATCTAGAATGACAATATCAACTTGGGCATGCCCTACAACAATAAAAGTAAGCCACATATAGGCTTTATTAAACTTGTTCTCAAATGAAAGATATGAGTCAACATAAATGTCTAAAAATCTAATAAAATCCATAGGTAGAATATCGGCATCATCCTTGGGAAAATGAGGACCTACCACTGGGATGATAAGAGTATTCAAGCCTCCTTCTAGATCGCCTCGAACCAAACCTCAATGACCGGAACCTAAAACATTTGGGACAAAGGGAGAAACTAGGGTTAGTACGCAACATGTACTAAGTATGAGACCATATGCACATATAATAACCAAATATGCTAAAAGGGACATTTAGTTAAATCATGCCATTTTGCCTATTTAAGGACTTATGAACTATTAACAATCTATACCAACCATTTAGATATGTTCAACAAATTAAATAAGCCATATACATCTCAACATACTTTAACCCATAATCTCATATAACTTTATCACCAAGTAATAACATCACAAGCATGAAATAAGAGATCATCATGTAAATAGATAAGCAAGACAACTAATCATAATTCTCATAAAGTCAACAAGTGCAATGACCAATCAAATCCCCATAACCTTACTCAATCAAGTAACCCAATAAGAACCATAAATAGTAATTCACTTCATCTAACATAGCCTTCAAGTACACATAAACTCATACTTTAGCAATAAAGACCAGTTACATGTTCATAAGCATCATAATCATCATATAAGGTCAATTACATTTATCATCATTTATATACATATTATTAACCCCTTAAAGCTCCTATCAAGGCAAACTAGTGCAAGGCATAGGTAGAGTCCCATACCCCTACCTAAGCTAAGTCAAACCCCTCAAGTCACTTTAGTTAATCTATACATCATTACTTCATTTTAGTTTAGGGGACACTTGCCTTAACCTACATAGAACACATGAGCTAATGTGGAATCCGGTGTCGTACAACCTTACACCGATTGAAGGTGGTCTACCGGCCAAGATAGAACCTAACATGAAAGTTAGCATCTAGGTGGATCCACTAGATAGTATTCCTATGGTGGCAACATAGTTATGGAACTTGGGGCAACACTGGAAACATTAGTCTACACCCTATTTGGTTCATGAGGCTATCCACCCCGTGAGAACCGTAGTGAACCCTACTTTCCTTATGTGGGAAGTGTCACCCTCTCACATACAAGATCACTCGGTGCTAAGCTAAGTCCCTTATTGAAATGTCTTTAATATTTATTTATGAATCATAAGTTAGTTTAGGTCATACGGATTGTATAATCATCATCATAATAGCTCAATAGGAATTGCATGAGTATAATCCTTTCATCACAATCCACATAAGTAAGGTTAACACATTACATAATCTTTCATAATAAGTCACATTGTTAATCACCATCATCCTTATAAATTTACCTCTTAATCAACCTCACAACCATAAGCAAGACATTTCAATTCAATACCATACCACCCTATCAATCCTAAACAAGGCATACTCCAACACAACCACCATGACTTAATCATAATTAATTCTAATTGAAGCAAAGTATAGGGATCACAAGACTTACCAAGTCTCCTTCACAATCCTCATCAAGGTGTTACCCTTAAACCTTAGTTCAACTCAATTAGGTCATCAAATCAACTTAATTCAATAACCAATATAATCACAAGGCTAGAAGAATCACTACATCACAATACCATAATAGATCAAAGCTTAGGATTAAGTCAATTCCTCATACCCAAGATCACTTCTCAAGAACTAGTATGAAAGACTATAAATCACCCCAATTCATTCACATTTAGCACAACAACATTATCTAGTAGTAATTCAACCCTTAAAGAAGTCAATTGAATGAAACAAGATACAATATAAGCAAAGATCACAACCTAGGGTTAGGGACTTAGGATCATGTCCTTCAATTTAAGCAAAACCATAAAAAATTACCATAATCAAGTTAGAATAAATGTTAATCCAATCAAAATAAGCTAAAGAAAACATCAACAACTCAATTCATCACTTCAAATTCGTAATTGGATGAAACCCATTGGAAAACTCTAGATTTGAAAACACTTCGAATGAACCCTTTGAGGAAAGAGGTCTCAAAGGTGAAGAGATCCCATACCTCAACGTTTTGACAAATATTTGAAGATGAATTCGTCCCTTTCCAGCCCCCCAGGCCCTTCCTTAGCTTAGTCTTCAATGGTGTCTTCCAATAGAGAGAGAAAGAAGAGAAAAGATAGAGTAATTGGTTTTTGAGTTCTAATTAGATTAATGGGGTTGGGGACCTTATATGGGTGACTAACTAACTTAATTAGACCCCCCTTAATCCCTTAAATAACCGCCTAACCCCCTAACTAATTAATGGAACTTAAATTAAAAACGTGCCAGAAAATATAAGCCCTCGCAGACGGAACCCCGTCGACGGGCTGTCAGTGAGTCGAATAACTGATACCCTCTCGTCCTGCACATTCGTCGAGGAGTTAAGAGAATTGTGCAGGCGAGGGATTACTCCAGTTGGCTAAGTGTGGGATTACTGTGGCATCAACGCCCCGTTACTCCACACACAGATAGTAGCCTCCTTCGTCGATGCACACTGCCTAGGCAGTGTTGCATCAATCTGCAGGGGTCCTCCTCAAGGGCCCTTGGTTGGTCCTTTGGGAGTCGTACCGAGACGTTTCAACCATGAAACATCTCTAACACGTGTTCCACATATTTTCACCAAATTTCGTTAATTTCCGACTCTTAAAAACTAGTCAAATAGGCCAAGGCACACTAGTACCTCTTTGAACCAACTTTCGAACGTCATGGACGTTCTTGGACGTTTTGGTTCCTAGACTTCCTAAATGACCTATATTCATTAAACTAACCTTAAAAAAAGTGTCTAGACTTCATGACACCTATGTTAGGATTAACGACACGTCTTATATTTTCGAAGTGTACATTATCCCCCACTTAGGAACATTTGTCCCCGAATGACACTAAAATTCTTCTTGAAGGAAGGAATAGACTCAAGACTAACAGCCCAACCAACGTTAATACAATACAACATAATACATATCATTTCAATCAAGGCAATTCAAAACTTCAATTACCAAATATGAGACTCAAACATTACTTCATGAGGCATTTCCTTCTCAGAACAACAACATGATCTCAACATGACACAAATGAGTCAATTATAATCAAGTTCAACTTATCAACATGATATACACTAATTCATAAGGACTCAACATGTCAAAATGCACAACATAACTCAAAACAAGGCCAAAAGCAAAAATTTCAAATACAAGGCACAATCACTGTAACCTCACTGTAAAAATTTCAAAAATGCACCTTTTTGCAAATCCTCACCCAAAAATCAAGAAATGTCAATTTCTAATAATATTTATATTATTAAAAAGAAAGACTAACCTTAATTATAAAAAATATTAGGGTAACGGGACTTCATGTCGGCCTCGGCCTCCCATGTTACACCCTCAACTAGGTCATTTTTCCATAACACTTTTACGGATACCACCTCTTTGTTCCTCAACCTTTTCACTTGCCTATCAAGGATTTGAACCGGAACCTCCTCATAAGAGAGGTTATCCTCGACACCAAGACCCTCAATAGGGAGAATGGACTCGGGATCACCGACACACTTTTTAAGCATAGAGACATGAAAAACCGGATGAACCGAAGCCAATTCACTAGGCAACCTCAAATCATAGGCAACCTTACCAACCCTTTGCAAGATTTCATAGTGACCGACATAACGAGGAATCAACTTCCCTTTCTTGCCAAACCTAACAACTCCTTTCATAGAAGAAATTTTCAAATACACCTTATCACATTCTTCAAACTCAAGATCCCTCCTCCTATGATCGGCATAAGACTTTTGCCGGCTATAGGTGGTTTGCAAGAGATTTCTTATAATATGAACTTTTTACGAAGTCTTATAAATCAAATCGGAACCAAGAATCGAAGACTCACCAACTTCAAACCATCCCATAGGAGACCTACACCTCCTACCATAAAAGGCTTCATAGGGAGCCATGGAAATGGATGAATGGAAACTATTATTATAAGCAAACTCTACCAAAGGCAAGTGCTTATCCCAACTCCCTTTGAAATTGATGACACAAGCTCTAAGCATATCCTCAAGGGTTTGAATAGTACGTTCCGCTTGACCATCCATTTGGGGATGAAAAGTGGTACTTAACTTCACCTTAGTACCCAACCCTTCTTAAAACGACCTCCAAAACCTAGATGTGAATTGTGCACCCCTATCCGATATGATGGATAACGGAATACCATGGTGACACACAATCTCATCTATGAAGATCTTAGCATAATCTTCCGCCGAATAAGTAGACTTGACGGGAATAAAATGAGCGGACTTCATCAACCTATCAACCACCACCCATATGAAGTCATATTGCCTTTGAGTCTTAGGCAAACCTACCACAAAATCCATACTGATGTCTTCCCACTTCCAAGTAGGAATTTTGATTTCTTTTAGTAAGCCACCCGGTTTTAGATGCTCGTCTTTGACTTGTTGGCAATTTGGTCATTTGGCAACAAACTCCGCTATGTCCTTTTTCAAACATTCCTACCAATACACCTCCCTAAGGTTATGATACATCTTTGTTGACCCCGGATGAATGGAATAGTGGGACCTATGAGCTTCCTCAAGGATACGGCTCCTCAAATCATAAACATTAGAAACACATAACCGCCCTTGATATCTCAAAACACCATCCCCCTCTAAGGAGAATGACTCATTTAACTTGTCAAGAAACGATTCTTTCAACTCCATTAATGGTTTATCAAGGTGTTGTTTAGACTTCACCTCAGCAACCAAAGATGATTTGGAGTTATGATGGACCTTCACACCACCATTTGGGGAACCTTCCAATCTCACACCCAACCTAGCCAACCTATGAACATCCTTAACTAGGTCCTTTTTGGCTTCTTCAATGTGAGACACACTACCCATAGTCAAACGGCTTAGAGCATCCACTACCACATTGGCCTTGCCGGGGTGATAGACAACACTAATATCATAGTCTTTCAACAACTCTAGCCATCTTCTTTGTCGGAGATTCAACACTTTTTGGGTAAACACATATTGGAGACTTTTATGATCGGTAAATACATCGACATGGACACGATACAAATAACTACAAAGGAAGCATACCCTATCGTTGGCTAAAGGATACACCTTGGGTTGCCTCCCAAGAAGCACATGATTTAATGTCGCGACACGACACAGGCCCCTTGATTACTTAGACTTCATCAAGATGGTAGGCCTCAACCACTTCATGCACGCTCTCTACATGTCCAAGGTAGATCTTTATCCTTTGCCCGTTGACCGTGAACTTTGCGCCTTCCTTATTCTCCAACTCAACCGCTCCATGTGGAAACACTTTAGTGATGAGGAATGGCCCTGTCCACTTGGACTTGAGTATGCCCGGAAATAAGCATAGCCTAGAGTTTAATAGAAGTACCAAATCACCCACCGTAAATTCTCTTTTTCAATCCTTTGGTCGTGATACTTATTCATCTTCTCTTTGTAGATGGATGAAATTTCATAGGATTTTAGGCAAAACTCATCAAGCTCATTCAACCCATTTAGTCTTTGTTCCGCCGCTTTAGTCCAATCCAAATTTAACTTCTTCATTGCCCACATTGCCTTGTGCTCTAGCTCGACCGGCAAGTGACAAGCTTTCCCATATACAAGTTGGTATGGAGACATACCTATGGGAGTCTTGTATGCAGTGCGGTAGTTCCAATGATCATTATCAAGCTTCCTTGACCAATCCGTTCTATAAGCATTCACCGTTTTTGCCAGAATTTTCTTGATCTCACGATTGGACACCTCAACTTGCCCGCTAGTCTGTGGATGAGAAGGACTAGCCACGTTATGGAGAACACCATATTTCTCCAAAAGTCTTTGAACAATTTTGTATTGAAGTGAGAGCCACCATCACTAATAATGGCCATGTGTGCCAAATCTAGGGAAGATATTTTTTTTCAAGAACGCGTTGACACTCTTTCCTTCATTGTTAGGAAGCACAATTGATTCCACCCTTTGTGACACATAGTCCACCGCCACGAGTATATACTTCATCCCATGAGAAATCACAAACGGTCCCATAAAATCAATGCCTAATCCATCAAATAACTCAATCACCAGAATAATATTTAGGGAGAGTTCTTGTCTCTTCGAAATTCCTCCATCTTGTTGGCACAGATAACATTATTTGGTGAAATCATGAGCATATTGGTATATGGTTGGCCAATATTACCACACTTAATGATCTTATGAGTAGTCCGTATACCACTATGGTGTCCTTATACAGGCAAGGAGTGAAATTCCTCCAAAACACTCAGCATCTCAACCTCACGTACACAACAACGAATAATCCCATCGGCACAACTCCAGTATAAGTAAGGCTCATCCCAATAGAACTTTTTAACATCATGCATGAACTTTTTCCTTTGGTGGAAGGTCAAGTTTGATACAACTATATCACTTGCCAGATAATTCACGAAATCTGCGAACCAATGGATTAAATCTTGAGAAGCGGCCAATACATGTTCATCAGGGAATACATCATCAATTTCCGTTTTTTGTCCCAATTCACGCATATCGCCATCCTCCAATCTAGATAAGTGGTCGGCCACTTGATTCTCTGTCCCCTTTTTATCTTTCACCTAGAAATCGAACTCTTGCAACAACAATACCCATCTAATCAACCTTGGTTACGCATCCTTATTTGCCATCTAGTACCTCAAAGTGGAGTGGTCTGTATGCACTATGACCTTTGTGCCAAGCAAATAGGAGGGAAAATTTTTGAATGCAAACACTACCGCAAGAAGTTCTTGTTCCATTACTGCATAATTTTTCTGAACTTCATTTAAGACTTTACTGGCACAGTAAATGGGATGAAGGATTTTCTCCCTTCTCTTTCAAAATACCACACCTAGTGAAACCCCACTTGCATCACACATCACCACAAATGGCTCACTCAAATCTGGTGAAATAATAATACGCGCAGACACCAAGTTCTCTTCCAATTCTCCAAATGTTTTTAGACAAGATTTATCGAAATAGAACTTACATTCCTTCTCTAGTAGTTTGCACAAATGATGTGCAATTTTTTTAAAATCCTTAATAAACCGTCGGTAGAAGACAGCATGCCCAAGGAAACTTCTCACACCCTTGACAGAGATGGGAGGGGGAAGCCTCTCTATTACTTCTACTTTAGCTCGATCTTCTATCCCCTTGTCCGAGGTTCGATGGCCCAACATTACACCTTCTTTCACCATAAAGTGACATTTTTCCCAATTAAGTACCATATTACAATCCTCACTCCTTTTGAGCACCTCAGCCAAATTACCCAAAAACCGATCAAAGGAGTCGCCAACCACAAAAAAATCATCCATGAACACCTCAATAGTTTCCTCCACCGTATCAGAGAATATCGACATCATACATCGCTGGAAGGTGGCCGGTGCATTACATAACCCAAACGGCATCCTTTTGAAGGCAAATGTCCCATAAGGGAAATTAAAAGTGGTCTTATATTTATCCTCAGGGAGATGGAGATTTGGTTGTAGCCCGAATTGCCATCAATGATAAAATACCACCCTTTCCATCGAGTCTATCTATAATTTGATCCATTAAAGGCATGGGGAAATGGTCATTCTAAGTACAAGCATTCAACTTTCGGAAGTCCATGCAAACACTTTATCCGATAATTGGCCACATTGGAACAAACTCGTTCCTCTCATTAGGCACCACTTTCATCCAACCCTTTTTAGGTACACATTGAACAGGACACATCTAAATAGTGTCCGCAATAAGGTAAATTACTCCGGCATCCAACCGTTAGATGATCTCCTTTTTTAGTACCTCTTGCATAGGAGGTTTCAACCTTCTTTTGTGCTCAATACTTTGTTTGTGATCGGGCAATAGTTGGATTTTATGGGAATAAATACCGGGTGATCCCAATAATATTCGCAATAGTCCACCCAATGGCTCTTTTAAACCTTTTCAATGCCTCCACTAAACACTCCACCTGTGCCCCATTAAAATCTGTTGAAATTATTACCGGCAAAGTGTTGAGGCGGTAGAGTCCTATGCTCTAATTTGGGGCCACCTCAATAGATGGTTTTGCGGGTGGAGATTCACGATGCTTCATATCTTACTCTAGTTTCTTTGGTTTTGACCGATAGTCGTTCCATTCAAGTGGAGCCACAAAAGACCCATACTCTTCAATACCATAACTGTCAAAATTTATGATAACTGCCGCTAGTTCCTCGACACCTAGTCACTCTTCTATTTGTTCCTCTGACATACTCTCTACCCTATAAGATATAGCAAATACCATTTGGAGCTCACCATTCTGCTTCATGGACCTACATATGTTGAAAGTTTCTTTTTCATTGTTCAACCTTAACTTCATCTTTCCTTTTCCCATATCAACCAATGCACGCCCGGTGGCAAGGAATGACCTCCCAAGAATAATGGGGACCTCAAAATCAACCTCATAGACAAGAATCATAAAATCGGACAGAAATATAAATGACTCCATGTTCACAAGCACATCATGGAGTATACCAATGGGCCTCTTAACTATTCAATCGATAATAAGTAACCGCATCGTAATAGGCTTTGGGTCACCAAAATCTAACTTCTTATAAATGGACGGATGTATGAGATTTATGCTAGTATCTAGAACACATAGTGCATTAGCAAAGTGTAGCAACCCTATCGTACATGGAATAGTAAAAGCGCTAGGATCATCCTTCTTCTGCACAAGCGACCTTGTAGCAATAGCACTACAATGCTGCATTTTGTCATCATCCTCAAAACTCACCGATCTCTTCTTTTTCACCACATGCTTCATAAACTTAGAATAATCGGGCATTTGTTCCAAAGCTTCTATCAAAGGGACATTGATGGAAAGTTGTTTAGACTGTAACATTCCGTAAAATCACATGTCTAATGAAGAGCCCAGCATGTCCTTAAGAAAGCCTATTTGGGGTACATAAGCACCCTAATGCCCAATATTGAGAAATATTGGGCATAGTATAGAAAAATTGGCTAAGAGATATTAGCCAATTTTCTATATACGAATATGAAATATACTTTTTGGGTTGCCATACCCAATCCAAGATTCATTGACCAAGAAGTGTACCTGCAATGAAGACCCGAATCTAAAAGAAAATCCGTTCAGAATAGTTTCACACAAAGTACTAGGCATCCAAGTGTAAAGCCTAGCACCATCCCACATGACCATCTAAAATGATCATGTAGGACATAGTGAGGGTCCTTGGGACAATAAGTAAATATTCCAAATAGGACATCAAGAATAGTTAGTTAGGAAAGTACAACCAACCCATGTGCAAGCACATGGGCAAAGCATGAGGGAATCGTCCATAGGAGGGGAGCACTCTAACAGAATTCGGTTAGGGTAGTTAAGGGGTAGCATGTGCGGACGGGTCCCTCCATGTGGGGCCTAACTTCCTAACAAACTCTAGGTCCCAACTAACTTTCCTAACTAGCTAAATAACCTAGGACTAACCGAAATGGACCCACTAGTGCATCTGACAACCTAGGAATAAATCGGGTTGACACTAACCTAGTACTAGTTAAAGAGACAACCTAGTACCTAACCTAGGATGGTCCAAAAGATTAGTTATCGTCCTAACAACTTAGGGGTACTTTAGTAATTCCCCTAGGTTACCTAATTAATTAATTGAGCGACTTAATTAATTAATTTAAAAGGGATAAAACCTAAAATACAAAGGAAATTTCCAGATTTCCGTTAAGACAAGAAAGGGACAACCTAGTACCTAACCTAGGATGCTCCAAAGCATTGGTTATGGTCCTAACGACTTAAGGGTACTTTATTAATTAACTTAGGTCACCAAATTAATTAAATTTGCACCTTAATTAATTAGTTTAAATAGTCAAAAATAAATCCTTACACTAACCTAGTACAATTCAAGAAACATCCTAGTACTTAACCTAGGATGGTCCTAAAGTGTTGATTATTGTTATTATGACTTAGGGGTACTTTAGTACTTACCATAGGTCCCTAAATTAATTAAATTAAGGATTTAATTAATTAATATAAAATTCAAAATGTTGACCGAAACCATAGTCAACAACAAAATTCCAGATTTTGGGTCAAGTCAACATTCTTCTATGTTTAGTCAACTTAGGAGGGATGTTTTGGTAATTAATCAATTAGTTTATTAAATTAACTTATCAAACCTAACTTGTTTAATTCAATATCAGTTCCTAAACCTTAAAATCACGATCAAAACATTGAGACTCACGACGCTAAGGCAATAGGCGACAAACCGCAAGAAAACGTAGAATGCTAAAGATTTCTTAGGCGAATTGAAGTTTTCTTCAAGGTTTCGTGCAAGGTGATATTCGTAGATTAAGTATACTTAAGGTATGGGTTTCTCTCCTGGACTTCTTTCTCCAAGAGAACTTTCTTTCGAACAATTCAAAGATCTTGAAAAATAGGGTTATTTCCCGTCGAACTCGTTTCCCTAGCATCCTGGTACGATTTTAATGATTAAGTAGGTTAGAGATCATTTTGTTGGTATGTGGTCCTGGCTGATATTATGTGTAATGTTCTTGAATTATGAGTGTCGAATGAACCTATGAATTTATAATCGTATGAAGTAAAATGGTGACAACGTGAATTAAGAATTGATGATGTGCTAGTTACGTCTGTAATTGTTTAAGTGTTGATATGTTTGTCCGAATGTTGTCTTGTTGTTATGGTGACGTTATGAAGATGCTAAAGTCATCAAATGTTAATACGATGCTGTCCAAGAGGTTCAAAAACGTTATCACTAAAGCCATAAACTAAGATTGGCTTAAAGACATCTATGAAATCACATCTTGAATGAATTGCCCATCATATGGCAACAAATTGGCTAACACTACCTTATCCACAAAGAATGCATGCAAATGGCTATGAGTTTATGTAAATGATTGAAAGATTGGCTAATGGTTCATACATATTCAATTTAAATATGAACATACGAAAAAATTGGCTTATGCCAACAAACATAGTTATGTAGTTTAATATCCAAATGTTGAGGCCAATATTAATCATATGTCAATCTTGTGTAGTTAGAAGATCAAATGATAATATAAGCACTTCTAAACTAATTCAATGAATCCATAAAAAAGGGCATTCCATTCATTGGGACAACTCCCAACATGCTCTAAAAGAATTAACTATGAACACATGAAACTCATTGAGTGAAGTGCTCATCGTCCATAAACGATGGTATGAAGCTACTACACTAAAGTAAGTAAGTAACGTGAGTTATAACATTAGTAAAGGGGTCTAATTTAAGTAAGTGACCAGAATTTTGGAGTTAGACGCCCCGGCAGCTACTTCTACAGCCCTCAACTTACGGGCCTCCTCATCAACAATCGAGGCTCTCCTCGCAGCCTCCATCTCACGGCGCTCCTTCTTCCTCTCCCTAGCCTCATCCTCCTCTCGACCCCTGCGTCTCTTGACATGTTCTCGTGGGGGAGGGGGTGGAACATCAGAAGTGGCAAACAGGGCAGCCATCACGGTGTCATCAGCAGGCACTGCAGAAGGGGCCTCAGACTCAGGCACCCTTGCCTCTAAAATCATATCAAGATCCGCCCGCAGACTCTCAACCGCAGCCTGGAGGGTCGACATGTCCACCGGAGGGGCTGGTCGGGCTAACACTCACAATTCAAACGCGTCGAAGCGCTGATGTACCTCGGCGATCTTCCTCTCCGTGTGCTGCACCATCTTGCGCTCCATGCGCTCCTCTGCCTCAGCAATAGTCTTTTGCATCCAAGGCTGGATCTGATGCAGAAGTGTAGCCATCTGTGCCTCAAGTTTCTGGACCCGAGCAAGTGGGACCAGATTGGCAGAAGGAGCCGAGCGAGAGGAGCTCGGGGCAGTGCTACTACCCGGGATATACTCGACCGAAGTAGGTTCAGTGTGTGCAGAAGCGGCACGGGAAGCATCATGAGCATGCTCTACGGTGTCTGCCAGGTTCTCACCAAATGGGACCACCTCTGGGCGGGGCCCTCTGCATGGGGCCAACTCATTGGCCTCATCCCTGATGAGGCCGATGTCAACATTTCCTGGCGGGGTCTTGAGCTGGTCAATGTGCCAAATGGGCACACCTGCTGATCTGCACAAAGAGAAAATCATACAAGGGAAAGGGTAAGTCGTGGTGACCTTGAAGGCCCTCTCGTGCATGACCGCTTGGAGAAGCCAAGCGAAATCAACCTCGAACCCTGCCATCGTTGCGGCCATCAGCACCGCACGATACCAGGTGCCTATATTATCAGCAGTAGTGGGGGAGAGACAATGGCGGACTATCAACCAAAGAAACTTGGCCGTAAAGGTCAAGTTGGCCTTCCTGATGGCTCCCTTAGGTTCCATCACCCAATCCGCAGCCTCTCCATCAACAGACAGGTGCTGGGCCATCCACCTCTTGGTGGTCTCTCTCAGTGAAGGCTGGCGGAAGAAACTACCCTCTTTAACAATTTGCCACCTGTAATCAAACTTGGCAGTGAGAGGTGTGCTGGTAGAGTCAAAATCTGTGCCGTACAGATATCGGCGGATGGCTGGTAGTGAGATGTCGACCTGGATGCCGCGTACTCGGACATGCTCAAGTGGGGCCTGTTTGGCGGGGGCAGACCGCCTATCGATCTGTGAGCGAAGAGTAGCCACATAGGAGGCATAGAACTCACGCACTAACTCCTCACTGTAGCGGCCCAAAGAACGAGCCGTCCACTCCAGCCGGTGTCTGGTGAAAAGGGTGTGAATGTCTGGCATGGTGAGGAGACTTCCCGTGAGGACCCGCCTCTCCAGTGTGAGGGTCCGTGTCATGACGCCTTTGTCATTGAGCACTTTGGCGTCCAAGTATACTTAGGGCGATGACGGTCCGTCGCAGTTGTGACGGTCCGTCATACGGTCCGTCGCATGTGCCCTAATTTTTCAAAAATACAAGAGAGCGTACCTGGCACGACGGAGTACTGCGACGGTCCGTCACTATCGTGACGGTCCGTCGATGTATCCGTCAGTGACTGATGCAGAGTAACTTTTCTGCAGAACTTCCTTTAGATGTGCTACCTGAAAATTTACAACCCATTAATAGAAAATGCTACCGTTACTAGAAAGAAAAACTATAAAAGTGGTTAGATGATAACTATTGGGTTGCCTCCCAACCAGCGCCTGATTTAACGTCGTGGCACGACTGAGGACACTCGATTACTCAAACTTCATCAAGATGATATGCCTTAATCACCTCATTCGCCGATTCCGCATGACCTATATAGATTTTGAGTCGTTGTCCGTTCACCTTAAACCGCACACCTTCCTTGTTTTCCAACTCAACCGCTACATGAGGGAATAATTGGGTGATCAAGTAAGGTCCAGTCCATTTAGACTTGAGCTTTCTCGGAAACAAGCGTAATCTTGAGTTGAATAAAAGCACCGAATCCCCAATCATAAACTCTCGTTTCTCGATTTTTAGGTCATGGTACTTCTTCATCTTTTCTTTGTAGAGGGCTGAGCTTTCATAAGCCTTAAGGCGAAATTCATCGAGTTCATTTAACCCATTTAATCGTTGTTCTGCAGCTTCGTTCCAGTCCATTTTTAGCTTCTTCATAGCCCACATAGCTTTATGCTCTAATTCAACCGGAAGATGACATGCTTTCCCATATACTAGTTGGTATGGTGACATACCTATGGGAGTCTTATATGCTGTCCGGTAAGCCCAAAGCGCATCATCAAGCTTCCTTGACCAATCTGTTCTACTAGCATTCACTGTTTTTTGACAAAATCTGTTTGATTTCCCTATTTGATAATTCAACTTGCCCACTAGTTTGAGGATGGTAAGGAGTGGCCACATTATGGCGAACCCCATATTTCTCCAATAATCCCTTGAACAATTTGTTGCAAAATTGGGATCCCCCATCACTAATAATCGCCCTTGGAGTACCAAATCGAGAGAATATATTCTTTTTCAAGAATGCAGTGACACTCTTCCCCTCATTATTCGCGAGGGCGATGGCTTCCACCCACTTGGATACATAATCAACTGCTACTAAAATATACTTCATTCCATGAGAACTCACAAACAGACCCATAAAGTCAATACCCCAAACATCAAATAACTCAATTACAAGAATGGGGTTTAGAGGGAGCTCTTGCTTTCTTGAAATGCCACCATCTCTTTGGCATCTATCACATGCTTTGGCGAACTCATGAGCATCTTGATGAATAGTTGGCCAATAGTAACCACTTTGTAAAATCTTATGAGCAGTTCGGACACCACTATGATGTCCACCAAAGGGTGAGGAATGGCATGCCTCTAAAATTCTCAACATCTCAACTTCCGGCACACAACGCCGAATAAGCCCATCAGCACAGCTCCTGTATAAGTATGGTTCATCCCAAAAGAACTTCTTCACATCGTACATGAACTTTTTCCTTTGATGAAAAGACAGGTCCGATGGAACAATATCACTAGCTAAGTAGTTCGCAAAATCTGCGAACCACGGAATCAGGTCTTGTGAGGCAGCCAATACATGCTCATCGGGGAACGTGTCATCAATATAAGTCTTATCCCCCAACTCTCGCATAGCTTCATCTTCTAAACGGGACAAGTGATCAGCAACTTGATTTTCGGTCTCTTTTCTATCCCTTACCTCAAAGTCAAATTCTTGCAGTAGTAATACCCAACGAATTAACCTTGGTTTCGCATCCTTCTTCGCCATCAAATATCTCAAGGCAGAATAGTCAGTATGCACTATAACTCTAGTACCTAGCAAATAGGAGCGAAATTTTTCAAAAGCAAATACTACGGCAAGGAGCTCTTGTTCAGTGACTGTATAGTTCTTCTGAGCTTCATTGAGGGCTTTACTAGCATAGTAAATGGGATGAAGGATTTTGTCCATTCTTTGTCCCAATACTACACCAAGGGCAACCCCACTCGCATCACACATTACCTCAAATGGACTGCTCCAATCCGGAGAAATAATGATAGGTGCATATACCAGTTTTTCTTTGAGATCGCCGAATGCTTTAAGACAGGATTCATCAAAAGAAAATTTACAATCTTTTTCCAACAGTTTGCACAATGGATGTGCAATTTTTGAGAAATCTTTGATGAATCTCCTGTAAAAACCTGCATGCCCAAGAAAACTTCTCACACCTTTTACAGAGATAGGTGGAGGAAGTCTCTCTATCACCTCAACTTTGGCTCGATCAACTTCTATGCCTTTTTCTGAAATACGATGGCCTAAAACAATACCTTCTTTGACCATGAAGTGGCATTTCTCCCAATTGAGAACTAAATTGCAATCTTCACATCTCTTAAGAACCTCAGATAAATGGCTCAAACATTGCTCGAATGATTCACCAACCACAGAAAAATCATCAATAAAAACCTCAATAGTATCTTCTACCATGTCGGAGAATATTGACATCATACATCTCTGAAATGTGGCGGGTGCATTGCACAACCCAAACGGCATTCTCTTGAACGCAAAGGTCCCATATGGACAAGTAAAAGTGGTCTTCTCTTGATCTTCTGGTGCAATAGAGATCTGATTATACCCTGAATAACCATCAAGAAAACAGTACCACCCTTTTCCGGCGAGTCTATCCAACATATGATCCATGAAGGGCATGGGAAAATGGTCCTTTTCGGTACATGCATTTAATTTCCGGTAATCCATACACACCCTCCATCCAGTCACTGGCCTCATTGGAACAAGTTCATTTTTTTCATTGGGGACCATAGTCATTCCCCCTTTCTTAGGTACACACTGAACAGGGCATACCCAACTATTGTCGGCGATCGGATAAATTACTCCAGCATCCAACCATTTTATGATTTCCTTCTTCACGACCTCTTGCATAGGTGGATTTAAGCGTCTCTGGTGCTCAATACTTGGCTTATGATCGGGCATGAGTTGGATTTTATGAGAACAAATACCAGGAGGGATCCCAATAATGTCCGCAATGGTCCACCCAATAGCTCTTTTGAACATTTTTAGCACTTTGACCAAACTCTCAACTTGTTGTTCATTCAGATCTGATGCAATGATTACCGGCAATGTATCACCATTTCCTAAGAATTCATACCTGAGATGCGGTGGGAGAGCTTTTAGTTCTAGCTTTGGAGCCTCTTCTATGGATGGTTTAGCGGGTGGAGACTCGCGATTCTTCATGTCTAGCTCATATTTCCTCGGTTTGAACCGAATATTACCACGATCAAGGGCAGCGACTAATGACATATATTCTTCAATGCCTTCATTATCAAGATTCATTATCACTGCCGCCAGTGCTTCTACACCTAGCCGTTCTTCTATTTGTGTTTTGGATGATTCACCAACTTTGTAGGATATGGCAGATACCGATTGGAGCTCACCACTCTGCCGCATGGACCTACAAATGTTGAAAGTCACTTCTTCATTGTTCAACCAAAATTTCATCTACCCTTTTTCCATATCAACTAAAGCTCTACCCGTAGCAAGGAATGGCCTCCCAAGAATAATGGGCACTTCAAAATCGACTTCACAATCAAGAATGACAAAATCTGCTGGAAATATGAACGACTCTACTTTTACTAGCACATCATGGAGTATCCCTATAGGCCTTTTTACTGTTCGATCGGCCATCAGTAGCCGCATTGCAGTGGGCTTTGGGTCGCCCAAACCCAACTTCTTGTAAATCGAGAGGGGCATGAGATTTATGCTTGCCCCTAGATCACATAATGCTTTCGCGAAATGTAATAACCCGATTGTACAAGGAAAAGTAAATGCACCCAGATCTTCTTTCTTTTGCACCAAAGACCTTGTAGCAATAGCACTACAATGCTGCATTCTGTCATCATCCTCAAAAGTGACCGATCTTTTCTTTGTAACCAAATCTTTCATAAACTTGGCATAACCGGGCATTTGTTCAAGAGCTTCTACCAAAGGGACATTGACATAAAGTTGCTTCAACATTGTTATAAAACGCCGATATTTGCCATCCTCGGTCTTTTTCACTAATCTTTGAGGAAAGGGGGGTGGAGATCTAGGCATGGGAGTTACCTTTTTAGGCACTTCAGCATCTTTATCAGTGTTATCTTCTACTTCATCACTAACCTCTACCACTATATTATTATCTTTGATCACCTTTTCCACAATAGACGGCATAGGTGGGTCAATAGTTTGTTTACCACCACGAGTAGTAATTGCCATACAGTGTCCATCATTTTTCGGATTTTGGACAGTGTTGCTAGGAAGAGTGCCCGGTTGCAGTGTGTTCACAGTTGCAGATAATTGAGCCATTTGCAATTCAAGCTGCTTTATTGATATGGCATGTGTATCAACTTTCTGTCCAATACCTGCTACATCACTCCTTAACTCTTTGGTGTGCTCATCACTAGCATCGAACCTCCTCATCATCTTGTGCAACATATCCTCAACTCGCGCCATACTACCTCCACCATCCCTAGGAGCAATTTCACGATTTTGAGGAGGAACATAGGGCCCACTCCTCTCATTTCTGTTACCATAGTTACCCCTGTTGAAGTTGTTGTCGCGGTTGTAATTTCCATCACGAACATAATTACCCTCGCGGTTGTAGTTACCATAGTTTCGACCTTGATTTCCTTGACCTTGGCGCCAATTCTCCTGATTGGAGCCTTGGGCATTTGGTCGGAAACCCCCCATCTGATCATTTACTGCATAAGAATCTTCCTCATAATAATATTCATCAGTTGGTGGTGGTGGTTTAGACAAGTAGTTCACTGCGTTTATCTTTTCTGCACCCCCAATGACATGTTTTAACACTAACCCAAGTTCAGTTCTCATCTGTGCCATCTCTTCACGAATCTCATCTGTGGCTGGATTGTGTGTGGATTGCACTGCAAAAGTATTTCTCCCAGTATCTGTCTTCCTAGTACTCCATGCTTTATTATTCCGGGAGATTTTCTCTAATTTTTTGGCAATTTCAGCATAGGGACACTCCCCATAAGAACCACCTGCTATAGTATCCAATACCGCTTTATTATTATCATCCTGTCCCCGGTAGAAGTATTCTTTCAGTGCCTCATCATCTATGCGGTGATTGGGGACACTTCGCAGAAATAAAATGAACCTATCCCAAGAACTACTAACTGACTCTCCTGGTAGTGCCACAAAGTTGTTAACTCTGTCTTTGTGATTTAGTTTCTTGGAGACCGGATAGTAACGTGCTAAGAAAACGTCCCTCAGTTGGTTCCAAGTGAAAATTGAGTTATAAGGGAGCTCAGTGAACCAAATGGCAGCCTCTCCCGTCAGTGAGAGAGGAAATACTCTTAGCCCTATAACATCCAAATTCAAATCAGGCCTCCCTACACAGCTTTTACACACTGCCCTCACCTTAGCTATATGGGCATGTGGGTCCTCAGACGGTAGTCCTGAAAACAAACCTCTAGCTGTGAGAATTTGCATTAGACTACTAGTGACTACAAAGGTGTGACCTTCTGGTAGAGGGGGCAAGACAAGTGGCCCATCAGAATCTGTAATATTGTCATACCCTCTGTAGTATTCTTGAGGACGTGGAGCGGGATTATGTCCCCTTTGTGCATCTTGATCAGGATCATCAGGTAATAATCGACCATGAGCATCAACCGGAGCTGGGATGTTCAGGTTTGGATCATCATCATTTATACCCAAGTTTCGATTCATTTTGCATAGTGTACGCTCTAACTCGTGATCGTAGGGAAACAAGGGTTCTATTCCTCTCCGTGTATTTGGCATACAAGGACGTCAAACCTGGCAAAATCAAAAACAATAGAAAAAGTAAAATCAGGAAAATATTGACTAAATTTTAGTAATAAATTTAAGTTAATCTAAAAGCTACTTTCCCCGACAGCGGCGCCAAAATTTGATACGCTCAAACTTACTTCTCAAATAAGAAGTAAAGCGGTCGTATCAAGTAAAGAACCCAACTAATTAGGTTGGGATCGATCCCACAAGGAAAATAGTTCAGACTTAACTTTATTTTATTATTACTATTATTTAGCCAACTATTTTCCAATAAACCAAAAGACAAAAAGGGGGGTTTTATTTCTAAATTAATGAAAATGATTAACTAAATAAGAATGAACAACTAACAAATTTAACTTTCGGAGTTTAATCAAATTATAAAAGTAACTAGGGTTTTAGTGTTCCCCACAGGTTCCTAACTTGGTAAATCTAACTATAATAGCTCTATCCTGATATCTTGCACGTAAAGTGATAAGTTATGTATCTCTAAATCCTTAGTCCGACATCTAGAGAATTTCACTCCACACCTTGGTCCGGCTACGTGTGTTGCTATACTAACCCTTATCTTTACCTCATATTAAACATCGTATTCGGTATTTGACTAAGCTATTAACTCGTACCAACCAATACTAGTCTATTAGATAGTCTACACTAAATCTATGTTGATAATTCTTTTCCTATTATCTACCTCCTTGGTCCGGCAAGTAGCATTAAGGCAAGTTCTAACATTGGCCACCGTTAAAAAGAATTCTAAACGAAAGAATTATCAATACATGCAAGACACCACTCTAGAATTGTTATTGAAGTTAGATTACTACCTTGTTATTCACCCATGGTTCCCACAACCCTAGCTATGAGGTTTAGTTACCCATGTTCGTAATTACACAATTCATATGGTTAATGGAAGAATTCATGCACTTACTTTTTATGAGAACCAATAATTTCCCAGAATTTAACTTGATTAATCAACGAAATCCACAACAATCAATTCCCGGAAAATATCTTAATTCCCAAAATCGAGAATTTAATAATATAATTCAAGAACTATAAACTAAAAATTATCCAGAATGTCTAACCCCAAAAACGAGGTTTTTTCCAACTATTTATAATAAAAACAAAACCTAATCAAATAAGGATTCTATTTACTAAAAATCTGTCCAAACGCATTTGGGTCGACGGACCACGTGACGGACCGTCATGGACATGACGGACCGTCATAGCCTCCGTCGTCCCATACTTCACATCTTCTCATGTTGCTTTCTTCATTCCCCTCGACGGACAGGTATGACAGACCGTTTCAAGCACGACGGTCCGTCGAGGGTCTTCGTTCCAAAACACTTGAACTTTGGAATTTTGGGTACTGGATTACTCTCTGATCATTACGACGAACCTGCAGGACGGACCATCGTAGCTGTGACGGTCCGTCATGGACTTCCGTAATCCCACACTTGGTCAGACTTCCCCAAATTTCCTTCAGCAACTTCTCCCTTTACTACGGTGCCACCTACGGACCGTCACAGCCGCGACGGACCGTCATAGGTTCCGTAGGTGGTCTCTTCTGATGTTCCACCCCCTCCCCCACGAGAACATGTAAAGAGACGCAGGGGTCGAGAGGAGGATGAGGCTAGGGCGAGGAATAAGGAGCGCCGTGAGATGGAGGCTGCGAGGAGAGCCTCGATTGCTGATGAGGAGGCCCGTAAGTTGAGGGCTATAGAAGTAGCTGCCGGGGTGTCTAGCTCCAAAATTGTAGATTCTGTGGGAGGCACTACTGATGGTGCTGTGGATGCTGAGGACATTACTGAGGATGTCCAGACTACACAGAGAGTGGGTTCCGGTGAACCGGACCCACCAGCTTGCTGATCATCGGCGCTTAGCGCCTCAGGTTTGCTTTACTTACCCTTTTACGTATTTTAACTTTTCTATGCATTGGGGACAATTGCATATCTTTTGTTGGAGGTGGGGTAAATGGAAAGTGAGCACTTGGGTGAATTCTGAGTAGCCCAAGTTCACGATCCTCTTTTGGGGTTTTCTTGCCTGTGTTCGTTTTCCCCAAAAGACTGATTACTTTTATTGTTGAACCGGCATGTCACATCTGATGTACATAGCATAAATCTGAAGCATGATGGCTAAAGTAAATATGATATCTCGATAATCAAAATGATGCATGACTAGGCATAGTAAGTGAAAATTGTGTGGTTTGAAACATGAAATAAAGATAAACTACTGCATGATCCTGAATCTAAGATTTGAACTAGGTGTCGAATAATCTGGGATTGCAAGGAATGTCAAGAGAGTGTGAGGTGAAATCGAATGTCCACCATTAATACTGAGCTAGAACTTGCCTGGTTTGTCCTGCTAAAAATGAGTCAACACAATCACTTAGGAAAGGATCATAGGCCCTTGTTCGAAATAGTCAATCTTGAACCTAAAAATAACAGAAAACCAAATAAAGTTAATCCCTTTTTGATCTAAATGAATTGAGCTTAAAATAGATCTTTCTTTTTCTCCCCAAATGATCTTCTCTGGGAACAATGTGTTGGCCCTGGTCCCTCCTTGGACATGTGCACCTCAGTTTATGCCAAAAGCATAAGTTGAGGGTGGCTAATGCAGAAAGCAACCTTGTTTTGGCCTTGACCCAACCATGGGTATTGTGAACCTTGACTCATGGCAAAATCATGAGTTGAAGGTGGTTGCTATAAGGAAAACCCCGGAAAGTGGGGTTGAAAGAATGAAGAGAAAGAAAGAATAAAACAGAAGTGACTAAAAAAAAAAAAAAAAAAAAAAAAAAAGAAAAGATAAAAGTCACTTACACATAAGGATAAGAAAGGGAAAACAACAAAGTAAAAAGAAAATTGAGTAATAGGGCGAAATAAGATGATAAAAAGGTGGTTCGCTTAGCCGGTATGTCAAGGAGGGCAACAAGTCACTAAAGTATGCCTAAATACATCCTACCTGACCCTGAGCCTATGTTACAATCTAAAAAAGTCCTATTGTGATCCTAAGTGCGTATGAGGAATTTGAAGTAGTGAAAATAAGGGCAAGCCTATGGCAATATGTATAAATGAGTGATGAATTTGTTCTGAGAGTGAGTGTCGAAACGTGATCCTTATACTCAAACTAAAATCATTGTGTGAAAAATGAGGATGTTATTTGAAGTGAGGACAGGAGTTGTAATACCAGAAATATTAGCATCTCGGTGAGAAATTGAAGAGGATAGGCATCATTGCATAGTAAATCTGGGTTATGGTTTGATTCTACACAAGTCAATGCCTAATAGTGATACCATGCATGAACATGATGAGAATAATCGGGATTGATAGCCAAATGATTGCGGAAGTTAAAATATGGATACTTTTGTACAAAGATTTTATAGTGAGTCGTAGTGCGTCGCTTGAGGACAAACAACGAATTTAAGTTGATGGTGTTGATGTACCGTGGTTTCATGGTATGTCTAATGCTTTTTCCTTAAGTTTAGTGTGTGTCGAGAGCCTTTTTTGTTAATTTTGAAATAAGTTTCTCTTTGTTTGCAGAAAATCTGTCCAAGGATGAACGTGGGAGTTTTTGAGAGAAAATTGCAGAAGAGACCACCTACGGAACCTATGACGGTCCGTCGCGGCTGTGACGGTCCATAAGTGGCACCGTAGTGAAGGGAGAAGTTGCTGAAGGAAATTTGGGGAAGTCTGACCAAGTGTGGGATTACGGAAGTCCATGACGGACCGTCACAGCTACGACGGTCCGTCCTGCAGGTTCGTCGTAATGATCAAAGAGTAATCCCAGTACCCAAAATTCCAAAGTTCAAGTGTTTTGGAACGAAGACCCTCGACGGACCGTCGTGCTTGAAACGGTCCGTCATACCTGTCCGTCGAGGGGAATGAAGAAAGCAACATGAGAAGATGTGAAGTATGGGACGACGGAGGCTATGACGGTCCGTCGTGTCCATGACGGTCCGTCACGTGGTCCGTCGACCCAGACGCGTTTGGACAGATTTTTAGTAAATAGAATCCTTATTTGATTAGGTTTTGTTTTTATTATAAATAGTTGGAAAAACCTCGTTTTTGGGGTTAGACATTCTGGATAATTTTTAGTTTATAGTTCTTGAATTATATTATTAAATTCTCGATTTTGGGAATTAAGATATTTTCCGGGAATTGATTGTTGTGGATTTCGTTGATTAATCAAGTTAAATTCTGGGAAATTATTGGTTCTCATAAAAAGTAAGTGCATGAATTCTTCCATTAACCATATGAATTGTGTAATTACGAACATGGGTAACTAAACCTCATAGCTAGGGTTGTGGGAACCATGGGTGAATAACAAGGTAGTAATCTAACTTCAATAACAATTCTAGAGTGGTGTCTTGCATGTATTGATAATTCTTTCGTTTAGAATTCTTTTTAACGGTGGCCAACGTTAGAACTTGCCTTAATGCTACTTGCCGGACCAAGGAGGTAGATAATAGGAAAAGAATTATCAACATAGATTTAGTGTAGACTATCTAATAGACTAGTATTGGTTGGTACGAGTTAATAGCTTAGTCAAATACCGAATACGATGTTTAATATGAGGTAAAGATAAGGGTTAGTATAGCAACACACGTAGCCGGACCAAGGTGCGGAGTGAAATTCTCTAGATGTCGGACCAAGGATTTAGAGATACATAACTTATCACTTTACGTGCAAGATATCAGGATAGAGCTGTTATAGTTAGATTTACCAAGTTAGGAACCTGTGGGGAACACTAAAACCCTAGTTACTTTTATAATTTGATTAAACTCCGAAAGTTAAATTTGTTAGTTGTTCATTCTTATTTAGTTAATCATTTTCATTAATTTAGAAATAAAACCCCCCTTTTTGTCTTTTGGTTTATTGGAAAATAGTTGGCTAAATAATAGTAATAATAAAATAAAGTTAAGTCTGAACTATTTTCCTTGTGGGATCGATCCCAACCTCATTAGTTGGGTTCTTTACTTGATACGACCGCTTTACTTCTTATTTGAGAAGTAAGTTTGAGCATATCACAAGTCTTAATTACACCTAAGCTACTATGTTAAAAGAATACTCACGAATGAAGGTGTTAGAATGTGTGAGACCAGTCTCATTAACACCTAAGGATGATATGTAAGGACAATTCACATTTCATCAATGTAAAGTAAGGATGACAAGTCATCAATAGAGTATGTAAATCTCAATCTAGAAGCAAGCTTCCATAATGCTTGAGTCAACTCTAAAAGAAAAAGAAGATAATGAAAGTGAGCAAAGCACCGATAGACTAGTTATAAGCATGTGCTTGCACGTGTAAGTCTCATGAGATGAGGCTACCACCGAGGTGGATAAGTAGTCTCCTTAAGTCCCTAGTCTTCGAACTATGTCTAGCCAACATAGGTACTAGCCAGTGGTTTCCACCTAAGCGAGCTAGGTATGTTTCTGTTTCACCTTGGCCTGTGGAATCACCTCTTTTCGGTGTGGGGTAGACACTGGATTTCATGTCTAGATCACATGATCTATGTTGGTTAATGCTCAAAGCATGTTCTTGGTTCACTATAGTCGTTATCCACTCCTTTCGGTGTGGAGTGAACACCTGAGATGGATTCGCCTTAGCTCGGGAATCACCCTTTTTCGGTGTGGGGCAGACACTGGATTTCATGAGTAGCTCACATGATCTTGATTCATTTTGATTGGTGAATCACCTCTTTTCGGTGTGGGGAAGACACTGGATTTCATGTTAGCTCACATGATCTTATTCCTAAAGATGTCTCTATGAAAAAAAGAAAGGATGATGATGGAACGTATGTTCAAAGTGAGCTATGAAGGAGAGCTTAAGAATGTCAATTGCCAATATCACACTCATGAAGTTTCAGCAAATAATTGGCAAAGCTAAATAAGATTGGATTATAATGACTTCTCATATAATGCCAATAAAGGAAAGTAGAAACATAATGTTAACTAAATACCTCATAACTTTCCTAACATGAAAGAAATGAAATAGATGGCATGGCCAATAGAGACTGGCTTATGAAATGTTAATGAATACATAGTGTAAAGAATGACTCACTATAAGGTAGGGAAAATCATTCCTTAGTCCTTGGATTACTTACATCGATTCATTGAGGGTATGTGACTACAATGAATCATTACACTTGTAAGTAATACATAGGGCCAAAGGAATTATTGAACTACACAACAACAAGAAGAAAAAGACTGAAAAATAAACTAAGTCCCAAAGAAAGAGCTCTTGGGTTGGGCATGATCAAATTTTCAAATCTTCACTCAAGTTGTTCTAAAATTATGTTGATGATAATAATTGTCTTGTAATCATATAAAAATTGAGTTGTGTGTTTTGAATGCATTAAAATACATCATATTCATACCACAATTCACAACTAACGAATTAGGGAAGTCTAATGACTAGACTTTCCAGAAATAGCACGTTGTCTAGGAAGAGCTTTTCCTTGATTATGCATAGTATTATGTGTATGTGTGCATACACCCATACTTAGTACAAGTGGTGTACTAACCCTATACAATTTACTATTTTTATAGGTGCAGGTCAGAGGATAGATTGTAGACGCTTTGGAGAGGTTTGGACATCAGCGTTCTCCAAACCATTTGGTAGGTCCTCTTGATTTCGACGATGCTACAATTTTAGTCTAGCCTTAGTTTTAGACATAGCTAGTGGATGTTTTCCCTAGCTTTCCTTTCATACTTTCATTTCGAAGCTTTGTAATAAGGTCGTGTTTGGCAAACTATTTATGATATATTCATCTTCTATTTCGAATTGATTCTTTATGATAGGTGATTGTTCGCTATGTTGAGTTTAGTATATGATGAAACTATGTAACTACTATATGAAGTCTATGTATACTTCAAACATATAAAAAGTTTTAAATTTTCCGCTAAAATTAACCATATAAATCTGATGAATGCAAGAAGAGGCTTGTCTGCGACCTCTGATAGGTCAACGACGCCGGTTGCAATTTGGATTCCAGAATCTGGGTCGTGACAAACTTGGTATCAGAGCATAAGGTTAAATTACCTAGGATATAAATTTCAACACAACCACGTTGCATAATTTCTAACTTATGGTTGTGAAGAGCGCCACAATCATGATTTAGAGACTAAGTGATGATAAGAAACTTCCCTTCTTCTACTCTTTATCGTGCTATCTAGAGCCTTGACACTTTGTGTCATTCTAAGTATCTAACTTTCTTCTTGTGTGAAAGCGTAGAAGAATACACACAAGAATTAGGATGACCAAGTTGTCTAAGTCGCCAGACTCGAGATCTAGCCTTCCCAATAAGGGGCAATGATGGAAATGCCCAGCGTGTCCGAAAGACGTGTAGTAAGGATGGACGTTCACATGGAGGTGAATACATAGTAGATTCTAAATGCATGCCTTGGGTTTTAATGAAGAGGAGGGGGCTGAGTTGGTTGCATATAAGCTCAAGGATGTGGCTCAGGTATGGATTGACTCCATAAGTGTTATGCTACGATATACTGTGAAAATAGGGTAGTGAGGTTTCAGTTTGCAAATGAGTTAGAGCTGGAATGGGAAGAGTGTGGTTCAAATCCAGTAGGACAAATCGTTTCACATTTAAAAGCCAACAAGATGATAGATAAGGGGTATTTATACCACTTAGTTAGAGTCAATGACTTAGAGCAAGAAGTCCTTTCCATAGACTCTGTGTCAATAGCGAATGAGTTTCAAGATGTCTTTCCGGAGGATTTACCAGGAATCCATCCTGAACGTGAGATTGATTTTGGTGTGACTTAAATCCCAACACCAAACCAATTTTTATTCCTCCATATATAATGGCACCAGCCGAACTCAAAGAGTTGAAGTTGTAGTTAAAAGTTCTACTTCATAAGGGCTTCATCAAGCCGAGCATATCCCCATGGGGTGCTCCAGTGTTGTTCGAAAAGAAAAAGGATGGAACTCTTAGAATGTGTATCGATTATCGGCAACTCAACAAAGTCACTATAAAAATAAGTATCCTCTTCCCAGAATCGATGATCTCATTGACCAACTCCAAGGTTCAAGTTTCTTTTCAAAAATAGACCTTCGGTCAAGGTATCATCAGCTTAGAGTGAGGCGAGAAGACATCCCTAAGACTACTTTTCGTACTAGATATGGACATTATGAATTTTTGGTCATGTCATTTGATCTCACTAACGCACCAGCCGCGTTTATGGGCCTTATGAATAGAGTCTTCCGTGATTACCTTGATTCTTTCATCATAGTATTCATAGATGACATCCTCATATACTCTAAGACTAGAGAAGAGCATGAAGAACACTTAAGAAAGACATTGCAAGTACTCAAAGAATATCAGATGTATGCAAAGTTCAGTAAATATGAATTCTGGTTGAGATCACTGACCTTCCTTGGTCATGTTGTGATCGACGAGGGTGTTGAAGTTGATCCTAAAAGAGTTTGGGTACACAGGTAAAGCTTAGCACTGCTTTTTATACGCAGACGGATGGACAAGCAGAATGTACCATTCAGACCCTTGAAGACATGTTGAGAGCATGTGCTATTTACTTTAAGGGGAGTTGGGATAGATTGTCTACTGCTTACAGTCGTCAAAAATCCTATGCTGATAACATAAAGAGAGCTCTTTAGTTTGAAGTAGGTGATCAAGTCTACCTGAGGATATCACACATGAAAGGGGTGATGAGGTTTGGTAAGAAGGGGAAGTTGAGTCCGAGGTATATAGGTCCTTATGAGATCATACACAGAGTAGGAAATGTTGCTTACGAACTGTGGTTACCACAAGACTTGGCTTCTGTTCATCCAGTGTTTCACGTTTCAATGCTTAAGAAGTGTCTAGGCGATCCAGCATCCGTCCTGCCTGTTGAGGGGTTAGGAGTTGATGAGAACCTTTCTTATGAAGAGGTTCCAGTTGAAATTTTAGATCGCCAAGTGAAGCGGCTGAGGAACAAGGAGGTTGCCACCGTTAAAGTATTATGCAGGAACCACCTTGTTGAGGGAGCAACATGGGAGATCGAGGCCGATATGAGATCCCGTTACCCTCACTTGTTCAGTTCTTGAGGTTAGATATACTCTTCCTAAGTCTAGTTTTGTTTAAGAAACTCTAAGTTTTAAGTGCATTAGTCGATTTGGTGTTGTGAGTCCCTGATCGTATGACTTATATTTGCACTATGTGAGTTAAAACGAAGTGATGTTTGCATTCCATGTTGCTGTTTTTTTTATAGCGTAGACATGATTTTTGTGTTGCATGAGTTGTGATGTGCATTAAGTTAAGTGTGATTGAGAAGGAAATTCCTCGATCTCAAATATGAAGCTTCAGATCAAGCTTAAATGTTATGCATCATCCAAATAATTGTGAATCAGATATTCACAAAAGATAAAAGTTTGAGCATGTAAAATAACTTTCGAAAATCACCCTCTTTGTTTAAATGATGTATCAGTGTCATTTGGGGACGAATGTTCCTAAGGGGGGATAATGTAACATTCCGGAAAATCACATGTCTAATGAAGAGCCCAGTATGTCCTTAAGAAATCCTATTAGGGGTACATAGGCACCCCAATGCCCAATATTGAGAAATATTGGGCATAGTATAGAAAAATTGGCTAAGAGATATTAGCCAATTTTCTATATACGAATATGAAATATACTTTTTGGGTTGCCATATCCAATCTAAGATTCATTGACCAAGAAGTGTATCTGCAATGAAGACCCTAAGCTAAAAGAAAATCCGTTCAGAATAGTTTCACACGAAGTACTAGGCATCCAAGTGTCAAGCCTAGCACCATCCCACATGACCATCTAAAATGATAAAGTAAATTAAGCAGTGCCCAAGGACATAGTGAGGGTCCTTGGGACAATAAGTAAATATTCCAAATAGGATATCAAGAATAGTTATTTAGGAAAGTACAACCAACCCATGTGCAAGCACATGGGCAAAGCATGAGGGAATCCTCCATAGGAGGGGACCACCCTAACCGAATTCGGTTAGGGTAGTTAAGGGGCACCATGTGCGGACGAGTCCCTCCATGTGGGGCCTAACTTCCTAGCAAAATCTAGGTCCCAACTACTGTCCTAACTAGCTAACTAACCTAGGACTAAATTAAATGGACCCACTAGTGCACCCGACAACTTAGGACTAAACTGGGTTGACACTAGCCTAGTACTAGTTAAAGAGACAACCTAGTACCTAACCTAGGATGGTCCAAAAGGTTAGTTATGGTCCTAAAAACTTAGAGGTACTTTAGTAATTCCCCGAGGTTACCTAATTAATTAATTTAGCAACTTAATTAATTAATTTAAAAGGGCTAAACCCAAAACTACAAAGGAAATTTCCAGATTTCGGTTAAGACAAAAAAGGGACAACCTAGTACCTAACCTAGGATGGTCCAAAGCATTGGTTATGGTCCTAAAGACTTAAGGGTACTTTAGTAATTACCTTAGTTCACCAAATTAATTAAATTAACAGTTTAATTAATTAGTTTAAATTGAAAAAACAAAATCCTTACACTAACCTAGTTCAATTCAAGAAACATCCTAGTACTTAACGTAGGATGGTCCTAAAGGGTTGATTATGGTTCCAATGACATAATAGTACTTTAGTACTTACCCTAGGTCCCTAAATTAATTAAAGTAAGGATTTAATTAATTAATATAAAGTCAAAATGTTGACTAAAAACATAGTCAACACCAAAATTATAGATTTTTGGTCAAGTCAACATTCTTCTATTTTTAGTCAACTTAGGAGGGGCGTTTTGGTAATTAATCAATTAGTTTATTAAATTAACTTATTAAACCTAAGTTGTATAATACAAGATCAGTTCCTAAACCTAAAAATCACGATCAAAACATTGAGACTCACAATGCTAAGGCAGTAGGTGACAAACCGCGAGAAAACATAGAACGCTTAAGATTTCTTAGGCGAATTCAAGGTTTTCTTCAAGGTTTTGTGCAAGGTGATCTTCGTAGATTAAGTTCTACTTAAGGTATGACTTTCTCTCCTGCACTTCTTTCTCCAAGAGAACTTTATTTCGAACAATTCAAATATCTTGAAAAATAGGGTTGTTTCCCGTCATTCTCGTCGAACTCCTTTCCCTAGTATCCTTGTACGATTTTAATGATTAAGTAGGTTAGAGATCCTGTTGTTGGTATGAGGTGCTGGCTGATCTTATGTGTAATGTTCTTGAATTATGAGTGTTTAATGAACCTATGAATTTATAATCGTATGAAGTAAAATGGTGACAACGTGAATTAAGAATTGATGATGTTCTAGTTACGTCTGTAATTGTTAAGCATCGATGTGTTTGTCCGAATGTTGTCTTGCTGTTATGGTGACGTTATGAAGATGCTAAAGTCATCAAATTTTAATATGATGCTTTCCAAGACGTTCAAAAATGTTATCACTAAAGCCATAAACCATGATTGGCTTAAAAGACATCTATGAAATCACATCTTGAATGAATTGCCCATCTTATGCCAACAAATTGGCTAACACTACCTTATCCAAAAAGAATGCATGCAATGCTATGAGTTTATGTAAATGATTGAAAGATTGGCTAATGGTTCATACATATTCAATTTAAATATGAACATACGAAAAAATTGGCTTATGCCAACAAAAATAGTTATGTAGTTTAAGATTCATATGTTGAGGCCAATATTAATCATATGACAATGTTGTGTAGTTAGAGTATCAAATGATAATATAAGCACCTCTAAACTAATTCAATGAATCCATAACCAAGGGCATGCCATTCATTGGGACAACTCCCAACATGCTCAAAAAGAATAAACTATGAACATATAAAACTCATTGAATGAAGTGATCATCGTCCATAAACGATGGTATGATGCTACTACACTAAAGTAAGTAAGTAACGTGAGTTATAACATAATTAAAGGGGTCTAATTTAAGTAAGTGACAAGAATAGGGTGTTAAAGGAAGTGACACAAGTCTTAATTACACCTAAGTTACTATGTTAAAAGAATACTCACGAATGAAGGTGTTAGAATGTGTGAGACCAGTCTCATTAACACCTAAGGATGATATGTAAGGACAATTCACATTTCATCAATGTAAAGTAAGGATGACAAGTCATCAATAGAGTAAGTAAATCTCAATCTAGAAGCAAGCTTCCATAATGCTTGAGTCAACTCTAAAAGATAAAGAAGATAATGAAAGTGAGCAAAGCACCGATAGACTAGTTATGAGCATGTTCTTGCAGGTGTAAGTCTCATGAGACGAGGCTACCACCAAGGTGGATAAGTAGTCTCCTTAAGTCCCAAGTCTTCGAACTATGTCAATCCAACATAGGAACTAGCCAGTGGTTTCCACCTAAGCGAGCCAGGTATGTTTCAATTTCACCTTGGCCAGTGGGATCACCTCTTTTCAGTGTGTGGTAGACACTGGATTTCATGTCTAGATCATATGATCTATGTCAATTAATCCTCAAACCATGTTCTTGGTTCATTTTAGCCGTGAGCCACACCTTTCGGTGTGGAGTGAACACCTGAGATGGATTCGCCTTAGCTGGGAATCACCCCTTTTCGGTCTCGGGCAGACACTGGATTTCATGAGTAGCTCACATGATCTAGATTCATTTTGATCGGTGAATCACCTCTTTTTGGTGTGGGGATGACACTGGATTTCATGTTAGCTCGCGTGATCTTATTCCTAAAGATTTCTCTATGAAAGTAAGAAAGGATGATAATGGAACGTATGTTCAAAGTGAGCTATGAAGGAGAGCTTAAGAATGTCAATTGCCAATATCACACTCATGAAGTTTCAGCAAATGATGGGCAAAGCTAAATAAGATTGACTTATAATGACTTCTTATATAATGCCAATAAAGGGAAGTAGAAACATAATGTTAACTAAATACCTCGTAACTTCCCTAACATGAAAGAAATGAAATAGATGGCATGGCCAATAGAGACTGGCTTATGAAATGTTAATGCATACATAGTGTAAAGAATGACTCACTATAAGGTAGGGAAAATCATTCCTTAGTCCTTGGATTACTTACATCAATTCATTGTGGGTATGGGACTACAATGAACCATTGCACTTGTAAGTAAAATATAGAGCCAAAGGAATTATTGAACTACACAACAACAAGAAGAAAAAGACTGAAAAATAAACTAGGTCCCAGAGAAGGAGCTCTCAGGTTGGGCATGATCAAATTTTCAAATCTTCGCTCGAGTTGTTCTAAAATTATGTTGATGATATTAATGTCTTGTATCATATAAATATTTTTTTAATGCATTAAAATACATCATATTCATACAACAATTCACAACTAATAAATCAAGAAAGTCTAATGACTAGACTTTCGAGAAATAGCACGTTGTCTAGGAAGAGCTTTTCCGTGATCATTCATAGCCTTATGTGTATGTGTGCATACACCCATACTTAGTACAAGTGGTGTACTAAACCTATACAATTTACTATTTTTGTGCAGGTCAGAGGACAGATTGAAGACTCTTTGCAGCGGTTTGGACATCAGCGTTCTCCAAACCATTTGGTAGGTCCTCTTGATTTCGAGGATGCTACAGTTTTAGTCTAGCCTTAGTTTTAGACATATCTAGAAGCGTTTCTTTAATAGTTTCAGTTCGAAGCTTTGTAATAAGGCCGTGTTTGGCGAAGTATTTATGATATATTCATCTTCTATTTCGAATTGATTCTTTATGATAGATGGTTGTTCTTTATATTGAGCTTAGTATATGATGAAACCATGTAACTTCTATATGAAGTCTATGTATACTTCATAGATATAAAAAGTTTTAAATTTTCCATTAACATTAACCATATGAATGTGATTAATGCAAGAAGAGGCTTGTTTGCAACCTCTGAGAGGTCAACAACGCCGGTTGCAATTTCGATTCCAGAATCCGGATCATGACATAAACATAGTGATAAATCGCCGGTATTTACCATCCTTATTCTTCTTCACTAATCTCTAAGGGAATGGTGATGGAGGTCTATGAATGGGGACCACTTTCTAAGAGAACTCTACTTCTTTCGTTATTTTTTCCACCAACTCTCCACTGTCCTCTTCTACCTCATCGTCTTTTCTTATATCATCTTCTACAATAGACGACATAGGTGGATCAATGGTATGGTTACCTCCTCGAGTCGTGACTGCCATACAATGCCCATCATTTTTAGAATTCTGGATAGTGTTGCTAGAAAGAGTTCGAGGTTGGCGAGGGTTTACAGTAGTAGAAAACTGAGCCATTTGTAACTCTAGGTGCTTAATCTAAACCGCTTGTGCATCCACCTTTTTGTCCAATGTTTTCTAGGTAACCTCTCATATCATTGTCATTCTCATCACTAGCGTCAAACATACTCATCATCTTTTGCAGCATATTCTCAACTCTCGCCATACTACCTCCACCATCCTTAGGAGCAACATCTCTATTTTGAGGTGGAACATAGGGTCCACTCTGATCATTCGTATTATCATAGTTACTCCGGTTGAAGTTGTTGTCGCGGTTGTAGTTCCCATCTCGGACATATTGGCCTTCTCGGTTGTAATTACCATAGTTCCAACCTTGGTGCTCTAACTTTTCTGATTTGAGCCTTGGGAATTTGGTCATAAACCCCCCATCCGATCATTCACTGCATAGGTTTCCTCTTAATAATACTACTCATCTGCCGGCGGTGGTAGTTTTGTCAAATAGTTCACCGCATTTACCTTGTCTACACCTCCACTCATATGTTTCAAAATCAACCTTGGCTTAGTTCTCATCTATGCCAACTCTTCACGCATCTCATCTGCTATTGGGTTGTTTATGGCTTGAAGCACAAAGGTGTTTCTCCAACTGTCCGACTTTCTAGTGCTCCAAGCCTTGTTATGTCGAGATATCTTCTTTAACTTCTCTGCAATCTCAACATACCTACATTCCACATAAGAGTAACCCCCAATAGTATCTAACACTTCCTTGTTGTTATCATCTTGACCTTTGTAGAAGTACTCTTTCAGTGACTCATCATCATGCGGCGTTTTGGGATGCCTCTCACGAAGGCAATAAATATGTCCTAAGAGTTAATCAGCGACTCTCCCGTTAATACCACAAAGTTATTCACTTTATCTTTGTGGTTAAGATTATTGGACACTAGGTAGTACTTTGCCAAGAACACATCTCTCAACTGATCTCAACTATTTATGGAGTTCTAGGGAAGCTCAGAGAACCATGTGGTGGCATCTCCTGTCAATGATAGAGGAAATAGTCGCAACCCGATGACATTCATATCCAAGTCTGGTCTACCCACATAACTCTCGCTCACAGACGTTTGTTTTGTTATATGATCATGTAGATCCTCTGATGGTAGTCCTGCAAATAAGCCCCTTTTGGTGAGCATCTACATGAGGCTACTAGTCACCACGAATATATTCCCATGGGGTAGAGGAGGTAGGACAAACGGTCCATCAGAATCAGTGATGTTCACATTGCCCCTATAGTAATCATGAGGTCGTGGGACTGGAGGTTGCATCCTCAAAGCATTGTCCAATTGATTCTCAGCACGTGGTTGGTTGTGTGCTTCAACTGGTAATGGAGGCTGATGGAATGCCCCATCACCTTGGTTGGCTAGGTTCTGTTGATTTTCCATCCTCCTCAATGTGCGGTTAAGTTCGGGATTGAATGGAATGAGTGGTTTTACTCGGCTCGATGTACTTGGCATACACTAGAGCTAGACCTGAAAGAAACAAAACAAAAAGGAAAAGCAAAATGAGGAAATCGTTGACTAAATTTCAATAATGTAATTAAGTTATCTAAAATCCAGATTCCCCGACAGCGGCGCCAAAATTTGATAAGCTTAAATTACACCTCCCTAAAGAAGTATAAGTTGTCCTAATCAAGTAGAGAACCCAACTAGTAGGTTAGGGTTGATCGCACGAGTAAAATGGTTTAGACACATCTTCAAGTCACTATTATATATTTAGCCAAGGTCTTTCTGAAAGCAAGTAATTAAAGGTTTTTTTTATATATATAAAATAAGTTCCTTAAGCAACCTATGTTAACAAGTAAGCAAAAGTAAATATGTAGTTTTTATCAAGTTGTGAGACTGACTAGGGTATATGTGTTCCCACAGGTTCATAACATTGTATTTCTAGCAATAGCAACTATTTTCTAGTGTTTGCATGTAAAGTGGTAAGTTATGTATCTCTAAATCCTTGGTCCGACATCTAGAGAATTTCACCGCGTACCTTGGTCCGGCTAAGTGTGTATAAGCTACTAACCCTTACCTTTACCTCCTTTTAGACATCATAATTGATGTATGGCTTCATTATCATTTCGCACCAATCGACACTAGCCTATTAAATAGTATCACACTAAATCTATGTTGATAATTCTTTTCTTATATTTACCTCCTTAGTCCGTCAAGTAGCAACAAGGCTAGTTCTGACACGTGCACTCGTTAAAACACTTCTAAACGAAAGAATTATCAATATATGCAAGAACCTATTTGAGAATTTCTTATTTCCTAGGTTTACTTTGTTAATTATCCATGGTTCCCACAACCCTAGTTGTGGATATAGTAACCCATGCAAGCAAGATCACAATTCATAATTTTAATGAAGAAATCATGAACTTACTCAACAATAAGGATAAACCCAGGAATTCAACTTGAAATTGCAAGAAAAACCTTCAAATCAAACCCGGAAATTCATTGATTGCTAAAGTTTACAAAAAACAATCTCCAAACACAATGTAGAAAAATAATAAAAGTGTCTAACCCCAAAAATGAGGTTTTAATCCCCTATTTATTGAAAACATTTTCCTGAAGAAAAAGGAATTGAAATAAGGAAGGTTTTGTCTAGAAACGCGACTTCAATCGACGACCTCACTGACGGACACTCGATGGAACGATGGTCCATCGACTACCTCCATTAGTTCATACTTAGAATTATTTTTCTCTGCCGTATAACACCTTCTCTAAATAGAACGACGGGCCATCAGTACCGTCCATTGATCCGTCTACACCCCGTCGATGCTCCTCCGTCATTCCATAATTAAAATCTTGAAGAATCAGGTACTAGAACCTTCATAGAACCAATCGATGATTCACCAGTACGGTCAATCGATCAATCGTCGGACCATTGTTTTCTCTTGTAGTTCCACACATAGTTATATTTCCCCGATCCTCTCCCTTAATCTGAACTGCTCATCGATGGTCACCACCTATGGACCGTCGATTGAACGATGGACCGTCGATGGTCTTTGTAGGTCATCTTCTGCATTTTCTCCAGCTGCCTTATGCATTTCAATCTAGATATCTTTCCTGCAAAATAAGACACAAACTTGTTAAAACTACTACAAAAATGCTATAGACACATACAACTCTTAAGTAAAATGGATTGAAAACACCATGAAACCAGGGTACATCACCATGAAACCATTCGGTTCATGTTCAATAAGCAGGATGCCAAACCTAGGTTGATTAGGTGGATCCTACTATTGCAATAGTCTGCTCTAGAAACATGAAACGGGAAGGGAACTAAAAACCAAATAGTTGATCATCTGTCCCGACTAGAGGATTCATCTCTTGTGAAAAATAAGGGGAAGATATGTGAAGATCTTCGTGATTAGCATTTACTTGCGTTGGACATTGCTCAAGTGTCGTGTTATGATGACATAGTGAATTTTCTGGCGAGTGGGTTATTTCCACCATGGTCATCAACACATCACAAGTAGGGGTTAAAGTATGGTGCACACTTCTATGTATGGGATGAGCCCTATTTATTCAACAAGGGCCTGGATCAGATGATGAAAAGGTGTATAACTAAAAACGAGGCAACACATTTTCATATGGTGGACATCATGGAGGCAAAATAACTGTGCATAAGGTATTACTATTTGATTTCCTTTGGACTACCTTGTTTAAAGATGTTGATTTGTTTGTGAAAGGTTGTGATTAGTGCCAGAGAATGGGCACTATTTCAAGGAGGCATGAGATGCTACTAAATAACATACTAGAGGTTGAGATCTTTAACGTGTGGGGGATAGACTTCATGGGACCTTACCCATCGTCCTGAGCGAATCAATTCATTGTAGTTGCATTGGACTACATGTCCAAGTGGGTGGAGGCTATTACATTACCAAAAAATGATGATAATGTTGTAGCCAAGTTCATTCGAAAGCACATCTTCACTAGGTTTGGGATGCCAAGGGATATAATCAGTGGCGAATGTACACACTTTATCAATAACTCAGTTCATAGCTTGTTGGATAAGTAAGGGGTGAGGCACAAGGTTTCTACATCATATCATCCCCAAACTAGTGTGCAGGTTGAGGTATAGAACAGGGAGGTCAAGGAGATCTTCCAAAAGACTATGAATGCCCAAAAAAAAGATTGGATTGACAAGCTAGATGATGCATTATGGATGTTTAGACTGCGTACAAGACACAGATATGGACTTCTCCTTATCAAATGATGTGTGTAAAAGCTTATCACCTACCAGCTAAGTTGGAACACAAGGCGTACTAGGCTATAAACAAGCTTAATATAGAATTTGAGTTAGCAGGCAGGAAGAGGATCACACAACTACACGAGCTAGAGGAATTCAGTTTTCATGCCTATGAAAGTTCAAAGCTATGTAATGATAAGACCAAGAGGTGGCATGAAAAGCATATTATGTCATGCATAGTTGAGCCTGGTGAATTCGTGCTCTTGTTAAATTCTAGGTTGAAGTTGTTCTCATAAAAACTTTGGTCTAACTTTACTGGTCCATTTAAGGTAGTAAGGATGACTCAACAAAGTGATGTGGCATTGTGGAACAAAGACACAAGCTCTAATATCCTTGTCGATGGGCAACTATTCAACCACTACTTCGGTAAGGATGTGGATCGTGAGCTTGAAACGCTCACACTGGACGACGAATGAGTCATGATACGGGTCATGGCGCGATGTTAAAACTGGATCTACATGTGAGGCAACCCATAACCATTGTAAAAGTTAGTATTTAATTGTTTTGTTTTTTTATTTTAAATTCTTAGGAATTTTTTTTTTAAAAAAAAAAGGAGACTTGCCACGACCAAAACTAAGGCGCTGGATGGAAGGCAACCCATCATGTTTCAATTAATGTGTTAGATGTTGAAAAGTCTAGGATGTAGGGATTTCTCCCAAAGATAAAGCATGTTGCTCACGCGTCGCATGGGTGATGAAACAAATAGCCCCACATGTGGACATTTGAGGCAGAATCCTGTGTGTAAACTGCGCGTCACGCAGAGGGTTCCCAAAAAATGATTTCAACAAGGAATCCAAGTTCAAGTTAGGAAAATAATCCACTGAGTGCTAGCTCCACATCGTGGAGAGAAGCCTAAAAATAGGGCATAGAATTTCAATTTTAGGTTGAGCGCCTTGTGTTTCTTGTGTGTCGCGGAAGGGGACCCATATTCGAGCTCGACAGTAAATAATTTTATGTCAAAGAAAAAAGAAGTTAAGTGCTAGTTCCACATCGCAGAGTAAGGATCGAATTTTAGCCAAAGTGGATTTAAATTTCTAGTGAGCAGCGTGTAGCTCGTGCGTCGCGTGGCCAGGTCTAACATTTGTCTCTAATGAATTTAAAATTGTAGAGAGCCTCTTGATAGCTCCTCATCGCCTGACCAAGTTAGATTTTTGTACTTTTGAATTAATGAAATGGGTTTTACCCGTTTCTAAAAGAACGCAACCCGACCCAACCAATTTTCCCCACCCTCTTTACCTTGATTTTACCCTATTCTCATTTATTATCCCCCAACTTTTCTCCCAATTTTCTCCCCTCCTTTTTACCCCAACAATTTCTTCATCTCTTCACGTGTCGCGCAACAGTTTCCACTGCTTCTCCATTTACGTCTGCAACTCCGCGTCGTACAGGTATGTTTTCGTGCTTTATTCTCTAAAATATGATGGTGGGTAAAGTTAAAATTGCCTAGGGTTGTGGAATAGTTTATTGTAGGGACGGGGGAATGAATTTGTTGTTGTCATACAACTTGTTTCATGAGCAATCACACGTGTTTCGATGTCTTAAGTAGTACACGTTGATTTTGTTGATTTGGGTTGAATTACAATTATTTTTAGGTTTAGAAGGGCTAAATTTGTGCCATTAATTGTATTGTGTTTATATGGGGAGGTATTGTGTTGTCATGCCGACTAAGTGATTTCTATATGTTGTTTGTTTCGAATTCATAAGTAGGAACACAATGGGTTAGTTATTGATGTGATTCGTGAGTCAAACTACTGTGTCGGATGATTGAGGAGTAATTGATACCTTTTGGCTGTTGTTTTGGAATTCTTTAGTTGAAGACACAATTGTATGGTATGCTATTTGCTAAGGGTTGAAATAAATGTTGAATTCATTAGTAGATGTTGTATAGGATAGTAAGGTGTATTGCTTGTATACCAAATACAAGTGAGTAGAACTCTCAACTGCGCATGAATATGTCATTGCTTTTTCTGAATGGGTTTGGACGTCAAAGTCTGAGTAGGTTTTCAATTCTCTTTTAGTGATTAAATCTTGACTAGACACAGACTTGGTACTTGTTTGAATACATTGTGAATACAAATAATTGGGAAATTTGAGTACCTACATTGAAACCATTTTGAACTAAGTTTGAGGTTGTATGCACACACCACCCATATTTTTCTTATTGGTGTAATGTGTGGGGCTGACATTTGTTACATCTTGTAGGTGATTGTGTCTACTTCACAACGTCTTGGCAAGGCAATGGCCCACCCAACCCAAAAAAGAGGCCAAGGAACATAAATGTACCAATAGCACCTCCGGCTCCCAAAGGCCAAACAAGGTGATATGGAGCCAGGTCTGTGTCGAAGGAGGAACAAAAATGGTATAAGAAGCAAACTGAGGCTTCTTAATTCTCTGATGTCTGCATTTATCAGGATAGCTTGGCTCGTGAGTTTCCTCTGATTTTGAGGTAGATGAGAGAGCTTAGGATGGAGTTTCCATTTGTTGAGACAGATTAGTGTAATCTGCACATGGTTCGGGAATTTTGCGCCAACTGGGCGCCAGATGCTCAATCTCACTTTTTGAATGTCCGCAGGGAGAATATGACTATCACACCTACAAGCATCAATGCTATCTTTGGCACTTCAGAAAACACTGATCCTCTGGTGCTGACGAGGCTGAACATATTCCCACCTTACTAGGCCATTCGACATCTATTTTGCAGTCCAGAATCAATGGCTCAGTGGATCAAGCACAACAGTAAGAGATATCATAAATCTATTTTGTATGCTCACATACTCCGACAGACGTGAATCTAGTTGAAGGTAGCGATGAACTTCTTAATCCCTGGCTTACATTACACGAATGTCACACGTAAGCAGGTATGCCCGATATACGCGTTGATGATTGGCACTGATCTTAACATAGGGGCCATTATTAAATCGACAATGTAGAATTTTCGGGTCCACAAGGTCCAGAGGTATGCATTCATTGGTCTCACAAAAAAAGATATTGTCTTGCAGGATACCCGAGAAACAGTTGGATTAAAAGGCACCATTGTACCCAGCAGCAGTTGATATTACTCCTACTAAGGAACCTGCCACTGATTTAGGCCAAATTCTCACTACTGCCGAGCGCACCAGGCGCGATGAGCTGATCATGGCTAGAATGTATAGCTTAGAAATGCTCCGACACAAGACTCGTGGCCAACCATCTACTGACTTGGAGATTGTAGAGGGTAACAACGCTAACTACTGAAAGATCATGCTACAACATTGCTTTGTATTGGTCCTGAGTTCCGGAAGCCTATTGAGAATGACATCCCGACTGATGAAGAGAACCTGCCCACGGGCTCTAATGTGGAATCCAATTCTGAGGATAAAATGGACCTAGCACAAATGGGTGATGATGTAAATGGTGGTGATGTATGGAGGATCGATCAAGGAGTTGTTTTTACCTTAACTTGCGAACTTTGATGATATTTTGAAATGCAGTAGGGACAATGCTATTGTATAAGGATGGGGTGGGCTGAAAAGCATTTTTGATCTGTACATATTCTATGTTTGAACATTGTTTTCTGTTTTTGTTTTGAGTTTGGGTTTCTTGGTAGTTGTTTTCAATTCTTTAGCCAAGGATAGTCCCGTTGAACCGCCCAAATATACAAAGAAAAAAATCTTTAGAAGGATTGAGTTTGTAGACATAGATTGAGTCAAGCTGCCCAATGTTAGATAGATAACGACCGTCATAAGGGCAATTTTGTCATTTGAGTCTTAGGTTGGGTTGGGTTGAGCCGTAACTCTCTAAAAAGAAAAGAGAATGTATGAAAAGCATGATTGACGTGATGTATGAATTCTGTGAATTTTTTGTATGGGATTTAAATGTACAACTTAATCTTAATTGAACGCTATGCATAAAATGATTGTGTTATGAAGTTGATCCTTTCCGAATACAACTTGTGCTATGAGTTGTGAGCTTTGTATGATATCCATAATATGTTTTTGAGTCTAGAACTTGCCCAGGGTGTGGTTGAATCGAAATACAGGTGTTATTGTACTTGAGAGATGACAACATGCTTTCTTTGAAAATGGTTTAACAATTAAGCTTGTTCGAAATCAATATCCCTAGTGTATCCCAATTAAGCCTTCTAACCCTAATTTTGTTCTAACTCACATGATTAGCCGATCCCTTTTATTGATACCATAGTTTTGATCCCACCCTGATGCATTGTGTTAGGACGAAAGGTAGAAATAAAGAGAAAAAAAAGATAAGGTGGAAAAGCATGGTTGTTGGGAAAGAGTGAAAGAAAAGGTAAAGTGATACTCCAGGATTATGAATATAAGTTAGCTCTGGTCCATATGACATTGTGCACTCCAAATATAGGGAAATTTGAATTGAAGGTGGCTAACTTAGTAAAATACCTCGATGATTGCCCTGACCCTAAAAAGGGCAATGTGCACTTTAACTCGAGAGAAATCTCTAAGTCTAGGGTGGCTGTTTTGGATTGTAAAAAAAAAAAAAAAAAATTAAAAAAAGGATAGGGGGCAAAGTAACAAAAGGAAAGGTTGGAAAAAGTAGTGGAAGTTATTAAAGAAGAAAGAGGCTAATCAAAAAGAAAAGTTGTTATTGTAAGGAAAAAGTTCAACATAGTGCATTAGGAAGCCCGAGTCACTAATGTCATCTAGATGAATCGTCCCTTAACCTAAGCCTACATTGCAACCAGAAAAATTCCTGTTTGATTTTGAGCATGATACACTTGATTAGTCGAGATGTACATAACGGGTAAGCCTATGGTTCTCAATACCTGCATGTACAATGTACAATGTTGATTGTTAAGTGAGACTGCATATTGTTTTAAAAGTCGATAAATTATATTAAATTGGATAACTTGTGTGTATAGACTATTAATTGGAGTGAGGGGAACTTGGTGTATGAGGATATGTGATAAGGAATAGTATGCATATTGTTAAAAGTGTTGGTTGCAAAAAGTTGTCAAAGTCTTATACATGACTCATGCACCTTATGATTTGAAAAATCTTGTTGTGAAATGTGAACAGATATTTGGAAGTTAATAGTGGATGCATAATCCAATGTAGCGAGTCTAGGTCTAGGATCAGTGATTAGTTTTTCGAGGACGAACAAAGCTTTAAGTGTGAGGTAGTGATCTTAGACATATTTATATGCCTAGAATTCTAATAACGCCGTATTTAAGTTTGGTTTGAATTCAAATGTATATGTACTCAGTGTTTTTTTGAGTCATTTGTGTATTTATGAGTTAACCTGCATTATTAGTTGTATAGGGAAGCTTAATAGAAGAAACGTGCACAAAAAGGGACAAAGGAAGCAATCTGAAGATTTGAGTCAAAGGAGAACAAGGAAGAAGCTGAAGAAAATTATCCATGGCATTTGTGTGATGTTCCTGCGTCGCGGAGAGGGATGCACAATTAGGGGTCGCAAAATTAAATCGAGACAGAACACCTCGTGATGCCTCCGTGTCGCGCAGAAGTTGAAGAACTCTTGAACGAGAATCTGGAAGACATTGTGCGTCGCGCGCCTGAGTCCTAGAGGTCTTTTGACTTTTAGTATAAGTAGTTTTTTTTACTAAACATGTTTTTCTAGTTTTTGAAGAATGATAACTTTGTAGACGTTTTTCTAGTAGTTTTAGGGTTACTTCTCAATCTATTTTCCTTTTAATTAATTTGATGATTCATAACCATTGTATGATTTATGTTTTTACTATGAGTAGCTAAATACCCTAGTTCTAGGGTTGCGGCTATAGCATGAATGTAATCTTTTGAGTTTTTTATTAGGTTATTATTACTGTCATATGAATCTCTCCTATGTTCTTCTTTATGTATTTCATGCTTCATCATCATAGAAATAAATCCATTGTCCGAAGTGAACTCAGGAGTGGAAGAAGAGGATAGAACATGGAACATAGAGATCTGTTTGAACTCTAAATTGTTGGATTTGATTCGTTTCTAGTGTAAGAATATGCCCAGAAAACTCACTTTGGTCACCATACATAAACATAATTTAATGCTCGGTAATTAATCACTCTATCCGCGCTCAACGATGTAGTTAGAGTGTTAATTATCGTAGGTGACTAGAGGTAGGGAGACCGTGATCATATATCTAACAGTGTGATTCATTGATTCAATAGTTAGTAATTACCCATTTAAATGATATTAATTGCATGGTTCCTAATAAAAGTTGCAGCCCTGGATCATTATGAAGTCATTCTTTGAAATCTTAGAAACAGAATGGTACTCTTTACATTTTGTTTTAAGTAGAAGTAGAAAATACATACTCTTGAAAATTGGAATTACATTTGTGTTAAACTGCAAGTTAAAAGAATTTGTTAGTTCTAATCATAAGTCCCTATGGGTACGATACCCGGCTCTCATAAAGAGGCACTTTATTACTTGTACGATCACGTAACCTTGTGTGAGAGATATGTTTTCAACACCCCACAAGTGGTCTTAGGAGAGGTTGACCTAGACTTGTTACCCCTATATATGGTGTCTAAATGTAGAAGTCACTTGTACAAGTATTCACCCTCAAAGAAGACTCCAAACATCAATGACAAGACCTTTACAACCCACCAATCCAAATGACTAGTTTCCGAAAGTCATGGTCGTTTCATGACGTTTGACTTCTAAAATCACCAAACAAACTTAAATAGCCAGTTTTCATCATTTAAACAAGTTTCAAACCTTAAAATAACATGTGAGTCTCTAAAGTGACTTATTAGCTTCCATTAGACTCTAGCTTGTTCTTACTAGAAATTCTAGGGTATTACATTATCCCCCACTTGCGAAACATTCGTCCTCGAATTATATTTCAAACATTTCTAAAGACAAAAATATAACTTTGCACCCCATTATGCATGACTTCTATATAATTTGCATATTCAATGAAGAAAAATCTCAATTCCTAGATAAACTCATTTAATGCCATACAAGATAATAGGAACTACTTCTACCAACCCAAAATGCATCAAATTCAATATATGCTCATTCTCACGGAGGAACTAACATCTCCTAGCTAAAACATGCTCGAATTATACACATGGAGCCTAAAATGCAAATTACTTCTTATAAAGCATTTATTCAAGGAAGAAGCTTTCAACTCCAAAACTAAGGCATGCTCATAGTCAACTCGTAAAGTTTAAATACAAATCTTACTCAAATGTAGTAAAACATGAGGACACAATGCAAATAAGTCATTTCTAACGAGACCTAAGCATTTTTAATTAACATGAATATAATGAAATCATGTCAACACATAAGGCACGCAAAAAACCCACTAGATAGGCACACTATACCCCACTTAGGGGCAAACCTACTGAAACTTCTCCAAATATAAATCATGCTAAAATAACTTCAAAATCCAACATAACAAGTCATAAAAGACAAGAAATCTGGAATTTTACTAAATCATGAAAAACATACCGTAAAGGATATGAGGAGATCACTCTTGATGTTCTATGGATTGGAGAGCAGAAAACCTGTTCTTCTTTTGGGCTCCACATCCCCACTACTAGATGCAACTTTCTTAACTTCTCTCCTTGTAAATTTGCTAACACCACCCACCATCTTACATGAGCCTAGTAACTCGGACTAAACTTCTGATACTCACTATACTTCTGAACGTGAAAATATGTAGTAACCCTAGCTCATGCAAATCAAGGATACTTAACAACCTTATTTCCCCATTTGAAGAAAGCCTATGCTAACTTTTTTTAAGCATCACTAAGATTTCACATCCTTCACCCAAAGTGACTCTTAAACAATGGTGAATTACACTTCCACCCTTCTTAGAGGAGTCTATTCACTCAAACTCATCTAGGTATTACTCAAATTGCACCAATCTATAAATATACTTCAAAAACACTATCTCCCTCTTGGGAGTAAGCCCACTCAATTTTTCTAAACATATTTCATAACCTAAAGGCAACAATGAAGTATCATTCATACTAAAGACAACATCAAGGTCTATAATCTCAAATCTACCAAGTCACATAGACATAACTGCATCACAACCAACTTTTCTCCCTAAATCCTAGAAGCATAAACCCTTCTAATAACCACATCCTAAAGACCATCAGATAAAGGATAACATAAAGAGGTTATAGTTCTATGGCACAACTTGGAAAATCAAGAAGTGATATTTTTCCTAATCATCACGTAGCCTCTTATTCATAAAATGTGTCGCGACTCACACAAATGAATAAAACTCTACTTAGATGTGGTTTGAGATATCCTATGACCATACCAAAACCTTATGCTCTGATGCCAAGTGTGTCACGGCCCGAGAGAACCCCATAGTTGTAACACGGCGTACTCGACCTCGAAGAGGTATTATACAAGCCCTTAGCATTCATTAATCACATGGGAATTATAAAATATGGAAGAATTTAATACTTCAAGATAAACAATCGAAGTAATTTTCATAAATCGCAAACGGATGTCTTGTGTAACTCTTTCGTATCAAACCATCTAACTTGATATGAATAGTAGTCTTTGGAATGCATCCCATATAATGTCTGAAAAATAAAAGTAAATGACGTAAAGGTAAGTCGATGTAGTCCTCAAAGTATGAGGACTCACAAAGATCTTCAATCTTCTAAACCTTTTAAACTCTAGCCTCCAATAGCAACTCAAAGCTCCAACCATACATTTTGTTAGAATGTAGGCAACATGCATTAGTACAAAGGTACTAACTATGAAAGTGAGCATAACATCATAAGAGAATCTCAAATGGTTAGTCAATATAAGACTTAAGCATAAGAGACCATAACATCACATATGCATAAATCTCCAACATAAGCAGCATATGATATATGTCAACCTAAGACATGTAAATGAGCATAGAAGATAAGTCATAATAATATCAACATAATTAACCCTTGGTCATTTATATCATGATAACACTTTTCTCAGGTAACATCAAAAGCATAAGTGCAAAGCAAGAATAGCATCGCATAATACTACCCAAACAAAGTATCCCTTTTTGGTCATCTTAATCATAGTCTACCTACATGGTCAACTGTAAAGCTTCGCTATGGCATAAGGGAACCATACTCCTAATTAAACCCAAGATACACTTGTGCAATGCATGAAAGATGTTTCATACTACCCTTCACACTAAGCAAAGCCTTGAAGTCATCCTAGTCATATTCACCCTACTTTTGACCTCGTTATTAACTTTACTTTCTCAACTATGGAATCTCTCACCTTTAGTCAACTATAACTTGGAAAGGAAACTCTAGTCTAATCCTATCTCAAGGCCTCTCTTTAGTTACCCTACGTCATACTTTGTGCAATGCACTTATAGCATCCCATAATACTAATCTTTCTAAGTATTACTTTTAGGTCGTATTACTAGTACTTCTTTGTTTGGGACCTAGTTCGTACCTTTATCTGTAGAACCCTATGAGGTACTCTATCTCAAGCAGATCTTAGTTAATTATTATGTTGAACCCTAAGAGATACTTCTCTAAGTATGTCTAAGTTCCTTATTCACATAGACTCTATCAGATACTTCTTTTAGTATGTCTAAGTCCATATAAAGTCATGAACACTATGAGATACCACTTTCGGTATGTCTAATTTCATATACACTCATGAACACTATGAGATACAACTTTTAGTATGTGTATGTTCATCTACACTCATGAACATTCTGAGATACTACTTTTTTATGTCTATGTTCATCTAGACTCATGAACACTATGAGTTACTTCATTAAGTAAGTCCTAGTTCATTATACTTTGAATACTATGATTTACTTTATTAAGTAAGTCTTAGTTCATTATACTTTGAACACTATGATATGCTTCTCAAGCATGTTTTAGTTCATAGAATATGGAGACCTCTACTAGGAAACCTTTACTCATCTATGTGATGATCCCGTCTCATGAGACCTGACATTGGGAAAACAAACAGTTTACTATGTAAGACTCCCCCGTTAAACTTGGATAATCCTCACATATACTAACTTTGAATCTCCCTTTTTCTTGGTGTCCAGACCCTATCTCGTGTGACACTACTTCTCATTGGCATATCCACTTGGAGTTAAGCATTTACTCCAAGTTTTACTTTTTAAGCCTTGCTCAACACTTATCTCTCATGGAAGGATGTCTTTGACAACCTATCCATGCTTAAGTGATTCTATCACTTTGATCTAACAAGCATTCCTAAGGTTGGTTAGATTAGTATAGGTCCTTAACCACAATCCAATCTATTAGACTTCTATTATATTTTAGAATTTACTCTCAATGCCTTAGCATCACTAGGTAATCATATTAGCTCAACCCTTAATCCCTAACCATCATGATCACAAACCCTAATCTCAAGCTTTCTTTCTTAATCTCTTCTTTATATCTAGATTTCATGGTAAGTTGATCACGTCTGTCATTTCTACGTGATTCAAGTCTTAATTGATCATAAATGTTCAATAATAACACTATAACCCAAGATACTTCCTATTCAATCAAGTTTAGGTCAGTTCATATTTAGATGATCCTAACTATGATCAATTATTATTAAAGACAATTGAAATAAGAATATCAATTTAGAACCTTCAACCTTGCCTCTAATGGCCTAAACCCAAAATGATCACCTTCATCAACTTATATTAGGGTTCATCAAATAATTCACATGAAAACATCATATAGTCATCATATAAACATAATTCAGACATAATTGAATGCTATCCACTACTTTGGAATCATAATCAAGCTCTACCCACAATGTAATCAATCATAGCTAGATTGGGGTATTTTGGATTTACAATTGAGAGATATCTATTTGGGCTCCATGGATGGAAGAACTCATGGATGAAGGAGCTTCACATACCTTTGATCAATGTCTTAGACTAAGCTTGAATAGTTGGCTAATTCAACCTAGTTGCTGCCTCCCTTATTCTCTTCTTCTTCTTCAATTCTAGAGAAGGAAATTTTGGCAAGAGTTTTGGGATCTTAAGGTGAGTTAGTTTGAATGGTTAGTTTAGGGTTAAATTAGCCTTATATCGGTGGGTAAATAAACTATTAACCGACCCACATTAACCCCTAACTAATAACTAACCCAACCTCTAACTCCTAACTTAACTGAAAAATGCTGAAAACTTGCAGCATCTATGGTTTGGTCACTTACGGGCCGTAGCTTGAACTACCATCCGTACTTTGGTCTCGTAGTTGGGGACTGACAGTGGTTCACGATTTCGGGCATAACATTTTACTCCAAGATCAGAACTAGGCAAACTCGGTGGCATTTGAAAGAGGACTGAGAGATCTTTAATTGGATAGGTAATGGATAACCTAATTCGTATTGAGGTATGATATATGACCATTTGAAGTTTATTCTCAACTTAAAAAAAACTAGCAGCATCTATAGCCATCCACCTGCGGACCGTAGTTGGAGTTACTGACCGTATATGACCTCGTTAGTTTGGGTCAGCCACTCTAAATGTTGAAGGCTCTTTCAAAACATAAGTATGTACTTATGCCCTTTACCTACGGATCGTCAACCCACCTACTAGACTTAAAGGGCTATTTGTAGGTCACACTAAAAAAGCTGTTGATTTGTTTTCTAGACAGTTTTGCGGTCCTCTTTTAGGACCCCTCAAGTGGTCTTAGGAGAGTTTTACCTGGAAGTTTTAACCCTATACATGGTGTTCTAAATGTAGAAGTCACTTCTACAACTTTTAACCGTCAAAAAAGACTCCAAACTTCAACACAAGGCCCTTACAACTTACTAGTCCAAATGACTAGATGTCACGACTGAAATCTAGACCCCAGACAAGACCGACGTCGTTGACCTCTCAGAGGTTGCAGACAAGCCTACTTACGTCATTCTTACTTTACATAGGTTAATTTTAGCGAAAAATTTGAAACTTTTTGTTTCTAAATATTTCTTACTAAACATTTCTAATACATTCGTAATTTGTTCACCATCAACCATCTAACATTAAGAGATAATCAAATGAAAGGAATAGTTTAATAAATCTTAATTGTATAATTGCCAAAAGGGTCCAATACAAAGTCTGAATCAAAACAGGAAAGAAACGCTAGTGGAACATGCTCCACTAGCTCAACTCTAAATCTAAGCTGGAATGTAAAACAATAGCATCCTCGAAAGCATGAGGACCTACCAAACTCCGGATGAATGCTGACGTCCGGATAGCTGCAACAATGATCCTGTAGCTCTATCACCCACCTGTGCCTGCACCTAAAATGTTATAGATGTATAGGGTTAGTACACACTTGTACTAAGTATGGGTATATGCAAGCACACACCAAGGACATGCATGAGAAAGAATAGCTCTTTCCTAACAACATGATTTTTGGAAGTCAAGTCAGTGGACTTGCCAAATTGAGATTAGGAGGTTCCCAAATTTGGATTAGAAAAGTCAATGAGCTTTCCAAATTTGGATTAGGATAGTCAGTGAGCTTTCCAGATTAGGAATAGGAAGCTTATGCCATGAGAATAACATACATCATCATACTTTTCACATTTGCAAACAGCACATAACATTTACACGTAGCACATATCATATAGCTTACAACACACTTTGTATGTAGCACATAACTCCTTTAATATCATTCATTCATATGCCATGAGACCTCGAATCATGGACTTAACATTAAGACATACCAGAAATGAGGGCTCAACAGATGGGACCTCAACTAGAGAGTATTCATTACCAAACACAGAGTCTGCTTCGTTCATTCATACGTACTCCATTTCATTTCGTTCATAGGCCAGTGTAAACACCAGCTATACCTAGGATGTAGTTTAAGATTTTCATTAGGTTCGTTGTGCAATGACCAAGAATGACCTAATGTCATTACTTGAATCTAACTCACCTTTTGATTATCCTATTCTAACACCTTTGGTATCATTCATTTCATTATGTGCTTCATTTGAGGCTGGCCTCATTCATTCATTGAGAACTTTAACTTTAACCGACATAGATCATGTGAGCATCATGAAATCCAGTGTCTCCCCCACACCGAAAAGAGGTGGAATCACCGGCCAAGGTGACCCAAAACATGCTAGCGTACATGGGAATTTAACCCCGCCAGATCCCTATATTGGCAGTATAGGTTCGAAGACCAGGAGATATAAGGAGACCCATACCCGGCAAGCCAGACAGTCTCATCTCATGAGAGTTACGTGAACCTCCGCCCTTCCCAAAAGAAGGCATCACCGCTCATAGCTAGTCTATCGGTGCTCAGTATAAAGTTCCATTACATTCAACTCATACGTCATGGAAGCTGGCTTCTAGTATGAGGACATCATAGCTCAATAGATGATTTCTCATCTCATCATTAGTATTAAGTGTGTTAATCTCAATACTTTTATTAGAGTGTTCATAGAGACTGGTCTCTTCATTAACTTTACACTCTCATAGGTGAGTACGTTTTGGTAACAATTACTTAGGCTCATTTGAGATTGTTCTCATCTTTTACATTAGCCTCATATCATGTTGTCACCACATTCATTAACATTAGCACAATTGCTCTTCATAATTACTCACCCCATTTTACGTGAAAGTTCATTTCATCATATGCCATGTACATGGCCATTTGCGTATTTCACGCTCTTACTTAACCCTTATAGGGTTTCTTCGTTTCTTTACATACATCTTAGGTTCACTTATTTTTAAGCGTATGCTAGACTTAGGGTCTATACATACAAGCCATGAGGCTTCATTCATAGTTCGTTAAGTGACTCAAATCTTCCTAAGATTATGTAGTACAAGACTTATGTATCTTGTATATATGCCAAGATCTCGATTTTGATCTAAGTAGGTGGCATTATTCTTGAACATTTAATTCACGTATGACTTATGTATCAATACGGAAATTTGGGCAAGGGAACCCAAGTTCGAATCCCTTGGACAATACTTACATTTTTCCTTGAATTTATTTTTAGTCTTCATGATATTGGGACCCTAGGTCGAACCCCAACATCAACATTTCTTTTTAGTTCCTTTTCTCTAGAACTTCTCTCCTTTGGCCAAGGGGTTGTGGGTTCGAACCCCCACAACCCCCTCTTATTTTCCCATTTATTTTCCTTGTCCATTTCGGCTTAACCAGGAGGTTGTGGGATCAAACCCCCACAGCCTCTCTTTATTTATTTTTTCTTTATTTCGCTTGGGACTTAGAGGTTGTGGGTTTGAACCCCCACAGCCTCCTTATTTTCATTTTCATTTAAAAGTTAACTACTTAAGTGTTGGCAGTGAGGTTGTGGGATCGAGCCCCCACAGCCTCACTTTATTTTCTTTTTAATTTCCCTCTTTGTCTCCTCCTTCAGCCAAGAGGTGGTGGGTTCGAATCCCACTCCTCCCATTATTTTTATTAATTTAAAATTTCCATCTTACTCTCTTATTTGACCGAGAGGTTGTGGGTTCGAATCCCACACCTCTCATTTTTTTTTCCAGCTTTCATGTAGTGAGGTCTTGGGTTCAATCCCCACTGACCTCACATATTTTAAATATATTTTTAAACCTCTCAACCTTAAGTATTCTGGCCAAAAATTCCATCACCAAGTGCTGGAAATTTTATTAAATTTTCTAGCCTTTATTTAACAACATTCATACGTTTGTTTTGAGGTACTTTCACGATTCGTTTAACACATTCTTAGGTGTAGATTCATTGTTGTTTTAGCTTAGATTTTTCCACTTATGATCAGCCACCTTACACTTCATTTAACATCACAATTTACACACCTTATGCACAATAATTCCAATCATCAAACAAGCCATTTTAAGACTTCAAAACGGAGAACAACAACAAACATTTTACACATTGCACCACATCATTTTCGGTTGACATCATTGAACATGCTTGCTATTTCCAAACATAAAATCACAAGTAACATCATATTTTACACTTATCTACCAGTAACCATACCAACAACATGATTTCTAAACTAATTTAGATTGAAATCGGAAGGAGACTAGGGACAAGGAGTTCAACATTCAAGGGGACAGCCCTAGTTTCATATGTCGACTTTTGTTGAAAGAAATTCCTCTTGGAGAAAGGATTCCAAGAGAGAAAACTCATACCTTGTTGTAGCTTTCCACACCTTCCAAGTTCTGCCAAACTCCTACCCTAAACCGTCAACACAAACCCGTCGAGAAGATGATGCAAAGTTTTCGTTTCTTAAGTTAGCTTGCTTGCTTGTATATTTTTTTTTTTGTAAGTTCATTGAGTTTAGAGAACTTTTGATTGCTTTCTAATGTTTTTATCTTCTGTTTTTGCAGCCAAGAAAAATAATTTGGATGAGAGAGAGATATTTAGGCTTGAGGGAGAGAGAGAGTGTGAGATAGTGCATCTTAAAACTAGGATAGTTGGCAAGACTTAGTCAATTTAAAAAAAACATTAATTAATAAGTAAATAAATAATAAATAATAATAAAATCTGATTTTCCTTTTACATCAGCCAATAATTATAAATTTCTTAAATTAATTCACCAATAATAAAAAAAATCATATTAAATCCTTGCTCCCACCTAGGTTCGAACCCGGGTGGAGCAAGACTTCATTTCAAGAGACCAATTTCGGCTCTCTCTCCCCAAATTGCCCCTCCACTTTATTAAATAATTAATTAATTATATATTTAGTGTAATTACGATATTATCCCTAGCCTGGTAAAAGATCATTTTACCCTTAGACCCTCAAAACTTAAAATTTCTTCTTTTTAAGTCCGGTAAAGACTCCTTCGATTAAATCATCATTTTCGAGAGCCTTACTTGGTTGGTTCCAACCTTTACAAGCTCAACTAACTCCCCACGTTAGTTGGCTTGGTCGTAGTAAGGGTTCTGAGGTCTGGTTCTACGCATATCAATCCGTGTGAACCTTGGTCTAATCGCAAGCATTCTTGACACCTTAAACATTTAGCTTATTCATTTTTTTAGGGTTGTTACATTATCTCCCCCTTAGGAACATTCGTCCCCGAATGACACTACTCTTTACTAATAATAAGTATGTCATCTATAGAACGTACACATACGTAGGTACTTCAATACTTCCATGGGTGAATATCTGATTCACATCTTAACATTATGGTACACATCCTTGAAACCTACTAGTAGCTTCACATTAATAGACTAAGGAATTCTTCCCTAAACTAGTCTCATCAAAGCATACAACATAAGTCAACATAAAAGTCATATAAATCAGCAACCAACATGATGACTTCAAACATATTAACCTCATACTAGGGCTTAAACACCATACACAGTCAAATATATGAAAGGCTAATTAAGGTTACGCACCCGAGGCTTCATCAGAAGTGCCTTCCTCTGCACCCCTAGATTTGAGTGCGAAGAATCGTTGCCTCCTTGGAGCCTCTTCATTTGGGCCATTAGTCTGAACTGTCTCCTTCCCTCCTCGGACAATCCTTCACCATGTGTCCCGGTTTTCCACAGCTGTAACAAGAGTTAGAGCCCATCATACACTCTCCTCTATGCTGTCTGCCACACTTCCTGCAAGGTTGCCTTTCCTTAGGTGTATATACTGCCTTGTTTCTCTTATCTCTGGACTCGGAATCCTTATCATAGATACCACTGGATGAACTTGGCTCCCTTTGGTGGGAGAGTCCCTTCTTAAACCTTGGCTGCTCACGGACGCCAAAGTTGTTTCTGTGGCCTCCGTGGCTGGGACATGCCTGATCTTGAGGCCTAGGCCTCCTAACATCACGAATACCCCTCTTTCTACGGCTGTCCTCCACCTACTGTACATGCACCATCAACCTGGAAAGGTCCATATTATCATGGAGCATCGCAGACCGACATTCCTCCTCCAGGTCTCCATTGATTCCTGTGAGGAACCTACTCATTTCATCCCTGCTGTTCGAAACCAGGGAAGTAGCACACCTGGATAATTCAACAAGCCTCAGTACTCTCCTCAATCTTGCTATTAAATACTAAGGAAAGTAATATACCTGGATAGCTTAACAAACTTCAGGGAATACTCCCTGACTGTCATGGATCCTTGTTTAAGGTTGATGAACTCTTCAACCTTGGCTCCCAAGTGACTGGCACTCCACCTAAGACACGGCTATCTTGCCACATCTTGTACCAAGTCTGTGTAACATCCTTGAGCTGATAGGAAGCCAGCTCAGCCTTCTCAATATCAGTGGCCCCCATAGCCACCAGGATCTTATGCACCTCAACTACAAACTCTTGAGGATCCTTCGATGTCTTAGCCCTTGTGAATATGGGAGGGTTCATCCTCGTGAAATCTCTTAGTCTGTCAGCCATGCTGCGAACCGGTGGGTTCTCCCTCTGAACATCCTGCCAGTTGACTTGGGCAGTCATAGCTTGAGCCTGCATCGTGATGGTCTGTGCCATCTGGGCCAAAGATGCCCTCACCTCAGCATCGGTCAACCCAGCTGGATTAAACGGCATGGCCACTCCTTTAGCAGGGGCCTGGGGTGGAACTCGATTGCCCCCAGCAGCTGCCCCCTCATCCTATGACCAATAGCCCTCCTAGGATTCATTCTCTGAAAAATAACAAGGGTTGATGTTAGACACGCTCATAACACCAAGAACTCAAACATTAGGAAAAGCACGATAAGACACTACAACATTTTATGTCTACAACCACCCTAGAAAAGTGTGGCATAAACTATGAAAAAGTGTGGCCTTTGATAAAAGGCTACACTTTTTGACTTTAAGCCACGCTTTTGCAGCTACGCTTAAAAGTGTTGCCTTATCAGCTACACTTTTAAGCGTGGCAACACTTTTAAGCGTAGCCTTAAAGGCAAAAAGACCACGCTTTGGAGCTACGCTTAAAAGTGTTGCCTTACCAGCTACACTTTTAAGCGTGGCCTTTGCCACCATATTGCCCACAATTATGAAGTGTTGCCTTTATATCTCATCTAGAGCAACACTTATAAAGTGTAACTTTATATCTCATCTACAACAACACTTATAATGCGTAACTTTAACATTTGACGTCAACATCAAAACTTTTGAATTGCATATATTTAATATATAATAACATAATTAAATATAACTGACTAAAGCACAAAATTAACTAACAATTATATTGAAGCTATAATTTCAAATAAACTTCGAGAAACATGTCTTGTACAACAAATATATTAGAAAGTGATTGCATATATATATCTAATATAAATAAACTCTAAAAAACCAATTTCATTCAAACCTATATGACAATAGTACAAAAACTTTTCATCGTTAACTAAAACAGATCGAGTTTTCTTCTGGACACAATTTAAATTCAATTACCAAAATTTTCCTGCATATTCAAAATAAAATTATAAGTTAGTGAACTAAATGTGGAAGTGCATACTTAAAGAGTTTTCACTGTAAGCCAACAAATGCAAATATTATGCAAATCATATATATATAACATGCATCTGGGAAGGAATAATGATTTATTTCACACACAAAAATGTTCTGCAACACTTGTTCAGTATATTAAACAACATAGGTATGAGGCAAAACTTAACAAAAAATAGAAGGAACTTCTCACTTGACGCCACATCCCCATGTCTCAGAATCAGAAACAACACAAAGTTCTATGCTCTAAAACACTACATCAAAAGTAAAACAACATCCGAGAACTCTCTTACACCATCCGACCCATATTCTCTCTAGCAAGGAAGATATGTACTTGTGGTTCTAGCTTGAGTGTTTGACAGACACTTACAAACGCTCACTCTGAGTGGGTCACTGATTTACATAGCAAAAACTTAAGATAAAACCCATAAATTTGATCCCTTGATATACCATTACTTTCTCCCAAGTTTTTTTTGTTCATGTGTAGCAAAACATAAAAGATGTAACTTACCAAAATTGTTAGAAAAAAACAAGGAAAACCATAGTAGTGAACTAAGTTAATGATTTTATTCAAATAGGGAGAAGAAATTATGTAGCTCAGTACAGACAATGGTAAGGGGACAGGATATCTGACAACCAATGTAGGAGTACAGAGAAGAGGAACATCTAGTGAACACAATTATACCTATTTACCGAATAGGACAGAACCATTAATATGATCAACTTTAATGGCTACAAAATTATTTCTAACAGCATCAACAGAATTCTTCTCAATAGCAGCTAACTCTATGAATGGAATCATCTTAAACATGTTACCAATCAGGATTGTCTAGTACACCTGAGATACCTTCAAATATAAAAAGAAGCAAAATAACCACAATCTAAGTTACTTATAATGTAAGAAAAAATTTCAAATAATTAAGGACACCAAAGTTAAACACGAGAACCTGCTAGAGCAACCTCAGAGTTTCAAGCTTTTCCAAGGCTGGAACATACTGGGACAGTTGCACTTTTGGAATTGAAGCAGCCGAAGATAGCTTACCCCCAAGCTCCGAGATTTTGTTCAACAAGGGTTGAACTTTCAGTTCCATATCCAAAGGAACACTAGAACATTTTAGGCCAATGGCCACCCAATGTATAATATATATAAATCTATTAATAGTTTTCCCATGTCTGACCAACTTCTAATACGTTACTGAAAAGGAAGGCATGAAAATCTTCTATATAATGAGGAGCAAAAGTAAGTACCTTTCTGAAGTATCTTCCGAAAGGCTTTTGGAATGTAAAAGACATTAGCAAGTTCCCAACATAAAACAATCTACCTTCATAATGTACCCTGTTAACTCCGAAACTAGTATCAGTAACCCTACGAAGATCCAAAAAAGATAATTAAATAATAAACATTGCCAAACAAATTATTTTTCTTGATCATATCTTTATATAACATGTCATATAAAAAAATCATTTGTGATGCACGATATACCACAACAAGGTTAGCAGAACCATGCATCCCAAACCGGAAACATATATGTCATGTCTTCTTTTTTCAATAACAAGTTCACACATTTTCTTTTCACATCTTCTCTTTTTTTTACCTTACTCTATTTCGTTGTTTATCTCAAACTCACACTATTAGTTCAAGACTCCAAACACAAAATTGCAAACTACTAACAAATATACAAAAGAAAAAAAAATGCAGACTACTAACAGAGAATGTGGAATGCAAGGACGTTTGATGAACCTGATTATGAGCAGGTTATGAAAAGGAAGAACAAGATTTCAAAAAGAAAAACCAAAGGAATGTTTTTATCCAAATATGAATAACTTTAGTTGGTACAAACCTGTTACATAGATGATTTCACATTGAGATGCAGATGTAACAGGTAAACGTTTGTTTTAGAGGAACAGTAGGTTGCGGTGGATTTATACGTAAACAATCCCAGTCAGGGTGTGTAAAATGGACAGAAGCATGATTTTGGGAAAGAGCATGCATTCGAGCAGAGTATTCTAATCGGCGTCGTGCCAGAAAGAACTGCCTTTTATCAGGTGACATTTTTTGGTAAAATTTTTTGGCTTTTATGATTTTTGGCTTCCTTTTTCATAGTACCCATTTGTTCTGGTAGGATTGCATTCATGTTCCGTTTGGTGGCAGATTTCGGCAGAAAAATATTAAGCAGAGTTCTTTTGTTGAAGGTAATATGTTAGTGTTCAATTAGGGTCAATGTACACAGAATTACATAGTACAATGTAGACTAAAGAACACAAAAAAAAAAGTAATAGAAGTAAAACACTTTAGAGCGAATCAATGCAGAAACTTACGTTTGTCAGTGAAAATTTTGTTCTCTATTTTGTCAGCTGGAGAAGTCTAAGTTCAAAAGTCCTACAGGAGGTGTAGCAAGTATGCACTGTATAGGTTAAATATATGTAAAATCGAAGAGTCAAATGAAGATTTTATTCTTAAGTCCACTATAATTTACTAAAAGGTCAAATGACAGCTTACTAAGAGTAGAAAGTATGTTAAAACGCACAAGTGCTAAAAGCACAAATAAAAGGTGTATGCCAAGGACAACATATATGTGGTTGAGACATTGGGTAAACTTGTTGAATATTCTGACAATTTCCCAAGTTATCTGTCTCTGTGGTATAGAAGACTTCGAAAAAGAAGAGTTTGTCGTTGTTTCAGCTAAACTACTGTAGTTTATTCTACATATTAAGAAGATGTTCTTTCCCGCTGAATGATATGTTATTCACCTATCGACTACACTCTTTGTTGTGGACATCAATAACGTAGAAGTCAACAAAGAGGAGGATATAAACAGGAGTTTTCCTTTAATTTGACACAACATATATATTTTCATACTAACTAAGCTGATTAACGTAAAAATTGCTCTTTTCATACACCATAAGGTAATAAATTAGAGGAGAAGATGAAATAGTATTCTAAAAAAAATTCACACGTCCATGGCAAAATAAACTAGGAAAATTTCTGAAATATATGACAAATCTCTTTTATACTAAAGAGTTGAGACAGGAGACATAAACAAAAGGTAAAATATAAGGCTTAATACAACATTGACAAAACCATAAATCAACAAAACAAAGACACAAAAATACACATCAGTAGAGTTTGTCTAAATACAAAGTAAATTTTCAACCCAAAGAGAAGAAAATGAGCAAAGCAGAGACAGGGAGCATACCTTACTTATCTTGGAAGATCGACTTTCGAAACAGTGTAATTGTTGTTTTCCCAAGGAAATGTAGAGAGTCTTTGAACATTAACAGAAGATGTAGAAGAAGAAACAAACAACACGTGACAGCTGCGGATGGAGGTGCTAAATATGTGTCAACACAAGAGACCCTTTCTTAAGAATGAAGCTAACGCAAAATGAAGAAAGGACATGCGTGAGTTATTGCTACATTTAAACTACACGGATAACGAAAAGACAAACAACTGGAATTTTCTAATAGGTCTGATTAGAAGTAAAATCACATAACTATCACTGGTGGTTTGAAGAAACCACCACCTATTAAGAATGATATTGTGTAGTTCTTAATTCCTGCATCTATCAGAAAACTTTGTCTTTAGATTTAAAAATTGTTTTATAGTCGGAGCACCAATAAATTATAGTTATGCTAGAGCTTTGCCTCATCTTACTAATATGCTGAAGAGGCACAAAGATACTTAGAACTCTCGAGAAGTCAATGGTGTCATTCAATGGGTAGTTGCTGCAGTCACAAATCTTCTTAATGAAAACAGTAGCATCATAACTCGTATTAAGTTAGTTTATTCGTATATGAAAACATGGCTATTGTTGCATCTGCGAAAATGGAAAAATATAACAATGAAAGAACAACATGGATTTAGTATTTAGATAAAATACCAACCTATTATGTTGTTATTTTCCCATTCTATCTTAAAGGGCATATTACTGTTACCTTTTAAAAGCCTATTTGACTTTGTTAGCATATAATAGCTACTGCCTAAAAATAGTTGCGAATTATCCCGCTAATAGTATAAATTGAGCATCATGGTGGTCAGTACTTACCGGAAATGTCTGTTTCTTAGCCATGTCCACCAAGTCCTTTCCTCTTCTTTAAGAAAATTCAACAACATATATAACCCCTTCGTGCAAAGAAATAATCCCTAATAAAAAAAACCAACACTACCATCAATACTAAATATGAATTAATTCACATACATAGATACTTACTGGACCAACAAGGTTTGAGACATGAGATAATGCAGTCTCTGAAACAGCACCCAGGTAAAGGTCACGATTACCTGGTTTCTGTTACAAATTCAACTTGAAAATAAATGTACTATTCTCAAAACAAAGAAACCAATTTTAAAGCTCATGAATTGACAGGAGACAAACTTAGAATCTAGATATCATCAACTCATCTGAGAATTGCAACTGCTAACAAAGAACGAAAAGGATTTAACACTTTGTGTTCAACCTTTTTTCCATCTTCATTATAAGATAGATAAGTTAATAATCTTACAAATTAAAGAAAATCTTGTATTGGATTAATTATGAGAGGTAGAAGTTAATAAGTTTATACTTTAGACACATCAAGGATGATAATCGGTACAGAATAGAATAGTAGCATACAAGATGGAACAAGAGATTCATTATAGTTCAAAATGTCTTGTTAAATAGAGAACGAGTAAGAACAAGAACAATATGATCAAATTAGCTAGACTTGCATTCAAATACATTAAGACAAGTTGCATGTAATTTATATGAACAAAACCTTACTTTTGCATTTACTTAATAACCAAATTTCAAACACTAACTTATGAACATCAAAGAAAGACTCAACCTTGCAAGAATTTGGTACCAAGAGTCATAAAAAACACTCACACAACAAAAGGACAGTAAAAAATCTTACACAGAGAAAAAGAAAGGTTATAACCTGAATAGAGATTATCTTTTTATCGTAGACAGCTTCACCATGTACCAAATTTTTAGTGAAAAGATCATCTTCCTGCCCTTAGCAATGATCACTCCTCCATTTCTATGTGGCTCTACCAGACCTTACTACCACCCTTAGCAATGAACACCCCTCCATTGCAAAAGAGAACAAGTAAACAATAGCTACGCTTCATGATTAAGACAAATGACAACCTATTATGTTGTTGTTTCCCCTTCTTTTTACACATATTACATTGTTGGAATGAATTTTCCTTATCGTTATATTATTCTGAGTAAGGCATGTCTAATTCAGAACTGTCCAGGTGAATATCAAAACGTATGTGGGAAATACAACTATGAACTAGACTCTCTGAAATCAACAAAAATCGTATCTGCAGACACAAGAATATGAAAACCCTAAAGCTAATTTAGACTTTCAAATATAAAATTTCAAACATGATAAACCCTATTTAAACAAAATGTGATGAAGCTTTAAGACTTCATCTTCTCAAGTGAAGCATTTTAGTTAGGAGTGTTCATCTGAGGCCTAACCTTCAGCTCTTCAACAAAAAATTGTGAAATCGTGTTCTTCAACTTTTCAATGTGAAATCGTGATAACTGTGAGAATGTTTGATGGAAATCGTGCTCTTCAGACTTAGTTTGCAGAGAAAATCGTGTTCTTCACATGGACGAACTGTTTTTCTGATTTGGGGAAAAATATACTGTGAATGTTGTATGACTTACCTGATAACCTTCAGCGATTCATCGATTCAGTGAGAAGTTCTTCATTGATTTAGCAAGCAGTTCTTCAATGATTCAACGTGTTGTTCCAAGATTCAGTGAAAAAGTTTGCCGGAGAGAAAAGCTCAACTCGATTTTGGGGACGGGGAAAAGCAATTTTTTATGGTTTATTACAATTTTTTTGCTTAATAAAAATGAGAGGAATAGTTAAAAAGGTTGGAGGGAATATAGTGAAAATCATAAAGGCCACACTTGTAATGTGAGGTTTTTAAAATTAATAAAAATAGAACACTTTAAAAGTGTGGTCATATACGTAAATAGTTGTTGCCAATTATATTATACTTTAACAACATTTATAAAGTGTAACTTATGTCATTGAGGAGTACACTTTACAAGTGTTGCCAATATTATCGTAGCCAAAAGTCAAAAACTTGAACTACGCTTTAAAAGTGTTGCCAATACTATTTTTAGCAACACTTTACAAGTGTTGTCCGAATTTAGTGTGGCCGTAGACCTAAAATGGTGTAGTGAGATTAGAAGAAGGGAAATTTTCCTACGCATCATGCAGTCTCTAATTCAGGATAGTGGTGCACTTCACTACCATGACTTAGAAACTACTCAATGTGGTTGATGTGAACTCATTATTCTCGGAATTTAACCTAGTGCTCTGATACCAACTTTGTCACGACTTGAATCTAGACCCATGACGAGACCGACGTCGTTGACCTCTGAGAGGTCGCAGACAAGCCTACTTACGTCATTCTTACTTTACATAGGTTAATTTTAGCGAAAAATTTGAAACTTTTTGTTTCTAAATATTTCTTACTAAACATTTCTAATACATTCGTAATTTGTTCACCATCATCTTAATTATATAATTGCCAAAATGGTCCAATACAAAGTCTGAATCAAAACAGGAAAGAAACGCTAGTGGAACATGCTCCACTAGCTCAACTCTAAAACTAAGCTGGAATGTAAAACAATAGCATCCTCAAAAGCATGAGGACCTACCAAACTCCGGATGAATGCTGACGTCTGGATAGCTGCAACAATGATCCTGTAGCTCTATCGCCCACCTGTGCCTGCACCTAAAATGTTATAGATGTATAGGGTTAGTACACACTTGTACTAAGTATAGGTATATGCAAGCACACACCAAGGACATGCATGAGAAAGAATAGCTCTTTCCTAACGACATGATTTTTGGAAGTCAAGTCGGTGGACTTGCCAAATTGAGATTAGGAGGTTCCCAAATTTGGATTAGAAAAGTCAATGAGCTTTCCAAATTTGGATTAGGAAAGTCAGTGAGCTTTCCAGATTAGGAATAGGAAGCTTATGCCATGAGAATAACATACATCATCATACTTTTCACATTTACAAACAGCACATAACATTTACACGTAGCACATATCATATAGCTTACAACACACTTTGTATGTAGCATATAACTCCTTTAATATCATTCATTCATATGCCATGAGACCTCGAATCATGGACTTAACATTAAGACATCCCAGAAATGAGGGCTCAACAGATGGGACCTCAACTAGAGAGTTTTCATTACCAAACATAGAGTCTGCTTCGTTCATTCTTAGGTACTCCATTTCATTTCATTCATAGGCCAGTGTAAACACCAGCTATACCTAGGATGTAGTTTAAGACTTTCATTAGGTTCGTTGTGCAATGACCAAGAATGACCTAATGTCATTACTTGAATCTAACTCACCTTTTGATTATCCTATTCTAACACCTTTGGTATCATTCATTTCATTATGTGCTTCATTTGAGGCTGGCCTCATTCATTCATTGGGAACTTTAACTTTAACCGACATAGATCATGTGAGCATAATGAAATCCAGTGTCTCCCCCACACCGAAAAGAGGTGGAATCACCGGCCAAGGTGACCTAAAACATGCTAGCGTACATGGGAATTTAACCCCGCCTGATCCCTATATTGGAAGTATAGGTTCGAAGACCAGGAGATATAAGGAGACCCATACCCGGCAAGCCGGACAGTCTCATCTCATGAGAGTTACATGAACCTCCGCCCTTCCCGAAAGAAGGCATCACCGCTCATAGCTAGTCTATCGGTGCTCAGTATAAAGTTCCATTACATTCAACTCATACGTCATGGAAGTTGGCTTCTAGAGTGAGGACATCATAGCTCAATAGATGATTTCTCATCTCATCATTAGTATTAAGTGTGTTAATCTCAATACTTTTATTAGAGTGTTCATAGAGACTGGTCTCTTCATTAACTTTACACTCTCATAGGTGAGTACGTTTTGGGAACAATTACTTAGGCTCATTTGAGATTGTTCTCATCTTTTACATTAGCCTCATATCATGTTGTCACCACATTCATTAACATTAGCACAATTGCTCTTCATAATTACTCACCCCATTTTACGTGAAAGTTCATTTCATCATATGCCATGTACTTGGCCATTTGCGTATTTCACGCTCTTACTTAACCCTTCTAGGGTTTCTTCGTTTCTTTACATACATCTTAGGTTCACTTATTTTTAATCGTATGCTAGACTTATGGGTCTATACATACAAGCCATGAGGCTTCATTCATAGTTCGTTAAGTGACTCATATCTTCCTAAGATTATGTAGTACAAGACTTATGTATCTTGTATATATGCCAAGATCTCGATTTCGATCTAAGTAGGTGGCATTATTCTTGAACATTTAATTCACGTATGACTTATGTATCAATACGGAAATTTGGGCAAGGGAACCCAAGTTCGAATCCCTTGGACAATACTTACATTTTTCCTTGACTTTATTTTTAGTCTTCATGATATTGGGACCCTAGGTCGAACCCCAACATCAACATTTCTTTTTAGTTCCTTTTCTCTAGAACTTCTCTCCTTTGGCCGAGGGGTTGTGGGTTCGAACCCCCACAGCCCCCTCTTATTTTCCCATTTATTTTCCTTGTCCATTTCGGCTTAACCAGGAGGTTGTGGGATCAAACCCCCACAGCCTCTCTTTATTTATTTTTTCTTTATTTCGCTTGGGACTTAGAGGTTGTGGGTTCGAACCCCCACAGCCTCCTTATTTTCATTTTCATTTAAAAGTTAACTACTTAAGTGTTGGCAGTGAGGTTGTGGGATCGATCCCCCACAGCCTCACTTTATTTTCTTTTTAATTTCCCTCTTTGTCTCCTCCTTCAGCCAAGAGGTGGTGGGTTCGAATCCCACTCCTCCCATTATTTTTATTAATTTAAAATTTCCATCTTACTCTCTTATTTGACCGAGAGGTTGTGGGTTCGAATCCCACACCTCTCATATCTTTTTTCCAGCTTTCATGTAGTGAGGTCTTGGGTTCAATCCCCACTGACCTCACATATTTTAAATATATTTTTAAACCTCTCAACCTTAAGTATTCTGGCCGAAAATTCCATCACCAAGTGTTGGAAATTTTATTAAATTTTCTAGCCTTTATTTAACAACATTCATACGTTTGTTTTGAGGTACTTTCACGATTCGTTTAACACATTCTTAGGTGTAGATTCATTGTTGTTTTAGCTTAGATTTTTGCACTTATGATCAGCCACCTTACACTTCATTTAACATCACAATTTAAACACCTTATGCACAATAATTCCAATCATCAAACAAGCCATTTTAAGACTTCAAAACGGAGAACAACAACAAACATTTTACATATTGCACCACATCATTTTCAGTTGACATTATTGAACATGCTTGCTATTTACAAACATAAAATCACAAGGAACATCATATTTTACACTTATCTACCAGTAACCATACCAACAACATGATTTCTAAACTAATTTAGATTGAAATCGGAAGGAGACTAGGGACAAGGAGTTCAACATTCAAAGGGACAGACCTAGTTTCATATGTCGACTTTTGTAGAAAGAAATTCCTCTTGGAGAAAGGATTCCAAGAGAGAAAACCCATACCTTGTTGTAGCTTTCCACACCTTCCAAGTGCTGCCAAACTCCTCCCCTAAACCGTCAACACAAACCCGTCGAGAAGATGATGCAAAGTTTTCGTTTCTTAAGTTAGCTTGCTTGCTTGTATATTTTTTTTGTAAGTTCTTTGAGTTTAGAGAACTTTTGATTGCTTTCTAATGTTTTTATCTTCTGTTTTTGCAGCCAAGAAAAATAATTTGGATGAGAGAGAGAGAGATATTTAGGCTTGAGGGAGAGAGATAGTGTGAGATAGTGCATCTTAAAACTAGGATAGTTGGCAAGACTTAGTCAATTTAAAAAAAACATTAATTAATAAGTAAATAAATAATAAATAATAATAAAATCTGATTTTCCTTTTTACATCAGCCATTAATTATAAATTTATTAAATTAATTCACCAATAAATAAAAAAATCATATTAAATCCTTGCTCCCACCTAGGTTCGAACCTGGGTGGAGCAAGACTTCATTTCAAGAGACCAATTTCGGCTCTCTCTCCCCAAATTGCCCCTCCACTTTATTAAATAATTAATTAATTATATATTTAGGGTAATTACGATACTATCCCTAGCCTGGTAAAAGATCATTTTACCCTTAGACCCTCAAAACTTAAAATTTCTTCTTTTTAAGTCCGGTAAAGACTCCTTCGATTAAATCATCATTTTCGAGAGCATTACTTGGTTGGTTCCAACCTTTCAAAGCTCAACTAACTCTCAACGTTAGTTGGCTTGGTTGTAGTAAGGGTTCTGAGGTCTGGTTCTACGCATATCAATCCGTGTGAACCTTGGTCTAATCGCTAGCATTCTTGACACCTTAAACATTTAGCTTATTCATTTTTTTAGGGTTGTTACACTAGATTCCGTACATCATGGTCGTTTCTTGAAGTTTGACTTCTAATATCACCAAACTAAGTTAAATAGCCATTTTTAATCATTTAAACATTTTTCAATCCTTAATCTAACATATGAGGCTGTAAAGTCACTTATTAGCTCCCTTTGGACTCTAGCTTTTTCTTACTAGAAATTCTAGGGTATTACACAGTTAAATAAGAAAGGAAATTGAACTTTTCAAAGAGCGTTTGAGCTAGTTTTCAGTTAAAGAGTAAGCGATTTCATGAATAATCAATAGAGGAAAATTTCATTTTCAAGATAGACTTTGAGCTATGTTTTGAGCAATTATCTCAAATCAGAGAAAGAAGTATGTTTTAAAAATAAGAGCTAGTATCATATTTTAGGAGTAATATTGAGAACTGATATGGGAGAGAGTTCAGAAAACTCAGAGCCTCCATAAACCATGTAGCCACCATGGGTAGAAAAGGATCATACTTTTTAGATTATTCCTTAGCACTTTTTAGCATAGACTAGTGGATCCACTTAGTAGTTAAGGTTCTATACTCATTGCAAGGTATCGGACGGCTCTGGCAGTGTGAAAAAAAAGGTTGTATCATCACGATATCTCCTAAGTGATGATTGTTGGTTAAAAAAACTCCTGCAGTAGTATTTTGTATTTTTATATACATAAGAGATATTTGTATTTTCATATACAAAAAGAGTTTATATAAGATCCTTGCATACAAACTGAGTATAATGTATTCTTAAATACATTGAGTTTCTTTCTATTGTTTTTAATATATTTCCATATATTGCATCATTTATTATTACTTTATATTGAGTTGAGCATCTAGAGATGAGTATCCAGAGTTTGAGTACCAAGAGTCGAGTGTCTTATTATTGAGTTGAGCCTTATTTCATTGAGTTGAACATTGTATCTTTGAGTTGAGTATCTTATTCGTGAGTTGAGTTGAGTGAGTTTAGAGTAGGTAAGTATGTTTCCTTTTACCATTTTCAAGCCTATGTTATTATTTAGAATTCACTTACATGCTCGTACATTCCACATACCAAGCCATTTGGTCTACATCTTCTAATAATGCAGCTCCAAGTATTTAGGATCATCAACAGGAGCTTCGTTTATAGCACATGGAGTTCGAGTTAACTATGGTGATCCTCCTTGCTTTCAGAGGATTTAATTTACCTTACAGTTATATAAGTTGTTAGGATGTCATTGGTCTTGTCCCGACTTCCATCTTTCTCAATTAGAGGCTTCATAGATATCCAGTATAGTTGAGAAGTTTGTATCATTTATTTTAATAAATATTTTAAAGACTTAAGTTGCCTATTTATGGCAAGTTGAATGTACTATTTTCATTGAGAGTTAATCTTTTAAGTTAAAGATTTGTATTTGAGTTATTGATTTTTTATTCAGTTTTAAAGCTTTTGAATGTTTAAGTTATTCTTTCTCTTGTAGTCATCTAGGATGAGGGTTCACTTGAGGACCACAAATGGTTCTTGAGTGACGGTCACATCCAGGGTGCAAACTCGGATCATGACAAAAGAGGAATAACTACAAACACACCACAAACTTTGCATAAATTTTAATGTAAGAGATTTTAAGAACTTTGAACTTTTCATTGTAATACGTCAAAACATACACTTCAAATAAGAAGTATAAACGGTCGTTACCAATTCGCAGAACTCAACAAGAGTTGAGGTCGATCCCACAGGGAATTTCCTTACATATAAGGTTTCACCATCACGTTTATTCGGTTTAGTTTAAAAGTTTTAGTTACCAACACGTACAGTAAACCTTCAGCGTTATAGTTTCCAATTGATCTTGTTGTAGAATTGATTAAATTAAGTTTAAGAAACAAGGATTGTGTTCACTATGATATGATTCTTAATACTCTTTTGTAATTTGAGTGTCAGGACAATCACTGTTTGTGTAACAATTGCGAGATGAATTTATCTAACGCTTCTTAACCTACTTAGATATTGAACACTTTTATCCTCTCGAACTGAGAGTGTTAACAGTGTTGACTCTCGCTCAATTGGTATGGTGTTAAAGATATCTTCTCTCGAACTCCAGCGTTAACACAAAATTGTTAACTTAGTCCTGCTTTTTCCTAATTGATGTATTCTCTCGAACAAACCACAAATATAGGCTTGTCTAAAGCGTGCACTCAATAGACTAAAATGCAATTGAAAGTTGTAAATACGGGTTGTAAGTAGAGATCGTCTTCTACTCGTCTTACAGAATTTCGATGATATCATAGTCATAAATCCCACAATCCCAGTCTTAGTAATTATCTACTCGTGTTCTCACGTAAAGAAGCAGCAATAAATGATGAAAATATGTTAAAAATTACTTAAAAGGATAAATAGTAAAACAATAATTTTTTGTGTAAACTGATCGTGATAAAATAATACCCAGAATCGAATAACACTAAAGTTGTAGGAACAAAGCTTGATATCGTATCTCCTCATCAAAACATAAGATAGTCGATAATACATCCAAAAATGACCTAGTAATTTAAAATATAATGTTTAAAAAGAGTCCTAATAAAATTAAGACTGAATTGTCGGGACCTTTAACGGTCCGTGAAGCCCTCCGTGAACTTCCATTGGAACATTTCAAATGTGAGTCTTCAATCAAGTTTACTGTATTTTGCATCACATGGACCACAAACCTTCATAGGGACCACTACCCGTAAAGACTTCCTTGGTCTTGACTTGGGTTCTCAAAGTTTTGGGTCTTCAATGTTGTACACTGGAATAAAGTTCACGAATAGGACCATGGGACATCATAGAGTCCACAGCTCATGAAGACGACTGTCATCTTTACTTGGAACTTCCCAAAAGTTTCTCTACAATCTTGATTACCGGATAATTTCACCACGAGAGTTATTACGGTCCGTAGTGAGGAACACGACCCGTGAAGTTGAACGTGGTCTCTAATTTTTCCTTTCCTTTTCAGCTCCTCTCTAGCATGCACACTGGTGCTGTTTCACGGGCTCAACGACGGACCATTAAGAGAGTCACGGTCCGTGAAGTAGGCCGTGAACTTCTCTTGATCATCATCACTTTCAGCTTCTTTTCCCACTTTCCTACATATGCTAGGATTTGTCTACACATTCAACAAACACATTAAACCATACAAAAACTCACTCAATTCTAGTATTTATCCTTAGTTTTTAAGTATCAAATGTGCCAAGATTTCACTGCACATCACATTATCTAAGTTGAAATTATAAAGTTTTACTTGACCTTGGATATAATTTTTATGTTTAAAGCGCAAACTAGTTCTAGTTTACCCTTGGTACGATGGTATTGTGAATGTCTTTATTAATGAATCTAAATAATGGGATTTATATGTCTAGATGAAGTAATTTACATGGGTTTTCGAAGTATTGTTGTTTGAAACAATCTTAAATGATTGAAGGTCTATGGATGATAGAGAATCAAGTTAATGGGTTGAAATGCATATTATAGAGGTTGTATAGAAGTTATGATTCGAAATTGATGTGTGCCTATTGTTAAGAAAATCACAAAAACAGTCGTATTGTTCAACGACCTCGATCCAATGTTCGTGGGTCGACCTACGAACCATCGATTAAGGTCTTTCGGTCCAAGTTACATCACGATAGCCCTAGTTGAGAACTAAGACATGGAATACTGTCCGTTCTTCCAACTTCTGAATCTCAAAAATTGCTTGTTATTCAATTGTTGGTACGTAGCTACCCACTGTAGGTTCGAAAAATAGCTACTGTGTAATCTTTTAATTTTTTCTATGTTTATTTTTTGTGTAAAAATTTCTTTTGTTATTTTTGAGTTCTTTGATTACTAACCAGTCTCCCACATGTTAAATAGCGCCAAAAAAATCACCCGTCTGCTCGAGGAGAGGAAAGTCCAAGTGTGTTTCCCCGTCTCTAAAACTTCTTTATGAGTCTAGAGGAGACGAGTATGTCCATGTACCACTAGAGTCTCACCCACTACACTTGAAGGTTATATCATCGGATTATGAGGCCAAGGTCACTGCCCCAAAATCTGAAGAGGGGGCCCAGCTTGAAGGAGAGTTGCAATCCAGCTCAGAGTTGCATTCCAGCTTTGTTTCTATCAGCACAATAGCATGAGCTTCTGATAACACTAGCTTGAGAAAAGTTGTTGTTACCTATCTCATGATCTCCTTTGAATGGGTCAAAGAGTTCATCTGATTATTAGGATATTAGTTTTCTTTTAGTCATTATCCTACTAACTAGTTGTAGTGTTTCCTATTTTATAGGCTGTTTAGCAGTCTTTTAGCAACTCATGTTCTATGTTAGTTTTTCTGCCCCTTTACTTATTTAATCATCTTGAAGTTCAATAAAAATTATTCTTCAGATTTGAATTCATCTTGGTGTTTCACTTAAAATAATAACATTGGTATCATTGCCATACTTCTTAAGAGAATTGTGTGATACTTGTGAGGTTCTCTTCCGAGTGTTTATCCATATAATATTCTCTGCAAACACCATTAAAACAATGTAGAATGCATTATCTTTTCTTCTATGGCTCCACCAGTTTCTGATGGAGAAAACTATCAAGCCTGGGCAGTGAAAATACAAGTTTAGTTGGAGGCTAATCATTTGTGGGAGGTTTTTGAGGAAGACTACGAAGTGCATCCTTTTCTAGCAAAATCCAACTATGGCTCCGATTAGAATCCACAAGGAAAAGAAGATAAGAAAATCCGAAGCTAAATCTTGTCTCTTTGCTACAGTTTCTGCTAGAATTTTCAATAGAATAATGACATGTAATTCAGCCAAAGAAATTTTGAATTTCCTCAAGAAAGAGTATGATAGAGATGAAAGAACTGGACGAATGAAAGTACTTAACTTTGTTAGAGAATTCGAGATGCAGCGTATGAAGGAATAAAAAACCATTAAGGATTATTCTAATAGGTTGTTTACGATTTCCAATAAGGTAAGGATACTTGGAAATTAACTTACTGATAATAGAATAGTTCAAATAATACTTGTAAAATTACCAGAGAGATACGAGGTAACTATTGCTTCATTGGAAAATACTAAAGATTTGTCTAAGCTTAGCTTGGCAGAGTTATTGAGTACATTACATGCACAAGAACAACGAAGAATGATGAGGCATGATGGATCCATTGAGGGAGCGTTGCAAGCCAAGTTGCAGTTGGTTCAAGTGCCAGGGGAAATAAAGGAAAATAAAAGAAAGGGAATCATGGAAATTACAGAGGAAAAATGGTGTTACTGCAACTAGCAACAACATCAAAGGTAAATATCCTCCCTACCAATATTGTGGGAGGAAAAATTATCCACACTTCAAGTTTCGGAGAAAACAATATATGAAATGCAGAAAGAGTCACAAGTTGTGTCATGCTGAGACTATCTGCAAAGACAAAGGATTACAACAATTAAATGATGCACAAATTACAGACCAACAAGAAGATGAGCAACTATTTATGGCCACCTGTTTCGCAAGCAAAAAATTTAAGTGAAAGATGGCTTGTTGATACTCGTTGTACGAACCACATGACCAGTTACGAAAATATTTTTAGAGAACTAAATGGATCAATAAAATCAAGAGTTGGGATCGAAAATGGAGAATACCTCCCAGCAAAAGGAAATGGAACTGTAGCAATTGAAAGTTACAAAGGTACAAAACTTGTTTATAAAGTTTTATTTGTTCCTGAATTCGATCATAATTTATTAAGTGTTGTGAAACTCCTAGAAAATGGATTCAAATTATTATTTGAAGATAAAGAGTGTCTGATTAGTGATCCTAGTGGTCAGGAAATATTCAACATTAAAATGCAAGGAAAAAGTTTTTCCTTGAATTCATTGAACGAGGAACACATAGCTTTTCCAAGCCAGCTCACTGTAGCGGAAACGTGGAACAAAAGGTTGGGGAACATTCATCACAAAGCATTATTTTTTATGCAAAGGAGAAAAATTGTATATGGTTTACCAAACTTGGAGGAGACCCTTCAAGTTGTAAGGCCTGTGTTCTTTGCAAATATTCTAGACTTCCATTTAAGAGTTCAACTTGGAAAGCTACAAAAGTTGCAACTCAATCACATCGATCTTTGTGGTCCACAAAGAACTCAATAACTTGATGGCAACAGGTATTATGTAATTTTCATTGATAAGCTAACAAGAATGTTTTTGATTTATTTTATGAAGTTTAAGTTCGAAGCTGCTGGAATTTTCTTGAAGTTCAAAGCTTGGATAGAAAATTACTGGCTGCAAGATTCAGGTCATTAGGTCAGATTTTAGAACTGAATACACCTCAGATAGGTTCAATTCTTTTTGTGAAGAAGCTGTAATTTACCACCAGCTTACTGTCCCTCATTCTCCACATCAAAATGGAGTGAGATATAGAAAAAATAGAACAACCATGGAAATGTCGAGATGCTTGTTGCATGAGAAGAATCTACCACAAAAGTTTTGGGCTGAAGTAGCAAACACTGCTGTGTTTTTGTTGAATGGACTGCCTACGTGGGCGGTGAAGGAAAGACTCCATTTGATGCATGGCATGTTGTCAAACCTATTTAAAAAAACCTCAATATATTTGGATATCTATGCTTTTTTCATTTTTTTTATGTTCCACAGGTTAAGAGAAACAAGCTAGATAAGAGGCATATTTAGAAATCTTCATTGGCTATAGCTTATTTTCTATAGATTATAGGATCTTTCAACCTCAAACAGACAAGATTATGGTAAGTAGAGACGTTCGATTCCTTGAAGATGAGTAACGGGAATGGAATGAGGATTCTCGAGTTAAAAACCATAATTTACAACTTGATTATGATGACTTGGTAGATGATCAACCTATTAGGGGAACAAGGTAACTCTCTTATATTTATGAGAGATGCAATGTTCCTGTTTTTGAACCTACAGGATATAAGGAAGCAAAAACTGGATCAAAATTGGACAAGTTCAATGAAGGAGGAGCTGATCATGATAGAAAAGAACAAAACTATGAAGCTCGTGGAAATACGCCAAGATAGAAAAGTGATTGAAATTAAATAGATTTTTCAAATATAGTTATATCTAGATGGTTCGGTAAACAAACACAAAGCTAGATTTGTTTTGAAAGGCTATGCACAAGTTTGGGGAGTAGTTTTTTTACATACTTTTTCCCCATTATCCATATTTGATACAATTCGAATACTTTTGGCTATTGCGGCATAGAAAAATTGGAAGGATTTTCAAATGGACGTGAAGTCTGCTTTGTTGAAAGATATACTACAAGAAGAAATATATGTCGAGCATCCAGAAGGGTTCAGCGTACCAGGACATGAAGATATGGTTTATCTGTTAAATAAAGCTATATACGGACTAAAGCAAGCTCCTAGAGCTTGGTACAGCCGAATGGATAATCATTTGCTAGGCTTTTGTTTGGAAAAAGCTTAAGTGAATCGACTCTTTATGTCAAGAAAGTTGCCTCTAACATTATTACATTAATATTATTATTATTTCTCTGAATCTCGACTATTTACTTGTGATAGGAAATAATACAGGGCTGACTGAAGAATTCAAGGAGGAAATGATTAAAGTTTTTGAGATGACTGATCTTGGCGAGATGACTTGTTTTCTGGGAATGGAGATCAAGCAAACTCATAATGAAGTTTTTGTTTCTCTAAAGAAATATATGAAGGAGATTCTAAAAATATTTAGAATGGAAGAATTCAAGAGTCTGAGTAATCCAATGAATCAAAAAGAAAAGTTGAAGAAGGATGATGGAGCTGAACAAGTTGATGAAGAAGTATATTGAAGCTTAATTGGATGCTTTATGTATCTCAGAACAACAAGGCCTGCCATCTTGTTTCATGTTAGTGTTTTATCTAGGATTTTAAATTGTTCAAGTGAGTTGCACATGATAACTGCAAAAAAAGTAGTTAGGTATCTTAAGGGAAGTTTAACCAATGGCATCTGATTTAGCAAAAGTCAGAATTTCAAACTTAGTGGATATTCTGATATTGATTGGGGCGGGTAAACTAGTGATATGAAAAGAACGTCTGGTTAATGTTTCACATTTGGATTAGGGTGTTTCTCATGGTGCTTAAAGAAATGGGAAATAGTAGCACAATCAACAGATGACACAAAATTAATCGCAACAATAACCACTATTAATCAAGCACTATGGGTTAGGAAAATTTTGATCAATTTCCAGCTGGAGCAAGCAGAGAGCACTTAGATCCTTGTGGATAATCAAGCTGCTATAGCCATATCCAAAATCCCATATTTTATGGAAGGACCAAACACTTCAACGTCAAGTTTTATTTCTTGAGGGAAGTGCAAAAAAAATGATAAGTGGTTTTACTCTATTGAAAATGATAGAATCAAGTGGCGGACATTTTTACAAAGTCATTTCATGTTAGAAGGTTCAAATTTCTTAGAGAAAGTTGTGAGTTTGCACCTCCTGATTCAGGAGGAGTGTTGTTACGTGTCTCATAATCTGATTTGGATGGGTCATAGACTTCAGCTTAATATAAGGAGATCAGTTTTTTTTTTAGTCATTATCCTATTAACTAGTTATAGTTGTTCCTATTTTATAGGCATGTTAGCAGTCTTTTAGCAGTCCATGTTCTGTGTTAGTTGTACTGCCCCTCTACTTATTTAATCAACTTGAAGTTCACTAAAAATCATTCTTTTGATTTCAATTTATCTTGCTATTAAAGTTAAATTAATAACAAAATCTCATTATCAACCCCCCCCCCCCTTATAAGAGTTGAGCCGCTACACATCTCCAACGAGCCAAACAGGTGGTGCGTTGAAGGTGAGTTTTAAATCTACTTGTAAGGGAAATCTTTAATTCAACACTTTAATGTTGCTCAGGCTATTACTGAGGAGTTTCAGGTATTGACTGGGATATTTTAGAGAGTGCCCACCATATTAGAACTATTAAATAAGTATAGGTGTGACTATATTGAAGAAATTCCTAGCAGAGATAGCGAGGAGCTGGTAAGTGATGTTTATCCTTCGTATGAGGCTATAGTGAATAATGTCTTATCACCACGAGCCAAGCCTTTGGATCAGTCGTCTCTATTGTCTACTATGTATAAGGGTCTACTAGTTGATATTTAGAGTCCACCATCCGTCATTTTATTTACGGCTCGTGACAAGCTCATCCTATTAATACGACATAGTATGATTATCAGATAGGGATAGAACATGGCTGAGTTTTTCTAGACTTCTAACAGAGGGAGTCGCTATTATGTTGGATAGCCTGGCATATTCCTCCAGACGGAGAAAGCATTGTGTGTGTGCAAATTATGCAGTTTCCTATCAGGAAGGCAACTTTGAGTTTTGAGGCTAAATTTTGGTGTTCTATCACCCGACATAGATTTTCCCCAACACATGCAGACAATGTTGTTACTTGGGACTGTGTAGTGATGCTTGCTTCACTATTGGCAGGGTTGTAGAATTACATTGCTCAGATCAGTATTGCGGAGATGTATTAGAGGGCCTTCTGACGGACTAGTACCCTTTATGTGCCTAATTTTTTGCATGTGCAGAGAGGCTACTATTTCGATATTTCTTTTTCATTGGTTGGTTGACGTGACCAAGAAAGTTTATGTAGGGTTGATAAATGATGATACGAACCTTGCGACCCTTTGTAACAGAACACCAGTTGTAGTCCCTCCATTGGGTGATGATTCATCTCGAGATGTGGAGAAGGTTGAGGTGGAGAGGGTTGATGATGCTACTATACCTACCACTATGGCAAGGCATGGGCTCCCCAATCCATCTTTACTAGTCATGTTGCGACCTCTTGACGACCTACTGCCCCTTTGGGGAATCTTTTGATACCTGTGGCCTATATGAATAAATTAAAGCCTTAGATGGACATATTATTGCAGCATGTGAGAGAATGGATGCAGAGGTCCGTAGAGGATTCATAGGCGTGCATTTAGAGGATGATGGATGTGAAGATCAAGAAGGTCGACAAAAGGTTTGATGCGTTCGAACTCAGGGTATTGAAAAGGCCTGAGCCTACTGTTGACCTCACTTCTTTTTGACAGAGTTAGTCAGGCTCGGATGTGGTGTTAATCCTCTTCTTGCTTCTTCTAAGGTTGTCCCGAGCCCACACCTGAGGTAGAGGCAGATGTTGTAGTGTCGATGGAATTTTTTGGGGATGAGATGTTAGTACCTGACCCGACTGGGAAGCGCACCCTCTCTTCTAAGAACATTAATGATACTGATGAGGTCCAACGGACCAGGAAGAGAGAGTGGCAGCAGTCGGATGCAAGACAAAAAATGTCTATTTACAAGGAGGAGCTGTGACAGCAGAGAGCACCTGATATGGCTGCAGGTGCATCTTTTTTTGAGGGAATTTCTAAAGGCATCCCGTCTGATAATCTAATGGGTTCCTAGAAAATTGGACCAACCCGCTTCTTGATGGGTCTTTGGCACTTAGGCGCCACAGTTCTTCACCCTTTGATTATATTTTTTGTGCATTGAAGGTAATTGTACCTTTTTTGTGGGGGTGGGGTAAATGGGTTATGAGCGGTAGGGTGAAGTCTGAGTAACCCAACTCATAATCCTCCCTGGGGGGTTTCATGCCTTTGTTCATTTTCCCCAAGGGACTAGTTTATATTTTTGTTGCACCGACATGTTTAGGATTGTATAAGTGCAGAAGTAGACTAAAATAATGAAGCATGGTTGCACAAGAGATGAAAAATTTTACCTTTCCAAAATATTGAATTGTTCTTTATGGGTAGGCTTAATGATTTGAACCTGTTGGATCTTCATATGACATAATAGAAACCGATATGATACCATGACTTTAGCAAGAACTAGATGTTTCAATGGTTCAATAATGGAACAATGTACCATTTGTTTGTGAGGTGATTTTTCATATTCATATAGTTAGTGTCAATCTAATATTTGACTTGTTGATCCTGCTTAGATAATCTAAGCTTGAAACTAGGAAATGATCATAGGTCATTTTTTATAATAAATACACTTGAGCCTAATGAAACCAACGAAAAGAAAAAATATTCCCCTTGATCCAAATGTTTGACCCTAACGAATATCATTTATTTCGATACACCTAACTCACCTTCCCTAAGTATTTGTCTTGGCCCTATTTGCTCCTTGGACATTTTGCACCTTAACCTAGGTGAAAAGCCTAATTTGAGGGTGACTAATGCATAATTTACCTTAATCTTGTTATTCGTCCTACGTAGGACATCGCGCACCTCAACTCATGTAAAATATATGAATTGTGGATGGCTATGAAGAAGGAAACTGAAAATAAAAGGTTATGAAAAGATTTACTTGTAGAAGAATGAAAAGATGAAAAGATAATAATAGATGTGACGGATACAAAAGAAGTAAAAGAGTGATAATGATTGAATAAAACATGGAAAAAAATGAAGAAAGTAAGCAAAATTGATAAGTTCTCATTCGTGCTGAAAGCTGAAATAAGTCAGGAAAAGAATAGAAAACAAAATGATGTCAAAATTGTTTGGGGAAACAGTAAATGGCCAATGTAATTTCAAGGAGGTCAGAAAAGTCACCAAAATAAGCAAATGTTTTTCACCTGACCGCGAGTCAACATTACAAGATAAGTAATCCCTAGAGTAATCATGGTTAACTAGACCGGAATGTTAATGCAGTGAAAATAATGGCAAGCCTATGGTATTGAGCACTAACTGTATTTGAATTCACTTCTAAGCACACAGTGTTAAATAAATTCTTAACCTAACATATCATATTTTACTTAGAAAAAGGAATTCTTTGTGGTAAAGGTACTAGTTACATTGTTGGAAAAGTGGTATCATGATGATTGTTGAATGTGTATGTGGTGATATTTATTGGTCTGTCTATGTAATGTTTTGGTCAATATGACTAAGCTTATTGAGTCTATATGAGACGATTTGAACGGAATGAAAGAGTTTATAGACAAAACCAAATGATTACTTGTGTGTTTACTTCTACATAAGTGTCGTTTAGAATTTAGTGTGTCTCTTTAGGAAAGACAATAATTTGAAGTTGACGGTGTTGATGTACCACGAGTTTATAGTATTATTGATGCATTAAACTTGATGTTTGTGTGAGTCTTAGGCATTTTGTTATTACTAGTTTCATGGCACTTGCATTGCACGTGTGTATTGTATATATAATATATATTATTTTAAAATAGAATTAATACTACTAAATAAAAACATTTAGTAAATAAATACAATTGTCAGAATACACATGTGTGTATTGGACAAGTAATTTTTAATGATTAATACGTATTTCAATAGAGTTATTATATTTTGAGATCAAAATTAACACATATCATTGAAATATTTCAAAATAAATTCAAAGTATAAGTATGGGGATAAAGTGACATTTCTTTCATAGTATTGTTTTTACTTCACTGATTTTTTAGAAAAATCTAACCATCAAAATAGAAATAATATGTCAACACAAAAAATATTACCAATAGTCTTTCCTCTTGAGGTTATATACATAAATGATGGACACTATTTAAGTACAATTTTTCTCTTAAAAATTCATACTTGAAATTCAGTATGTGCATGACACAAATAAGTATCACCAGAAATAATGTAATATTTTATCTTTATATGTAATAAATCTTTTGCAATATTTTATATAGCTAGTAAGGAGTGTATCTTGTAAAATAACATTTTCTCCTATTAAAATGATCCCAAAATAACAGGAAATTCATACTTACAAAATTTCATACTCAATATAACTTCAAAAAAAGAAAAAATATATCGAGCAATACATAGCCAATGAAGAAGGGTGACAAACACTACAAAAAAACCTCCAAATTTCCAACAGATTGTACTAACAACATAAGTTAGTTAGTGTTCTACTAAAAAATTATAAACATATTTCTAAATGAATTATATTTAAAAACTTAACAACGAATTCTAAAATATTACCAACCAAAATCTTACTAACTAACTATTTTAGAGAGTAAATATGGCGGGGGAAAATGGCACCAAATTTAGCAACATTCTATCAATGGATTACAACCTGAAATATTACTAATGCAAAACTTTTGTTGGTAATATTACCAACGAAGTATATAGCAATTGGTAAATATGAAAAAAATATTTATATATAATTTATTAACATATTACTAATGAATTACTAACCAAACATTTACGAACGAAAAGATTGTGTTGCTAAATTTACCAACCAAATATAATTGTGTTGGTAAATTAGTAACAAAATGTAATTTGTTGAACTTGCCAACCAATACCCAATTAGCTTTAAATTTTGCCGATGAATAAAGATTGTAGTTAGTTAATTACTAACATCATTAAAATAATCGGTGATTTACTAACCGATCATTAATCCATTGGTAAAATATACCAATATATTAATTATCAGTTGGTAATATTACATACGAATATTTAGTTGAATAGTAATGATTACCAAATGCGATAAATTTATTGGTAATTATTATTTACTAACTTATATTTGAATAGTTGGTAAATTTACCAATTGAAATTATTTTTTTTGGTAAATCAACGTCTAATGTTGAGGCTTTCATATTCATTTTGTGTCGTTAGGAGTTTTAACTCTTAAATTTTAGCCGAAACTCGACTTTGGTAAATATTTTTGGTAAGTATGCTCATATTAGAACTGTGTCAGTCAGTGTCCTTAGATTCAAAAGATCATTGTTTTTTATCTAAAAGGAAGGTTGGTTCAAGTTTTGAGGCTTTCGTATTTTGTTTGTGCCGTTAGTTGTTTTAAATTGTATGTTTTGGAAAAAATTTGACTTTGGTCAGTATTTTTGTTAACATGCTCGGATGAGAATTCCGTGTGCGTGATTAACTCCAAAGCTCAATTTTTATCTAATATGGGTATTGGTTTGAATTTTGAGGCTTTCATTTTTAGTTTCTGTCATTAGGTGTTTTAATTTGTACACTACAAACGTTTAGAAATACATCATGATATAAGTATATAGGGCATATTGAGATTAATTTAAATTGTTATCACAAATTTTTCATTTTCATTCAAATATTATAAAATTGATATAACTATTTTTGGATTTATATTCATGCTCTTATATTTATAAATTAAATAAATTAATAAATATTTTACTGTTGAATAATAATTCAGTCAGTATTATTTTTAACATATTGTCTTCAATTACTAACCTAACATTGAACTTGAATGATATATTACCAACAAACTAACAATCAATTAGTAAAATTATTAGAAAAATGAATAATTATACGACTGTATTTAAATTTTATTATCAACAAGGATTGTGGTGGAGCCGTAAGTACTCCTTCATCCTTAACCAAGAGCTCTCGGGTTCAATTCCCCTTGGGTACGGAGTTGCCTTTGTTAGGGAGCTTTACCATCTAATGCAGGACTTCCCGGCGTGAATCCATATTTAATCGGGCTCCAATGTGGGTATCGAACACCGGATGGGAAGCTAAAAGATAGTATTTAAAATTTATTGGTAAATCACAAACATAATTTTTTTGTTACTAAAATTTACGACCAATTACCACTGTATCTTGAAAACTTTACTATCACACTTATACTATAATTTGAAATGTATTACCAACGGAATCAAATAATGAAGCAAACAATTTACTAAATCCTTTTAAATTCATTAGTAAAGGTACTAATGTACTGACAAAAAATTAGTTGGTGAATTTACCAACGAAACTTTTAGGGCAATGTTACAAAATATTGTTACAACATCTTTGGGTGTTTACCAACAAATTAAAATCGGCTGGTAATATTTATCGACGAGCCTTTTAGCAACGGGTTAATATAACTTTGAATTTTTTTGTAACTCAATTTGCCAACCAATTAGATCAATCTACCAATGAATATTTTTGTTGGTAATTGGGGTTCCTTTTGTAGCGAAACATATATGTTGGTGGTATATTCACTCTAATGTTTAATTTTATTAAAATATTTTGCCACCAACACTTTACTTTGAGCATTTATTTTTACCTACATATCTATTTATAAAATCATTATTATCATTAATATATTATCATATTATAAGTAATTAGAAAAATATTTTATTGAAATATTGGATTTAACATCAAAACTAATGATTCAATATACTAAGTTGATGTCCATTATTTTAGCAAAATTAGGAAGAAACTCCTTAGTTTGAGGGTAAAAGAATTAAAAATGAATAAACAAAGAAGAAATATATCGCCCAAATCATGTGTCTTTTTTCATATTTGTTTAATATTATACACTCTCCCACAACCTCTCATCAATGTTAACTCATCAAATCGTAAGAAAGAAATACGAGTGGATAAAAATGTGATTTGCTACAATTTGTGCACCAACTCTTTCTTATGTTGTACGTCATTTTTTTTGAATTTAGAACTTAATCATTTGTTACAAATAACACTTGGGATTGTTTAAGAAGAAAAAAAGTAGAAAACTCAAAAAAAGCTTAGTATAAAAGTGAGGAAATTCCTCTATGTATATAAACAAACAGTAGTTTGAATATGTTCTAATTCAGACTTATCAAAAATGTCACAACTTTTTGAAAATGTCAGTATTTATCAGAAAAGTCACAAGCCTATGGAAAAGTCACAACTTATCGGAAAAGGCATAACCTTTTGGAAATGTCACAACCCTTTGAAAAATCACAACCCTTCGGAAAAGTCACAACTCGTAGAAAATGTCACACAACATCAAAAGTGACAACCCTTTGGAAAAGTCACAACTCATTGAAAGAGTCACATTCTTTTAATGTGAAAAGGTATCTACTTTTAAGATAATAAAATTAATTAAATTAATAAATTATATAAATTCAGTATTTTTAATTGGGGTTATTATATGAATTCAACATTTAAGTTTGGAAGTTCATGCTTTTAAGGAAGTCGAGATAGATATATGATCGTATTTTGATGTTATTTTTTCAGGAAATAGGTTTGGAGCAGTTGACTGAAAAAAAGAGTCGAAATAGCAGAAGTGCCAGTTGACGGAGCCCAATCATAGACCGTCATCCAGTCGACGATCCATAGGTTGAAAGGCGTGGATCATGAGTTCAAGGAATTATGAGTAAGTGTAGAACCACAGAGGCAAACGACTCCCCATATTATGGACAACACAAAATAGGACATTTATCGTCATTTGATTCAAAAAGAAGAGTTCTGGTACTTGAACCACGGAGTAACAGAGCGGACCGCAAACTGACCTAAGGACGGTAGGTATCAACCGTAGAGGCAAACGACTCCCCATATTATGGACAACACAAAATAGGACATTTATCGTCATTTGATTAAAAAAGAAGAGTTCTGGTACTTGAACCACGGAGTAACAGGGCGGACCTCAAACTGACCTAAGGACGGTAGGTATCAACCGTAGATTGATGACCTTGATTTTTGTCCCACTGCTGAACAACATAGGCAAACCATGTACCGTTGGCTTATCCACAATCTATCGTTTCTACCATGGATCGAAACTGCCCCAAAATGGCAATTTCATATATTTTCTTTTCCTACATTGTTTAGTACTTAGCTACTATAAATATATGTTGTATTTTTCATTATTAAGGGTTATACATTTTTGGAGACTTTTGTTCTTGGCTTTTTGAATTATTTTGCAAACAATTTAGCATCTTCATTCTTCAAGTTTGTTTTATGCAATTTGATTTTAATTTTGAATTCAAGATTTCTGTATTCATAAATTCAGATTGTAAGTTCATGATTTATCGGATTTAACTCTTATATGATTTGTGAACTCTCAAGCATGAGTAGGTAAACCCGCAACTAGGGTTGTGGAAACCATGAGCAATTAACAAATGTACGATAAAGAATTAAATAATTCTAGAATAGTGTGTGCATATATTGTTAATCCATTCGCTTCGAATGTTTTCTAGCACTATGCAACGTTAGAACACTCCTCATTCCTATTTGTTGTACCAATTAAGTAATGGACGAGAAAAGGATTGAACAACGAAGATTTAGACGCGTTTAGCCGCTATCTAATATCCAGACCCTAATCATGCAAAGGTTAATCCATGGTTAAAGGTAAGGGTTAGTAAAGTACACATAGGTAGACGGGCCAAGTTGTTTGGTGAAATTCCCCACAATAGAGTATTAATACCTTTGGTAAACCTAACTTATCAACCTTGCATGCTAACACTAAGATAAAGTTACTATTATTAGGAATACTTCGTTAAAAGCTGGTGGGAAACACATATGCCCTAGTTTTCATCTCATATTGATATCTTAACCTGCAAATCCTGTTTACTAGTTACTTATATATATAAATAAACAAATTTATATTTTATTCATAACCCCCCCCCCCCCCCATCTTTAGATACTTTTTCGGAAATAATTTCACTGATTGTAGATTTCATGTATTGAGTTATTGACGAGTTTCATGTATTGAGTTCTTGATGAGTTTTCTTGAAGTTTTGTTCTTCATTCATTATTGATAAAGATTGTGAGTACTTGAAAAAAAGGTTTCGAGTTTAAGGGTTGTTTTTTGAGGAAGTTTGACTAGATTTTCGCTTACTTATGTTTGGTACACGTATGTAAGGAAGTTTGGAATAATCAATCGAGTCTAGGTGAATTAGGATAAGAAATCGTGAAATTTTTTTTGTCAGAACGTCCTGGAACTAGGCAAGGGAGGAGTGCCCTTGTAGCACCTAAGGGTTTGGAACCTTGCGCCTGCAGTGCACCCCAAGCCAACAAAAGGAAACCCTGGGTTTGCGTGGTGCGCAACTGTTAAGACAGGGGTTTCAGGCCCCTTGCACCTCCGTTTTTCTTTCCGTATTTGTTCTTTCAAATCGTATCTTCACTCTCTTCCTAATTATAACTATCTTAATTAAAATTGATCATTAAGAAATCCTATATATACTAATCATAATTCTTGAATTCACATTTGAAATTCAAGAAAAGTTAAGAGTAATGTTTTAGGGAGTCCTTTAAGTCATTTTGAGTAGTCATGTACAATTATTTCTTACTTATTTCAAGACTTGAGTAAATATGTATGAGAATGAGAAGAGTTGTATTCATGAGTCTATATTCTCATTGAGATCTTTGAGTCGAATCGTACATGCCTGTAACTGCGCATGAACTCAAAGAATTATGTATTTTTTAGAGGAGTTGTATCATTGAGTTCTGAGTTCCGAGTTTTTGAGTCCTCAAGTCCTTAAGTCTTCAGTTATGAGTACTAAGTTTTCATATTGCTATTAAGATCCTTAAGTTATGATTACTAAGTTTCGACATGAACGATATGAATTGAGTTATAAATCTTGAGGAGCTTTTTAAAAATCACACTTGAGTCTTAAATAGAGTTTTGAGAATATAAAGATGAGTTTTGAGAATCGAGTATTCCATCAATGTATAAGTAGTAGGGTATCTTGAAATACCATTAAGATTTATGCAGTATTGATAATGCTTAACTACTCTTTATTCAATTCTAATTGTAGGCGATCACAATCTAGTACAAACCCAATGAAGAGTTGGGGTGTTACACCTCGAAGTAGGGGGTGTACTAGCACTAGATACCATATTGGAAGAAGTTACCTACTAACACATACCAGCTAACCAAACTATAAGACAAAAAGATTGGGCAGTAAAACCTCTAAAAAGTTAATCCTCAACCCCGAAGGTCAAGACATGAGTGAGAATAACCATACAAATAATGGTAGGCAACCAAAAGAATGAAGTATTCTAGCTAGCCGACGAGGCAACAACTGAAGACTTACCTACTTACACACACATATGTACATGCCAAAACTATGGATTGGAGATAGAAATATACAAAAGAAAACCCATAATATTATGTCCACAATAGTGGAATGACCCGGGTTACCCCCTAGACGTAACACGGCGTAATTGATCCCAAAGGGGGTCTCATACAAGACCTTAGCATAATCATGAACATCTTTTCATAGAAACAATGCAGAATTTAAAACTTTTACGATAAAAGTCTTTTTCATAAATGAATATAATAGTCTGGACCTTTTCTCAAAGAAACCATCTAATACAATCTTAGGGACATAGTCCTTTACAAAATAGTCTTGAAAATAAAAATTTCAAAAGGAAACTAGAAAAGAATAACATCTTGTCCTCAAATCATGAGGACTCACAAAGCTTAGGGTAGAGTCAACCCAAGCTTCATTGGAATGGAGAAGTACGTCTAAACGACTGGAACCTACACTTATAAGAAAATGTAGAGAATATGTGTTAGGACAAATAATGTAATAAGGGGACATTTGGTTACTAGTTAGAGTTACTAGTTAGTTATGTAGGGTTTAGTTATGCAGTGTTTAGTTATGCAGTTATTAGTTATGCAGGTATTACTTATGCAGAGTTTAGTTATGCAGGTATTAGCTGTGCAAGATTTTGTTATGTAGAGATTACATTACATGAATAATTAACTATTCAATATTGATTTTAATAAAAATTAATATATATTATTTATAAATAAATGTAAGCAAATAGTATAAATTATCCCTTAAAAAATTTCTCTATACTTAACTACGAATTTTGTATTTTTGGCTCTCTTTATTTTTTTAATGTTTACAGCATATAAAAATAAAATGCTACTGATATATTTCAAGTACATTATACTATATTATTTTATATAATGCAAATTTCTATAAATATGATGCATATGTTGTTTATACAGTTTTAGTATAGCAAATTTATTAATATTATAGAAATTCACATTCTAAATAAAAATTAATGCATGATAATTAAATATGTGGATATATTTGGTAATATATAATGCATATGTAATTAGCATATGCCCTATCAATATTTTACATTCCTATTCATAATATTATTAAATATTTTTTTGATTTAAACGAAAATAAATAAAAATTATTTGTATACAATAAAAATATGAAACGAAAATATTTGGGGAAATAGAATAGTTATGTAAAGTTTCAAACAAAAAAAGATTTAAAAATAAATTGATAGGGATAAATGTGTAATTTATCTTTTTAATACATGTATAACTAATGCCCACATAACTTATTCCACCTTCTATCCAGCATATCTTATGCATTGATTCCCTAATAAGTTATGTAGGTATTAATTATGTAGGATTACAAAAAAGGCAACCAAACATTGTATAATAATAATACCTGAATAACTATTATACAATATTTACAACTTATCAACAAAACATAGTATAAGTCATGTTGAATTTTCAACCTAATAAAAAACTTTTACCAAACATAGTAAAACTAATATAATGTTTTATACATGAATAACATACCCTCTTATACCGTAATCAAATAGCCCCTAAGTATGGAAGCCATGCATAAAAATCATCAAAACATGCATAAAACAAATATTTTGTTTAAATTATGCCTTTATTAAGTTTAAATGACATCGTGCACATTAATATTAATTACAAACACAAACCATACAATAATCAACCCTAGGTTATACCATAGTCATGGATAACTAAACTTGACCTCATCCATAGCCAACACTCATAGATAAGGAGATATTCATGTTAATAGCTCATAGTAAGGTAAGTCACTCTTGACATCAATTCATATCATACATACATAGATTCATACATCTTCATGTCATAAGGAAACAAAATTGTAACCCCTTTATAAGTTTACTTGTGCAATGTACTAGTGAAGTGTCATAACCCCACGTATACTAACCAAATCTGATTAAGGTATACCTCATATTCAAGTTCATGTTCATGTTCATATTCATGTAAAGCATGCATCAAATCATAAAGCATCATATCATCAAAGCACATACCCCAATAACTCTCAAAGCCTACTTGTGCAATGCATAACATAAGTCTCATACCTCCACTCACACTAATTAAAACCACTTAAGTAATCATAGTACATAACTCATGTTCTTTCTCATAATTCATATTCTTTTTCCTATCATGTCATGGATTATATTCTTGTCATGTATGAAAATATAGCCTTATCCGACATAGATCACATGAGCTACATGGAACCTTGTGTCATGCCCCACACCGAAAAGAGGTGTCCTACTTGCCGAAGGTAGAACTAACATTTTTAGCATTTAGGGTGATTCACTAGCTAACCTATGTGGGCACATAGTTATGGGATATGGAGATTGCTACTAGAAATCCTCACTTACTAAGGTAAACAGTTTCCATCTTATAAGGTACATGTTTTGGGAAGCCGGACTAACTGGCGTGAAAGCCTCCATCTAATATTCCTATACACACGGTGCTAATATTAATTCCCTTTAATATTTAGATTAAGTCTTTACTTTGGATTCATATTTATGGAAAAATGCCTAGCACCCAAACAAATATATTATCAGTGTAGCTCCTGGATTCATTAGGTGAGAATGCCCTTTCAACCTTAAGAATCATTTGTAAGTGAGTAAACCTTTCACATTATGTTCATAGTGTTTCTTGAGAATTGCCTTTTAACCAACACAACAATAATATCATAGTCATAGACGATTAATACATGGTCAAGTGTAAGGTTATAGATGATAAGTATCTTGCAATAAATTGCACAAATACACAATAGTCATAGTATCATTACTATCTAAGTAAATCATGAATTCATATGCAACCCTCCTCAAAATGTGTAAACCCTACCAAGTTGCCCTTAAAGGATATGAATAAAGATAAACCCTAACTTCTAGAATTACCACATTAACTTGATGGGTATCATGATTCAATAACATAATCAATGTAAACATAGTCAATTTTCAAGCTTCCATGATCAATCAAGCAACACCTTAGTCCACAATTTTAAAAGAAGGGGAAAATCATGGACCAAGGGAGATTTTTATCAAAATACAACAATAATCAATTATTTAAATAATAAATCATCATAATGAATCATAATAAACAATAATTAAACAATTGAAAACATTTTCAAGAAAGATCCATGATATAGATTGAAACCCTAGGTTTTGGGGGATTCGAAAGTCTTAAAACATAGTTTGAAGGGGATCATTGGGTGATAGCTTGCCAAAGATGAAAAGTATCATACAATAGGTTGATTTCAACAAGAAACTTAGAGAAGAAAGGTTGTATCATGAACCCCTAGCTTGACCTTTTTCTTGCTCTTCATTGGAGTCTTATAGAGAGAATCTTTTAAGAGGGGAGATAGTTTCTAATTTTTGACGTTGGGGGAATAATAAGTTGTAAGGATAGTTAATAGTCTTAAAAGACCTAAATATGTATAATAAAATCATAAAATCCATCCCCTAACACTAATTAATTATTTAGGAAATTAAAAACCTAACCCTCCAAATGGTCGAATCTTGGTGAGCTTCAAGTGTGACTCACGAAACCCCCACCCACAGACCTTGGGTGGGGTCACTCCCTATGCTGGTAATTGTCGTTTGGGTATGCAACTTGGGAGGAACAGGGGAGGAAAATCCTCAATCTAGTACCCCCTCCTATGAGGCGCGGGTCCACCCATGATTCGTGGGTGCCCATCCATATGTCCCTGTTGCTTTTTGACAACTTTTTGAGCTTTCTCTTGGGTCCTCCTCAAGGAACCATAGTAGGTCCTTAAGGGGTAGTCCCTTGAATTTTAAACCCAAAAACACCTATACTAAGTACCGGGGCATTTTTATTACTCTAATTATTACATCAACCCCGAATTAGGTCACTAGCTTACATGTTAGGATCTAGATTAGTTCGTTAGATTTCCGGGGTGATACATAATCTTACCTTGGGAACATTCGTCCTCGAATGATGATTTGGACACCAAATTACTTTAGAAACTCAATACTAGAAGTCCAGCACAATGCATGTTTTCACCCATAGGTTTGTCCTTATTTTGAAATCGATCTTCGGTTCGACTTACTCAAGATCACAAAGGTCTTTCTAAGGCTTTTTATGGGGTGAGTTCGTTGGTATTGTTATTTAAGCTCAATGACTTTTTCCTCAATGAAATGTCATTTCCTCCAGCTATCACATATCTTCCTTTCTCAATTCTTACTCAAGTGCTTCTAAGCCATATGTTATTCTTCTTCATGGATTGCTTGGAAAACTGATTTCCTTTTGTAGTTTTATTCCACAACTTTTTTTTCCGTTCTTTTCTTTCGTTTTTTCTTTTCCTTTCTTCTTTTTTTGGGAGGGTATTCATATTGCTACGATACCATGTGTTTGGGAGACTTTTATTGCACTTCTTGACTTCTCCTTTCCCTTCTTACCACACCCCAACTTTGGACTTTGGCCTAAGTTGACTATTCACTTAAATCACATAACAACAGGATTATATGTGATTGATAACATAAGGTCTAGGTTTTATAAAGGTTCTTCCAAAGAAAATGTGAGGCTCAAGGGTGTTCAAAAGAGATTCACACACTCACGGGTAAGCCACCAAAGAGTTATATGTTAAATTTGGTCCACACTCATTAAAATTTCCTAATATCATATCAAGAGAACACATTTCTAAAGAAATAAGACTAACTAGGAAAATTCTAGGTTTATTCATGCAAGTTTAAAGGTAAGCTCATCACACAAGGAATTTACACTTAAGTCAAACAAGACTACACACTTTTTCTATTATGCAACTGCCATTACAAAAGAATCAATTCGATAAATGCCTTATCATAGAGAGATGCAGAGAGTTCATATATTGTGTATGCAACTTCATATGTTCTCATCGTAGACTTACATTCATGTTTCTTCGATTGAGAGCACTATTCAAGTCATCGGTATTGATCGAAACTGAAACTTCAATTTTTACAAGAAAAACCACTTTCAATACAAGAGGTGGCAAAATTTTCAAAAATAACAATACTTGAAATTTTTTTGTAATCAATTGCGAAAGTAGTTTTATAACACAACTAAAAACAAACAATTCAAATATACATAAAACAAGCAACTATACATTACAAGCAAAACACAAGGTGGGCCTCACCCCACTAGAAAAAAAAATATTTGTCCTCAAATATATAACAATAATTCAGATGTCAAATTTAAAGAAAGACAGATATAGGGGTAGAGAATAATCCAGGTTAGGTAGCTATTTTGGTTTGGAGTCCTTCAGCAGATGTAGTGTTCAACTGAAGGTATGGTAGGGATGTTGGGTGCATTGTCGAGTCATTCATCAAGCTTTGTGTAGCTTTTCTCAGCTGTACAATGCGTCTTTCTTCAGCACATTTCCTTGAATTCTTCATAAGCTACCTTTTATGTGTTGGCCTGCAGCTTGTCGAGTTTTCTCCCATACGGCAACAAAAAAAAATTTCTAGATTGTTCGGCACATCATCAAATAAGATTTTTACTTTTCCGAGTTTTCCAGAACTTCTCAGCAATCTTAGATGTTAAAATGGTGCGATTGAACCGAGTCACCGATCTGGCGGGCAAATCGCAAACACCTTCATGGTATCGCCGAGTTTTATAGACTGAATGTTTTGAGGATACCTTGAGTCAAACGGTGGAGAAGGATTTATAATCGGTGTCTTCGGTGACTCGGCAACTTGATCTGCTACTCGCCATTTTCCATCTTTTTAGTGCCTACCACATATAAACCTGCAAAACTAACATACTATTATTTTGCCGATATGAACATCATAGATACTATGAGGTTTTGGGTTGCCTCCCAAACATCGACTGAGTTAACATCGCGGCACGACACAATAGTATTATCAAGAATCTTCCAAGTACAATTCTTCAACTAAAGATATCTCCTGATAGTCCCGAGGGTGTAACTTCAAATACTGATCATTAAATTTAAATGGGGGGGCCTTTTTTCCCTTAACTTCTATGGAACCATTAGTGAATACTCGAGTTATTCCGAAGGGTCCCAACCGTTTGGACTTCAGCTTAACAGAGAACAATCTCAGTTGCAAATTGTACATTAATACCCAATCTCCCACATTCGAGTCATTTTGAACTAATCCAGCGCAGTGCCATTTCTGTATCTTCTATTTGTAAATGGTTGAGCTCTCGTAAGATTTGATCCGGAAATCGTCCATTTTATTCATTTGTTCTAGACTCTCACTTGTAGATTTTGTCCACTCTATGTTTAGAACCTTTGAGGCCCATAAAGCTTTGTGCTCAAGTTCAACAGCTAGATGAAACGACTTACCAAAAACTAGTTGATATGGGGACATTCCTATCGGTGTCTTGTAAATCGTACAATATGCCCACAGTGCATTGTCAAGCTTTTTAGACCAGTCGATTATGTTACTGTTTACTGTTTTGGCTAGAATGCTCTTAATTTCTTGATTTGACACCTCAAATTGACCACTTGTACAGGGTTGCAATTTTGTGTTTTACCCTGTGTTTTCTCAAAGCGATAAAAAACCAATTATTGCAAAAATGTGACCCCCCATCACTAATATTTGCTCGTGGAACACCAAACCTTGCGAAGATGTTCCCCTTCAAAAATTGAATAACACTTCTTCCTTCATTATTTTGAAGTGCAACAGTTTCCACCCATTTGGAAAAATAGTCAACAACTACAAAGATATACTTATTTCCGAACGAGCTGATAAATAGGACCATGAAATTGATACCCCATACATTGAATAGTTCAATCACCAAGATAGGAGTGAGGGGTAATTCATGTCACTCCTGCTTGTTGTTGACACAGTGAAAACGTTTTTGCGAACTCGTGGGCATCCTTGTAAAGAGCAAGGCATTAAAAACCACTTTGGAGGACCTAAGCCGTGGTAGGTTTCCACCATGATGACCGCCTACTTGAAATCTGTGGCAGGCGTGAAGAATCTCCACTCCTTCTTTCGGAAGACACTTTCTTATGACATTGTCATCACACTCCCAAAAAAATGGCTCATCCCAGAAATATTTCTTTACATAAAATAAGAAATTCTTTTGTTGTTAATGGTTCAACTCATCCAGCATCAGCCCATGTACAATGTAATTTGCAAAGTCATCATACCATATTGTGGGTGTGAGAGATAGAGTAAACATTTGTTTGTCTAGGAATGAATCGTCTAATTCAGTTTCCTATTCAAGGCTTACCTTACCTTCTAACCGTATAGGTGATCTGCCCCTTGGTTTTCACATCCCTTTCGATCCTTCACCTCAAAGTAAAACTCTTTTAAGAGTAGTAGCCACTTCTAAATATTGGCTTTGTATCCTTTTTGTCAATGAGGTAACAGAGTGATGCATGGTCTGTATGCATGATTACTTGAGTGCCCAGTAATTATGCCGAAAACTTTTCAAAAGTGTATACCAGTGCTAAAAGGTCTTGTTCAGTGACTGTGTAATTCAGTTGGGTGTTGTTTACGGTCTTACTTGTGTAGTAAATTGGGTCGAATACCTTGCTATGTTTTAGCCCAAATACTACACCAGATGCCATGTCGCTGGCGTCACACAATACCTCGAATGACTTTTACCAGTTGGGACTGATGATGATTGGTGTGGATACCAATCTCACCTGAGAGCATTTGAAGGATGTCATATAAGTTTCATCTAAGTGGAACTTTATATATTTCTAAAATAATTTGCATATCGGTTGTGCAATATTTGAGAAATCTTTAATGAATCTCTTGTAGAAACCAGCATATCCTAAATTGCAGATGCCTTTTATAGAAACCGAGGGGGTGTAGTTTCTCAATGACATAAACTTTTGATTTATGAACTTCAATCCCTCGTTGAGAGACTTTTTATCCAAGGACGATGCCTTTTTTTCCGTTAAATGACATTTCTCCCAGTTTAGGTCTAGATTGGTGTCCACACAACTTTGGAGTACTAGCCCTAAATGTGTCAAGCATTCTTAAAATGTGTCTCCCACGATTGACTAATCATCTATGAAAACCTCCATTGAATCTTCTGTTACCAATATGGGTTTGAAAACTAGAATTACTGATTCTGATAAAACTTTACAGAAACAAGAAGTAACTTTAAGTTTCATAATTAGTACAAAAGATGAACAGAAATCGATTAAGTAAAAATTAAAATCTGTAAAAAAAAGTACCAGAATCTGGAAATTTTTAATAGGAAAAAGATCAAGTCCACTGAACTCACAATGTCCCCTTAAGGAAATTATTCCTCTCCAGTATCTGAGGTTTGATTTGGAATATGACCTCCCAGGGTAAAATGATCTCAATCACCAGAGTATAGATACCAAAAACTCTGGTGTCAACGTGTCACGACCGAGGTCTAGACCCTAGTCGAAACCGGCGTCATTGACCTCTTAGAGGTCGCATACAAGCCTACTTACGTCGTCATTACATTCGTTAGGTTAATTTTAGCGGAAAATTTGGAACTTTTTGTTTTTTTTAAGTGTACACAGACTTCATAGTTATAACATGCATATGCGTATAAAGAAGTTCATTGCTCATGAATATCAACCATCTAATAAAAAATCATTCAATCTTGAAATAAATAGTCTTATAACATAAGTAACAATTGTCAAAATGGCACCGTTACATAAGTCTGAACAAAATAGGAAAGAAATACTAGTGGAACATGCTTCACTAGCCTAAACCTATTACTAAGCTAGAAACATAACGGCAGGCATCCTCGAATGCATGAGAACCTACCAAGTCCGGATGAAAAGCTCTGATGTCCGAACAGCTGCAATGAATGTCTTCAACACCCTCCTGAACCTGCACCTAAAATAGTATAATGTATGGGATTAGTACACACTTGTACTAAGTATGGGTGTATGCAAGTACACACCAAGGACATGCATGATTAAGAAGAGCTCTCTCCTAACAATATGAATTATGGAAAGCCAAGTCAGTTGGACTTGCCAAATCATATTAGGAAAGTCATGCTAGGAGAGTAACATGCATCATCATTCTTTTCATATTGCACACAGCACATAACATATTTCATATAGAAGATACATATATTACATATCATTCTTTCATATGCCGTGAGACATTGGAATCACAGACTTAACATTAGGACTTCCCAAAATGAGGGCTCAACATATGGGACCTCAACTAGGGAGCCTTTTTTAGCAAACACAGAGTCTGCTTCATTCATTCATACTTACTTCATTTTCATTCGTTCGTAGGCTGGTGTGAACACCAGCTATACCTAGGATGTTGTTTAAGACTCTCATCGAGTTCACTGTGCAATGACAAAGAATGACCTAGTGTCATTACTTGAGTCTAGTTCACCTCTTGATTATCCTATCCAAACACCTTTGGTATCATTCATTTTATTATCTTTCATACTTTGAGGAACTTCAACTTTAAATGACATAGATCATGTGAGCATCATGAAATCCGGTGTCTTTCCCACACCTAAAAGAGGTGGAGTCACTGGCCAAGGTGAAGCCAAAACATCCCTAGCTCGCTTAGGTGGAAAACCACTGACTAGTTCACTATGTTGGCAGCATAGTTTAAAGACTAGGAGATTTAGGGAGACCCATACCCACTTTGGTGGACAGTCTCATCTCATGAGAATTACGTGAACCTCCGCCCTTCCAGGAAGAAGGCATCACCACTCATAGCTAGCCTATCGGTGCTCCGTTTAAAGTTCCTATTTACATTCAACTCATACATCGTCGAAGCTTGTTTCTAGCACGAGGTAGTCATAGCTCATTAGATGATTTATATTCTCTTATTTACGTATTAAGTGTGAATTGTCCTTACACTTACATATAGAGTGTGATTGAGACATGTCTCTTAATATTCGACACTCTCTTAGGTGAGTACTTTTGGTGACCTTATATTCGCGTAGGTACAACTTGTCTCACTTGCACTAGCCTCATATTGTGATGCCACCCTGTTCTTTCTTAACATCCTTTCATTTCATCTTTACTCACCTTTCATTATTTGTTCATCGTATAACATACATATGCTCTCTTGGAATTTACTTTGAGGGACATTGATTCTAGGCGTAGATACATCTTGTCTCCCTTGTACTAGCCTATCCTCAAGTAGCTAGTCTTTCTTGATTTATTCATCGTTTAGCATAAGTAGACTCTCTTAGAAATTTCATTTAGTGACATTGATTTTTAGGCGTAGATGCAGCTTGTCTCACTTGCACTAGCCTCTTATCATGTTGTCACTATTTTCATAGCATCATAGTATAACATAATTACTCACCTTATTACGTGAATGTTCATTTCGTCATATGCCAATGCACTTGGCCTATTAGTGTGTTTCACATTCTTACTTAACCCTCTGGGGGTCACATCATTTCATCACATACATCTTAGGTTCATTTATTTTTAAACGTACGCTGGACTTATGAACCCATACGTACAAGCCATGAGGCTTCGTTCATAATTCGTCTAAGTGATTCATACTTACCCAAGATTATGTGGTACAAGACTTATGCATCTTGTAAGTATGCCAAGGTCTCGATTTGGATCCCTATAGGCAGTTTTCATTAAGTATTTATTCACGTAAGACTTATGCATCAATACAGAATTGGGCAACGGAACCCGATTTCAAATACCTTGAGCAACACTTAGTCTTATATTAAATTTTGATTTAAAATTTTAGCTTGGGGACCCAAGTTCGAATCCCAACGCCTACATTTCTTTTCTTACTTTTCTCTCCTTGACTTTTCTGTTTTAGACCTAGAGGATGTGGGATCGATCCCCCACAACCTCATGTTTCTTTTATTTAATTTTTCTCCTAACTTCCTTGTCTATCCGAGAGGTTGTGGGTTCGATCCCCACACACCTTATTTTATTTTTCTTTCATTTTTCTCCTCTCTCCCTCACCTATCCGAGAGGTTGTGGCTTCGATCCCCACACCACTAATTTTATTTTTCTTTCATTTTTTTCCTAACTCTTCACTTGAGCCTTACCCCATTTCGAATCCCCCTTACCTCATTTTTATTATTGAATTTTTTAATAGCTTGCATATGGTGAGGTCTTGGGTTGAATCCCTAATGACCTCAGACATTATTATTTTTTTAAAACTCAAAATTTTTCTAGTAAGTTGGCCGAACCAAATTTCCAGCAAATCTGGAAATTTGATCACACTTTCCGGTCCATTTCCTCAACATCTTATACGTTAGATTTTTGGACAATTCATTGGACATTTCGTACGTTTGTTTTGTGCATTTTCATGGTTATATTTGATCAAGATTTTCACTCAATTCAGCAACATTACACCACTTATGAACATCACGATTTACTTCAAGTAATTTCATACAAAACACAAGAATTTAACATGCATATTACACACTTCAACCCATGACCAAAGCCACGACATACACAATGCACACACACACGTTTAACACATAGTTTCGGAAAGCATGCTTATTACTCAAATAAATCCGAACATACATAATTGAAAATAATCATCACGTAAACACATCACATCCCTAAATTCTACCATTAAAAAATACCCAACCTACAAAATTCGATGGGAGCTAGTGACAGGGACATGCAACGGGGAACATTCCTAATTTTCGAAATAGAATTCGACTGAATCCTAGGGGTCTCTTGGGAAAGGGACCAAGAGGAAGAAAACCCATACCTTTTATCGATCAACACCCTACAAATCTTCTCCAATGGAAGCCAACTCCACGATTCCAAAGCCTCACCACCAAACTTCAAGCACAACTCATCAAGAACAATGTTTTTGCTTCTCATTTTTAGTTTAGTTTTTCTTTTGAGTTTTAGCGTTCAAGTTATTTGTTCTTCTACTGATAATAAATGTGAGAATAAGAGTAAATAAGCGTGAGAAGAGAGTGGAGAATCGTGAGAAAGAGAGTGGAGAGAGATGAGAGTAAGTGTAGGAGTTTTAGTTGAAGACTTAGTCAAACTAGGACTCCTTATTATTTATTAATTAAAAATCTGATTTTTTTAATGTTTAGGTGAAATGACTCATCATGCCCTTAGTTAAATCAGATAATTAATATTAATTAATTCAATTTAACATTGCTTCCACCAAGGATCGAACCCCGGGTGAAGCTTAACTTGCGAAAAGGGTCAAATTCGTCCAACCCTACCCAAATTGCCCACCTTTTTATATGAATTAATTAATTAATTAAATATTATGGTAATTACAATACTACCCCTAGCCTAGAAAAGACCATTTTACCCCTAGACCCTCCAAACCTAAGATTACCCCTTTCAAGTCCGGTAAAAACTCATCCGGGTGAATCTCTTCAATTCGGGTGCCCTACATGGCTAGTCCCAACCTTGCCTAGCTCAACTAACTCACCAAGTTGGTTGGCTTGGATAGTTCATAGGTTCTGAGATCTGGTTCCACGCGCATCAAGCCGTGTGAACCCGGTCTAATCTAGGCATTCTAGGTACGTTTAGGCATTACTTAGCATAGTCATTTTCGGGATGTTACACAGCGAACCAATCCATAGCAGTAAATTACACGAAGTAATTTGTTGTGCAGAAGAAGAAGTAGAAGAGATCAGAAAATTCGTACGGAAAAATTCTGAAGATTGAAAGGTATTTATAAGCAAGAGGAACAAGTTCCGAAAGGTTGCAACCCTTTCAGAATCCTCACAACCATTAATGAAAGTTTGCAATCTTTCAAATGGTAATGACTGTTCCTGAAAGTTGCAACCTTTCAGAATAGTCATGGAGGTAATTTTTAAATAAAACGGGAAAGTTTTTAAATTCAAACGGGTCACGCGCGGATCCGAGTCGGGTCAGGTTAATCAACTAAAAAATTAAAACGTTTCGGTTAATTTCAACTAAATACTGAAAATGTTTTCAACTAATTAATTGAAAATATATTGGCCATTTAATTTAATTAGTTAATTAAATAAATAATTAATTATATAATTAAAATAAACTTTGTCCAAAAATAATCTCTCAATCGATTATTTGCCAAAGCAAAAGCCAAAGCCGAGCCGAGCGAGCGACGACGAGGACGGCGTGAGGGGGTCCTTCTTTCCAACCCTTTTAACAATTAATAGGAGTGTTTCTATATTTAAACTCTCCTATTTTTCTTTCCACCACCCATGAGGGACAAATGCCTTTTCATTAAAGCATAAGAGGACTTTTCAAGTTGCCAACTCTTAAAGTTCTCAACTTTTTAAATTCCTCTCTTTCCCTCTATTTCCCATCAATTCTTGCTACATACCCAACATCTTCAGCCATACCTGCAATGATGGACAATATGCTAAATTGCAAAGTAGCAGGGGCGTTACGGAGTACGAATGACATCCTTTAGAATGCAAACGTCCATAAGGTCAAATGAAAGTGGTTTTCTCTTGGTCTTCAGGAGCAATGGATATTTGATAGTATACAGAGTACCAATCAGAAAAACAATAAAACCTTCTTTCTCATAACCTGTCTAGCATTTGGTGCATGAAGGGTATTGATAAATGATCCTTTTCTGTCAATGAATTTAACTTCTGGTAGTCCATACACACCGTCGACCCTGTTAGAGGTCTAGCTGGAACAATCTCCCCCTTTGCATTAGGTACAACTGTTATGCCAGCCTTTTCGGGATGCATTGTACTGGGCATACCCATTTGCTATATGCAATAGGATAAATTATTCCTACATCAACCCACTTGATGATCTCTTTATTAACTACCTCTTGCATAGGATGGTTCAATCAGTGTTGATGCTCTACACTAGGCTTACGCTCACTATCCAGTCGAATCTTGTGAGTGCACATACTAGGAGGAATACCTACGATGTAAGTTATTGTCCACCCTATAGCTTTTATGTGCTTGTGTAGTACTTCAATAAGTAAATGCAGTTGCTTCTTATGTAGATCAACCGCAATAATCAGTGACAGAGTGGTATTTACTCACAAGAAGGCATATTTAAGGTTGGATTATAGTGCTTTCAGATCCAATATTGGTGGCTCTTTAGATTATGGATCAAGAGGTGGGCTCTCTTGATTTTTCAAATCTATGTCCACCTTCATTCGTTTTCGAGCATACTCACCAAAACCACTAAAGGCTGCAACTATTTCATCGTACTCTTTAACCTCTGATGCATCATAACTAGCGATCACCGATTCAAGAGGCTCACATTTGCGCATTAGATATCTCACCCTTGCCATTGCTTCATCTATAACATCTTCGCTACACACCACATGCATTTCACTTGGCTGTTTTATATATTTGAAAATATCAGATTTTACCTCATCGTCATTCACTAAAAATTTCAACTTCCCACTTTCAACATCTACCAATCCTCTTTCGATTGCTACGAATGGTCGTCCCAAGATAATGGGTATCTTAGCATCAATGTCACAAACTAAAATTACAAAATAAGGCGGAAATATGAAGCGACCTACTTTCACCAAGATGTCATAGAAGATCCCAAAAGGATGTTGGTTGATCGATCTTCCATGAGTAGCCTCATTATGGTTTCTTTTGGTTCCCCTAGCCCAAGATGCTTGTATATGGCATAAGGAATCCGGTTGATGCTTGCTCCTAGGTCACACGAGGCTTCAGCAAAATGGATCATTCCAATGGTGCATGGGAGGTTGAAATCTCTGGTATCTTTTCTTTTAGTGATTAACTCTTTTATCATAATAGGCGCTACAACTATGAGGGACTTCGACTATTTAGTAATCCAAAACTGTTTTCTTTGTGACCAGTTCTTTCATGAATTTAGCATATCCTGGCATTTCAAGTTGTGCCTCTACCAAGGGAAGGTTGATGGACAACTTCTTGAATAGAGACAAAAATTTCCGTAACTTTTCATCCTCATTTTTATTTTTTAGGCACTGGGGAAACAGTGGGGATATTATGGGGAATGGTTGTGTTAATTTTGGTATCTCTTTATGTTCCCAGCCTCTTTTAGTAACTTTTTGTTGAGGTGAAATTGTAGATCGCCGACTCGTTCGGCGGTTCGCCCTTACAAATTATCACTATTCTGATCCGCATAACATTTTCGCAAGTCATCTTGTTCTGCCCCCTTACCTTTCGCTTCCTTGCCGCTGGGGTAATCACATGCAGATCACTTACATCATCTTCATCCATTTTCTTGGATGTTATTTGGGCTGACAGTAGACTGAATTGTTCCTCAATTATAATAATGGAACTTGCATGGGAGTTTACCTTGCTATTTAGTGAAGAAAAATCATCTCACATCCCCTTTATCAAATCATCAAACCCTTCAACTTTGTCAGCGATTCATGTTAATAGGTCATTCACTCTAGGACTACTTGCACTTCCTTTGATCTCGGACTGTCACTTGCGTTAGTATGGTATTCCTCAAGACCATTATACTCAACCCAATCTTAACCATATTTTCTGGGGTCTTCGTTTATAAAGTAGTTCAAACCTTGATTCCCACCCTGTTGTTGGTGACGTGGGTGACAAACCTTCTCATTTCTTCTACTGTTCAAACCTTGATTCTCTCCCGATTAGGAAGAAGAACCCTCCTTAAGGAGAAAAACTGCACATTTCCCTTTCATATGTTCTTTTAATATCTCCATTTGAGATAACATTCTTTTAATGTTTTCATCTATCTCTTTTCTTTATCAATTTGTCTTGTGTCAATCTGAAAAACAATGGGGAGACTTTATGTTCTTTGGTGTACCAGGAACGATTTACTTTAGCATACTATCTAGGAAGAGCAATGCAACTTCAAAGGACTGCAACATTCTCCCGCCTAGAGCTAATTGAACCTCTATCCCTTTGTTAACCGAGTCAATACTTCGGTAAGTATATTGAAGCAGCAACTCACTTGGCAGCCCATGCGTTAGGCATTTATACACACCTATTAGATCTAATCCACGACTCGTGGATTGGTTTACCTTATGTTTGCCAGAAATTCTGAATATCATCCCTTACATGCATCATTTTGACGGAGGTAAGAAATTTTTGTGAAAAATTGTGACCCATGTCTTCCCATGATTATATCGAGTTGTTGGGGAGTTTGGCTAACCACTTGGTGGCCTCTCCCAATAGTGATAAAGGAAATAAGCGAAGTCTGATTGATTCCTAAGACCACTCGTTGAATGATAAATGAGTGCATACTTCCATGAAAATTTGGATGTGTTCATTTTAATCTTCATGATCCAACCCTTCATATAAACTTCTTGAATGTATGAGATGGACTGTCGTGCTTGTAACTTCAAAAGCCTAATCTCTGTCTCTTTGAGGTAAGAAAATTGCACCCATCTTACTTAATGGAATAGGATCATACACACTATTAACATCATCTATATCACCTCATTAAAGATCACTGATCACTGGGCTTTTTGTGTTGCAAGTATAATCGTCCTGACAATTCACTGGTCCTCTTCTTTAATCACAAGCATTCAAACAGAACACAAAATTAAATTAGTAAGAGCTACATTATAAAGAACAAAAACTCTAAGTAAACTAAATCTTCACGTGACACCACTCCCCAGCAGCGGCTCCATTTATATTCTTCGCTATTTGATTACTCATGATCAACAACCCTACCCTTCAGTCTGAGTGTCTACGAATCGAAGCGAGTATAGTAACCCAACCAAGGGTTATGGTCGTGTCCTAAGGGAGTGGTAGTGAAAATAGTAGTCAACAAGAATTTTGTTCCAATTAGTAGTAGTTCAAGACATTATCGAAGAAAAATAAAATTAATTCAAGATGTGACACAAAAGTGTCAATTATCGAAAAAGGGTTTTTCTCATAATTTACAGAAAATTATTAAAATAAAGGGAAAATCAAGTATAGGGAAAGATCTTGGGGTTTGACCGCAATATATGTTGATGTAAATCAATGAATATTTGCTTTTAATAGGAAGATTTGCAAAATAATGGTAAAATAATTGATTCTAGGGTGAAAACTAACCCTAGATGAAGGATAACCATAACTTATTAGATGAAAACCCAAGAAAATCCACTCAATTAGCCCCTCATTTTCAAGTTCTAAGCCTTATTTTTCTATTGGTTGTTAAATGGACTTATAGCGAGATGATATTTTGAGTGGGAGAGGTATCGATTTGGGAAAATTGAATAATGATTTTACAATAATATTTTCATTTTTTAATACTCTTAAAATTGGTTAATAAGCCCATTACTTCTTCGGTGGCATCCCTCTATGGTCAGACGGCCTAAGCAGGGCGGTCTGAATCATACTCTTAATAGAGGCCTCAATTTTAGCAGCTCGATGATCGGCATAATATACAATATATCCAATCATGAATAATGTTTCTTGGTGATCAGAGTCTAGGATACAACGGCAGCAGCAGGTCTAGGTGGCTATGTAGAAACAGAAGAATCTAGGAAATCAAAAGATATAGAAGTAACATTCTATGTACCTGAAGGCCCAAAAGCCGGAGTGGGAAGAATTGCCACTACAGGTATGGATTCTGTGTGAAAAGCTAAGGAAGGATCATCAGGGGCTTCCTTCTGCTTCTTCTGTGCCGGATCCTTAAAATATTAAGCTTTAATCTTCCGGTTATTAGTGGAGGATGTGGGCATTATTTCTATATACTTCTTCGCATATCTAGGAACCCGAGAATGTTTTCACAACTTAGTGATCAATACCTAGAAGGGAAGTTAAGTCTGGCGAAGCCTTGCATGCATAAGTATCTCTTAAGCAATGATGGTCGAAAAATTTATGTGAGTTTTATCAATAGTGCATCCTAAACAGGCTGCTTTGGCATGAAACAAAATTGATTCACTTTAATATGGCATGATCTTACTACTGATGAAACAAAACTAATATCGTGCTGCCACGTTAAGGTCCTTCTTTTCAATAACAGTGCCAACTTCGAGCCACTTGGGACTTTCATCTAATGAGGTTAGTGGGGCTAACCATTTGTTCATTTTGTCTAGTGGGTAATTCCTAATCATGTGTTTGTTGTCATCCTAAATATCAGTGGGATGATCAAGGATAGTATCAATAGTTGCATTGTTGCACTTGACCCACATTTCCAGGACGACTACATAGTCCACCAGTTTGAATGATGTAGCATGGTTCTTGTTTTGTAGTATCAAGGTTCCATAGGAGGCATAGAACTCCCGAACCTAATTTGGAATATATGGTTCACGAGGCTTGCTGAAAATATGAAAATCATGGCACTTGAGGAAAATCATTATCTCTGGATACCTATCATCACTGTATCTGTGGATAGACAATTTTTTTCAAGAACCCCTAAGTCTTTAATATGTTCATAGACTGAGCAGGGGGACCCTGAACTGACGCTGTGACCACCACTGCTAATACTTGAACTGGAGGAGGAGAAGTGGCATGTTGAAAATTCCTAATCAGAGGTGGATCATTTATTCTTTTTGATCGTAGCTCGGCCCTTTGTGCTGCTAGCTTCTCATCATCATCAGACACTGCAATCTGAGGCTCTTGGTCCTCTCCATCTCTCTCAAAACTTGTGATGTGTGTAGCGTAAATGTCATCACTATCGAAATTTTGCTCTGGTGATGCAAATTCTTTTTCCTTGCCTTTTTCTTTCCCACTAGTTGTGGGGAGTTTGGCTACTTTAGCCCTAGATGCAGTTGCATCCTCGTTGCTTGTAATCGATTTTGCTTTCCTTCAGGGTGGCAAGCTTCTTCCTGCGACATTGGTTATATCCGTCTCTGCAAACATTGAGAAAAACTCATAAATAACTTAATCAAATTTCATAGAAATGAAGTTGCAGAAAGACTAGCCAAGCTACTCGGCATGTCTCCCAATTGCTTTGGCCAACTTAACAGGGCTTGCCGAAAGGATTGTCTCAAATATTGTGGGAAATTTTCAAAGTGAAGGTTAATTCAATGAATTTCCAATACCTTGCGGCGAGTAAGGACAAGTCCGCCAAAAGTTACAGTGTAAATATTCTTCATGGGTGCATATTAAAGGGCCATCAAGAAGACTTTTGGTGAGTTGCCAAGAGCCTTTAGCGACTCTAGTTCTCTCGCTAAAATGTAAAACACAAGCAAACAACACATACAACATGATATTAATGATGAGATGGGGGCATTAGACGAACCGCTGAGTTGTTCGGCGAGCTCGTCCCATCACGCCAAATGACCCAACGTGCCTATTTTCAACTTATCTTCTCGAATGAAACCCCACAACCCCCAAAAACATAATCAAATCATACATTTGTAAAATTCTTGCAAGACCCATCACACCCATTACCCCAAAATACTTAGATTTATCCTTGTTCAAACTAAACATGCAAGCACAACACACGAATTTAAATTAATTTTAGAACACAAGAATATGGGATTCCATCAATCAAAACAATATGGGAAAGATATTTAGATTAAGAATAGGCAAGAAAGAACTTAATTCTATCAGTATCAGCAAACAACAATGTAATGATAACATTTGCAAAAAGGAATCAAGATTACAGAAAGAAAATTGGCATTCGCAAAAAAAAACCTTTTATGCCGATTAATGTAAGATTGAAATGCTAGTTTGTGATGGAATCCATATACAAGCTCAAAATCGAAGACTATTATGTTAGAGAAATTCTAAAATAAAGACACTACAGTGTGGGTGTGAGTTTCAAAGGATTAAAAGTGAGGGAAAAAGAAGGATTTGAAATATTTCAATCATTTGGCCTTAAAAACCGTCCGTTTTTTCGCTCATTAGGGTTTTTCTCAATCATGGTGACAACATAAAAATCAACATGCAACATTTACCTAGCTGGGTAAATGGAATTTGAAAGTTAAAGTTATCTAATATCTTCTCTATTACAAAATCTCAAAGAAGAATCTTCCTAAAATCACTAGAAATCCACATTAGTAGTTTTCTTGCTCAAAATCTTTTATTCCTCATATATTTAAATGACTTCTCTTTCTTGCAAAAATAAATTTATGCAGGTTTGATGTGTGTCTATTTAGTGCTAATCAGTGAGCTAAGTCAAGATTCGCCGACCATTTGGTGACTCTCCAATTTTCCTTCATCTCGCATTCATTTTTGACCTCTTCTTAGTCCAACAAATTTACTTTTAGGCGAGCTAGGCCGGGATTACCGAATGGTTTTCATCTCACCCATTAGCACTTATTTATATCTCTATTAATACTTTTGGCGACCTGTTTATCCATCACCGAAGAGATTGGCGACACGTAGAGTAGAACTAATGCTCACCGAAGATAACTTACATTCAGCCTCAGCGTTCAGTAACTTTAGGAGCTAGAGTGGAAACTTTGCGAGTCGTCGAGTGACATCGACAATAGTTAGGCTTTTTTTTCTTTTTTTTTTCTTGCTCATGTTCTCTCTATTTCTCGTTTCTATCCTATCTTTGTTCCTCAAACCAGATATACAAAGATCAAGGGTTTTACATTAGTTATTGGTACAAAATAAGCACTTCAAGACATTTAATAATCATAAATAAAACCCTAAATGAGTCATCACAAATCCTTAGAGAACCATCTTTCTTTTTCATAAACAACATTGGTGCACCCTATGGCAAAATATTTGGTCTAATTATCTAGAAGATCTTTCAAATGCTCTTTCAATTCATTAAGCTCAACTAGAAACATTCTGTAAGAAGGAATAGAAATAAGTTGGGTACTAGGAAGGTGATCTATTCTGAAGTCGATTTCTGTTTCGGGCAGCACACCAGGAAAATCTTCTGGAAACACTTCAAGGATCTTATTAACTACTGGAACTAACTCAAGAGTTGGGGTTTCAAATATTGAAGCCTTAACCCAAACTAGATGATAGAGGTAACTCTTAGAGATCATTATTCTATCTACGTAAAAAATGAATCGATCCATATGTGCTAAGCTACTACCCTTCCGTTCTAAGATTGGTTCATCTACAAACTAGAAACGAATAATCCTTGTTTTACAATCATATGAGGTATAAAAAGAATGTAACCAATACATGCCTAGAATGACATAGAAAGCTACTATTTCTAACTACTTAAGATCTGCTAAGGTGACTTTTTGGGATATTGTAATAGGGTAATTTTTGTATACCCGTCTAGCAATAAATTGGTCATTGACTAGAGTACAGACTGAGAAGGGTTCCTGAGAGAGAATTTGGACAAACATCAAACCTGACTACATAAGTGGAGTAACAAAGGAGAGAGTAGCCCCTGGATCTAATAAAACATAAACAACAAAGTTAAAGACTCGTAACATACTAGTGACTACATTATGAGAATATTTCTGATTCTTGGAGACCCGAAGGGCATACAACCTATTTTTGCGTTGACCGCCACCTGTACCTGAGAGATTACCCTGCTCTTTTGGGTGACATGTTGGCATCGCAGATGTTGTGTACTGAGCTTTAATATTACTACCTCTTTGAACCTATTTAAAATGAATATCTCGCAACTTGTGACCATATTGACCACATCAAGACCATACTTCTTGTTATACAAGGAATTTGCCAGGACACTTCTTACCACACCTGGGACAAGTTGACTAGGTTTTAATAAATGAAACACTTCCTTTAGACTTAGATCCTGATGTCCTACCTTTCCGATCATGCCTGATCTTTGAGAATGGAACACTAGCTGATGAAGAGGCTGGGGCTGATGATATATTTTGACTCTATGAGTAATTTCCACCACTCGATTTCTTTTAAAAGTAGTCATCATTCCCATTTTTAGCCTTCATATTGTCCATAGTTGTTTCACTAAGCTTATCTCCCTCAACTTGCTGAGCATGAGTCATCATCCTAAAGATATTCATGTTTTCCAGCAATATAGCATTTCTACACTTTCTTTTCACCAAGTTTGATATTCAATACTTAAACTTATTCATTTGATCCGTGGAATAAGAAAGAATGTGTGGAGCATACCTGGAGAGTTAGGTAAACTTGAACCCATTCTCTTATATTTTCATGATACATTGAATTAAATTATAAATTCCTAAGCTTTTGCATCCCTTAAATATCTTGGGAAGAACCTATCAAGAAAAGTCTCACTAAAGCATTCCCAAGTAATAGGAGCGACATTTGTAGCCCTGTGCTCTTTCAATTGATTATACAAGATATGAGCCACATCCTTGAGCTGGTAAGATCCCAACTCAACACAGTCAATCCTAGTGACCTGCATCATTTTAACGATCTTCTTGACCTCATGATGTTTTGGGGATCGTCGTCAATATGTGATCCTATGAAATGAGAATGATTCCTGCTAAAAAAATCTTGCACTTTAGCTGCAGCTGATCCCATATTAGCATAAGTCAGAACTAGAACCCGCTAATTGTTCTAGTTTGTCACACTGTAGGCCAATATAAAGTTCAACATTCGAAACTTCCTGATCTCGTACTGAAGGAACTCTGATTGCATTCTTTGCATTCGTAATCCTAGATTTATCTCTACGAGGAGAAGTTATATCATACCTCAAAGTAGGGTTAGAGTATCAAGAAAATTAAGTTTTTTTCTAAAATACATCGTAGCCTCCCTCTCATTATATATGATGCACTGCACACACATGAAACAGACTCTGTTTAGTGGGGCTTCTCTAACATAATAGGAAACCTAAACCTAATGCTTTGATATAACTTTTGTCACGCACCGAGCTACCCTCGAGATGCAGACATGGGACATAGGATTACGAGTGACACCAAGCTAACAATGCTTGCTTAACATACGCATACTAAGAATGATAAACTAATAAGGAAGATAATCATAAAGTAAATATGAAATGATGGGAATACCCATATACTAACCTGAATATATGAAATTTGAGAGTTTAATACAAAAGACATATTAAACTCAAAAGCTAATCTAAAACTAACCATGTGGGAAAATGGCCTCTAACTCACTATAAGTGGTGGGATATGCAACATTTAAATGTAGAAAAACTGAAACTAAAAGACTGAAAATTCTAAGAGATAATATGACTATTGTCCTCGAAGAATGAGGACTCTCCACTGACACTGTTGAGCTCGAGATCGGGAACCGATCTATGCGTGATGTGGATGCTGAGAACATAGACCTACGTCACAAGAAAATGTAACACAGAGTAGGAAATAATAAAGCTAAAATAACATATAACTGAATAAAGAAATAAAGCAATGATATAATCTAAACATGATATATATATTGAATGATGAGCGAACTGGATCCAAAGACCAAATTTATAACATGTTAAGACGGAATACAGACTGTACTAAAAATGCGGTCAATGCAATAGAGTCTGACTAAACTCTGCAAGCTACTAATAATAGATAATAAAATTATATGATCTAAATGTGGAGTTTGATGTATACGCTTAATCGGGAGGACCCAATATACCCTTCTATAGGTATAGAGGCATGACTGTCGTGATCACAAAATGATGCCCACAGAGGAAACTAACCTACATGACTAGTATTTCTGGGACTATATGGGTGAGTGAACCTAGTCCAACTCGATAATATGCTACTCCCAAAAGATTAAGTGATTAAAACATTATGACTAAATTACTGTTATATACTGGATAGCTATAAACTTACATGAAAACTGAGAAAGCACATTAATATACTGATAATGACACATTTACAAACTAAGGCATGTATATCTTAAATAACTTAAATATCTGACCTAGCTTGTGTATTCAAGAACTAAAGAAATACATCTCTAGGATTCTGAAATTCATGCAAGAGATGATGTAATAACATGATAATCATATTTGGAACATGTCAATAACTAATTCATGATAATCTGCAGAAGTTCTAGAAACCTTATCTATATAGAGTTAGAATAAGGGAATCAAGAATCTAATAGAATTTGAGGACCTAATGGGTGAAAGAAATACACTAGTGAAATACCACATACCAGGTGTATGAATTCCATGGAGAAATCTTACAATTTTGGAGCAGGAACTGATGGAATCTTGTTGTGTTATTGAACTTGTGTTCTTCATTTCTTGTTCTTTTTAAGCTCTAATATTTCTAAGTATTGATGAATTATTTGACTTAGGTAAGTTGTAGTTATTTTTCTAGGATACTACTAACAAAAACAATGTAGTTTAGGGTTAAAATTACGTAGTTTAGGGGTCCAAAAAATACGAAAAGACCAAAAGACCCATGATTTAAACTGTTGACGGGGCTGACCACAATCATTTTCGCGGACCATAAAGGGGACCACGGACAGTATAGTGGGTCGTGGTCTTTGGTCTGGTGAGATCTTCATTCTTGGGGTTTGATCCACGGGCCATACCACGGACCATGAATGTCCTCGTGGTCCTAACTAGGTGTTGTGGTCTGAAGACCTGGTTCAAGGGCCATCCCACAGCGCTTGTTAAGTAACACGGACCATAAAGGTCCTCTTGGTATTCACTTGGGTGTGGGGTTCTAAGGACTTGTTTGCGGGGTGGGGTGGGGGGGACTTCCTTAATCTTCTCGGACGCCACCACGACCCATTGTCAAGACTACAACCCATGAAAGGTTCAATGGTCTGAAGTGTGAGCCTGGTGGAGTCCAACTCTTCACCATGGGTAGGTCACAGACCGTGGACCCTATTACGGTTTGTTTACCTTACCGTGGTTCACTATTTTAGGTTAATTTCTGCTATTTTTTTGTATGTCAGGTTTTCGAGTTGATAAAAACCCTAGCGTCCCTTGGAGATCCTTGGGACTTGGAGAGAAATTTGAGCAGATAAACTTAGGGGATTTTGGGGTTTAAAGTGAATCAAAGGGAATGTGTAGATTAGGAAGAGTGAAATCACTTAAAGGACATAAAATGTTCTAGAAATAATTTAGGTGTTAAAAGGGAAAGAAAACACACAAATAAAAATGATTAAAACATACCATACGAATTGACGTACGGTTATTAAGAACTTCTATGGATTGTTCTTTCATCCGTAAAACCTATTACTGGGACCAAAATTTTGGTAAAGTTCAAAAAGACAGTTCCTATGGGTCATAGAAGTTTCTATGTCTTGTAGGCATTCCTAATATAACCCAATTACATAAATACTTCACTAAGTGTAGGACCCCTTTTTACGAGTCACCTTCTATGGCCTGTGAGGGTTCCTACGAACCATCCTATTGGTTAATAAAATCCCATCTAGGACATGAAAAATTCCAAGATTCCAACATAGATTCTACAACAACATCCCTAAAGGCCGTAGGACCTTGTACCATTCGTAGATAGGCTCATAGAAACTACACCAGTAGCGATTTTTTTGCAACTTTCCTTTCTAGTTAAACTTATTGGTTTTCGAGGTGGTATACAATGCAGCCGCAACACATCTTTAGAAAAAATAGTAAATGGCTCATGCATTAAGGTCAAACAGCCATCCAAATAAATCAAATCATATCAGAGCATATACTTCTCATAAGAAACATACCAACAGAGCATAGAAACATAGAAACCAAATGGATAGAAGAAAATGTAAGATGTAGGGCAAACTTGTAAGTTGCATCACCAATACTCCAAAGAATCTTAAATGGCCTATATACCCGGTCTTAAAATTACCATACTTTTCGAACTACATCATACCCTTTATAGGCGATATTAAAAAGAATGCCTAATTATTAACTCTAAATTTCAAAGGTCGATCGGCTCCTATGGTAAGAATAACTCTCATGCATGCTCTAAGATGAACTAACAATATCCTAAATCACATGAACAATGTCTTAGGCCTTCTGAACCAAATATGTAAGGTGCTTCTAGGGTTCCAAAAACTCAAACCAACCAATTTGAGAGTGATAATGCCTACTATATAAGGCCTCAAATAGGTTCATCTGAACACGCCAGTGGTAGTTGTTTTTATATACTAACTTTGCCAAGGGGAAGAACTTTTCCCTATGTACTCCGAATTCCTATACACAAGCCCGTAACATGTCACCGGCAACGTGAACATTGTGCTTCGACTAATTTTTGGTTTGTGGATGAAAAATCGTGCTAAGACAAACAAGAGTACCTAACTCATCCTAAAAGTCCCTCTAAAAGCTAGAAGTTTACTGAGAACCGTATTTGAAATAATTGATATTGGCACCCCTGAAAGTGAAATACATCCCAGGTTTAGGCACGAGATAATCTCTCGGTGCTAAAAAAATACTCAATATGTAGGGAGTGTGCTGAATTGGTCAATCGATCAATGAAGACCCAAATATAGTCAACACCTTCAGAAGTTTAAGGCAATCCCATGATGAAGTCCGTGGTGATGCACTCCCACTTCTACTCCAGAATGGTTAATCGCCTAAAATCACTAAGTAGCCTGAATTGCTTAGCCTTCACCTGCTGGAAGCAGAAGCATTTAGATACAAATGCTCTCTGCAGGCCACTCCACCAGTAGAGCCACCTCAGATCATGTTACATCTTTGTTGTGCCTAGATAAATAATGTATATGGAATCACGGGCCTCATGATGAATGAACTATATAAATTTTCGAAGTCTAAAAAAGTATATACGACCATTGAACTTTAATACACTATCAGAAACCAAGGTGGCATACCTGACAGCACCTTGAAAAACCTAATCTCTATAGCTACTACAGCATCATCCTCAAACAGACTACTACAAATCCTATCCAAAAGGGATGATTGAACCCCAACATATAGTATAATCAACCTAGGATCTAAAATATAAGGATGAAATATCCTATTGTCAAAGGAGAAATTATGTAAAGCCAAAGGTTGCTCTAAGGATGAAAGCACAGCAACACTACCGATACACATGTCCATCTGACTTAATGTGCCAGATACAACATTCACCTTTCTGAATGGTATAGATAGAGAGTTCATTGTCCTTCACAAGCTTAATACACCTATGATTCCTCAAAGTTAGGTCCTTTCAGCTTCTAATAGATTTTACTCTCCTATGGTCAGAGAAGAACTAACAATGGACCAAATATATGTAATGCCTCCAAAAATTGAGTGCAAACACCACCACTACCAATTTAAATAATTAGTGGGGTAGTTGCACTGATGCACCTCATGATCTCAACATGTATTAAATCACACGGCCTAGTTGTATAAATACACAATCCAAACCAATGCCGGAGGTGTTGCATTAGAATGTGTAGCCATTCCTCTTAATTGGAAGAGTCAAAATATGAGAAGAAGTAAGCAATTATTTGAGTTCACAAAAACTTAATAGCATTACTCTCACCACTAGAGAGTAACATCAAGATTATTAAAATAGTTCAAAGGTGTTGCAATAGATGAGAAGCCCGCTATAAACCATCTACAGTAACTCTTTATTTCAAAGAAACTTTGAATCCCAGTCACTAAGGTTGTCCTACCCTAACCATGAATAACCTCAATATTTACTAAATCTACCATAATGTCATCCCTCCACGTGCCTAAGAATGCTATAGATGCAAGAAAAACTTCGCACTTTGTGAACTTGATATAAAGTCGTTGATCTCTCAAAGCCTGGTTCACAGTCCTCAAATGCTACTCGTGCTCCTCCTGGCTATATTAGTATAATAAAATATCATAAATGAACATGATTACAAGTGAATCAATAAAAGGCTTGAACACACACATCATAAAGTCTGTAAATGTTGTTGGGGCATTGGTGTTCCAAAAAGTCATCAATACGATCTCATAATGGCCATTGGTGTCTTAGGAATGTCTACCGCCTTAATTTTCAGTTGATGTTTAACTCAATCTCTAATCAATCTTAGAAAAATAATGATACTCTAAAGGTAATCAAACGAATTATCAATGTTAGGCGTGTAATACCTATTATTCTTGCCACCTTGTTCTGCATGTAATTAATAAAAATATGTAAATCCCATCCCATTTCTTCATAAATAAAACTTTGGAACCCTAAGGTTACACACTTGCCCAGATGAATCCCTAATCTATTATATGTTGAAGCTTAAACTGATCTCTTCAAGCTCTCTATGGGCCATATGTCATGGAAAAATAAAAATAGAACAAGGGCCTGACTCGAGTTCAATAGAAAAGTCAATTTCATGCTTCGGGGGTAAGCCATGTAAATCAGTAGGGAACATATCTGTGAGCAATGACATAATAGGTACATTTATAGGTCCAGATGATTCATGGATTCTTGGAACTTGTAATACTTGAAACTTGGGATGTTTTTAGTGTTTTAAACTCTTTTTAGTAGATTTGAGTGTAATTCATTTTTATTTTGCTAAAAAACGGTTTTGGAAGCTTAGGAAGATAAGACAGTATTAGCCATGTTGTTTTTACCATCTATGATCTAGACTATGGGTTGTGGTCTTCAACATGTCGTAGATGAACTCTTAGATGCGAGATTTGAAAGGTTGAGTTATAGTATGAGGTTCATGAAGAGACGATATAAATTGTACTCTGGCTTATGAGTTGTTGATTAGTTGTCATGGATGAAAGATAAAAATAGTGAACTTTCATGACTTGAATGTAGGGGCTAATTGCTACGCTCAAACTTACTTCTCATTGATAAAAAATCAATACAAAAAGGCTTTAGACACACACTAAACTTACGAAAAAATCATTAAAAGTACCGTGAAATTACGGTACATCAACACCCTCAACTTAAATTTGTTGTTTGTCCTCAAGCAACGCACTATGACTCACTACAAAGTCTATGTACAAGAGTATCCACATTTTAGATTTCGCAATCATTTGGCTATCAATCCCGATCATTCTCATTATGTTCATGCATGTTATCACTATTAGGCTTGAATTATGTGGAATCAGACCATGACACAGACTCACTACGCAATGACACCTATCCTTTTCAATTTCTCACCGAGGTGGTAATATTTCCGGTATTGCAACTAGTGTCCTCACTTCAAAATAATATCCTCATTTTTCACACTATGATTTCAGTTTGAGTATAAGGATTACTTTTCAACACTCACTCTCAGAACAAATTCACAACTCATTTATACATATTGCCATAAGTTTGCCCTTATTTTCACTGCTTTAAGTTCGCCATACAACTCTTAGGATCACGATAGGACTTTCTTAGCTTGTATCATAGGCTCAGGGTAAGGTAGGGTATATTTAGGTATACTTTAGTGACTTGTTGCCCTCCTTGACATATCGGCTAAGCGTACCACCTTTTTATCATTTTATTTCGCCTTATTTCTCAATTTTCTTTTCACCTTGCTGTTTTCCCTTTCTTATCCTTATGTGTAAGTGACTTTTCTCTTTTCTTGTGTTTATTTTGTTTCATATGTATACTTTATTTTATATTTTTTTATTTTTTATATTTTTTTATTTTTTTATAGTCACTTCTGTTTTGTTCTTTCTTCCTCTTCATTCTTTCAACCGCACTTTCCAAAGTATTCCTTATAACAGCCAGCCTTAACTCATGACTTTGCCATGAGTCAAGGTTCACAATACCCATGGTTGGGTCAGGTCCACAACAAGGTTGCTTTCTGCATTAGCCACCCTCAACTTATGCTTTTGGCATAAACTCAGGTGCACATGTCCAAGGATGGACCAGTGCCAACACATTGTTCCCAGAGAAGATCAGTTGGGGTGAAAAAGAAAGATGTATTTTTAGGCTCAAATCATTTGGATCAATAAGGGATTAACTTCATTTGGTTTTCTGTTACTTTTAGGCTCAAGATTGACTATTTCGAACAAAGGCCTATGATCCTTTCCTAATTGTTTATTTTGGCTTACTTTTAGCAAGACTAACCAGGCAAGTTCTAGCTCAGTATCAATGGTGGATCATTCGAATTTCCCTCACACTCACTTGACATTTATTACATTCACAGATTATTAGACACCTAGTTCGAGTCTTAGATTCAGGGTCACGCAGTAGTGTATCTCTATGTCATGTTTAGAGCCACACAATTATCAATTACTATGCCTAGTCATGCATTATTTTCATTATATCGGGATATCATATTTGTTTTAGCTATCATGCTTCAGAGTTATACTATGTACACAAGATATAACATGCCGGTTCAACAATAAAAGTAATCAGTCTTTTGGGGAAAACGAATACAGGCAAGAAAACCCCAAAAGAGGATCGTGAATTGGGCTACTCAGACTTCACCCTAGCACTCACTTTCCATTTACCCCACCCCCAACAAAAAGATATGCAATTGTCTCCAATGAATTAAAAAAAACTAAAATACGCGAGTGGTAGGTGAAGCAAACCTGAGGCGCAAATCGCCGGCGATCAGCAAGCTGGTGGGTCCGGTGCCCCAGAACCCACTCCCTCCGTAGTCTGGACACCCTCAGTAGTGTCCTTATCAGCAACAGCACTATCAGTCGTGCCTCTCACTGTCTCCATAACTCTGGAGCTAGACGCCCCGGCAGCTAACTCTACAGCCCTCAACGTACGGGCCTCCTCATCAGCAATCGAGGCTCTCCTCGCAGCCTCTATCTCACGGCGCTCCTTCTTCCTCGCCCTAAACTCATCCTCCTCTCGACCCTTGCGCCTCTTGGCATGCTCTCGTGGGGGAGGTGGTGGAATATCAGAAGTGGCGAATAAAGCAGCCATCACTGTGTCCTCAGTAGGCTTTGCATAAGGGGCCTCAGACTCAGGCACCCTAGCCTCTAGGATCGTATCAAGATCCGCTCGCAAACTCTCAACCGCATCTTGAAGGGTCGACACGTCCACCGGAGGGGCTGGCCGGTCTAGCACCCGCAACTCAAAAGCGCCTAAGCGCTGATGAACCTCCGAGATATTCCTCTCTGTGTGCTGTGCCATCTTACGCTAAATGAGATCCTCCGCCTCAGCAATAGACCTCTGCATCCAAGGCTGGATGTGATGCAGAAGTGTGGCCATCTGAGCCTCTAGTTTCTGGACCCTAGCAAGTGGGACCAGAGCGGGGGAAGGGGCTGAGCGAGAGGAGCTCGGGGCAGTGTTACTACTCGGGATAGACTCAACCGGGGTAGGGTCAGTGGCTACAGAAGCAGCCTGGGTAGACGCTTGAGCATGCGCTACAGTATCTGCCAGGTTCTCACCAAGTGGAGGCACCTCCGGGCGTGGCCCTCTGCGTTGAGCCAACTCATTGGCCTCATCCCTGATGAGGCCGATATCAACATTGCCCTGCGGGGTCTTGAGCTGATTAATGTGCCAGATGGGCACACCTGCGGACCTGCATAAGGAAAACACCATGCACGGAAAAGGGTAAGTAGTGGTGACATTGAAAGCCCTCTCGTGCATGACCGCCTGAAGAAGCCAAGCGAAGTCAACCTCAAACCCTGCCATCATCGCTGCCATCAGAACTGCGGGATCCCATGTAACTATATTATATGCAGCAGTGGGGGAGAGGCAGTGGCGGACAATCAACCATAGAAACTTAGTCGTGAAGGTCAAGTTAGCCTTCCTGATGGCTCCCTTCGGCTCCATTACCCAGTCAGCAGCCTCTCCATCAATAGATAAGTGCTGGGCCATCCACCTCTTGGTGGTCTCTCTCAGCGATGGCTCACGCAAGAACCGTCCCTCTTTAATAATTTGCCACCAGTAGTCGAACACGGCGGTGAGAGGGGTCCTGGTGGCATCAACATCCTCGCCGTACAGATACCGGCGGATGGTGGTGGAGACTTCCCGTAAGGACCCGCCTCTCCAGTGTAAGGGTTAGTGTCATGACGCCCTTATCATTTAGCAGCTTGGCGTCTGAATACACTTGGTATTTCTGGTCGACACACCACCAGTTGTGCTGGTTGGCAACCGGGGCGGGAAATCCAGTCGTTGAGCCTGGAGTGGAATCAGTATAGTCAGCCTCGTCAGACGAGGCAGACTGTGCAGCTCTGGCGGGTGCAGAGGCTTCTCGGAGGCTTCCTCCAACCAAGAAACTCCTAAGGAGACAGACGCTCCTTCGTCTTGTGCAGCTGACCCAGAAGGTGTGCCGGTCAGTGTGCGCTCCTCATCAGACTGGGAGTCAGTGACTACGTCGGACGCCACCTTCTTGGGCGTGCTCTGGTTGCACGTGCAGCTCGTGCTGGAGTGGCAGTGCCTGGGGGCACGGGATCATGCTCATCATCAGAGCCTATAACCAGTCGGGCAGACGGAGCAACGGACTTTGAACACCCACGTGCGTAAACTCGATCTTGTTTCGGTGCCATAAGAGATAGTACCTGAGACCTTGAGAAGTGGAGAAGAAACAAACAGGTGAGGCACACAGCTAGATAGATCAGAAACACAGCAGAAGACTCCGACCAGCAAATAGGAGATTGTGGGAAGGGTAAAATGAGAGTGTGGGAATATGGGGAAGTGATGGTGGATCAGTTGATATGGAAGAGGATGAGAGTGGAAGAAAGTTGAAAAACGGCGCCAAAATTTGATAGCTCAAACTTACATCTCAAATAAGAAGTAAAAGCGGTCGTATCAAGTAGAGAACCCAACTAATGAGGTTAGGGTCGATCCCACGAGGAAAATGGTTCAGACTTAACTTTATTCTATTATTACTACTATTTAGTCAACTATTTTTCGAGAAAACAAATAACATAAATTTTTTTTTTAAAATTAATAAAAATGATTGACTAAATTGAAATAAACAATTAACAGATTCAAATTTTGAAGTTTAATCAGATGACAAAAGTAACTACGGCTTAAGTGTTCCCCATAGGTTCGTAACTTGGTAATTCTAACTATAACAATTCTTTCCTAGTATCTTGCATGTAAAGCGATAAGTTATGTATCTCTAGATCCTTGGTCCGGCATCTAGAAAATATCACTCCGCACCTTGGTCCGGCTACGTGTGTTGCTATACTAACCCTTATCTTTACCTCATATTAAGCATCATAATCGATATTTGACTCAGTTATTACCTCGTACCAACCAATACTAGCCTATTAGATAGTGTACACTAAATCTACGTTGATAATTCTTTTCCGATTATCTACCTCCTTGGTCCGGCAAGTAGCATTAAGGCGAGTTCTAACGTTGGCCATCCGTTAAAAAGACTTCTACACGAAAGAATTATCAATACATGCAAGACACCATTCTAGAATTGTTAATTTAGTTAGATTTTACCTTGTTTTTACCCATGGTTCCCACAACCCTAGTTATGGAGTTTAGTTACCCATGGTCATAGTCACGCAATTCATATTTATAACGTAAGAATTCATGCACTTACTTCAATGAGAATGAATAAAATCCAGAAATTTACTTGATTAATCAACAAAAACACCAACGATCGATTCCGGAAAAAGTGTATCAATGTCTAAAATCAATTCTTCAATACTTGAACAAGAGAACTAAAAATTATCCAAAAGTCTAACCCCAAAAACGAGGTTTTTCGAACTATTTATAATAAAAACAAAACCTAATAAAAGAAGGATTCTAATTAATGAAAATTTGTCCAAACGCGTCTGAGTCGACGGACCTCACGACGGACCGTCGTGGGCACGACGGACCGTCATGGCCTCCGTCGTCCTATACTTCACAAATTCTTCTTCTGCTTTCTTCGTTACCCTCGACGGACAGGTATGACGGACCATTTCAAGCACGACGGTCCGTCGAGGGGCTCTGTTCCATAATACTTAACTTCTTGGAATTGGGTACTGGGACTACTCTCTGATCATCAAGACGAACAAGCAGGACGGATCGTCGTGGCTATGACGGTCCGTCATGAACTTCCGTAGTCCCACACTTGGCCAGACTTCCCCATCTTCCTTCAGCAGCTTCTCTCATCACTACGATGCCACCTACGGACCGTCACAGCCTCGACGGAACTTCATAAGCTCCGTAGGTGGTCTCTTCTGCATTTCTTGCTCAAAAACTCCCGCGTTCATCTTTGGACAGATTTCCTGTAAATAAAGAGAAACCTACATAAAAAATCAATACAAAAAGGCTTTAGACACACACTAAACTTAATAAAAAAGCATTAAAAGTACCGTGAAACCACGGTACATCACTAATACAACGAGTTGTACTTTTGTACGAGATATAAATGTGAGGTCATAGAGAGAGATAATGAAGTTTTTCACCGGTGACCTTTTAGACCATTAGAGGAAATGCGGGACATAGAATTATGCACGTGCAATAGGTCAATGCCTATAGAATATATTCAGAAAGTTGAAAAAATAATGTCCCCGACCACATGTGAGTAGGATAGATCGTATAACAATCTATGGACCTTAGTTCCTATCCGTGGGAAATGTTCGAAAGAATAATTTTTCACTACCATCCACGAGAGTGGTGAAAAGGACTACAGTATGTACATTCAAGTCATATAAGTTCTGATTCCTACTTTCTAATATCAGTTTAATTTAGGTTTTATATGTCTATGAATATTTTTTCCCGTTTTAGTTATTATGTTATGTTTTTTTTGGAGTTTGAGAATAAATAGTAAACCACTTTTGGTTTAATCCTTGAAATCTTGAGATTTTAATTATACTTTTAAAAAAAGGCCTTATATACCCTTTAACTTTAGTATTTAGAGCTGATATAGCCCTCGTTATGAAATGGCGCATATATACCCCTACTGATATAAAATTAGGTCACATATACCCCTCTCCTCTAACAGAAGTGAAAACAATTAATTTTAGATTATTTTTAAAAAAAATATATAATTCATATGGAGTACCTCAAACGTATTCTATTTTTATTTCAATGACTAATTCAAATTTATTTGTTTGATGGTCAAATTTATTTTGTTTCACTATTAGTTTTTTCTTTTGTAAATTTTTATTACAAATGCCCCAACTTTTACTTTTTACAAATACAACAAATACATTTTGATATATCCACCGAAATATAATTTCAAAAAATACAGACGCAAAAAAGAATCTTAAATACTTCTATCTACAATAAAGAATGAAAGAAAAAATCAAATAATAATAGAAACTCAAATAATGATAATCAAAGAAGTCAAGAAATAATTTATGTATGAAAGTGATTAAAATTTACCTTAAGTCTTGTTAGAGGGATCATATGTATACCCCTTATTTTAAAATTTTTTTTTTATAAATTTTAAACAAATTTTCACTTCCCTTAAATGAAGGGTAGATGTGTGAGCCACTTTTGTAATGATAATGGTACATGTGAGCCATTTTTTTATTAGTAAGGATATTTATGAACCTCTATCATAATGAGGGGTATATTATCCCTAAATAACAAACTTCAGGGATATAGTAGACCATTTTCCTTTATAGTTTTCTTCTTTAATTCTTTCTTTGCAATATAATTCAAGATTTCCGATTATCAATATTCATATTGTAAGTTCATGACTTCTTTTAACAAAATTATCATCAATTATGATAAAATAACTATGAGTAGCTAATTCCACAACTAAGGTTGTGGGAACCATAAATATTTAACAACATAGACCTAATAAATAGAAATTCTTGAATAGTATTTATGAATGCATTGTTTTCTCCTTCGCTTTGATTGCTTTTTAACGGTTGCCAAGATTAGATCTCACATTATTCTTACTTACTGGACTAAGGTGGTAACGAATGGGAAAGGGGATTATACAATAAATATGTGATACTATCAATCGTCATCTAATAGCTTGAAGGAACTAAGTGATAAGTACTTTTGGATCAAATGTAAGGGTTAGTAAAGTACCGTAGAAGAACCAACTTGCATGGTGAAATTCACTTATTTAAGTTACCATCCACTTAGGTGATAAATAACCTACCGATCTTGCATGTTGGACACTAGACAAGGCTAATACTATAAGGTCCTACTGATTTTAGGATTCGCGGGGAACACAAATACCCTAGTTTCATCATTTATTGATTTCAAACACATATATTTGTCTACTTTGATACTTATTACATGCAATCATTACAATCAATTAGTTTTGTACAACCCTCCCCACTTTATGGAAATAATACGATTAAAATCATGAATGATAACAATTGAGCTAAATCTCGAACCGTATTACTCATGGGATCAATCCTAACCTGTATTAGGATTTGTTATAGTCAATCTCTGCCATATACTTATTTTGGGATGTGAAATTTGGGAGTATCAAATTTTGGTGCCTCTATTAGGGAATGACGGTTTTGGATGACAGTAATTGTGTTATTTTATTATTATTCATTATTTCCAATTTTGCGTTTATTTTATTTTTATTCATATAGGTTGGTTCCTAGTGCATGCGCAACACAAAGAGTCAAGGCATACCCCTGATTCCATTAGATCCTGAAATCTAAAGAACTTTTAGCCGAATGGAAAATACAGTTGGTAAAATAACCAAAGAAGAAGTCACAGAATGTCTCATAAAGGAAGAAGAGAATGTCCAGCCACATGAAACGCTGAATGTTCCGAACAATTAGACTTTAGTGAGAGACCGTCCTCCACCTCCAGATAGATAATAGACTTTGGTATTTGGAACAATTAGCATGATTGTACATATTGTAAATATTTGTATATCTGTATGTTATATTTCTAAATATTTGTGTAATGATGATAGGAGATAACATAGATTAATGTAGCATATTTTCAAAGATATTACAATTAGGAATAACATATATTTAGGGATATTTAGTAGATTTTTGGGCATGTAAATCAGAATTCATTCTATTTAATGGAAGAACTCTTATTTGAGATAACTCATTCAGAAGAATTGACATGGTGTCAAAGCCTTTTTTCAGTGCTTTGATTCTTAGTGTCTTCCGTGGTTCCTTTCAGATTTTTTTTTGAAAGTCTTGGTTCTACTTACTGTTTTATAGTCAACAGTTAGTCCTAAGTATGTTGGAATTTCAGGTATCTTGGAATCTTAGTCTTGGTCATTCTGGTTACTTTGTATCATTGCATTTCTATCTTTCTTAACTTGTCAAGAACATGGTGTCATATCCGTTTGATTCTTTCCATTTTCGTTTCATTGGAAAAACTACTCTACCTGAGAATTTAAATTACATCTATTTGTCACACGAAAGAATTATGGGGAAATATAGATGGAAGTAATCCTATTTTAACTGATCCTATAAAGCTTGGTCATTGGAAGGTTAAAGATGCTCGGGTGATGAAATGAATTTTAGGGTAAATTGACCCTCTTATTGTTCTTAATCTAATGTCATACCAAACAGCAAAGGCCGTGCAGGATTATTTACAAAAGGTTTACAACCAAGACTACAACGCAAGGCGCTTTCATTTAGAGCATGAAATTGTTATGTAATCTCAAAAAGGTCTCTCTGTTCAATATTATTTCTCTGGATTTCAGAATTACGGGCTGGATTTATAGATATTGTTTATGCTAAAATACCATTTCAATCTCTCTCAATCATTCAAGGAGTTCATGAACAAAGCAAGCGAGATCAATTTTTGATGAAATTATGATTTGATTTTGAAAGTGTTCGCTCCAACTTGATCAACCGTGTTCCATTTCCCTCGTTGGATGTCTGTTTTAGGGAACTACTTCGTGAAGAGCAGCGTCTCTTCACACCAAAATGCTTTTCATCAAGAACATGTTGTCAATGTTGCATTTGCAGCTCAAGGGAAAGGAAAGGGCATGGATATGGCTAGAACTCAATGCTACAATAGAAAGAAACATGGTCATATTGCTAGCAATTGTTGTAAGAAGTTCTGTAGTTATTGTAACAAGTAAGGATACATTATCAAAGAATGTCCCACACATCCTCAAAATCGTAGAGAAAATGCTTTTCAAGTTGCGATAAATGTTTCCACTACAGATAACTCATCTTTAGTGGCACAAGTTCTTACTATTGAAATGGTACAACATATGATCTTGTCAGCATTTTCAGCTTTGTAGCTGAAAGGTAATGAGGTAATATATAAATTTTAGCTTGTTGAGTCTGGCAATTCCAATCATATGATCAACTCAACCAATATACTCAAAAACATCCGTGAGTATGATGGTCCAACAAAAATTGAGGTTGCCAATAGTAGTAATTTACCCATTACCAAGGTTGAGGATATTACTGAATATTTCAAGAATTTTTTGTATCACCAAAGCTTTCCATTAGTCTTATTTCAGTTGTATAATTTGTAGATAACTATTGTGATGTAAATTTTATTCGTAATGGTTGTCTTTTGTAGGATTCGGTGTAGGGGACGATAATTGTCAAGGTGCCTTAAGTTTGAATATTGTTTCCTATAAACTTCTCTATTCCTCATGTTCTAGCCTTTGCTTCAACAACTACTAAGAATGAGATTTTGCATACACATCTAGGACATCCAAATTCAATTGTGTTGTCTCATTTATTGGGATATAAAAATCAATTTTCAATTTCCTCCTTTGATTGTTCTACTTGTAAATTAGGCAAAAGTAAATGTATTCCTTTTCTAATTTTGGTAGTCGTGCTGCAAAGCTTTTTGATGTCATTCATGATGATTTTTGGGGTATTTCACCATTTATTTTTCATGCTCATTTAAGTATTTTGTGACATTTATAAATGACTAGATTCGGTTTACATTGGTGTATTTTTTTCGATTTAAATCTGAAGTGTTTTCCATATTCGAGAAATTTTTGGCTTATATTGAGACTTAATTTTCTACATGCACCAAAATGTTCAGATCTGATTCTGGTCGAGAATATATGTCTCATGAATTCAATAATTTTTTCTTGGGAAAAGAATTGTATCACAACGCTCTTGCCCCATATCCACCACAACAAAATGGGGCTATTGAGCGTAATAATCGTCATCTTTTAGATGTCACTCGTACTTTATTGATTGAGTTCTCTGTTCCATCTAAATGTTGGGATGAAGCTTTGTCTATTGCAGTCTATTTGATTAATAGACTTCCATATAAAGTGTTAAATCTTGAGTCTCTATATTATATTCTTTTTCACAAGCATCCTAACTATAATAGTTTTCATACGTTTGATTATCTTTGTTTTGTGCACCTTTCTTTTTCTCAACGCAATAAACTCTTTTTTAGTCGACTAAAAGTGATTTTATGGGCTATAGTACTTTGCATAAAGGTATTATTTGCTATAATCAAAGTTCTAACAAATTTCGTTTTCCTAGAAATGTTATTTTCTTTGAGAATCAATTTTTCTTTCCGACTCATGTTAAGTCATCTATAGTTTCTCCTTATCTTTATACTTATGAACTTATGTTATGAATGAAATACATAATATTGACTGTACATGATTGTTGATATTATATGATGTTGATTTCATTTGATGAACATGATATTGGTCTAAATTGCTATGTATGATGATGACTATGCATGATATGATGTTATATGAGGTAAATGCATTGTTTATGGTCTCTTTACTAGTTCACTTAGTTTATGTGGGGTTATGGGGCTTCACATGATCATTGAACTAGTTGGGTTGGATTGGGATTGTAGGTAATGGTCTTGTACGTTTTGATGACATGAACTCTAGAACATTAATTGTTGTTATGATTTATGATGATGTTGATTTTGTACATGAATATGAACATGTCTTAATGATGTTATGACTATTGACTTGTATATGCTCTTGTATATGCATAAAGGCTTTGAAAGTGATATAGCATGGTTTTGAACAAAATATCCCTTTGTGCATGATTTCAAATGTGTGACTTGCATATATCTATACTTAGTACATGTGGTTGGTGCTCACCCATATTCTATCTATTTCTATAATAATATAGGTTCCGGCCATTGAAGAGTTCAACATTTAAAAAGAAGACTTGAATTTGTTCCCAAGTTGTTGGTGAGTCCTCAAGTCCAAGGATGATGCAACTTTTCTACTCTATCTATCATGGTGACTATGTCTAAGACAATTGTCCTTTCCTTATAATTGAGACTTTGTTGTAACACTATATGTGTCATATTGTACTAGTGTAAGGTGTATGCCCTAATCTTATACTTCTATGATAGATGATTTATGTGTGAGACAATATCAGACTACTTAAGTAATTGGCTATGTTGTTAAGTGAGGAGTCTATGTAAATTCAATACATGAGAAGTCTATGTAAACTTCATATGTGATAAACGAGAAGTCTAAGTATACTTCATATGTAAAACGTTTTAAATTTTCCGCATTTTCTCTACCTATGATATTCCATAATGTACGCTAAGGGCTAGTCTAAGGCCTCTTTAAGGATGAAGATGATGTTTACGTCTAGGGGGTGCTCCCCGGTCGTGACATATGTGAGGCACGATTCCCCATTCCCTACCAAGAAACTGACGAACTTTCTTGTTCTTTTTACTATCCTAACTCATCTTGAATCAAACGATTTCCACAAATTATTTTGGATACTCAAACCCGTCATAATTACATTGATATTCACCCCAAACTACTCAAGAACAATACTCCAACACAAGATCCTCATTACAAGAACTCAACAAAACCTCATAATCAGATAAGGAAACTCGAACTTCAAGAAACTCACCAAGAACATAAATATACTCAATCTTATGGATGAAATTTGAATCGGTAAATTATGATTGGGGTGTGGGTGAACGGATGAAATTGTTTATACCTTGTTTTTGCAAAACAATTTCTTGATTCACAAGAGATCTTGATCGTTCTTCCGTTTCTCCTCTTTTCCATTTCTAGAACTCTCTTCTAAAATCCTAAGCGTAATTTATGATTTGTAAAACTGACACAAATTAGATTTTACCCCAAAATATTACTAAAAATGTTCTTAATCTAAAGGGATTAGAAAATGACCAAAATACACCTCATTAATTAAGGTAACTTCCCTTAACTGGGTAGGCTAACTTCAAATGAGGATATTTCCTTCATCTTAATTCAAAGATTAGCAAACTCGATGGTGTTGAAAAGTGGATTTCAAGACCTATCATGTGATATCTTGTAGGCTACCTGAGTCATCATGTACTGAAAGTTATGTCCATTGAAGTTGAACGAAAACTCACATCTTTAGCATAATCTTGCAAAATTCTCGAATTGGTTCTTGCTAAAATTAGTCCTTTCTAAGATGGGATGTTATATAAGTCTTATCACATTAAATTGAATTCATGCTTGTCATATTTTTCCTCTTTTTATATTTTTAGAATCAAAACCGCATGATAAAATATAATTGCAATTATATGTGGCAAAGTTAATTATTCGTTATATTTGCTTGGTAATATTCTTTAATTTGTCCTAAGAAAAACTTTTATTTTACGTAATTTTTATTGCTAAGATTTTAAATTTTATTGATTATGTGAATGATGCAATGAATATATTATTAGTTATGTCAACAAAGAGCAACATATACTTTTTTTATTGTAATTATAATTTGTCGACTATAGGTGACTGCTATTTTCTTTAAGGATTATCTTGTTCCTTCTTTTGATCATTATTTTTTTAGCGGAGATGTCAGAAATGATCCAATTTAAAGCATAGGTAGATGATGTTTCTCCCTATATATTTGAGTTATATATTGCTACTATTTGCATTTATACATATGTGGTCTTATTTTGACATCATTTTTATCATCATATTTTAAAAATTTCAGAACTATCTAACTTTTTAGTCACTAAAAATATATGGAATAATAAAATGATCTATACAGAATAAGTATATTCTCTTATTCAGCATTCAATAAGAGTAGAGGATAATTCGGTATTTTAAGACTTTGGGTGCAGGGTGCACCAATTAGCTTAGGCTCGTCTAGGGATATATTGGTAAATTTGGATTCATTTTAACACTAACTTGATGTACTCTGTTCTTTGATGCATTACTGTTAAGCATAACTTACATAAATCCCAAAGTGTAAGGACCTAAATTACATTCTATCCCTACAGTTTATCAATTGACAAAAATCCCTTAATAAAATCAATGTTATTTGCATACATAGAAATATAGTCAGATACATTAAAAGAAATTCAGTTACACTTTTAAAGGAAAGATAATATATAATTTGTTATGAATTTCCCGAATCCCGCTAATCTAATTGATTTCAATCAGTCCAATATCTTAACAGATTCACTCAAATGAAAATTTAAATTTTCTTTTCTCTATTTACTTCCAAATTCGCCCACCTTCAATCAAAATTCCAATTTTCTTCTCTCAATTCTATTCCAAATTCGTTTGGCTTCAAACAATTTAAATTTCTTCTTTTAATTCTTACCCAAATCGTAATAATTTTAAAAAGTCGAAATAATAGCTTATACATGATGTATATTCAAGAATCTGAGAAACCAAGATGAGTTATGATCGATACATAAGTGATGTATTAAAACATTCTTTTCCAAATTTATCGAAGATCCTTGTAATTTTGAGTCAAAATTGTTCAAAAAAAAATTGAAAAGATACATCATGAATATTTTGATTTTGCTGAGACAGTGAAGAATCCGGAAAAAAAAATGATCCTCGATTTGCAATGTATAAAAAGATCATAATTTTATTTTTATGGTAAAATAGATTTGATAATCAGAGGTATGGAATTACATATATTGTGTTGTTAATTCGATATTTAATTTGTGTTTTCGAGATGACTTTACAATCGCGATACATTAAAACTTATGTTTCTTGTATAAATTGATAAGTACTGTACTCCTATTAATTAGATACTTTAAATAAGTATATTTTCATTTAAAGTGTTTTCTTAGAGATCGACAGGTTATTGTGTGATATATGTAGTATTAATTAAATTATTATATCATGACCAAATATTTAGCATGATACATTACTATTTTTATATCTTGGTGTGTTTGTGAAATACTATACTTTATGGATGATACATTATACATGTAATTTGTTGTAAAAGCATCAAAATTTTCAAGATTGAGGGTATGTATCAGACTATAGTTATATTTTGTACCTGATACTAAGTATAAGTTTAGTTGTTTGATTCTTTGTGATTGATACATTGACATAATTATTTTATGGAATATATCACTAATTTCTCTAATCTTAACAGATTATTGCATCATCTGAGTATCTTTATTTCGTCTATGCTTCTGGATGAAGATACATTATTTTCCTTGAAAGATAATATGCAATTGTGGAAGATTTCAAGTTGATAAGATATATTTTATGTCATATAATGTATTATTTTGTAGTTGATAATAATGTATCTGATACAACAAGGATGTGAAAGAAAGTTGTATGTAAGCTAAAATAAAGTGTATCTGTAAATGTATCATTTTGTTGTTGAAAATATTTGAGCCAATAAGATTATCAGTAACTATGTATATATGTATAAGGATACATAACTTGATACACAATGTTTTATCAAATAAACGAGATACATCGAGAATTATGTATTTGATGCATAAAACCAAAAGCGATTGTAGTAGTGATGTATTGAATTCGTAATAACACTAACAAAGACTAGTTTAAGAATCAAAATAAATGATATACATTATCTGTAACATTTCAAAAATCCAATACATGTTCTAGAGCCTAACATAAGTGTCAAAGGATTTAGACACTGTTTGAATATCTATTTTAATAAATATAAGTCATTTAGGAAGTCTAGAAACCAAAACGTCCTAGAACTTCCATGACGTCCAGAAACTAGTTCAATGAGGTACTAGCATGCCTTAGCCTATTTGACTAGCTTTTAGGAGTTTGAAAACGATGAAAATTGGTGGAAGGTTGTTTAACACGTATCATGGTTAGTTCATTGTCAAAACGTCCAGGCACGACTCCCCAAGGACCAACCAAGCGCCCTTGAGGAGGACCCTTCCAAAAGTGACCAAAAGCTATCAATGGACAATGTCACCAACGGATGCAACAGATGGCTCGTGGTCCAATCGATGGGGTGTCGATTGCCTCAGTCGATGGACACTTATCCAAATTCTTGAAGGGTCATTTTGCATAGTCTCTGAACTCATCGGCGGATGTGCAACATGGAAGTGACAGTGGCCGTTGATTGACACACGATCGGTCGATTGACACACGATCCGTTGATCGTGGTGTCGTCTATGAAGACTGTGTTTTGTTGCACGATATTAATTAAGTCACTTAATGAGTTGGATTAGTTAGGAGGTTAATTAGGGTTTAGGTGAGGTCTAATTAATTTACTTGATAACCTATATAAAGCCCTAACCTAATTAGACTAACCTAAACTCTCATATTTCCCAAACCCAAAACTCTTTTCCTTCTCTCTTCTTTCTCTTTCCCAAAGAAACCCCCATTGAAGAGCAAGCTAGAGGTGGGTTCAAGGGCTTCAAAGGGGCAATTTCCTCCATCAATCTTCACCAATTAGTAAGGTATGGGATCTCTTTCACTTTTGAGACCTCTTTCCTCAAAAGGGTTCTATCAAATTGATTTCAAAAGTTGGGTTTTCAAGTGGGTTTTCATCCAATACGAAATTGATGCTTTGAATTACTTTGTTTATGATTTATTTTGGATATTATGGATAGATTAAATGTGTTTTAACTCAATTATTTTATATCTTGATGAATTTGTCTAGTTTGTAGAAGATGACTTATTCCCCTTAACCCTAGGTTGTGATCTTGATGTGAAGTGAGTAATGTTGGTTCAATTGAATTGGTTATTGGTTGAATTACTATCCTAAGATGTTTTTGTATCAATGATGACTAAATTAGGATGAATTATAGTCCTATAAGGCTAGTTCTTGAGAGGTTGATCGAGTTTATGAAATATGTTGTGAATTGACCTAAAGTATCTTATCTTAAGCTATGAACTAGTGATGAATTGTGATATAGTGATTTAATTGATTTTGTTATCATGTTGGTTATTGATGAGTGATGATATTATACCCTAATTGGGTTGAGTTAAAGGGGTTGATGGTAAGACCTTGATGATGAATTATGAAGGAGACTTGGTAAGTCTTGGGATCCCTATTATTTACTTCAATTATGGTTAATTATGATCAAGTCATGATGTTGTATTGGAGTATGCCTTGTATTAGGATTTATAGGGTTGGTATGATGTTGACTTGGAATGTCTTGACTATGGTTTGTGAGGTGTTGGCTAAAATGTAAATATTATAAGGATGGTGAATGATTTACCAATGTGCCTTATTATGAAGTGATATGTAAATGTGCTAACATCACTTATATAAATTGTAATGAAAGGATTATTCTCATGCAATTCTTATTGAACTATGATGATGATGATTATACAAGGGTTACACCCTATGACCTACATTAAGTTATGATGATTAATAAAGACATTAAAGACATTTCAAAAAGGGACTTAGCTTAGCACCGAGTGAACTTGACAATGGGAGGTGATGTCTTTCCATAGAGGAAGATTCACCCTATAGTTACACATTTGTTGTTGACTCCCCAATGAGGAATACTCATCCATTGGATTCCCATGAGAGGAGACCCCAATTGCCAAGTGGTATGTAGAGCGATTGTACCTATCCTTTAGTTCTTGAACTATGTTTCCCCCATAGGAAGACTAGCTAGTGGATCCACCTAGAAAGCTATGTTTATGTTTGGTTTTACTTTGGCCAGTAGACCACCTTCTTTCGGTGTACGTTTTACAACACCGGATTCCACACTTAGTCTGTGTCAGTTAAGGCAAGTTTCCCCTAAATTAAAATGAAGTAATGAAGTATAGACCAACTAAGGTGACTTAAGAGGTTTGACTTAGCTTAGGTAGGGGTATGAGACTCTACTTATGTCTTGCACTAGTTTTCCTTGAAGGAAGCCTTAGGAGGTTGTTCTTATGTATTTATATGCTAATAAATGTAAATGATATGTACATGATGATCTTACATGTTATTAACACTATGTGATGTTAATTACTTTAATGAACATGTATTTGGTCTACAATGCTAAAGTGTGATATTAAGTAATCTTAATGTTATGTTATGTGAGGTTGGATATTGGTTATGGTTCTTGATAGGTTTAATTGATTAAGTAAGGTTATGGGGCTTTGCTTAGTTATTGCACAAGTGGAATTAAAGAGGGTCATGATTGATGGTCTTACTTTGGTTATGTTGAAATATGCTCTTATTCATGCTTGTTGCTATTATGACTTGATGATACAGCTACTTGAATATGTATTCAATTATATGATATGCAAGTTGACTTGACTAGACTTGATGTTGTTGGTCATTGTGATGTATATGCCTATGACTTAATGAATATGTCTTATTGATTGGTATGGTCTTGTTGGATGTGCATAAAGGCTTTCAAAGTAAATTGCATAGTTATTGAAATGTCCCTTTTTAGAACAATTTGGTATTATACGTGCATATTGTCTCATATATAGTACAAGTGGTGTACTAACCCCATTTCTTCCTTTTCCCCAACATTTTAGGTTCCGGTCTTTGAAGGGCTTTTGGAGACGACTTGAAGAAAACTTGGATCTCTTAATCATCCAAGTAGGGAAGGTACTCACTTTCCGAGGGCGATGCCACTATCTAGCTGATGGAGTTGTTTTTAGTTTAAGACTTCTATGTTCTTTCTTTTCCATTTAGTACGAAACATTGTATAGCCCATGTGAGGCAATATTACTTTGATGTATGGGCGATGCCCAAGTTGTTATATTCTTACTAGATGGTTATGAGATGAGACGACTATTGGAGACTATGTTATATTCTATATATCTATGTGCAATAAAAGTAGAAGACTAAGTAATCTTCATATACGAAGGGTCTATGTATACTCAATATTACAATACTATGTGTATGTAGAGGTCTATGTAAAGATCCATGTATAAGTAGTAAAATTTTTTAAATTTCCACTAATTTTTACCTATGAATGTAATGATGTAACCTAAGAGGCTAATCTTAGTCCTCAAAGAGGACGACGACGCCAGTTACGTCAGGGGGTATTCCCGGATGTGACAAACTTGGTATCAGATCCAAGTTGAATATCTTTGTGTCGATGTCTCTCTCAACCACGTCTATGTATATTCATACTCATAATTGTGAAGCGCACCACACTTATGAATAGGAATCTATATGATGCTTAGGAAACTCTCACTTTCTAGGAAGTCCAATATCATGCCTCTAGAGTGTTAGATCTATGTTCTTTTTGCAGCTAATCCTCTTCTTGTGATTATAGGCAATGAATACTCGAAGGAATGCATCACGGAGACTTGAGGAATAGATTTCCAATGCGAGAGCTCCTCCCCGTGGTGATCAAGTCCCTTCTCTTGATGAAGATGTGAATGATGACCAAGCTCCGATTGATCCTCCTCCTTTGACGGATGGTGCAATAAGGGATGCTCTTTTACAAATGGCCCAAGCTATTACTACCAAGCGCTAGCCGCTACTACTAAAGCTCAAGACTTGACGGCCCAAGCTAATCGGGAGATTGTACACCTGGCAAATCAACAAATTGCTATCATGATCTCTCGTCTAAGGTACTTCACTAGGATGAATCCTCCTACTTTCTCTGGGTCCAAGGTTGAAGAAGACCCCTATGAGCTCATTGATGAAATCTACATGATCCTCTATTCTATGGGGTTGACTACTAGTGAGAAGGCCGAGTTAGCCACTTATCAACTCAAAGGTGTTTCCCAAATTGGTATGTCCAATGGAGGTACAACATACCATTAAGGGGTGGACCGATGACTTGGTAAGTGTTCAAGAAGGATTTTCTTGATAGATTCTTTCCTAGGGAGAAGAGGGAAGCTAAAGTGGTAGAGTTCATCAACCTTCGACAAGGAGGTATGATTGTGCTTGAATACTCCTTGAAATTCACTCAATTGTCAAAATATGCTCCTTCTTTGGTTTTCGATCCTAGAGATGAAATGAACCGCTTTGTGACGGGAGTGTCGGATGACTTGCAAGAAGAGTGTAATTCGGATATGCTACATGACAAAATGACCATTTCTCATCTCATGGTTCATGCTCAACAAGTGGAAGAGGCAAGGGCTAAGAGGAATAGTAGAGATGCTAAGAGATCTTTTGATGGTGGTTCTTCAAAGGGAAGGCTTGATATTCAAGACAAGCCTAAGTTTAAGAAGAAGGTTTATAATCAATTTCCTTCCAAGTTCCCTAAGGCTCGTGGTTATAGGGTCTCTAACCCTAGGTCTAAGAAGGGAAGGGATACTAGTTCACCAAACAAGAAGCTACTTATGCCAAGTGTAGAAAGGGTTATCTTGGTGAATGTCTAGTTGGAACGGGCAATTGCTTTGGTTGTGGCAAGAGTGGACACAAGTCTAGGGATTTCCCTAATGTGAAGGGTCAAGACAAGGGTAGTGTGCAAGCATGTGGTTCTAATGATGCTCCGAAGAAGAATTACTTCTATACTCTCCACTGTAGGGGTGAGCAAGAGACTTCTCCCGATGTCGTGACCGGTATGTTGAAAGTCTTTTCCATTGATGTATATGATTTACTTGATCCGGGCGCTACATTATCTTTTGTTACTCCTTTTATAACTAAGAAATTTTATATCTTACCTGATATTCTAAATGAAACTTTTATGGTGTCTACCCCGGTGGGTAAGTCGGTTGCTGCAAAGAGGGTGTATAGAATAGTCCTATAATGTTGCCCAATAGAGTTACTTATGTTGAACTAGTAGAACTTAATATGTTTGATTTTAATGTCATATTGGGTATGGATTGGTTGCATACTTGCTTTGCCTCTATAGCTTGTAGAACACGGGTGGTGAAGTTTAACTTTCCAAATGAACCCATTTAGAGTGGAAGGGGGGAAATTCTATTCCTAGAAGTCGTATCATCTCTTGTTTGAAAGCTTGTAGGATGATCTCTAAAGGGTATTTATACCATATAGTAAGAGTCCAAGATTTAGACTCCGAAATTCCTCCCATTGAGTCGGTCCTCATAGTGAGGGAATTTCCGGAGGTCTTTCGTAATGATCTTCCCGGTATTCCTCCCGAACGGGAAATTGATTTTGGAATCGACTTGTTTCCAGATACAAATCTCATTTCAATTCCCCCTTATCGGATGGCTCCGGCCGGATTGAAAGAGTTGAAGGCTCAACTCAATGATTTACTAGAGAAAGGATTCATTAGACCTAGTATTTCTCCATGGGGTGCTCACGTATTGTTTGTGAAAAAGAATGATGGGTCCCTTAGAATGTTCATTGATTATCGCCAACTCAATGAAGTCACTATAAAGAATAAGTATCCTCTCCCTCGGATTGACGACTTGTTTGATCAACTCCAAGGGGCAAGCTACTTTTCTAAGATTGACTTGAGATCGGGGTATCACCAACTTAGGGTAAGAGGTGAAGATATACCAAAAATTGCATTTCGGACTAGATATGGACACTATGAGTTCTTAGTAATGTCCTTTGGTCTCTCTAATGACGGCGGAATTTATAGATCTTATGAATAGGGTGCTTCAAACTTACCTAGATTCATTTGTCATTGTTTTCTTTGACGACATCTTGGTATATTCAAAAAATGAGGGTGATTATATGGACCATTTGATGGTGGTTTACAAGTGCTTAATGAACATTAATTGTTTTCCAAGTATAGAAAATGTGAGTTTTGGTTGAGGTCGGTGGCGTTTCTTGGTCATATCATCTCTAGTGAGGGAGTTGAGGTTGATCCAAGGAAAATCGAGGCGGTGAAAAATTGACTCCAACCTACATTAGAAGTTTCTTGAGTCTAGAGGGTTATTATCGGAGGTTTGTGAATGGTTTTTGTCCATTGGATCTCCCTTGATTACTTTGACCCAAAAGAGTAAGAAATTGGAGTGGTCGGAGGCATGTGAGAGAAGTTTCCAAATATTGAAAGATATGCTTACTTCCGTTCCGGTGTTGACTTTACCGGAGGGTACAAAGGGCTTTGTTGTGTATTGTTATGCATCTCGAGTGGGTTTAGGGTGTGTGATTATGCAACACGGGAAAGTAGTAGCCTATTCTTATAGACAACTTAAGGTGCATGAGAGAAACTATCCAACTCATGATCTTGAATTAGCGGCCGTGGCATTTTCCTTGAAGATATGGACGCATTACTTGTATGGTGTTCATGTTGATGTGTATACCGACCACAAGAGTCTACAATATGTGTTTACTCAAAACGAGTTGAATCTCTTACAAAGAAAGTGGTTGGAATTGTTGAAAGATTACGACATGAGTGTTCTCTATCACCCAGGCAAGGCCAATGTGGTTGCGGATGCTCTAAGTCATATGACTATGGGTAGTGTGTCCATGAAGAGGAAGCCAAGAAAGAGCTAGTGAAAGATGTTCATAGGTTGGCTAGGTTGGGTGTTAGATTTTAAGATTCTCCGAATTATGATTTTATGGTCCATCATAACTCCGAGTCATCATTGGTGGTTGAGGTGAAGTCCAAACAACACCTTGACCATCCATTGATTGAGTTGAAAGAGTCGGTTGATGGAAAGGTTAATTAGTTATTCTCCTTAGGGGGGGATGGAATGACAAATGAATAAGCACATGAATGTTGGAATGACAAATGAATAAGCACATCTAAAGTAACACTAGTTTTGAGATTTCATAGATTCATTAGAATAAGCACATGACAAATGAATAAGCACATCTCAAAACTAGTGTTACATATTCATTAGAATCGAAAACAAGGAGACCAGGGAGAAGGACGTTCAACAAGAACGTTAGGAAGCAACACTAGTTTTGAGATTTCATAGATTCAAACGAATGGAAAATACTCTTGGAGAAAGAATTCCAGGAGAGAAACACATACCCTATGTAGAATTTAATATACGAAGATCACCTTGCGCGAAACCTTGAATAAAACCGTGAAATCGCCTAAGAGAATCAATAGAACTTTCTGTTTTTCTTTCGTTCGCTTCACTGGTTTGAGTCGTGAGATTTCTAGTGTTTGAATGTAAGTCTAAGTCTTAGGAACTGATCTTGACTCATTCAACTTAGGATATTTAAGTTAATTAAATAAATTAATTAGTTAATTACTAAAACACCCCTCCTAAGTTGACTAAACATAGGAGAACATTTGACTTAACAAAAATTTGGAAATTGGCTAGGGTCTCGGCCAAATTTGGATTTTTCATTAATTAATGAAATTGTTAATTTAATTAATTAAGGGACAAATGGTAATTACTAAAGTACCCCTAAGTATTTGGGACCATAACTAACCCTTTTGGACCATCCTCTGTTAGGTACTAGGTTGTCACGTTAACTAGTTACTAGGTTAGTGTCACCCGGTTAAATCTTAGGTTTTCAGGTGCACTTATTGGTTTATTTCGGTTAGTCCTAGGTACGTTAGCTAGTTAAGTCAGTTAATTAGAGTCTAGAGTTTGTTAGGGAGTTAGGCCCCACATGGAGGGACCCTTGCACACGCCTGCCCCCTAACTACCCTAACCGAATTCGGTTAGGGTGGTCCCCTCCCTTGGTCGCTTCTTCACATGTTCTTGCACATGTGTTGCTTGTACTTTCCTGACTAACTATTCATAATGGTTCATTTGAAATATTTACTTATTGTCCCTAGGATCCTCACTATGTCCTTGGGCACTGCTTAATCTACATGATCATTTTAATTGATCATGTGTTATGGTATCTAGGCTTGACACTTAGATGCCTCATAATCAATTTGTGAGTTAAAGAAAAAAGCGTTTTAGCCTAGGGTGTTCATTGTAGGTATATTTCTTTGACAAGCTCATTAATGTTAGAAAATTGGCTCACACCCTTTAAGCCAATATTTTCTAATATGCCCAATATTTTGCTTATTTGGGTATTATATAGAAATTGGCTAATACCCCTTAGCCAATTTTCTATACTATGCCCAATATTTCTCAATATTGAGCGTTGGGATGCCTATGTACCCCCAATACACATTATTAAATATCTATTGGTCTCTTCACTAGACATGTAATTTTCCGGAATGTTACATTATCCCCCCCCCCCCTTAGGAACATTCGTCCCCGAATGACACTACACATCATTTTAAAATAAAGTGGGTGATTTTCGAAAACACTTTAGCATACTTGAAACTTAACTCTCTGTGAATATCTGATTCACACTTAATCTGGATGATGCATATTACTCAAAGCTTATCTGAAGCTTCATATTTGAGATTGAGGAACTTCCTTCTCAATCACACTTAACTTAATGCACATCACAACTCATACAACAAAAAAATGATGTCTACGCTATACAAAAACAGCAACATGAATGCAAACATGAACTCATTTTAACTCATATGGTGCAAGTATAAAACACACGATTATGGACTTACAACACCAAAATCGATTAATACACTAAAAACATAGAGTTTCTTAATAAAACCAGACTTAGGAAGAGTATATCTAACCTCAAGAACTGAACAAGTGAGGTTAACGGGATCTCATATCTGCCTCGGCCTCCCATGTTGCTCCCTTGACAAGTTGCACTAGAACCTCTTCATAAGCAAGGTTCTCATCAACTCCTAACCCCTCAAAAGGAATGATGGATGCTGGATCGGCTAAACACTTCTTAAGCATTGAAACGTGGAACACTCGATGAACAGAAGACAAGTCTTGTGGTAACCTCAGTTCGTAGGCAACATTTCCTACCCTCTGCAAGATGTCATAAGGACCTATATACCTCGGAATCAACTTCCCTTTCGAACCAAACCTCATCACCCCTTTCATGGTGATATCTTCAGGTAGACTTCATCACCCACCTCAAATTCAAGAGCTCTCTTTCTGTTATCTGCATAGGATTTTTGACGACTTTAAGTAGTAGCTAATCTATCCTTGATCATTCTCACCTTTTCCACAGCCTTATGTATGATCTCAGGGCCAAGGATGGAAGACTCTCCTACCTCAAACCACCCAACTGGAGACCTACATCTCCTGCCATATAGTGCTTAAAAAGGTGCCATCCCAATACTGGAATGGTAGCTATTATTATAAAAGAACTCAATCAGCGGCAAGTGATTATCCCAACTCCACTTGAAGTCAATAACACATGCTCTCAACATGTCTTCAAGGGTCTGAATGGTACATTATGTTTTTCCATCCGTCTGCGGATGAAAAGCTGTACTAAGGTTCACCTGTGTACCCAAGCTCTATTGGAAATATCTCCAAAAGTGAGAAGTGAACTTGGCTCCCCTATCTGAAATGATAGATAAAGGAATCCCATGCCACCTCACTATCTCATCAATATATATCTTGGAAAAATCTTCGGCCATGTAAGTAGACTTCACAGGAATGAAGTGAGAAGACTTAGTCATCCTGTCAACAATAACCCAAATGGAATCATGTAGTTTCCTAGTCTTTGGCAGACCAACAAAATCCATCCCACTTCCATGTTGGAATCTCAATCCACTGGGTGAGACCCCAGACTTAAGGTGTTCGGCCTTTACCTATTGGCAATTGGGACACTCCTCCACAAACTTAGAAATATCTCTCTTCATACCTTCCCACCAATAGTCCTCTTTAAGGTCATTGTACATTTTGGTGGCACCTGGATGAATGGAATACCTGGAGCCATGAGCCTCTGCAATAATATTAGACCTCAGATCATCAATATTGGGCACACCTAATCTTCTCTGGTATCTAAGCACACCATCCCCCCTAGGGAGAATGATTCATTAAGCTTACTCAACACAGAGTCTTTCAACTCCATGAGTACTTGGTCGAGATGCTGCTTAGCTTTGACATCTACAACAAATGAGGATTCAGAATTGGAATGAACTGAAACACCCCACTTGGTGTATCTACCAGCCGTACACCTAACCTAGACAGTTGGTGTACCTCTTTAACTAGATCCTTCATATCAACATCAATATGAGACACACTGCCCATGCTCAATCGGCTCAAAGCATCAGCCACTACATTGGCCTTACCTGCGTGATAGTGAACACTCATGTCATAATCTTTGAGCAGCTCCAGCCATCTTCTCTGACAAAGATTTAATTCTCTCTATGTAAAAACATACTGAAGACTTATATGGTGAGTAAATACATCAACATGTACACCATATAAAATATGTGTCCAAAGTTTTAACGCAAAACCACAGCAGCTAACTCAAGATCATGGGTAGGGTAATTCTTCTCGTGGACTTTCAACTGTCTTGATGCATATGCAATCACCTTGCCATCTTACATAAGAACATATCCCAAACCTACTCGCGAAGCATCACATTACACCACATATTCTGAACTACTCCACGGTAATGTGAGAAATGGGGCTGAAGTTAGTCAGTCTTTGAACTCTTGGAAGCTCTCCTCACACTTTTCAGACCACTCAAACTTCACCTTCTTCTTCATTAAGGCTGTCAACGGAGCAGTAATAGTAGAAAATCCCTCCACAAACCTGCGATAGTAGTTAGCCAAACCCAAGAAACTCCAAATATGTGTAGGAGTGAGGGGTCGCGGCCAATTCTTCACTACTTCAACCTTTTTTGGATTAACTTTAACACCCTGGTTGGTCACAACATGACAAAGGAAGGTCACTGATCTCAACCAAAATTCACATTTACTGAACTTTGCATACAACTGATGTTCTTTGAGTACTTGCAATGTCTTTCTTAAGTGTTCTTCATGCTCTTCTCTAGTCTTAGAGTATATGAGGATGTCATCTATGAATACTATGATAAAAGAATCAAGATATTCACAGAAAACCCTATTCATAAGGTCCATAAATGCGGTTGGTGCATTAGTGAGACCAAATGACATGAGAAGAAACTCATAATGGCCATATCTAGTTCAGAAAGAAGTCTTAGGAATGTCTTCTTGTCTTACCCTCAATTGGTGATAACCCGACCTAAGATCTATCTTAGAAAAGAAGCTTGAACCTTGAAGTTGATCAAAGAGATCATCGATTCTGGGAAGAGGATACTTGTTCTTTATAGTGACTTTGTTGAGTTGCCGATAATCGATACACATTCTATGGGTTCCATCCTTTTTCTTAACGAACAAGACTGGAGCACCCCATGGGGATATGCTCGGCTGGATGAAGCCCTTATCAAGTAAATCTTTTAACTGCAACTTCAACTCTTTGAGTTCGGTTGGTGCCATACTATATGGGGGAATAGATATTAGCTTGGTGTTAGGATCTAAGTCAAAACCAAAATCAATTTCGTGTTCACGAGGAATTCCTGGTAAATCCTCTTGAAAGACATCTTGAAACTCATTCACTATGGACATAGAGTCTATGGAAGGAACCTCATGCTCTAAGCCATTGAGTCTGACTAAGTGGTATAAATACCCCTTAGATAACATCTTATTGGCTTTAAGGTTGGAAACTATTTGGCCTGTTTGATTTGAACCACGCCCTTCCCATTTTAACTCTGACTCATTTAGAAACTGAAAACTTACTACCCTGTTTCAACAGTCTATGGTAGCATAACACTTATGAAGCCAATCCATATCCAAAATTACATCAAAATCAAGCATGGCTAATTATACCAGTTCAGCATGAGTGATTTTATCAAGAATGTTAATTGGGCAATTTTTATATATTCTTTCAGCTCTAATGCCATCTCCTATGGGAGTACTAACTAGAAAAGGCTCATGCAACATATCAGGAAGCAAGTCAAACTTACTAGCTATCAAAGGAGTAACAAATTACAAAGTGGATCCTGGTTCTAACAATGCATACACAGGAAAAGAAAAGACATGCAACGTACCAGTGACCACATCAGCTGACTTCTCTTGCTCCTCTCTACCTTTTAGAGCATAAAATTTGTTCCTCTTGGGAGGCTCGGTTGCAGCATTAGAATTAGGCCGAGGTTGAGCATCTATCCTGGACTGATTCCTCACCTGTGGGTAGTCCCTGACCATATGCCCACTCTTGCCTCACCCATAGCAGATATTAGTATCTACCAGGCACTCACCTACATACAAACGGCCACATTTACCACACATCTTGTTGTTTCGCTGGACATTTCTATCATTGCCTTTTTTGGGGCAAGAATTGTCCACTTTGGCATTCAAATTCTTGGAAGAAGGAGGATTACCTGAGTTCTTCTTGAACTTAGGCCTGTTTTGGACTCCAAATGTACCCCTACGAGAGCTAGAACCAGTCTGATCTGCGGGCCTAGGCTTCTTGCCTTCCTGACCTCTCATTTTCTGACGACTCTCCTCCACCTGCTGTGCATGTACCATCAATCTGCCCAGGTCCATGTTATCATGCAACATGGCTGCCCGACAATCCTCCACTAGTTCCTCCGACACACCAGTCACAAACCTACTCATCTCATCCCTGCTATTGGCCACTAGAGAAGAACCATATTTCGAGAGTTAAACACATTTCAAGGAATACTCCTTGACCGACATACCTCCCTGTCTTAGGTTGATGAAATCTTCAACCTTTTCTTCTCATTTCTCTCTGCGAAAGAATCTCTCCAAAAATGCAGTCTTGAGAATATCCCAAGTGATGGGGACATCTCCTGGTGCTCGGCCATCTGCCCACATTTTGTACCACACCTGAGCCACGTGTTTGAGTTGATATGCAGTCAACTCAGCCTTTGCCCTTTCATCAACACCCATGGCACAGAGAATTTTGTAGATCTCATCCACAAACTCTTAGGGATCCTCATTAGTCTTGGACCCGTAGTAGACTGGAGGATTCATTCTTGTGAAGTCCCTCAGTCTGCTAGCAATGGTGCTAGCATGCGGTTCTCCCTGGAAACACCCTCTCTAGTGGCTTGAGCCGTGATGGCCTGCGCCAGAGTAGTGATGCATGTGCCATCTGCAGCAATGCTTCTCTTACTTCACCATCTGTCAACGCAGCTGGGTTGACATGCACTTGAACTCCAGCAGCTGGGGCTTGAGGAGGAGCTTGGTTTTCTCCAGCAGCTGCTTCTTCAACTCTTCTCGCGGCATTTCTCATTGTGTTCATTGTTCTACACGCATACACAAGAAGTAAGTTAGATAATTAAAATTAAACAAAATGTCACAACTCTACACAGCACGATAAAGAGTAAAAGAAGGGAAAATTCCTAACATCATATAGTCTCTAAGTCATGATTGTGGTGCGCTTCACAACCATAAGTTAGAAACTACGTAACGTGGTTGTTTTGAGCTTTAGTTCCTAGGTAATTTAACCTCATGCTCTGATACCAAGTTTGTCACGACTCGGATTCTGGAATCCGAATCGCAACTGGCGTCGTTGACCACTCACAGGTCGCAGACAAGCCTCTTTTTAGCTTTCATCACATTCATATAGTTAAATTTGCGGAAAATTTAAAACTTTTAAAACTTAATGAAGTGTACATATACTTCATATACATACTATGTAGAATCATATTCTAATAAGCTCAAATGTAAAAAACCATCTACAATCGATTACGCAATTCAAAGGGAAGTGTATTATAATATGTTTGTCAAAACGGCCTTAATACAAAGGTTCGAAATAAAAACATCTGAAAGAAATGCTAGGGACAACATCCTCTATCTATGTCTAAATTCTAGGCTATGAAGATAGACGTAGCATCCTCGAAACTCGAGATGACCTACCAAATGGTCTGGAGATCGCTGAGTCCAAACCGCTGCAATGAGTCTTCAATTTGCTCTCTGACCTGCACCTATAAAATAGTAAATATGATAGGGTTAGTACACACTTGTACTGAGTATGGGTGTATGCACACATACACGTAAGGACAATGCATGATCAAGGAAGGCTCTTCCTAACAACATGCCATTTCTGGAAAGTGTAGTCACTAGACTTTCCTAATTAGTTATTTGAGATTTGTGGTATGAATATAATGTATTTTAATGCATTCAAAACACACAACTCATTTTCTATATTAACACAAGACCTTGGAATCATGCACATAATTTTAGATAATCACAAAAGAAAGTTTATCATTTTGCTCTCTCTTAGGCCGAGAGCACCTTGTCCCATACTTAGTTTATTTTTTGTTCATTTCTTCTTTTTTTTGTCTAGTTCAATTATCTCCTTTGATCTTATGTTTTACTTACAAGTGCAATGATTCATTGTAGTTCCATACCCATAATGAATCAAGTAAGTAATCCAAGCGATTAAGGAAATGATTTAACTACAATTTAGGGCATGAAATCTTTGTAAGCCAATCTTCAGTGACTATTCCTATTATTGTATTATTGGCCTAATATAAGAAAACATTATAAGCAAATATTATTTGGCTATGATCATTTGCCAATTATATAAAGTCATTATAAGCAAATCTTATTTGACTTGATCATTTTCATAAAATGAGGATTCAACACTTTTTCTTACTGAAAACTTCATTCTTATCAACATTGACATTCATAAACTCTTGCTTTCTTAGTTCACTTTGAACTTACATATCTTCTTCCTTCTTACTTTCTTAAAGAAGTCTGTAGCATTAAGATCATGTGAAGTGACATGAAATCCAGTGTCTTCCCCACACAGAAAAGAGGTGATTCACCGGTCAAAGTGAATCTTAGATCATGCGAGTTAACATGAAATCTAGTGTCTGCCCCACACCGAAAAGGGGTGATTCACCGGCTAAAGTGAATCCATGTTAAGTGTCTACCCCACACCGAAAATGGGTGGTCCACGGCTAAAGTGAAGCAATAACTTTCTTTTGAGCATTAATAGACATAGATCATGTGAGCTAAACATGAAATCCGGTGTCTTCCCCACACCAAAAGAGGCGATCTCACTGGCCAAAGTGAAACGGAAACATACCTAGCTCTCTTAGGTGGAATCCACAGGCTAGTTCCCATGTTGGCTAGACATAGTTCGAAGACTAGGAGATATTTGGAGACTCTTATCCACCGTGGTGGAGCCTCATCTCATGAGACTTACATGTGCAAGAACAAGCTCATAGCTAGTCTATCGGTGCTTTTCTCACTTTCTTTTACTTCATTACTTTTAGAGTTGACTCAAACATTATGGAAGCTTGCTTGTAGATTGAGGTTTACTTACTCTATGGATGACTTGTCATCCATTTCTTAGCTTAATGAAATGTGAATTTATCCTTACATATCATCTTTGGTGTTAATGAGACTTGTCTCACACGTTCTAACACCCTCTTATGTGAGTATCTTAACATAGTTGCCTTAGGTGTAAGTTAAACTTGTCTCACTTCCTTAACATCTCATTCTGGTCACTTTCGTGACTTTTAAGTATTTATTTATGTTATTACTTACTTCATCTTGTTCACGTTCATTTGGTAGCTTTGTTTCATTATTTATGGACGTTGTGAACATCATTCGATATACTACTATCTTCATGGTTCATTTTGTTAGAGTATGTTGGGACTTGTCCCAATTGTTGGAATACTCTTGGTTATGGATTCATTGAATTACCTTAGGTGTGCTTATTCGTTGTCATTCCAATACATTAGCCATTTAAGATTAACAAAGGGTATGTTGGGACTTGTCCCAACGATTGGCATACCCTTAGTTATGGATTCATTTTGTTATGTTGGGCATGCTTAATTTGACATTACATTATATTGGGCACATAAGATTGGTGTAAATTTAGTATTGGCCTAGAAAATTTGGAAATGACTTCATAGCCAATTTATTGGCACAAGCCAAACATTCATTCAAATATAATTTCATGAGATTTTCATTAGCCAATTTTATATCATAGTTTAGGCAAATAATTATTAGCCATTTCGGTTAGCCTCATGTAAATACTTTAATGAACTCATCATCTCAAGCAATTCAATATTTAACAATAACTTCACTTCATGATCGCATCACAGTTTCACAACCGAATCTTAACATACTTCACGTTCTCGGAAATAATCAAATCTTACATTCTTTATCTCGCTTAAGTATTGCTTAACATTATACGAAACATAACTTATAGGCTTATTTCGAACATTTACAGATTAAGATCAACCAGCACCACATACCAACAACATGATCGAATTACATATACATATTCATTAGAATCGAAAACAAGGATACCAGGGAGAAGGACATTCAACAAGAACGTTAGGAAGCAACTCTAGTTTCGAGATTTCATAGATTCAAACGATTGGATTATACTCTTTGAGAAAGAATTCCAGGAGAGAAAGTCATACCTTATGTAGAATTTAATCTACGAAGATCACCTTGCACGAAACCTTGAAGAAAACCTTGAAATCGCCTAAGAGAATCAATAGAACTTTCTGTTTTTCTTTCGTTCGCTTCAATGTTTTTAGTCGTGAGATTTCTAGTGTTTGAACGTGAGTCTAAGTCTTAGAAACTGATCTTGACTCATTCAACTTAGGCTAATTAAATGAATTAAATAAATTAATTAGTTAATTACTAAAACGCCCCTCCTATGTTGACTAAACATAGGACAACATTTGACTTAACCAAAATCTTGAAATTGGCTAGGGTAGCCAAATTTTGGATTTTTCGTTAATTAATTAAATTGTTAATTTAATTAATTAAGGGACATAGGGTAATTACTAAAGTACCCCTAAGTCTTTGGGACCATAACTAACCCTTTTGGACCATCCTAGGTTAGGTACTAGGTTGTCTCTTTAACTAGTTACTAGGTTAGTGTCACCCGGTTAAGTCTTAGGTTTTCAGGTGAACTAATTGGTTTATTTCGGTTAGTCCTAGGTTAGTTAGCTAGTTAGGTCAGTTTTTGAGTCTAGAGTTGGTTAGGGAGTTAGGCCCCATATGCAGGGACCCTTGCACACGCCTGCCCCCTAACTACCCTAACCGAATTCGGTTAGGGTGGTCCCCTCCCTTGGCCACTTCTTGACATGTACTTGCACATGTGTTGCTTGTACTTTCCTAACTAACTATTCATAATGGTTCATTTGGAATGTTTACTTATTGTCCCAAGGATCATCACTATGTCCTTGGCACTGCTTAATCTACATGATCATTTTAATTGATCATGTGTTATGGTATCTAGGCTTGACACTTGGATGCCTCATACCCAATTTTTGAGTTAAAGGAAAAAGCATTTTAGCTTAGGGTCTTCATTGCAAGTACATTTCTTGGACAAGCTCATTAATGTTAGAAAATTGGCTAACACCCTTTAAGCCAATATTTTCTAAGATGCCCAATATTTTGCTTATTTGGGTATTATATAGAAATTGGCTAATACCCCTTAGCCAATTTTCTATACTATGCCCAATATTTCTCAATATTGGGCGTTGGGATGCCTATGTACCCCCAATACACATTCTTAATGACCTTTGGGCTCTTCACTAGACATGTAATTTTCCGGAATGTTAAAACTTAGGAGGTTTGACTTAGATTAGGTAGGGGTATGAGACTCTACCTATGTCTTGCACTAGTTTTCCTTGAAGGAAGACTTAGGAGGTTGTTCTTATGTATGTATATGCTTATAAATGTATATGATATGTACATGATGATCTTACATGTTAATGACACTAAGTGATGCTAATTACTTTTATGAACATGTATTTGGTCTACAATGCTAAAGTATGATCTGAAGTAATCTTAATGTTATGTTATGTGAGGTTGGATATTGGTTATGGAACTTGATAGATTTACTTGATTAAGTAAGGTTATGGGGCTTTGCTTAGTTATTGAACAAGTGGACTTAAAGAGGGTCATGATTGATGGTCTTACTTTGGTTATGTTGAAATGTACTCTTATTCATGCTTGTTGTTAATATGACTTGATTATAGAGCTACTTGACTATGTATTCAATAATATGATAAGCAAGTTGACTTGAGTAGACTTGATTTTGTTGTTCTTTGTGATGCATATGCCTATGACTTAATGAATATGTTTTATTTATTGGTATGGTCCTGTTGGATGTGTATAAAGGATTTCAAAGTAAATTGCATAGTTATTGAAATGTCCCTTTTTAGCATAATTTGGTATTACACGTGCATATGGTCTCATACTTAGTACAAGTGGTGTACTAACCCCATTTCTTCCTTTTCTCCAACAATTTAGGTTCAGGTCGTTGAAGGGCATTTGGAGACGACTTGAAGAAAACTTGGATCTCTTAATCATCCAAGTAGGATAGATCCTCATTTTCCGATGGCGATGCCACTATCTAGAGAATGGAGTTGTTTATAGTTTAAGACTTCTATGTTTCTTTCTTTTCCATTTAGTACGAAATATTGTATAGCCCATGTGAGGCATTATTACTTTGATGTATGGGTGAGGCCAAAGTTGTTATATTCTTATTAGATGGTTATGAGATGAGTGACTATTTGAGACTATGTTATATTCTATATATCTATGTGCAATAAAAGTAGAAGACTAAGTAATCTTCATATACGAAGGGTCTATGTATACTCGATATAACTATACTATGTTTATGTAGAGGTCTATGTAAACCTCCATGTAGAAGTAGTAAAAAAATTTAAATTTCCTCTAATTTTGACCTATGAATATAATGATGTAAGCTAAGAGGCTAATAGTAGTCCTCAAAGAGGACGACGATGACGGTTACGTCTAGGGGGTATTCCCGGATTTGACACTGTCTCTGACAATGATAGTTGTGTAATGACTGATCCAAGTTTTTCCTTCACTTTTTTGAACATTTTTTTTCAATGGTAGATTGATAACTCGGACATGTATAAACATTGCAAACCAAATATCACTTTAAAGTTTTTTATTTGTAACATTACATTTCTAAAAAAGTGTAAGAAATAATTAAATTATTATTCAAAAATAAAATATTCAATACAAAAAATAAATAAAAAATTCCTAACATAATTATATAACAAAATATTTTTCCATAAATATAGTAATTTGTCATTGATAAGGTATATCAATCAATTGATTTTCTTTCTATTAGTTGTTTTTTAATTTTGTTGTTATCCTTCATCCTATTTCATTCTTCCATGTTATTCTCAATCAGTTGGTAAAGTTTTTTAAAATTTTATCACCCAAAAGTAAAAGATTTTTTAAAATTTTGATTCAACATGTAATTTTATTCTGATTCAATTAGTTTATTATTTATTTAGTTTTTTGGTTTTCTTTATATGTTTTTTCTTTAATCATGTTTTATATTTTCTTAATATGAAATTTTAGTTTTTAGACATAAGGATTCTGATTTTTTGAAAATTTAATTTCGTTTTTACTTCTTTTATTATGATCTGGAACTTTATTTTTGTAAAATAAAAGATTGTTTTTCTGAACTTTTGATTTCATTTTTGGTGTGCTATAGGGAGTGATTTGTGGAGTGAAATAAAGAAGCGATAAACATTAATTTTGGGAGTTAGAATTTATGTATCAAATGTTTGGGATTTGGGAGTAAACTAAGGAATTTTTGAAAATGTAAAAACTTGTAGGTTATAATATAAATTATGAAAAAAGGTGTGTATATAGGTATTTATCCTTAATGTAGTACCTTCCATTAATATGTGGGCTCGGCTGTTTCTTCAAATTTATTCTCAAATGACCATATAACAATAATTATATGAAATACGCTCTATAAAATTCCTTTTGTATTTGTAAATACTATTTTTTTGAATTTTTGGTTAGAAGATGAAGATTCATTTTTTAATAAAGATGCCCCAAAACTAGTTGTGTCTTTTCCGCCACAGCGGTACACCCCGCTACAGCAGCAATGCCCTAGCGGCAGAAATCCAGCCCAACAGCTTACACGAAACCAATGAGAAAATTAATAATTCAAATACCCCATTTCACAACACACCTTCAACCAACGACACTCAGAAAATACCGTCCACTCCAAGATCAATTTTGGGAGTTCTACTCGCCCGAATTTAATTTTGTAAAGTCGTACAATTAACCCCCTAGACATCTACTCATGTCAACAAAATAATTATTAAATCATCGCATTGCTGCCAAATTTCTCTAGACCTTTATGACTGAAATTTCATAAAAATTTGGACTAGGCTAGGAATTCCCAAGTTACTACTTAAAAGTATAGTGACCCTTCTCTAATGGCTTTTCCCTAACGGCGGAATCAGGTCGTTACAGCACATCCAGTATTTTGTACTCTGTTTATTGTTATGTTTGCCATATTATTCCTTTCCAATTGAATAGTTCTTTAGACATAACTTCCCCATGATTAATCACATTCTTCCTTTTCCAAATAAACTATATTATAAAGGAATGGACTACTTTAAAAATAGGCTTCAATTTATGAGCACAATCAACCTTTCACCTCTCCTCCAAGACTTTCTTAAGATGCACTAATTGGCATTTTACTCCTGAAACTTCAACAAATCACTTCCAAATATGATTAGAATCATGTTAATTAATAAATAGATTTACAAAGTACTCTTTTATACTTTTCTTATGACAACAACAACAACAACAACATTCTACAAAATCAGCAATGCCTCTTCTGATCAAAATTTCCCAAATAGTAATTCTTATAAGCCACAACCTTCCTAACAGGAATGACACCTTACAAGCTAATCCTTCCATACATATGTCAGATATATTCTCTATAGGATCCCTCATGTATCTCCACAAATCCCATGTTGTTCCAACTTGAATTGTTCAGCTCCACTAGGCATCCACCAAGGTTTGTCTCTACCCTGAGTAAGTACCAGATTTCCCATGAAACTGTCAATGTGATTGCATACTTCCTCATCAAAATTACCATGTAACACGGCCTGATACCATCCATCTTCATTGAAACGTTGCATGACAAATTTTACTTTACTATGATCCTCTTGAACATCCATATGAAAATACAGAGCCCCAACTATGTCCAATTATCAAACCATACACTAGCATGTTCCTTCTTTTGTTCCCACCATATCTCTTGATCAAAGAAATCTCTTGCTAGTAACATATTTTTCCATATATGTGAACCCCCTTTACATTCTACTATTTATAGTTTATGTCTCTTGCAATACTTGTTCCACATATAATTATACTACATTGTATTAGTAGTCCTGAATTTACGCCATAACTTAGCAAATAAAGCCTTAGAAATATCAAATAGTGATATAAATCCCAATGCTTTTTCTTCTCTTGGTACAAAAATATCATTTTATGCAATCTAGTGGGTAGTTCTACCCACTGCCTTGAATTTCCATAAGAATTTAGCAAAAGTTCTCTGAATAATAAATATTACACATACAGGAGGATTAATGACAGATAATTGGTATATAGGAATACTATGTAAGACATTGTTGAATAAAATAACTTAACCCCCAAAATACAATAGGTTTTCATTTCCATAGCTACAACTGCTTTTAATCTTTTTTATTAGTTCTGAAAAAATGAATCTTCTTTTTCTTATGATAGACAATAAGGAAACCCAAATACTTCAAGGGAAACCTAAATTTTGTACAACTTGTGACCTCTAATATGCTTAAATTACACCTCCCAAAAGAAGTATAAGCGGTAGTTGCCAATTAAAGAACCTAACTGAGGTTAGGATCGATCTCACGAGGAATATGGTCTAGATTTTGGCTACTTCCAACCCATTTGGTATACATTCTAAAACCCTACTAGGTGGTCGAGATTCAATCAAAACCCTCTTCATACAACTAAAATATGCTGTGCCTTCAAAATATGGCATTATAGAGTGAACTAAGTAGTGAAAAATTCAAACTACGGTCATCTCAATAATAAGTCGATCCATGTTCAAGCTCCATTTTATAAGTAAAACTACACAAGAGGTCTTGAAATTAACTCAGAAGCCTCGGGATCCATATTAATTGTCTTTCTAGACCAAACTTGATGTTCTGGAACTAACAGAATTGTTAGAATCGTAGCTAAGGTCGTCTTTAAAAAATATTGACCAAAATCAACCATTAAAATTTGAAGCTTCAAAACAGGAAAACTCACATACAATCTAAATGAATGACCATGTGACAAAACTATCAATCCCAATAAGTCACAAATGATTAGGGTTTGCTAATGGAATGCACTAAACAACGTAATGAAGGCATTAGTACATAAGTTACCTAGAGAGTCATTACACAAACCGATACATAAATAAAACTTTTATTTTTGCCACTATTATTTGTATCTATTTTCCGCTATTGGGGGAGTCAAATTCTAATACATTAATTAACCTTCTTATAAAGTGTGTTTCATTCCTCAAAGTTTTGTTCCTCCTATTTGAGTGAAGCTTAATATTTTATTGTATGTCATAACGATTCATGTATCTATTGCAATTTATTTTGCTATTTTGGTGACTTTTCTTCAACACTGTTAAATATTCTAGTAAGGATTATTGAAAATAGATCATCTCTTTTCTCCCTTTGTACATGCTTTTTCATATACTTCTTTGTAAAATTATTTATGGGTTGTTCTATATTTGATAGCACACAACGACCCATATGTGATAACTAATACAAAACAATTGATAATGTTTGTTTAAAGAACAAAACAAAATGCTCTATTGCTTGTTACAGTTAGTATATTATTTTGATTGTTTTAACTTAAATACAAATAATTTGTATGTCATTGCACTCTTCCTAGAATATTACTCCCTCTGTCCCAATTTATGTGACTTACTTTTTTTTTAGTCAATCCAAAAAAGAATGACATATTTATATCTTAAGCAATAATTTAACTATTAAATATCTATTTTACACTTAATGAAATGATTTACATTCACATAGAAGTCTTCCTGTTTTTCTTAAACTTCATACCGAGTCAAACTACCTCACATAAAATGAGACGGAGGGAGTAGTCTAGAGACAATTAGTCCACTTTTTTTATCCCAAGTTATTAATTTGCCATATTTCTTATCTCTTCTCTTTGGGCGTAATAAGAGATAAAGTTTTCTTCAAACTAATAGAAGCACAAAATATATTATAATAAAAATAATTTTAATCGGCAAAAAATATGTCCATTACCAAAGAGTGCTAGATCCTTCACCGATATTAATTAATTGACATTAGATTCAATGTCGCTATAGACTTTAGGGACATTATAGAAAGTACTAATTGTCTCTAAAAATACATACATTTTGTTTTTGTTTTTTGATAAAGAAGTGGTAAATCTTTCTTTCTATTTCTTTCAATTGAATTTGTGAACTGTAATCTTGGATACAACCTGAAAGACTATCTTTTTGAAAAATATGTTAATCAACATGCATTTTCTTGATTGTAAGGAAAGTAAGGTCGTCTTAATAATTATTTGTGGAGATATGTGAGTTCAAGTGCTCACCGTATTATGCTGTGAGATTTTACTATGTTATGTTTCAAAATATTTGTTTAGAATATCAAGTTTTGAATAGTTCCAAAGAGATGTCACCTACTTATTGGTTGATAATTGCATTAATTCTTTGTAACTGCATGTTATAAGATAACAATAACTATGGTTCAATTCCAAATAAGTTGGGGCCATTGATATGATTCCTAAGCAACAGTAAATAATTTTCCGAGACTATGAGGAAAAAACTTTATCATACTAACAATTTTTGGGTAATTGAAATATCCATGATACGCCATACTATAATAAAAGAGATATTGATGGAGGTTCGTAAGAAAGGAGCCAAAGGTACGCCATTTGAATTTAGTTAATTATGTTCTTGTATGGATGTGATGTTCCACTTTACTTGGGTGTGTTGTTGTTCGAGGATTTTTCGTCTCTTCTTTAACAACTGATGTTGTTCTTTATAACTTCGTGAAATTTAGAAATTTTTGTTACTTCTGACCAAAGACTTTTTTCTTATACTTAAAATCTGTCTATCACTCATAATTATTGTAAAATAAAAACAAAAATTAAAAAAAGATGGCACTTTAAAATTTCAGAGGAACACTTTTCCTTAAGATAAATTGTTCTTGACAATGTATTGTATGTATAAAAATTATAAATATTACCGAATGATTATATATAAGCACATATATTTTGGGTCTTAAGAGGTATATAGTTTTCACCTATATAAATTATAGGAAATAATCTAGTAGAGGTGGGCTTTTATTTCATCCAATAAAAGAATGAATGACACAAAATAATTTTTTAAAATGAGCAAATAAAAAAAAAGAGGGTTGTTAGTTTCCATAATAATTTAGTCAAAAAGGTGAATGGAAGAGTATTTTAAACCACAAATATGAGTAGAATGTAGACCAAAAGATGGATGAATATTATACTTTTACTAGAATTTACTAGATTTTTTTCTTACCATTTTCCGAATAAAATAAGACACTTTGAAATCAACAATTAAACATTGCCTTTTTGTATGGTTTATCTTATATTTCTTCAATGTCTTTATTTATACTCTCTCTACAATGCAAACTTATTAATAATGAAAAACTATGTGTCATAACAAATAACGGTATATATATATTCATGTAGAGAGAGAGAGAGAGAATCAACTTAATTATAGTTTAAAATATTTATTATACATGGATATATTTTAATATTAAATAGAAAAAAAACCTTTACACATCATTAGCACATTTAGACATCAGTTGTTTGTAGTTACTCAAGTTCTGAATCTTAATCATTTTGATTCAGCCCATTGAATGTGTCTTTTTTATAAGTCGAAATCTTAATCATTTAGATTTAGTCCATTAAGTCCATGTATTTCTTTTTAAAAGAATTCTCTTGATGGATTTGAAAATATTTTGAATGAATCAGATTTGTAGGAGAGTATTAACAACATTCATATTTAATTTACACGCTAGAATAAAAAAAAAATCACGACACCTCTCACCATTGCAAAACTTTCTCTCTCTTTATCTACAAACTTTCTTCCTCTCTATTCTCAATCAAACACTAACTTTTTTCCTCTTGAACTGGTGAGTTTTCATAATTTTTACAAGTATTTTCTTATATTAACAATTTTTTTGGTTGTATTGATTTTTGTCAAGAACTCTTGTTGTAATTATACTTCTTTTGGGTGTATTCATGTTTATCAAGAACTCAAGATTTGTGAGTAAAAAATTAGTAGTCATGATTAAAAACAACAACTATATATACATGTCTGATGACTCTTATGAAATCATAATTTGTTTCGGCCAAAGACATGGAAGAGTTCATCTCCACCCTTTCAAAATTTATGTACAATTTTTTTTAAGGTTGTACTGCAACAACAGTTTGTGAGTGGAGAATCCAAGTTATAACTATATCTAGTTGGTGACCAAAATGATGCTTCTCAAATAATTCTTTATCCTAATCTTCAGTTTCTATTGAAAGAAAAAATTTGAGGAAGAAATTTATGAAAAGATAAGTACTTCTTTAGAGTTATTAATAATAAAATTTGTGCATATATCTTTGAAGAATGCAAAGGAAAAAATTGATGGACTTGAATGGGAAGAACAGTTATATAGTACATTTGTTTATTTTGTGAAGATGATATCCATGTGCCCTATCCAGCGAAGGAGAGGAGCCTGTCATGTAATGAATTTCGGTCAAAACTAAGCTCTTTCAGCCGGTTTAGTATAGTAGCAGTTTCAAATCAATGCAAGCCGAGCAGCCGAGATATTGAACAACAAACATTTGAAACAATTCTTTGCCTCACCCTGAGATTAGAGGGAAGGTCGATTTTACTCGAATCCTGGACCTGATCTTGTGTCCTACACCGGTTAATGATGCGATGGGGGGCTGGAAAGATGCAAGAAGACTGAGGAGGTGCTGGAGTGAAGTAATTCCGGGGCTGGGATCACGAACGGGAATCTAAATAGAAAATAAGGCTAAGGTCGAGATATCTTGGCTAAGCAATTCACTTGGCTAACCGTCAGAGGGATGGTAAGTGAGACTCCCTCCACGGTACCACGAAGATCTCGACGTACTTGTCCAGGACAAGTGAGAAGCACTTCTGCAACTTTCTCTCTTCCCATTCTTCCGGTCTCTCTTTGCTCCCCACCCCAAAACTGACCCACGGCATAGCACCCATTCGTTTCGCACGCGGGAAGGCAACGAAGTTCAGTTCATGAGACCGCAGACTTGACGATGTTTAGGAAAAATCCAAGAAGAATTTTTCTCGTTCTGTCTTTCGCACGGAAGTCTGTCTGTGTTCATTCCAATCATGGTAGTTCGATCGATCAACTACGCCCATCCAATCTAAAGCATGATGACACTAGAGGTTCACAAGTTAGAGAAATGAATTAAGGGCATTCGAGAAAAAATAGGAAAATTCATTAATTTTTCTGATTAGTTATAATGTATGTTTATATTTGAAGATTTGAAAACTTCTTTATTGTTTTTTGACTAGTATCTATCATACTTATTGGACTTTTTTATATTATATTATAGGTATGAAATATATATTTTTCGTGATATATTTTCTTATAAAAAGATGTTTATGTTGAATTCTTAAAAGAAATCACGTTACAATAATTTTTATATCGATATATAATTTTTATTTGCACATCATATAATTTTTTAGTCAATATAAACATTATTTTTTTTTACTTAAAAAGTAATATTTTTTTGTTGAAATTAAAATTTTAAAATATTTTATAATGGTTTTATTTCATGTGCACATTCAAATTTTGAAAACTAAATTTTTTAATCAATTAGTGTTCAGATTTACAGACAAAATCTTAATATGTAGATGTGAATTAAGATCTAGGCATTTAGATTTTAATGCACATCTTAATATTCAATTGTTCATTCTTATTCAGACGTCTTAATTTTAATTGGAACACATAAAGCCTTTATTCATGCAATTTTTTTATTTTTCTCTCTTTATTTATAATTATAATTTGGTCTCTCTCTCTTTATCTACAATCAATGATTTTTTTTCCAAATCTGCACACACATCACAATTTTTCACGATTTTAGCCTTTTAATCGTGATTCATCTTCATCATGAAATTGTTGATTGTTTGAAAGTTAAATTTTATTTTAGTGTATCTTTTTTTGTCATTTTTAGGATTTCCGAAGAAATTTGTATTCGTCGATACAACGCGAATAGTTGAATACTTGAATACTTTGGTGAACTTATATCAATACTAACTTCATATTGTGTTACAAAATACAAATCTAAGTTGTTGCATATGTTTATTATATAAGTATGGATCTACCCACTAGTTGCACATTTTAAGGTCTTGCGGGTAATGAACTAGAGCAAACAGTATCAAAAACGAATTGGACCATTAGAAATGGTATCATAGACATTATTATATCAGCTTTGTTGATGTGCACGCAAGTATAACCGAGTTTAGGAAAATTCTAATATGGCTAGACACACCTGAGTTCTACATCGAAACAAATTAGGGCAAACCTTAGCCACGACGCTGAGGTCACACCCCATATTAAGATAAAAAGTCCACATTGGCTAAAAAAAGGGTGAGATGTTGTATATATAAGTAACGACACCTTAACAACTAGTGACACCTTTTAAATTCATGCAGGTCTAGGCCTACAGTGGAATCTAGTTAGTTATTTAAGGAAGCCTTGAATAATGTCCCATAAGTACGACACCCTTGATGGACCGTGGAGGGATAAACAATCCGTGAAGGTCTCCAATATAAGTCTCCCGTCAAATTTAAAAGTCAAATATATTTTATTCTTTCCCTATGTATTTAATACAAAAGATATGTCATTTTAACTCCAATTTTAATCCCTATATATGTGATTTAAATCCTAAGACTAGCCATTCTAAATAATTTTCCTAAATCATAAATTTTCCTCCAAGTTTATCTCCAAAGATCTCTCTAAAGCTAAGGAAAAAGAAGCTAGGCTTTCTTTTCAATATCTTTAATTAACCATAACTCTTGGGCCTTGATCCCTAATTCACCAATGGAGTCCTTTCCTCCCTAGGGTTCCCAAGATCTTTAAATTTTACAAGTTCAATTCTCAATTAAATGTTGGGGTTTTAACCAATCTTCATGGTGGGTTCTCTTCAATTGTGATTTTATTAATTAACTTATATCTTATTATGCATGAATTGAAGTATTAATTACATAATTTTGAGTTTAATAGACTTGAACCCATTCATGATCCATGATTTTAAACTATGAACATGATGAAGATCATGAACTATGACACTTTTACAATTTTTTCATGCTTTTATGAAATTGATGTAACTAAATTGATGTTTTTTTGAGGAAAATATCAATGTTATTGTGAAAAGTTTTCTCACATGCTACTATGATCATAAATATGAAAGGTATTCTCACCTATAGATTCGGTGAAAGGTTTTCTCACTTATGTTGAATTGTGTTTTATGGAGCTATTCTACGCTTTAATTTTAAGATGTAGATTGGTATTGATAATTTTCTTTCCTATATAAAAATGATATTGATATATTCCGTTGGGATTTTAATTTAGCACAGAGTGGGCTTTGAGAGGGAGGAGAAAATAAGGTAGTCTCTAGTAGCAACCTCTAGTCCTAAGCTATGTGCCCCAGCAGGGTTTGTCATAAATGACATTACTCGTAGATCAATTTTTATCAAAAGATGATGTGTATAGGTTCAATATTGTCAAGTATAATCCCTTTTTTTCAGTATGAGAGATATACCGGATTTCATGATATATCTCTCATGGTCTTATTAAAGGTTAAAATTAATATCCCACAAAATATAATATGTCTCCTTCATAGCTTCGTTATGTCTTTTATTTTAAATGAGTTCACCATATCTTATGATTTATATGTTGTCGCTTCTTTATGCTTTCAAGGGTACAGATGTTGGTAATTAATTGCATATCTAATCTCACAACCAAAAGTACCCCCTAGGTGGGACATGACATATCAGACCCCAAAAGGCCCTTCAAAAACAACTTAGCATACATAACCAAGATAATAGAATGAGCAAATTTTAAAAATAGTTTGTCTAATAAAAGAGTTTGTCAAAATGAATAGGAGTCTACATAGATTCAAAGTCATCTATTACATAAGGAGTGACCGAGACGTAATCCATACATCACATACAATCGCTAAAAAAATATAAAGACAACAAACAATAAAGGTTTGGTCCTCCGAACATGAGGACTCACCAATCTTCTATATATACTAAGTGATCCATAGAAACGAAGATACATAATTGGAGTGACGGACCCAACATTACTAAAACAATGTGCAGGAGTATGCGATAGTACCAAAATGTACAAGTATAAGAGATATGTTTAAAAGTTATGAAATTACATTAAAAGTAATTTTCGTGTTATGCTAAGACAAAGTCAAAACATAAGATAAATAGCATTAGAAAACATAAATCGTAATGATGTTCAATTCAAGTAATTAGGCTAACCTTTAGATTTAAGTATGGGAAGTAGATTTAACCGACATAGAGACAATGTGATTTATAACATGGAATCCGGTGTACTACTCTCACACCGAAAAGAGATCATCCCACTTGCGAAGGTAGAACCATGAATTTTTCAGCTTTCATGTATCTACTAGCTAATTTATATCTTATAAAATAATTTAACTATCTTAAGACAATCGTCCTATTAGAGCACATAGATATAGGATAAGGAAAATTTCTACTAGAACCCGACTACTAGCTACGGGAGAGCTTCCATCTCAATATCTTCTCACTGTTATGCATAAATTCCACTGAATAGTTATCAGTCTTTACTTTTCATATCATTAAGAGACATGAGTATTGACCACTAGTATTATCATTAGTGATGCTTATCCTGACTAACAAGTGTACTAACCTACGGTAAGAGTGTCCACTTTTGTCGATAGTTTAGTAACTCAAAAAAGGGTTGGGGTCGTATCCCAAGGGAATAGTTTCGAGAAGATGTAGTTAATTAGAATTTCTTTCTAATAAGGTGTAGCTAAAGATATTGACGAATAAAACCTTATAAAGAAGGCGGGTGACACAAAAGTGTCAAACATCGATTGGGGCGTTTGTCACAAGTAAAGTAAAAGCAGTAATGATGCAAAGAAAATCAAGTAAGAGGAGAAGTTCATTGGGTGTGACTGAAATACAAGTAGAGATAACTAGTTGGATACATGCTTTCGATAGAAAATTCGCAAGATAATAGTGATTAGGCTAAGCTTTAGATTGAAATAAGTTCCCTCTTGGGAAACTTACCCCTTTCAAATGCGTTCCTCTCACACACCCATTTTCCGCATGAAGCCCAGCTTACGCCTTACTCCACTCATTCTCTCGAGTTGAGCTTTAGTATATTGGACTAGGGCTCACCCTCTCGGGCCGAACCTTATTTCGACCCACTCCTTAGGACATCAGTCTAGAAGTTTTGGTTTCACGAACTCCCTCTCGTGCAAGCCAAAAAAACATGGGTCAATTTGTATTTGCAACTACAAACCTATTATGTTAATCCACAACCACTAGGTGAAATCACCATTCAAATACATCTAAACTATCAACAAGCAAGACCCAACAAAAATTTAAATTCATATTTGCTAAATCACAACCCAAGAATGGAGGGTTTTTAGCCTCACATCAAGAAATAATTAAATACACCTAAAATGACAATGAAACCAAATGGTATAAGAAATTAAACCTTGATTGAAGCAAAGGAAGAAGAATAAAGAAGATTCACTTCCAACTTGGAGAAGTTGAAAACTTTCTTTCTTCAAGTCTCCAAATCCCTCTCAAAACATGAGAGAAAATACAAAGAAAATAATATTCTAAGATAAAAACAAAGGAATTGTTTGGGATCCCTAAAAATAATAACTAAGATTAGTATATATAGCTTTCAGATAAAGTTCAGTGACAGACCATTCAGCGATGTTCGTCGCCGTCACCGAATGACTCGGCGAATCACCCTTCTTCTGTCTCATCATTTTTTCATGCTTGACTTTAGCATTTTCATGTTCTGGACCATTGGGAGATATAGAATTGCTTCGCAAAACTATTTGGCGAAGCACCGAAAGCTCCTTTCATCTCCTTTTTGATCAACTTCCTTCTGGGCTTCGCATGCTGGAACAAGGGAGAAGTACATCCCTTCGCTGACTAGCCAAATCCACTTGGTGAAGCTCATACTTCAGCTTTTGGGTTCTTTTCAGCCTTTTTGTTCCCTTTTGCACGTAAGTGTCCATGCTTGCACTAAAAGTTTAAATACCTGAAACATAAGAGTTTTCATTATATATTGACACTAAATAAGAATTCGAGGACACAATTTCTATCAAAATAAAGTCCTAAATGAGTCCAATTTGTGGACTCATCAGAAAGCTCTTTCGACCATGCACGAGAAAATCTTTCATCATCCATGATCTTCTCATAATTTCTTTCAAGGACCATAGACATTCACTTAAAACAAGAAATGCCCTACTACTAATGGAAATCGGTTTGGAAACATGACCTATAATCATTGACGACATATAAAGATACCATAGTAATCAAGACCTAATTTAGAAAAATAGCCCCAAAAGGATTGAGGTCAACTCTAGATGTCATTCATGTCACGTGGTCAAGATTCATAAAACATATAGATATCTTCATTTATAAACTTACTTGAGTCATAAACGTACTTTCATAAGCATGCATTTTTTCAACAATTCATAAGCTTCATTATTGTTTCAAAGTTAATGCATCCTAAAATTTATTTTATATTAAATTTATAAAGAAAAGACATACATATCTTAAAAAATTAATCTTTCATGGTTTAAGACCCATAATTTTTTCATCATAGCTTAGAAAACATGATTTATGCATGGGTTCATGGGGATTCATTGTAAAAACATTCAATTATTTCAACTTATGCATACAAATTCACAAAACTATCAATTGGATCAATATCGAAACGAACCCGTGACATGGAATAAAATTGTATTTTCCATTTGAGATATATAATTTCAATGTTGGATAATTTATGAAATCATTGGAGTAAAGAACTCCATAGATGAAAACTATCATACCTTGGAGTTCAAAGACCTTAAGCAATTTGGCGAATTGGAAGCTTGATCTTGAAACCCTAACTTGACTTCTTCTTCATCCTTTAGAGATAAAAATATTTGAGAGGAGAGGCTTGATCAACTTTTGAAAATTTTAGAGAATGAATTGAGGTTGAGTGATGTGGGGTTTTAAAATAAGTTTATACGACTTTATGTAGAACTCGAAATGATGTAGTATTGAGTTAAAATAATTAAGATACCAAATAATCCCTAACTTAAAATTGTCGAAATTGCTCACTAGAAAGCCATAACGGGCCGTCAAGACAACCACGACCCGTCAAACGTATCGTGATTTTTTTTTTCTTGACAACGCTTCATCATTTTGGGAATAATGTTTTACTCCATTATTTGAATTGGGAAAACTCTGAGGCATTTGAAAGAAGACTGCGAAATCTTTAATTATATATGACATGGGCAACATAATTCATTTTATGCTAAAATATATGATAATTTCAAGTTGACCCTAAACCTTTATGTATAATAAAAATCCCTTCAATGACATCTTCACAGCCTGTGTGGGGCTTCAAAGGCCATTTTAATGCCCATGGGTCTTGATCAACGGAAAGGGGAAAACCCCTGGACCCCTTCACGACCACTTGTACAACCTTTCTCCGTATTCACGAGCCCGTGGGAGGGAACCTGCTTGGGGCAAGTTCTGACTTCTTCGATCGAGCATCATAATGGGCCATGATCCCCATCATGGCCTGTATAGGGCTCCATGGAGGGTCCCATGGTCCTATTTGGGTTCTTAACAAACCCTTTAGACCCCTTCCAAGACTTTCCCAAATACAAGGTGTTACAGTACCTCCCTCTTCGGAACATTCATCCTTGATTGGAACTTTAACAAGCATGAAAAAAGTACGATGGAAACTAACAACCCAATCATCTATGCGACTTAATCAAAATGCACATAAACAAGGAGGAACATCAAATCCAAGATACAACATACTTTCAAAAGATGTTTTTATATGACAAACATGCAAAATCATTCTCAATGTACATAATCATGAAGCAATCAAGTAAGTCAAATTATATATTTTGAAAAATCAATTTTTTCATGAGCATGCATGCATTAGGAAACATGAGAATGACTAAGGCACACGAATCTTTAAGAGTGAACCATGAGGGTTGAGGCTTCATTATAGACGTGATGATACAAAGGAAAACGATAGGGATACTAAAACTTCGTATCACCTTCAAAATTTCACACACCAAACCATAAAAATGAACTCTTCAAAATCATTATATTTCTACTCACCCACCAACCATGAAGAACACTATCGAGAAAACCCCACTGATCCCTTCAAATTGATCTCCCTCAATCCAAACATGACACCTAATCTTTACAACCACTAAACCATTAATACAAGTAAGAACTTAAGAAATTTCCACAAAGATTTAAAGGACTACTCCAAACAAAATGACCATACATAGATTCTTAGCATACCCAATGAAACATTCAACACCATAAAATTCATAACCAAAAGCTAGAGGACCATAACTCAACAATTACCGCATTCAGGGAACCCACTTGATCTTGTCGTGTTTGAAGAGCATAAAACCTACATCATATAGGACCGGAGGAAGGGTAGGGTTGATCCCATTGAGGAATATCTCCCTCATTAAGGAATATCCCTTATCTTATGATCACTCAATAAACAACCAAAACATGCATTTACTGGCTAGAGAGTAACCCTTAAGTCTTCTCCCATATTCCCGACACTTATGCAACATTTGCTCACCACTACCCTTACCTTGGAAATTATTACCACTATCGGACCTTGAATATGAGAACTTATCATCATCCCTTCTTGCCTTCTTGGAATCCCTATTTTTTCCCTTAAGCTTCTCTTCTTCTATCTGTTGAGCATGAACCATCAAACTAGAGACATCCATCTCCTTAATAATCATGGTTTTTAGGAATTCTTTGAACACTATGTTTGAAAAAACTAACACAATCTTGCTCATCCATTCCCTTGGATCGACAACAATATCTAGTTGGATCATATTTAGACAATTGTGTGACTTTCAAATGATACTCCTTCAGACTCATATCCCTTTGATAAAGGTTATAATGAACTCAATTACCTTTGCCTCCATCATGTCAATGGAAAAGAACTTATCAAGATAATCAACCTTAAATTTATCTGAATCAAAGGGACCCGCATATACCAGCCTCTCTTCTTTTAATTGGTTGAACATCTTGAGCAACACCCTTTAGTTTATAAGTGGTCAATTCTGCTTTTTCTACCAAATTAATATCCATAATTCCCACTATCTTATAATCCTTATCAATGAACTATTGAATATCTTCTTAAACTTAAGACCTATGAAATTCCAGAGCATTCATCCTAGTAAAGTCTCTCACTCTAGTTGTCGTCATAACCACATTTAGGTTCATGGGAGACATAACATCTCTATTTTCTTGAGTTGTCATACCTTGGGACAATGCATAAAATGAGGATCAAAACTAATCATTAGTTACCTGTTCGGCCAAAGTGTCGACCGACACTTAAGGAACCTCTTGCTTAACATTTTGAAAAACACTTCTTCTCATGGGATTCCTTTGTGGAAGCATATTTTAAAAAACATAAATAGGGTTAAGAGAGAAAACCACCTAGAGTTACACTATATAGAATGACTTTAGAGTAGTGAATGAAGTGGAACTTCCTAAACATCTAATAGCTTCTCATTCATAAATGTAAAGAGTTTGACACTCATGAACAAGAATCTACTCGAAGTATTGATTGATTATTATCACCAACGACATTAACCTATGGTTTGAGTGTCTACGATCGTCAATAATATATTTACCAACAAGGGGATAGGGTCATGTCCCAAGGGAGTAGTTTCAAGAATATCTAGTTAATTAGAATTTAATTCGAATTAGTCTTAGCTAAAGAGATTAAAGAATAAAAACATTATAAAATAAAGGGGGTGACACGAAAGTATGAAATATTGATGGGGGGTTTGTAACAAGTATAGTAGAAATAGGTAAAAATGCAAAGAAAATCAATTATTGGGTGAAGTTCTTGGGTATGACCGCAATACAAATTGATATAAACAGTTGGGTACATGCTTTCAATAGGAAATTTGAAAGATAATAGTTACTAGGCTATGCTTTAGATGGAAATAAGTTCTCTCTCGAGCAACTTACTTCATCTAAAATGGGTTCTTCTCGAACACCCATTTCCCGCATGAAGGCCAGCCTACGCCTTACCCCACTCACTCTCTCGATATGAGTATTAGTATATGTGACTAAGGCTCACCCTCTCGGGCTAAACCTCATGTCGACCCACTCCTTAAGCCATCAGTCTAGCGGTCTAGGTTTTGCGACGTCTCTCTCTCGAGCAAGCCAAAAAAACATGTGTGGTTTTGTTTTTGTAACTACAAACCCATTAAATTAAATCACAACCACTAGGTCAAATCACCATTACAATACATCTAACCTATATCAGCAAGCAAAACCCCAAAAAAATATCAACACATATTTCTAAATCACACCCCAAGAATAGGGTTTTTAGCCACACATTAAGAAATAAGAAATTACAGCTAAAATGATATTTAAAACAAATGGGTAGAAGAAATTAAACCATGATTTTAGTAAAGGATGAAGAATGGAGATGACCCATTTCCAACTGGGGAAGATGAACACCTTCTTTCTTCCAGTCTTCCAAAAATCCTCTACAAACTTAAGAAAAGATACAAGAAAAATAGTGTTCTAAGTTAAAAACTATTTTACTGGTCGGATTCTTTCAAAAATATTAACTAAGACTAGTATTTATAGTTTTATATTTTGTTTTGCGGCGTATAATTCAGTGAGGTTAGTCAAGGTCGCCAAATGACTTAACGACTCGCCCATCTTCTATTTTATTGCCGTTTTATGATTACCTTCAACATCTTCATGTGCTGGACCATTGGGAGGTATAACACTGCTTTGCGGAACTGTTCGGCAGCAAGCCGAATGCTTCTTTCTTCGCTGATTTGATCCTTTTCCTTGAGGGATCAATGTGCTGGAACAAAGGGAGAAGTATGTCACTTCACCAATGCACAGTGTTATGGGCGATGCCCAACTTTAAATTTTTTGTTCTTTTCAGCCTTCTTTGTTCCTTTTTACGCTATAGTATCCATGCTTTCTTAAATTCTTTAAATTCCTTAAACATAAGAGTTTTTATCAGATATTGGGATAAAGTAAGCATTAGAGAATACTATTTTTATCAAAATAAATACCTAAATGAGTCAAATTTGTGGACTTATCACGTAGCTTATGAGATATTTTTAAACTTTTCTAAACCTTGTGCTCTGAATAAAAAGTTTTTTATCACGACCCAATGTACCCTCTCAGCATGACATGAAATATAAGAGACCAAAAGACCCTACACAAGCCACTTATCATACATAACAAAGATAATAGAAGTAACGAGTTTAAAAAATTAGTTTATATTATAAATGACTTTGTAAAAATGAAGCGGAAGTCCACATAGTCTCAAAGACATCTGTTGCATAAAGAGTGATCGGGAGGTAACCTTTACATCACATACATTCTCTAAAGAAAAATAAGGACAATAAGCAATAAAGGCTCGATCCCAAAACGTGAGGACTCACAAATAATAAATATCTACTAAGTGATCCCTAGCCACAAAAATTCGGAATATAAGCGTCGGACCTTACATTATTGAAACAATGTGCAAGAGTATGCGTTAGTAAAAAATGTACCATGTACAATAGAAATGCATAAAATTTATAAATAACGCTATAAGGACTTTTTGTTGTATGCAAATACAAAGTCAAAACATAAGATAAGAGGGTTAGAAAACATAAATCGTAATCATGGTCAATGAAAGAAAAATCATCTTTGAACCCTTGTGAGATCTTAGAGTAACCTTAGTTAATTATTATTGTGGGATGTAGCCTTAACGAATATATAGACAATGTGATTTATAACATGGAATCCAATTTACTCCTCTGACACCAAAAATACAGTGTCCTACTTGCCAAGGTAGAACCATGAGTTTGTAGCTTAGGTAGATACACTACCTTACGTATATCTTAGACAATCATTGTCTTTCTTAAGACAATCATCCTATTGGGGAACATAGAAATGGGATAAAAGAGATTGCTACTAGAAACGCGACCTCTAGCTACAGGAGAGCTTCAATATCAATATCCTCTCAGTGCTAAGAATAAATCCCATGCCACTTGTCATATCATAGGATAACTCCTTACACTGTAACGACCCAGAGGTTACCCCTAGATGTAACACGGCATACTCAACCCCAAAAGGGTTTCATACAAGCCCTTAGCATATCATAAAAATAAAGTACTAGAAATGATGCGGAATGAAAAGTTTTTAAAATCGAAGTCTTGTCATAAAACCAAATTTAAGTCTAGACATTATCTCAATTTTCCATTTATTACAATCGAATATCAGTAAGGGTGTAAGCCCTTTACAACATAGTCTCAAAAAAATAGGTAAAAGAAACTAGAAATGAACAACTCTCGTCCTCGAATCTTGAGGGCTCACCTAAAGCGCTCAGAGAATCAATCCAAGATTTACACAAAGGGAGAAGTACACCTCAACGAACAAAACCTACACTTATAAAAAAACGTAGAAAATATCGATTAGTAAAAAAATGCACTAAGTATGGTAGCCATGCATAAAATCCTTGAAAACATGCTAAAAAGGGACATTTAGTTGAAAGCATGCATTTTATCAATTTAAAGAGTCATCATGTACATTTGTGATGAAAAATAAATCAAACAATTTCATAAGGAACCCTAAGCTATAGTTGTGCAAGGCATATGTAAGCCCATAATCCTACCGATATTAAGTACCACTTCTAGGCAACCGTAATCATGCATATCATACCTTGACCTCATCCATAGCCAATACTCATCAACAAAGAAACATTCATATTCATAACTTGTATCAAGTAAAGTCACCATTAGCAACAATATATATCATATATGCATAATTATTAAGTCTTCATATCATAAGAGAACCACACCCCAAACACCTCTTAAAGCCAACTTGTAAAATGCATAAATGGAGTCCCATAGCCCCACTCGTACTAAGTAGAACTTCTTAATAAGTCATAAGACATAAGTCATATATCATGTTAATGTTCATTTTCTTGTCATAGTTCATATTATTTTCATGAAGGTAAATATAACCTTAACCGACATAGACAATATGAGCTACATGAAATTCGGTGTCATGCCCCAAACTTAAAAGATATCTCTAACGAGTCCAAAATTTGGACTCATTTAGGGCTTTATTTGGATAGGTTTAGTGTCCTCAAATGCTTATTTTATGCCTATAACTTATGTAAATCCCTTAATTTTCAAGTATTTGGATTGAGCAACAAAGCATGGACATTACCAAGAAAAAAGGAACAAGATAGCTCAAAGAATGAAGAAAAGAAGTTTTGGTGATCACCTAATCCCTTGGGCGAATCATCAAGGGGATAATATCTCGCCTAAAGTTTCAGTAGGCCAAGCTCGGATGGAGAAAATCTTGTCGGTGAGAGAATGAGACAGTCGGCATGTCATCGAATGGTTTGGGAATGCAGTAATTAGATCGCCTAAAGTTTCATAATTTGAATATGTTGAAGGCAAAAGAATAGATGCGATGGAACTTATGAAAGGGAGGATTTGTAACGACCGGGGAGCACCCCATAGAAGTTACACAGCTTACTTGACCTCTCGGAGGTGTTGTACAAACTACTTAGCTTCATTGCATAACATTCTCTAAAAATGGAGGGAATTTTAAAAACATTTCATACCAACACAAGTCATTCTAACATATATCTCAAAATCATCTACGACAAACAAGAGTAATAATGTCTTGGGATGCAACCGACAAAAGTCTAAAATTTAGTAAATGGCATAAACAAAACATAAGCGTGTTGTCCTTGAATTCAATGAGGATTCACCAACCTTTACTCCTTGAAATCCTTGGAAACTCTACCATTCAAGAAACACAATCTCCTCAAGACCCTACATTGGGTTAGAATGTAAGAAAATATGTGTTAGTACAAAAATGTACCAAGTATGAAAGCTAACATCCAACTCATAAGATATCTCAAATGTTAGCCAATAATAGACATAATCATTAGAGATAGTAGCATAAACATAACATGAATATCATAAGCATAGTAATTTATCACAAGGAATACATAAGCTTATATTTCCAACCATTTATCCTTCTTACTCAAGTGAACTACATCACAAGCCACCAATAAGTATACTTGTGCAAGGCCAAGGTAGCATCCCATTCTACAAGCTAAGCTAACTACCTCTCTTTGGTCATTCTTAATCAAAATACACTCTCATAATTAAGACCTAAGTTCATCATGACATATGAATGTATGTGAGGAATCCCATTCTACTTCACACACTAAGCATATCTAGAAGTCATCCTAGTAATATTCACCCTCATTTGGCTTCATTATTAACTTAACTTTTTTAAGCAATAATCTCTCACCTCAAGTCAACTATAACTAGGAAAGGCAACTCTAGTCCAATCATACCTCAAGACTTCTCTTTAGTGACCCTAAGTCATACTTTGTGCAATGCACCCATAGTACCCCATAATATTAATCATGCTAAGTATTACTTTTACTTCCTCTTACTGTTACTTTTTAGTTTGGAACCTAGTTCCTCTCTTTAACTTTAGTACCCTACGAGGTAATCTATCTCACGCACATCTTAGTTCATTATTAGTTTGAACCCTAGGAGATACTTCATTAAGTAGGTCTAAGTTCCTTATTCTCATGGACCATATTAGATACTTCTTTAAGTATGTTTTAATCCATCTATAATCATGAACACGATGAGATACCACCTTGGGTAAGTCTAAGTTAATCCACACTCATGAACAGTGTTAGATACCACTTTTGGTATAACTATGTTCATCTACACTCATCAACACTACGAGTTACTTAATTAAGTAAGTCATAGTTCATTATGCTTTGAACACAATGAGATGCTTCTCAAGCATGTCTTAGTTCATAGGATATGGCAATCTCTACTAGGAAACTTTAACTCCACTATGTGAAGAATCCCGACACATGAGACCTAACTTTGGGAAAACCCACACTCTACTATGCAAGAGTTCACCCTTAAACTTGGATAGTCATCACATCTTGTAGGTGTGCCTCTCCTTTCTTCTTGGATTCCGGACCCTCTCTTGTGTGACACTCCTTCTCATTGGCATATCCACTTGGAGTCAAGCGTATAATCCAAGGCTTACTTGTTAAGCCTTGCTTAAAACTTTTCTCTCATGAAAGGATGTCATTGACAACCTATCCATGGTCAAGTGATTCTACCACTTCCAAATCATTCAAATCCTAAATCTACATCCAACACGACAACCTAAGATCAGAATCTTTACTTTATTTTATCCTAATTCATATGTAGATTACAATACTTTCAAGTAATAGTCTTCTTCTAAAGTTCTTTTCATCACATTCTTCATTTCTAGGTGAATCTAGCCATAGTTTATCTTTAAGGTTTAATTCAAACATAACAAGTCAGGATCAATCCTAATCTATACGGTCTTGTTTAATTCATATCTAGATGATCCTAACGATAATCAATTAATATTCAAAACAACTGAATTAAGAAGATCAACATAAAACCTTCAATCATGCCTCTAATAGACTAAACCCATCATGATCACCTTTAATATCAAAGCTTATAATTAATCAATAAAAATACATGAAAACATCATATAATCATCATATAAACATACTTGAATGCTACCCACAAGATTGGGATCAGAAACAAGCCTTACCCACAATGAAATCACAACCCTATCTCAATTGGGGTATTTTTTATTCACAATTGAGGGATATCTATGAGGGATCCATGGATAAAAAATCTTCACATACCTTTGATTAGAGCCATAACCTAAGCTTGAAACCTTGGTGAAATTCGTCCTAGAAGTTGCCTCCTTTTTCTCTTCTTTTTCAATGATGATCTTGAGAGAGTTTTAGGGAGGGAAAGGTTTTGTTTTGGAGGCTGAATTTTAAATTGATAGTTAATTGATTAAATATACATAAAATACATAAAAACACTAAAAATATCCGCCCATGACTTAATTGGATCGTGCGGTAAATTTTCCAATTCACCACTCACTTAACCGAGACACGTGCAGAAGTTGCAGGTTCAATCAACGATTGCAACAACGAGACGTCATCCTGATGACGAGCCTTCCTTTTTCCCCTTTGTTTTGGTCATAGGCTGTTAATTTGTTGTCTAAGAACCCATGTCTAAGTGTGGAGCCACTCCCCCTTTAGACGGAGCATCGATTGATGAACAAGGTGTAACATGGGCGTCGTTTGGCACTGTTTTTGCAGCCTCTTTCCAACCTTTTGGTCCTCCTCAAGGACCCTTAGGGTGGTCATTGGAGATTTTTTCCCATATTTTTTGACCCCAAACATGGCCATCTAGATGGTAGGGTCATCTCCTATAATTTTAGACACCAAACAAAACATAAAACATGAAAAGGCACACTAGCGCACACACAAGCCTAGTTTCTAAACGTCTTGGTCGTTCTTTGACCTTTCACTTCCTAACTCTTCAAAATTCCTCTTATTCATTATTTTAACACCTTATTAACTAACAAAACACATGAGAGTCTCTAGAATAACCAAGTTTGTTTTGAGGGTCATGACAATATCCCCCACTTGGGAACATTCGTCCTCGAATGACACCTTCCTAAACACTTCTTAAAGGACCAACTCTAAACTACCAGACCATCATATATGCATTATTTCTAAATGCACACACCCATCCAAGTAAACTTCAATTCCAAGCTATACATACCTAATGCAAATTAATATGCATGAAAGAAACATTCTTCCTAAATCCCAAGGAGAAGCTAACATCTCCTAGATTTTACATGCTCATCATAACTTTATGGATCCTGCAAAGCTCATTTACTTAATTATGCCACAACAAGATACATATCAATGCAACTACATCAATTCTAATAAGGTCTACGCGCCTTCATAACATTCAAAAAAAAAATCAAGGCTACATATAATCATATAAAGACCTTATGGAAATGGCTGACTATCGCCCACTTGGGATAAGTCAAATATGTCCTTCTAACATCAAATATAAAATAACTTAGGAAAAGATAAAGTCCAACAAAGAAACTCATAGCACTAGAAATTCTGGAAATTTTCATAATTCATTAACGAAGTACATACCGGAAAGGGACATGAGGAGATCATTCTTGATCCCCTTGGGTTGGAAAGCATCAAACTTGTTCTTCTTTGGAGGATCATCTCCCACCTCACTAGGAGAAACTTGATTATACTCCCTTCGTTGAGCCTTAATGTCACATCCAGGGAGCACCCCCTAGACGTAACCGGCGTTGTCGTCCTCTTTGAGGACTAAGACTAGCCTCTTAGTTTACATCATAACATTCATAGGTCAAAATGCGGAAAATTTAAAAACTTTTATATATCTATCTTGAGGTTTACATAGGCCTCTCGCATATACATAATATAAATATTCATATCGACTATACATAGACCCTTCGTATAAGAATATTACTTAGTCTTATACTTTTATTGCACATATAAATATATATAAGATATAACATAGTATTAAAACAAGATGTCTCATCTCATAACCATCTAAACAAGAGTATAACAATTGGGCCTAGCCCATACATCAATACAATAAATGCCACATATAGGCTATACAATCTTTAATACTGAAATGAAAGAAATAAACATATTGTCTTTAAGACTAATCAAAATCCGAAGCTAGAAAATGGCATTGTCCTTGAGTTGGTGAGGATCTACCCAACTTGGAGAGTGAGAATTCCAAGTCTTCCTTCAATAGTCTTCACAAGCCCTTCAACGACCGGAACCTAAAATATTGGGGAAAATGGATAAAATGGGGTTAGTACATCACTTGTACTAAGTATGAGACCATATGCACACACATCATAAAATCATTCTAGAAAGGGACATTTCATTAAAGCATGTTATTTTACATCTGAACAACCTTATGCACATTCAAGAACCAATACAAGTCATTAATGCATATTCATTAAGTCAAGACCATGTTCATCAGAAGACAAACCATACTAGATCTAGCCAAATCAATCATGCATACCAAAATACTTGAACAGATAATCAAGAAAAATCTATCATCAAGTTAAAACTTCAACAAGCATGAATAAGAGTTCATAAAATCACAACAAAAGCAAGACTATTACTCATGAACCCTCATTAATTCCACTAGTGAAATCATTAAGCAAAGACCCATAACCTTACTCAATAAAGTAAACCTAACAAGAACCATAACCAATGTCCAACTTCACATAGCATATCATTAAGAGTACATAACATCATACTTTAGCAATAGATACTAAATACATATTAATAAGTGAAACCAATATCATATAGTATCATCAACATGTAAGGTTATCATATACATATCATTTATATTTATAAGGATATACATACATAAGAACATTATTCTAAGACTTCCCTTAAGGCTAACTAGTGCAATGTTTAGATAGAGTCCTATACCCCTACCTAGACTAAGCTAAAATCCTTAGGTCATCCTAGTTAGAGTTCATTCCTTTTATTCATTTTACCTTTTGGGAAAGTCTTGGCTTAACCGACATAGACCACATGAGATAATGTGGAATCCGGTGTCATGGAACGCTACACAGAAGGATGGCAGACTACTTGCCAAGGTAGTACCAAAATATGAACATAGAAACTTCGTGGATCTACTAGCTAGTATTCCTATGGGGGCAACATAGTTCAAGAACTAGGAGATATAGTTGGGACCCTCTTTATGCTACATGCATTGTAGTCTCCAATCTCATGAGTACATTAGTGATCCTACCTTGCATATGTGGGAAGGGACACTCCTCACTCTAGTTCACTCGGTGCTAAGCTAGAGTCCTTTTTGAAATGTCTTTAATGTCTTTATTAATCATCATAGCTTCATGTACGTCATAGGGTTTATCACTTATATAATCATCATAATCATAGCTCAATAAAAAATTGCATGAGTATTTTCCTTTCACTACAATTCATACATGTGAGGTTAGCACATTTACATAGTCACATCATAATAAGGCACATTGGTAAGTTATGACCATCCTTGTCACATTTACATCTTAGCCAACGACTCAAAATCCATAGTTCAAGACATCTCAATTCAACATCATACCAACCCTATCAATATTAATATAAGGTATACTTCAATACAACATCATCACTTAATCACAAGTAACCACATTTAAAGTAAATAATAGAGATCACAAGACTTACTCAATCTCCTTCACAATACCACCATCAAGGTCTTACAATCAACCATCCAATTCAACCAAAAAATGGTATATTATCATTACACAATACTAACCAAAATAATAACAAGGACAATTGAATCATAACACAGTAATCCATCACTAGGTCATAGCCTAGAATTAGAGACTTAGGTCAAGTTCATAACCTACTTCACAACCTAGGACAATTACTCAAGAACTAGCATAATTGGATTACAATATATCACAAAATAATCTTAATTAGCATAATAAAAACATAGGATATTAATTCACACACTAAACAAACCAATTACGTCAATATTATACAATTAAACTCAAGATCACAACCTAGGGTTAAGCGGAAAAGGTCATGTTCTGCAATTTAGACCAATGTATAAATAAGTAGTATAATTGAATAATAATTCATGTTATCTACTCATAATATCCTAATAAAATCATAAACAAAGCAATTCACAACATCAATTTCGTATTGGAAGAAAACCCATTTGAATTTCATATTTATGAAACCATCTTGAAGGAACCCTTTGGGGAAAAAGATCCCAAAGGTGAAAGAAATCCCATACCCTACTAATTGATGAAGTTTGATGGAAAAACTTGATCCTTTGCAGTCCTAGAACGTACCTCTAGCTTGGTCTCCAATGGGGGTTGTTTGAGAGAGATAAAGAACAGAGAAGGAGGAGAAATTTGAGTTTGTGAAATTATGAGGATTAGGTTAGTTTAATTAGGTTAGGGTCTTTATATAGGTAATTTACCAACTTAATTAGACCTTCCTTAACCCCTAAATACTTAACTAACCACCTAATTAATTAATTTAACGAATTTCCTTACGTGCAGCAAAACAGTGGACTCCAAAGACGAGACCACGTCTACGGTCAGTTTGTCGAACGACGGCCAAGGGACCAACCGTCCTATTGGTCAGTCGTTTTGTTCAGAGACTTGTCAAAACAGGCCTACCATGTATTTGTATAAGTTACCATCAACGGTGGCCATCGACTCCCCGTCAATTGGCCCACAATTCGTCGTTTGAACTCGTTTGTGGACACTGCCTTTTGGGAGCTTTTTGCCAAATTGCAAGGGTCTTCCTAAAGGGCCCATGGTTAGTCCTTCGGGAGTAGTACCCAGACATTTCGGCTATAAACTAACTCTAATACGTGTTAGACACCCTTCCACCAAAATTCATAATTTTTTGACTCCTAAAACTTAGTCAAATAGGATAAGGCCCACTACAACCTCATTGAACTAGTTTCCGGACGTCATGGACGTTCTTTGACGTGTTGATTCTAAAACTTCCTAAATAACTCAAATACATTATTTTGGACCTTAAAACAGTTACACAACCCTTTGATACTCATGTTAGGCTATAGAAAATGTCTCAGACTTTCGGAGTGTTACATTATTCCCCCCCCCCCTAGAAACATTCGTCCCAGAATGACACTAAAATCTTTTGAAAGGAAGCAATAGAATCAAGAATAAAATCCCAACCAACAACACATAACAACATGAGTTACAATCAGAATGAACATAACCACATGGCCTTTTTCACAATGCAACTCAAAACATCATTTTTCAACTCCTAGGAGTTCAACATTTATTTCATGCTTATACATTATGCCAAGACATTCTTCAAAACATATCCACAGGGTCAATACAATTCATAAAGGCACAATATATCAAAATGCACAACATAACTCAAAACAAGTAAAAAGCAAAGATTTTCATTTTTAGGCATAAAGTTCGCTGTAACATGCACCTTTTTGCACAACTTCACCAAAAATCAAGGCGATTTCAAATAAACTCATTATTTTCACTACAAGTAGGAATAGCTAATCTTAGTTATCAAATAAATAAGGGTAACGGGACATCAGACCGGCCTCCGCCTCCCAAGTCGCACCCTCAACTAGGTTATTCTTTCATAACACCTTTACAGAAGCTACCTCTTTTTTCCTTAACTTCTTTACTTGTCTATCAAGGATTTGAACCGGAACCTCCTCGTAAGAGAGGTTCTCTTGAACTCCTAGACCTTCAATATGAAGAATGGACTCGGGATCATCGATACACTTCTTAAGCATGGAAACATGGAACACCGGATGAAAAAAAACCAATTCTCTAGGCAACCTCAACTCATATGCAACCTTACAAATCTTTTCCAAGATTTCGTAGGGACCCACATATCGAGGACTCAACTTTCCTTTCTTGCCAAATCTCACCACCCCTTTCATAGGTGAAATTTTTAGATACACTTTATCACCTTCTTCAAACTTCAATTCCCTTCTCCTATGGTTGGCATAAGACTTTTGCAGGCTATAGGCTGTTTTCAAGGGAAACCTTATGATATGAATCTTCTCCAAAGTCTTATAAATCAAATCGGGACCCAAAAGTGAAGAATCACTTACTTCAAACCATCCAATTTGAGATCTACATCTCCTACCATGCAAGGCTTCATAAGGAGCCATAGATATAGATGAATGGTAGATATTTTTGAATGCAAACTCAACCAAAGGCAAGTGCTTATCCCAATTTCTCTTTAGATCAATTATACAAGATCAAAGCATATCCTCAATGGTTTGAATAGTATGTTCCGCTTGACCATTTCTTTGGGGATGAAAAGCAGCGCTTAACTTAACCTTGGTACCTAACCCTTTCTGGAATGACCTCCAAAACCTATATGTGAATTGTGCACCCCTATCCGAATTATGGAAAACGGAATACCATGGCGACACACAATCTCATCTATAAAGATCCTTGCATAATCCTCCGCCGAATAAGTAGACTTGACGGGAACAAAATGAGCGGATTTGGTCAACCTATCCACAACCACACATATGGAGTCATATTGCTTTGGTGTCCGAGGTAAACCTACCACAAAATCCATGATGTCTTCCCATTTCCAAGTAGGAACTTGGATTTCTTGAAGCAAACCACCCGACTTTTGGTGTTCGGCTTTCACTTGTTGGCAATTTGGACACTTTGCAACAAATTCTGTTATGTCCTTCTTCAAGCCTTCCCACCAAAACACTTCCCTAAGGTGATGATACATCATTGTAGAACCCGAATGAAGGGAGTAACGAGGCCCATGAGCTTCCTCAAGTATCCTGTTCCTGAAACCATCTACATTGGGAACGCACAACCTTTCTTGATACCTCAAGACGCCATCCCCCCTAAGGAGAATGAATCATTAAGCTTACTCATAACCGACTTCTTCAACTCCATCAATGATTGACCAAGGTGTTGTTTAGACTTCACCTCAACCACCAAGGACGATTCGGAGTTATGATGGACCATAAAACCAACATTCGGAGAATCTTCCAATCTAATACCCAATCTAGCCAACCTATGAACGTCTTTCACTAGGTATTTCTTGTCTTCATCTACACGAGACACACTACCCCTGGTGATACGACATAGATCATACTCAACCATATTCTCCTTGCCGGGGTGGTATATAACACTCATGTCATAATCCTTCAATAATTCCAACCACTTTCTTTGTCGGAGATTTAACTTTTTTTGAGTAAACACATATTGAAGGTTCTTATGGTCGGTATACACATCAACATGGACACCATACAAGTAATGTCTCCATATTTTCAAAGGCAAATACCACGGACGCTATCTCAAGATCATGAGTTGTATAATTCTTCTCATGCACCTTAAGTTCTCTAGAAACATAAGTTATTACTTTCCCATGTTGCATAAGCACACACCCTAAACCCACTCGGGATGCATCATAATACACAACGAATCCCTTGGTACCCTCCGGTAAAGTCAACACTGGAGCGAAAGTAAGCCTATCTTTCAAGATTTGGAAGCTTATTTCACAAGCCTCCGACCACTCAAATATCATACTCTTTTGGGTCAAAGTAGTAAAGGGAGAAGCAATGGACGCAAAACCATCCACAAAACCTTCTATAATAACCCGCTAGACCTAAGAAACTTCTAATGTCAGTTGGATTCAATTGTCTAGGCAAATTCTTGACCACCTCGGTTTTCCTTAGATCAAACTCAACTACGTCACTAGAGATGATATGACCAAGAAATGCCACCGACCTCAACCAAAACTCACATTTGCGATACTTGGAAAATAATTGGTTCTCCTTAAGCACTTGTAACACCACGCTCAAATGGTCCATCTGTTCACTCTCATTTTTTTTAATATACCATGATTTTGTCAATGAAGATAATGACAAATGAATCTAGGTAACTTTGAAACACCCTATTCATGATATCCATAAACGTTGCCGGGGTATTATAGAGACCAAAGGACATTACTAAGAACTCATAGTGACCATATCTAATCTGAAATGCCATTTTTGGTATATCCTCACTTCTAACTCTAAGTTGGTGATACCCCGATCTCAAGTCAATCTTAGAAAATTAGCTTGCCCCTTGGAGTTTATCAAACAAGTCATCAATCCAAGAGAGAGGATACTTGGTCTTAATAGTGACTTTATTGAGTTGGCGATAATCAATGCACATTCTAAGGGACCCATCCTTCTTCTTCACAAACAAAACCGGAGCACCCCATGGAGAAATACTAGGTCTAGTGAAGCCTTTATCTAGTAAATCTTTGAGTTGAGCCTTCAACTCTTTCAATTCAGACGAAGCCATCCGATAAGAAGGAATTGAAATAGGGTTGGTATTCGGTAACAAGTCAATACCAAAACCAATTTCCAGTTCGGAAAGGATTCCGAAATGATCATTAGGAAAGACCTCCAGAAATTCCATTACTACGGGGACTAACTCAATGGGAGGATTTTCGGAGTATAAATCCTTGACTCTTACAATGTAATATAGACACCCTTTTGAGATCATTTTACAAGCGTTAATTCAAGAGATGATACGACCTCTAGGAATAGAATTTCTCCCCTTCCACTCTAAAATGGGCTCATTTCAAAAGTTAAACTTCACCACCCTTGTTCTACAATCTATGGAAGCAAAGCAAGCATGCAACCAATCCATCCCCAAAATGACATTAAAATCGACCATATCAAGTTATACTTATTCAACTTGAGTCACTCTATTGGGCAACATTATAGGACAATTTCTATACACCCTCTTTGTAATCATCGACTCACCTACCGGGGTAGTTACCATGAAATGTTCATTTAGAATATCGGGCAAAATATCAAACTTTCTAGATATCAAGGGAGTAACACAAGATAATGTAGCACACGTATCAAGTAAAGCATGTACATAAATGGAGAAGACTTGTAACATACCGGTCACCACATTGGGAGAACTCTCTTGTTCACCCCTTGAGCGAAGTGCATAAAAGTGATTCTTCTTTGGAGGATCCACATTAGAACCACTGGCTTGAGCTTGCCCACTACCCTTGTATTGCCCCTTCAAATTTGGGCAATCCCTAACGTTGTGGCAATTCTTACCACACCCAAAGCAATTGTCCATCCCAATAAGACAATCACCATAATGTTTCTTTCCACAATTTCCACAAGTTGGCTTCTTGCTTTGTGAGCTTGTACCTCTACCCTTTTGAGACTTTGGGTTTGACACCCTATCATCACGAGCCATGGGAAATTTTGTACGAACTTGATTAGAAGTCCTCTTCTTAAACCTAGGCTTGTCTTGAATTTCAAGCCTACCCTTTGAAGAACCACCATCAAAATACCTTGCCCTCTTGGCATCTCTACTCTTTCTTTTAGCCCTTGTCTCTTCCACTTGTTGAGCATGAATCATGAGACGGGAAATGTTCATATTTTCATATAGCATAGCCGAATGGCATTCTTCTTTTAATTCATCCGACACTCCCGTCACAAAAAGACTCATTTCATCTCTAGGATCGGAAACCAAAGAAGGAGCATACTTTGGCAATTTAGTGAATTTCAAAGAGTATTCAAATACACTCATACCTCCTTGACAAAGATTGATGAATTCCTCTAATTTGCCTTCCCTCTTCTCCCTAGGAAAGAACCTATCAAGAAAAGCCTTCTTGAAAATCTCCCATGTCACCAGTCCACCTCTTAAAGGCCTATTGTCTCTCCATTAAACATACCAAGTTTGGGCCACATCTTTCAGTTGGTAAGTGGCTAACTCGGCTTTTTTGCTAGTAATCAACCCCATAGCATGAAGAATCTTGTAGATTTCATCAATGAACTGTTGGGGTTCTTTCTCAACTATGGACCCATAGAAAGTAGGGGGATTCATCCTAGTGAGATCCATCCAACGGGAGGCCATGGTGCCAACATGTTCGTTTGCTCGGGATACAACCTGCCGATTAGGTTGATCCGTCATGGCTTGTGCTTTAGTAGTAATGACTTGGTCCATTTAGAGAAAGGCATCCCTTATGTCACCATCCGTCAAAGGTGGAGCATTGACCGGAGCTTGGTCACCATCAGCAACTTCTTCAAGAAAAGAGATTTGATTGCCTCGGGGAGGAGCTCCCGCATTGGAAATCTTGTCATCTAGTCTTCGAGCGGCTGTTCTTCGAGTATTCATTTCCTATAATCACAATAAAAGGATTAGATGCTAAAGTCACATAGAGTGAAGACTCTCGAGGCACTATATTGGATTTCCAAGAAAAGGAGAGTTTCCTAAGCATCTTATAGTTTCCTATTCATATGTGTGGTGCGATTCACAATTATGAATAAGAATCTACATAGACGTGGTTAAGTGACACATCTACTTTAAAGATATTCAACATGATGCTCTGATACCAAGTTTGTCACATCCGGGGAGCACCCCCTAGACGTAATCGGTGTCGTTGTCCTCTTTGAGGACTAAGACTAGCCTCTTAGTTTACATCATTACATTCGTAGGTCAAAATGCGGAAAATTTAAAAACTTCTCTATATCTATCTTGAGGTTTACATAGACCTCTCGCAAACACGTAATATATATATTCATATCGAGTATACATAGACCCTTCATATAAGAATATTATTTAGTGTTTCTATTTTTATTGCACACACACACACACACACACACACACACACACACACACACACATATATATATATATATATATATATATATATATATATATATATATATATATAAGATATATCATAGTCTTAAAACTGGATGTCTCATCTCATAACCATCTAAACAAGAGTATAACAATTGGGCATAGACCATATATCAATACAAGAAACGCCACATATAGGCTATACAATATTTAATACTGAAATGAAAGAAATGAACATATTGTCTTTTGGACTAATCAATATCCAAAACTAGAAAATGGCATTGTCCTCGAAGTTGTGAGAACCTACCTAACTTGGAGAGTGAGAATTCCAAGTCTTCCTTCAATAGTCGTCACAAGCCCTTCAATGACCGTAACCTAAAATATTGGGGAAGGGAGAAAACGGGGTTAGTACATCACTTCTACTAAGTATGAGACCATATGCACACACATAATAAAATCATGTTAGAAAGGGACATTTCATTAAAGAATGCTATTTTACTTTTGAAAAGCCTTATGCACATTCAAGAACCAATACAAGGCATTAATGCATATTCATTAAGTCAAGACCACGTTCATCACAAGACCAACCATACTAAATCTAGCCAAGTCAATCATGGATACCAATATACTTGAAGATATAATCATGACAACTCTATCATCAAGTTAAAACATAAACAAGCATGAATAAGAGTTTATAACATCATAACCAAAGCAAGACTATTACTTATAAACCCTCATTAGTCCACTAGTGTAATTACGAAGCAAAGCCCCATAACCTTACTCAATCAGGTAAACCTAACAAGAACCATAACCAATGTCCAACTTCACATAGAATATCATTAAGAGTACATAACATCATACTTTAACAATAGAGACCAAATACATGTTCATAAAAGTAATTAACATCACATAGTGTCATTAACATGTAAGATCATCATGTACATATCATTTACATTTATAAGCATATACATACATAAGATAATCCTTCTACGACTTCCCTTAAGGCTAACCAGTGCAATGTTTAGGTAGAGTCCCATACCCCTACCTAGAATAAGCTAAACCCCTTAGGTCATCCTAGATAGAGTTCATTCCTTTTATTCATTTTACCTTTTAGGAATATCTTGCCTTAACCGACATAGACCACATGAGCTAATGTGGAATCCGGTGTCATGGAACCCTACACCAAAGGAAGGAGGACTACTTGCCAAGGTAGTACCAAAACATAAACATAGCAACTGCGTGGATCCACTAGCTAGTATTCCTATGGGGGAAACATTTTTCAAGAACTAGGAGATATAGTTGGGACCCTATTTATGCTACATGCATTATAGTCTACAATCTCATAAGTACATTAGTGATCCTACCTTCCCTATATGGGAAGGGACACTCTTCACACTAGTTCACTCGGTGCTAAGCTAGAGTCCTTTTTGAAATGTCTTTAATACCATTATTAATCATCATAGCTTAATGTAGGTCATAGGGTCTATTCCTTATATAATCATCACCATCATAGCTCGATAAGAATTGCATGAGTATTTTCCTTTCATTACAATTCATATAAGTGAGGTTAGCACATTTACATAGTCACATAATGATAAGGCACATTGGTAAGTTATCACCATCTTTATAACATTTGCATATTAGCCAACAACTCACAATCCATATTTAAAGACATTTCAATTCAACATCATACCAACTTTATCAATCTTAATATAAGGTATAATTCATTACAACATGATCTCTTCATCACAAGTAACCACAATTGAAGTAAAGAGTGGAGATCACAAGACTTACTCAATCTCCTTCACAATACCACCATCAAAGTCTTACCATCAACCATTCAACTGAACCCAAAAATGGTATAATATCATTACACAATAGTAACCAACAGAATAACAAGGCCAATTTAATCATTACACAATAATCCATCACAAGTTCATAGCCTAGAATTAGAGACTTAGGTCTAGATCATAACCTACTTCACAACCTAGGTCAATTACTCAAGAACTAGCATAATTGGATTAAAATATATCACAATCTACTATTATTAGCATAATAACAACATAGTATAGAAATTCACACACTAACCAAAGCAATTAAATCAATACTATAAAATTCAACTCAAGATCACAACCTAGGGTTAAGGGGAAAATATCATATTCTACAATTTAGATCAATATATCAAGAAGTAGTATAACAGACTCACAATTCATGTTCATCAACTCATAATATCCAAACGAAATCATAAGCAAAGCAATTCGCAACATCAATTTCGTATTAGAAGAAACCCACTTGAATTTTATATTTTTGAAATCATCTTGAAGGAACCCTTTGGGGAAAAAGATCCTAAAGGTGACAGGAATCTGATACATTACTAATTGATGAAGTTTGATGTAGATAAATGATCATTTGCATCCCTATACCCACCTCTAGCTTTGTCTCCAATGGGGTTTCTTTGCGAGAGAGAAAGAAGAGAGAAGGAGCAACAATTTACATTTTGGAAATTATGAGGGTTAGGTTAGTTTAATTAGGTTAGGGTGTTTATATAGGTCATTAACCAACTTAATTAGACCTTTTAAACCCCTAACTAATTAACTAACCACCTAATTAATTAATTTAATTGACTTGATTAGGTGCAGCAAAATAGTGGGATCCAGAGACAAGACCATGTCTACGGTCCGTTTGTGAAACGACGGCCAAGGGACCAACCGTCCTGTTGGTTTTGTCAGAGACTTTTCAAAACAGTCCTTCAATGGATTTGTCTAAGTGACCATCGACGGTGGCCATCGACGCCCCGTAGATTTTCCCCCGATCCGTCGTTTGCACTAGTTTGTGGACATTGCCTTTTGGAAGCTTTTTGCCAAATTACAAGGGTCCTCCTCAAGGAACCTTGGGTTGTCCTTGGTGAGTCATACCTGGAAGTTTTGATTGTATACTAACTCTAATGCGTGTTATAAACCCTTCCACCAAAATTCATCATATTCCGACTCCTATAACTTAGTCAAATAAGATAAGGCACACTAGCACATCATTGAACTAGTTTCTGGACGTCATGGACGTTCTTTGACATTTTGATTCAAAAACTTCCTAAATAACTCAAATACATTATTTTGGACTTTAAAATAGTGAAGAAACTCATGTTAGGCTCTAGAACACGTCTTAGACTTTCGGAGTGTTACATTTAAGAACTGGGCAATCTCTCACCTTGTGCCCATCCTTTCCACACCCAAAGCAACCATCCGTGCCGGTTAGGAACATGCCATAATAACTCCTACCACACTTGGAGCAAGTAGACTTTGGAAAAGAATACCAACTACCCTTCTCTTTATCAAACCTAGAAGTGTTGGAAGAATCTTTGCCGCAATATTTTGGTTTAGTTCTAGGCCTATCTTTCCCCTCGGACTTAGCATGGAAAGTCTTATCACCTTCAAACCTAGATCTCTTTTTTTCTCTATCCCTCTCTGTCATTATTTTTGACTCATCTATTTGTTGGTAAAACACCATAAGACGTGAGATATCCATGTCATCAACTAGCATTGCCATACAACATTCTACTTAGACTAAATTGGACACCCCTGTCATAAACCTATTAATCAAGTCACTAGGGTATGCTACCAATCTTGGAGAATAATTAGAAAAAAGAGTGAACTTCAAGTCATACTCCTTAACACTCAAATTACCTTGCTTAAGGTAGAAGAATTCCTCCAACTTAGCTGTAATACCTCGAAAATAACTTAGGTGAATATATAGCCTAACATGGTTGTCATGAGATTATAAGGTCTTAAAAATGTATATAATGTGGTATTCAGCAAGTATCTAAAGATTTAGGTGAATTGGAAGTGAAACGTCAAGGGACGACTAAGACGTTCGACGACTAAGTCACCTATGAGCCTCATGTGTGGTTATGTGCCTTAATGTGTGTTTCATGAGTTAATAAGGTCATTATATGAGTAATTATAGTTTTTATATGCAGTGAGTTGAGTTTTATGAAGTTTGGAGGTCAAACGTACAAGAACGTCCATGACGTTCAAAAGGTTTGCCTTGAAATGACATAGTGTGTCTTGGCATGTTTCGTCGAGTTTTATGTGTTCGCTTTGGATGAAATTTATGTGGAAGGTCCTGAAATCGTATACAAAAATGTTCGGATTGTAAACGTCTGGGTGAAAGTCCCCAAGGACCATCCAAGGGTCCTTGAGGAAGGACCTTTCTCAAGAGCCAAGACTGCCCAAAACAGTCCCAAACGATAGAGGCAGTAGACGGATCGTTAGCCAGTCGATGCCCCGTCGATAGTAGTCATTGGTCAGGATTTAGGCGTGGGAGAAGGCCATGCCAGGGACAAGCCTCGGTACGAAACCACGGACCAACCAGACGGTCCGTCGTTTGGCAACCGTCTGTGAGGCTGTCATCCTAAGCAAATTCACTGTAATTCTAGGGGTGAAGTGGTAAATTCACCCCATGTCCAAATAAGACTTTGGGCTGTTACTTCGGGGTACTTTTGGTATTTTAAACATGTTTATAAGCCTTAAACACGTAGGATAATTCATTATCCAAAATCAAAATCCAAAAAATCGTAGAAATTCTTTAGAACTCCATTGAAGCCAAAACTCAAGGAAGAACTTGGATTGGGAATTTAAGTGGTGATTCTACATAAAATTGGTGGATTAGAATCATTAAGGTATGATTTTTGATACTTGAAATTCTTTTCTTATAGGAGCCAATCTTCAAAGTGATTTTCAAAGACTTCTTAAAAAGATGAGTTTTCTAAATTGAAATATATCCACGGTTCTTGCATTAAAGGTTTTAAATTATTGATTATTTATTTAATTTTTATTAATTAGATGATATTAACATATTTAACCTATGAACCCATGTAATTGATGAACCCTAGTTTTTGACTACTTTATAGGTTAATTGATATTGTCTTAATGCTTATGAATTCTAGTGTAGTTTTATTTGAGCTATTTAATGATGTAAGAATTGTATTCAATTGATGTCTAATTGGTCTTATATAGATAAATATATATTGAATTGGCCTAGATTAATTGAGTATTATAGTTTTTCTATTGAATTAATGTTCATTGTCATGGGTAAGGGCCTTATGATATTGAATCGGATGATTTAGCTATGGATTGAAGTGGTGAGAATGGATTGGTGCTACAGTTACCTAATTCTCTTTATTTTATGTTAATTAGACTTGAATTATGTTGTGAATTGTATGGTCCACTTATTGTGGCGGTGCTATGTCCTTTACTTGCAAATGGTGTGGCCTCGTCGGGTTACTTTATGTATTATGATGATCATGGCCTTGTCGGCACTTACTTGAAGTATTATGATGCTTTGTGTAGTGACTTATGTGAAGTATGATCATATCTACCTTGCATGTTAGCAATGTGAAAGAATGTGTTCTATTGATGTTGCTAAGTGATCATGTTAGACTATGACTGTCTCTATATGTGTAGTCTAAGAGTTGATGTATTGTTATTCCTACTTGACTATATGAGTCTATGATGTTTATATTGATGATAGTATGGTAGTATCTAGGATGAATAGTAAGTATGCTTAGTTGATCTTATGTGCTTCTAGAATGATATGCAATATGTGCTAAGGTGAAGTATGTTGTGTCTTTTTTTGGTAGACTTGTGTCCCTTACTTGATACATGTATGCATGTGAACATGAGATGTCTAATATTAGGATGCTAAAGCATGTTAGTCTTGAATGTATTAATGATATGAGACCTTGAATGATGTTATGAGGTCATTTATGTGAAACCTTTAACCTAGTGGTGAGGTTATGAACATTGAAGTCGAAAGTTGTAATGGTATCCTTCTTGTAATAAATGATGGACTTAAGGTTGGTTGGCTGGAACGGTGTCATATCATCCTTAGGAAAGTCATTTTGAGCTATCTTTGTCGCCATTGTAAGGCATCCCTATGGGAGCTCATTGGTAGGGTAAATGTGATTGGGTTATTAATAATATATGAAACCCTTTGTATGAACCTTTAATGTCAATTACTCTATGATAACAATGGCTAGCACCGAGTGAGTATGGTATGGGAAGTAGCTCTAGTTAAGATTGAGGCTAGAGTACAAAGAAAGCCCTTCATATTCCTTAACCATGTGCAACAAGGTATGTGTCCAAGTTCTACCATTGGCAAGTAGAACACCCACCATCGGAGTAAGTTACAACTCGGATTCCATGTTTTGCTACCATGGTCTATGTTGGTTATTTCCTATTCTCATCATATGGGATACCTACTACTATTGGAGAAGTTTTATGAAGTTTAGGTGGTGGTATAGAATGCTATTTAGACATTGCACAATAGGCTTTGAAGATGCTAGTGAGAGTCCCTAGGTGTTCTCCAACACAATAACTTGAATGTACTTTATGTGATGGATGTCTCTTAAATGAACTAATGAATGTAATGGCTTAAGTTAGAAAGCATCTTAAATGAATAAGTACTTATCTAGAGTAGTTAAGGGTTGTCTTGTAAGATACTGAAAATGACTTATGTGAACAAGAGCCTAACATGATTTTCATGGTGGTCTAAGGTCCTAAAATGTTCTATAATGTTGTATTGAGGCAGTAGCTAAGAGTTTAGGTGCATTGGAAGTCAAATGTCAAGCGACGACCAAGACGTTTGACGACTAAGTCACCTAAGTGCCTCATATGTGGTTCTATGTGACTATGTGTGATTCATGATTTTGTGAAGTCCTTAAATGAGTTAATATGGTATATATAGGCAGTCTGTCAAGTTTTGTGTAGTTTGGAGGTCAAACGTCCAAGAACGTTCATGACGTTCGAAAGATGTGCCTTGAAATGACCTTGTGTGTCTAGGCATGTTTCGTCGAGTTTTACGTGTTCGTTTTTGGTTAAATTCATGTGAGAGGTGATAAAATCGTATACGAGCATGTTTGGGTTAGAAACGTACGGGCATTTTAAATGTGTTTATAAGTCTTTAACACTTAGAAGATTTTATTCTTCAAAATCAAAACCCCAAAATTCCTTAGAAATTCCTTAAGACTCCATTGATGCCAAAATTCAAGGAAGAGCTTGGATTGGAGATTTGAGTGGTGATTCTTCATCAAATTGGAGGATTATCATTGTTTAGGTATGGTTTTTGATCCTTGAAACTCGTTTCATCAAGGAGCTCAACTTTCGAAGATGTTTTCTAAAGTTTTCAAAGTTTAACTTGACCTATTTCATGATATACCATGGGTTCTTGCATTAATGGGTTTTAAACAGTTATTATGGATTGAATTGTTAATGTATTGATGATTTTAACCTAAATACCCTATGAACCCATGTAATTGATGAACCCTAGCTTTTGACTAATTTATGGGTTATTTGATATTGGTGTAATGTTTATGAATTAATGTGTAGTTTCTTATGGGCTATCTAATGATGTAAGAATTGTATTCAATTGATATCTTATTGGTCTTACATTTATAAATCTATATTGAATTGACTTATATTTCATTGATAATTATAATTTGTGCATTGAAGTGATGTTCATGGCCATGGATAAGGGACTTATGATATTGAATTGGGTGATTTGGCATTGGATTGAAGTGTTGAGGATGAAGTGGTTGTACGCTGCCCTATTTCCTTTTATTTTATTTTAATTAGACTTTAATTATGTTGTGATTTGTATGGTCCACTTATGGTGGCGGTGTTATGTGAATTAATGTGGCCTTGTTGGCGTTATTTTAAGTATTATGATGATTATGGCTTTGTCGGCACTACTTGAAGTATTATGTTGATATGTGTTATTGATTATGTGAAGTATGATCATACCTAACTATATGTAGAGTAATGTGAAAGTAAATGAGTTCTTATATTGAAGATATTAGGTGATCATGTTATACTATGACTATGTGTTGATGTGTGTAGTCTTAGAGTTGATGCATGATTGTTCCTACTTGACTATATGAGTCTAAGATGATTATATTGATGATGACATAGTAGTGTATATGATGACTTTAATATTGATAATGGTTGTCCTCATATGCTTCTAGAATGACATGTAAAATGTGCTAAAGTGAAGTAATGTTGTGTCTTGTCTAGGTTGACTTAAGTGCCTTACTTGATGCATGTATGATAGTGAATTTGTGATGTCTTGACTTGGGAAGCTAAAGAGTCTTAGTCTTGAATGAACTAATGATAGGTGAGACCTTGAATTATGATAAGAGGGTCCTTTATGTGAAACCTTGAACCTACTGGTAAGGTTATTAAACTTGAAGTCGAAAGCCGAAATGGTATCCTTCATGTAATGAATGATGGACTTAAGGTTGATTGGCTGGAATGACATCATATCAATCCTTAGGAAAGTCATAATGAGCTTCTTGTCGCCATTGGGAGGTATCCCTAGTGGACCTTTCTTTGGTAGGGTAAATGTAATTGGGTTATGAACTTGATATGGAACCCTTTTACATGAAAGTTAATGTGATTTAATCTATGAGAACGAAGGCTAGAACCGAGTGAGTATGGTAAGGGAAGTAGTTCTAGTTAAAGTATGAGACTATAATACAAAGTAATACCTTCATATTCTTTAACCATGTGCCTACATGGGATATTCCAAGTTCTACCATTGGCAAGTAGAACACCCTCATCGGAGTAGGATAGAACTCTGGATTCCATGTTTTGCTACCATGGTCTATGCCAGTCATTGCCTATTCTCATGATGTGGGATACCTATTAGCATTAGAGAAGTTCTATGAAGTTTAGGTGGTGGTATGGGACGTTATCTAGACATTGCACAATAGGCTTTGAAGGTGTTGGTAAGAGTCCCTATGTCTTCTCCAAGACCATTAGTTGAATGTCCTTTATATGGTAAGTGTATCTTAACGAACTAATGAATTATTGACTTATATTAGAAAGTATGTAAATGCATGAGTACCTAATCTAAAGTGACTTAAGGATTCCTTAGCTAAAGTGTGAAGAGGGCATATGGGATGATCTCTTTATGTCTTATCTATAGAAGTCTTGAGAATGACTCCAGTTAGGGAAGTTGGTTGTTATGTTTGACATGACCTAAACTTAGGAAGTCTTATGGATTATTTAGGTAACCTTCAAGACGGTGTATGGGCGTTCTCTTCTAGGAGTACTTAAGTAAATCTTTTTGATAGCCTTGGTAAGGAGAATGGCATGTCTAATATATGATGTATGTTGGTGTATTGTAAGTGTGTATGTGTCTCATTATGAGTAATCTTGAGGATCGTTTAGGAAAATTTAGAGAGGATGTATGGGCGGTCTCTCTTTGTGTGACTTAAGTGAATCTTAGGATAAATTTTAGTGGGATAAATACATGCTAGAAGGTGTCTCATATGAAGGTAAGTGGATTCACTGTAACAGTGAAGTGTACAGGGAATTGAGCTCACTGTAAGGTGGGTTGTAATATTATGATATTTGGTTTAAATGATTTATTATGTGTTTCTAAGTAGTTAAATGTTGTCCTTATGATTATGTCATGATATTTAAATAATAAGATGCATATTTCCAAGAAATGTCTGTTTTCATGATTTTTATCAATTATGCCATACTTAGTACATGTGGTTGTACTAATCCATGTTTTTATCTATCTCTATAGTTGTTGGTAGGTGAGGAGCATTTGGGAATCAAGACTTGGACCATAGCATCATTCAAGAGAAGTTGAAGTATGTCCTCAATTGATTCGAGGGCATATATAGATGTCTTTTCTGTCTTTTATTTTGAAGTATTTTAATAGACTAAGTATTTCTATATTCGTATTGTGTATGGGCCGTGTCCCAAGTATTCTCTTGTCTGTAGTTTGATAAGATTGAGACTTATTATTTCCTATGATTTTATATGAAAGATTTTAAAGACTATGATACGTTTTGTAAAATGTTTTAATTCCGCACTACTTTTCACTATGTATATGCGATGAATGATATGAAAGGACTTGTATAAGACCTCCGAGAGGTCGAGTACGCCGGTTGCAATCTGAGATTGTGCCCTAACTTTTAGGGTGTGGTCTTGGGATGTGACAAGCTTGGTATCACAACATAGGTTGTGAAAGTAGTCTTAGGAATCAAAAAGTCTGATCAATTCACGTCCAGTAGAGCCTCGACCATTGGTGTTAGTCGCAACACATCTATGGGCGAGAGGCTATATGACGATAGAGTTTCCCTTCTTTTCTACTCCTCTGTCGTGCGGTAGAGTAAATGTTATGAGTATCCTTCTTAATGTTTTTCCTTGTGTTTCTAGGAGATGAATACTAGAAGGATGGCCTCTATAAGGTTTGAAGAGGAGAGGGTGAATGAGGAGATTCCTCCTCAAGTTGAGAAAGTTGAGCAAGTTCTTCAAGATGGGCAAGGAGTCCAAGGTTCTCAAGGTGCTCAAGTACCTCCCCAAGGTGATCATGTTCCTAATGTGGAAGGAGGTAATGAGGTTCCGGTGGATCTCTCGGAGTTGAGTAATAGAGATATTAGAGAGGCTTTGATTTCTTTAGCCTGAGCCATGACTACTAAAGAGAATTTGAGTATGGTGCCTAGGGTTGAAGAGAACACTATGACCTATAGGTTGAGAGACTTCGTGAGGATGAATCCTCCTATATTTCTTGACTCTAAGGTGGGAGAGGATCTCCAAGAGTTCCTTGATGGTGTGAACAAACTGTTGAATAATATGGGGGTTACATCTAGGGAGAAGGCGGAGTTGGCTTCGTATGAATTGAGGGATTTTTCTCAACTATGGTACACTCAATGGAAGGAAAATAGGCCGGTGGAGTCGGGTCCTATTGAGTGGGAAGAATTTAAGGAAGCTTTTCTAGGCAAGTACTTTCCCCGTGAGAGGAGAGAGGTTAAGGTAGAGTTTATCAATCTCAAGCAAGGCAATATGAGGGTTGCGGAATACTCTTTGAAGTTCTCAACCTTGTCTAGATATGCACCATCCCTAGTGTCAAATCCAAGGGATGAAATGAGTCATTTTGTGATGGGTGCCGCCGATCTAGTGAGGGAGGAATGACGTACGGCTATTCTACATGAGGATATGACCTTATCTAGACTCATGGTGTATGCCCAATCTATTTAAGAGTCTAAACTTAGGAGGATGTCTATAAATTTGAAAAGGATTGGTGCAAGTGATCAAGGGCAACCTAGGTTCAAAAAGAGGGCTCAAACTCAAGGTGAACCTAGTGCTCCTAAGGTGAAGATTGAGAAAGGAGGTAGTTCTCAAAATGGCAAACCTACATGTGTCACTTGTGGCAAGAAACATTATGGTGAGTGTCTATTGGGTACCGGCAGTTGCTATGGTTGTGGTAAGGAAGGAAACAAGGTGAGAGATTGTCCTAATAAAGTTGGTAAGAAGGCTGCTCCTAGTGTTCCAAAGGCAAAGGCTCGTTTCTATGCACTCCGGACTAGAGGAGAGAAGCCGGATGAGAGTGATGATGATGTTGGTAATTCCTTTTATTTCTTTTTATTGATATGAGTTCCTTATAAGTGGGGGAGCATGGTTAGTAGATGCGATACAAAGTCCTAGAAGTTTGTTGTATGTGCATGATGTTTAGGAGTTTGGTTGAAATTGAATTTCATCAACTTCTTGCATTGTGTGTTTTATGAAGCCTTTATCATGCTGTAAAATGTGTTTATATGATGTTACCTTGCATATTAGCATGTCTATATCATGAATTGTCTAAAAGTTGCATTTTTGAAAAATTTGCTAAAATCACTGTAAGGGTACAGTTTGCTCACTGTTAAAATTTTCGAAAATTGACTAATTGATTCTTTGGTCTAAAATTGTTGTAATGTGGTTAGAACTGATATGTATGAGTATAATAATGAATATAAAATAAGTTTTTGCTATTTGGAATGAAGTATGTCAGTTTTGTAGCATAATGAGTTATAGAATTGTTTGCTAGTTTCTTGTTGTGTTGTGAATCTCTAGACTATGTGAAATATATGTTTTCTACTTGGTTATGTTTTATACAGTATGTTCATGATCTGCTAGTTGAGTCTCTATTCTTGGCCGTGTTCGGAGACTGGCAACTGTCATTCGAGGACGAATGTTGACAATGTGGGGGAGAATGTAAGATCCTGAAAATGACCTAGGTGAACTAGATACTAACATGGTTTTCATGGTGGTCTAAGTTCTTAAAATGATATATAATGTTTTATTGAGGCAGTAGCTAAGAATTTAGGTTCATTGGAAGTCAAACGTGAAGGGACGACCAAGACGTTCGACGACTAAGTCACCTAAGTGCCTCATATGTGGTTCTATGTGATTATATGTTATTCATGATGTTTTGAAGTCCTTAAATGAGTTATTATGGTATATATAGGCAGTGTGTCATATGTCGTGAAATTTGGAGGTCAAACGTCCAAGAACATCCATGACGTTCGAAAGATGTGCCTTGAAATGACCTTGTGTGTCTAGGCATGTTTCGTCGCGTTTTATGTGTTTGTTTTCGGTGAAATTCATGTGAGAGGTTCTAAAATTGTATACGAGCATGTTTGGGGTGGAAATTTCCAGGCAAATATCTCCAAGGACCATCCAAGGGTCCTTGAGGAAGGACCCAAGTTGGTGCCCAAGGCTGCCTAAGACATGCCCAAACGATGGAGGAAATAGACGCCCAGTGGGTCAGTCAACGCCCAGTGGGTGGTGCTCCATCGATTGGAACTTAGGCGTGGGGTAGAGGAAGCCAAAGACAGGCCTCAGTCCCAGACCACGGACCAACAGGACGGTCCATTGGTCAAGGGACGGACCGTCGATTGGCAACCGTCAATTATGCTGTCTCCTGCGCAGGTTCACTGCCAAGTTGAGGGGTGAACTTGTAAATTCACCCCAATTCCAAATTAAAAGTGTGGAGGTTCCCTAAGGGTATTTTGGGTATTTTAAATGTATTTATAAGACTTTAACACTTAAAAGATTTCATTCTTCAAAATCAAAACCCCAAAATCCTTTAGAAATTCCTTAAGACTCCATTGAAGCCAAAATTCAAGGAAGAGCTTGGATTGGAGATTTTGGTGGTGATTCTTCATCAAATTGGAGGATTAGCATTGTTGAGGTATTGTTTTTGATCCTTGAAACTCATTTCATCAAGGAGCCCAACTTTCAAAGATGTTTTCTAAAATTTTCAAAGTTGAACTTGACCTATTTCATAATCTACAATGGGTTCTTGAATTAATGGTTTTTAAATGTTGATTATGGATTGAATTGTTATTGTATTGATTATTTTAACCTAAATAACCTATGAACCCATGTAATTGATGAACCCTAGTTTTTGACTAATTTATGTGTTACTAGGTATTGGTCTAATGCTTATGAATTAATGTGTAGTTTCTTATGGGCTATCTAATGATGTAAGAATTGCATTCGATTGATATATAATTTGTCTTATATTGATAGATATATATTGAGTTGACTTAGATTTCATTGAGAATTATAGTTTATGCATTGAATTGATGTTCATGGCCATGGGTAAGGGTCTTATGATATTGAATTGGGTGATTTGGCATTGGATTGAAGTGTTGATGATGAAGTGGTGGTACTCTGACCTATTTACTTTTATTTTATGTTAATTAGACTTCAATTATGTTGTGATTGGTATGGTCCACTTATGGTGGCGGTGTTATGTGAATTCATGTGGCCTTGTCGGCGTTATTTTAAGTATTATGATGATTATGGCCTTGTCAGCACTACTTGAAGTATTATGTTGATATGTGTAGTTGATTATGTGAAATATGATCATATATAAATATATGTGTAGTAATGTGAAAGTACATGAGTTCTTATATTGAAGATATTAGGGGATCATGTTATACTATGGCTATGTGTTGATGTGTGTAGTCTTAGAGTTGATGCATGATTGTTCCTACTTGACTATATGAGTCTAAGATGATTATATTGATTATGACATAGTAGTGTATATGATGACTTTAATATTGATAATGGTTGTCCTCATATGCTTCTGGAATGACATGTAAAATATGCTAAAGTGAAGTAATGTTGTCTTGTCTAGGTTGACTTAAGTGCCTTACTTGATGCATGTGTGATAGTGAATATGTTATGGCTTGACCTAGGAAGCTAAAGCGTCTTAGTATTGAATGAATGAATGATAGGTGAGACCTTTAATGATGATAAGAGGGTCCTTTATGTGAAACCTTGAACCTAGTGGTAAGGTTATGAAACTTGAAGTCGAAAGCCATAATGATATCCTTCATGTAATGAATGATTGATTTAAGGTTGATTGGCTTGAACGGAATCATATCAATCCTTAGGAAAGTAATAATGAGTTTCTTGTCGCCATTGGGAGGTAGCCCTAGTGGACCTTTCTTTGATAGGGTAAATGTAGTTGGGTTATGAACTTCATATGGAACCCTTTCGCATGAACGTTAATGTGATTTAATCTATGAGAACAAATGCTAGCACCGAGTGAGTATGGTAAGGGAAGAAGTTCTATTTAAAGTATGAGAGTAGAATACAAAGTAAGCCCTTCATATTCCTTAATCATGTGCCTACATGGGATGTGTCCAAGTTCCACCATTGGCAAGTAGAACAACCTCATCGGAGTAGGATAGAACTCCGGATTCCATGTTTTGCTACCATGGTCTATGTCGGTTACTGCCTATTCTCATCATGTGGGATACCTATTAGCATTAGAGAAGTTCTATGAAGCTTAGGTGGTGATATGAGACGCTATCTTGACATTGCACAATAGGCTTTGAAGGTGTTGGTATGAGTCCCTAGGTCTTCTCCAAGACCATTACTTGAATGTCCTTTATATGGTAAGTGTCTCTTAATGAACTAATGAATTAATGACTTATGTTAGAAAGTATGTAAATGCATGAGTACCTAATCTAAAGTGACTTAAGGATTCCTTACCTAAAGTGTGAAGATGACATATGGGATGATCTCTTCATGTCTTATCTATGGAAGTCTTGAGAATGACTCTAGTTAGGGAAGTTGGTTGTTATGTTTGACATGACCTAAACTTATGAAGTCTTAAGGATTATTTAGGTAACCTTGAAGAGGGTGTATGGGCGTTCTCTTCTAGGAGTACTTAAGTAGGTCTTTTTGATAGCCTTGGTAAGGAGAATGTCATGTCTTATATATGATGTATGTTGGTGTATTGTAAGTGTGTATGTGTCTCATTATGAGTAATCTTGAGGATCGTTTAGGTACATTTAGAGAGGGTGTATGGGCGGTCTCTCTTTGTGTGACTTAAGTGAATCTTAGGATAGCTTTTAGTGGGGTAATTACGTTCTAGAAGGTGTCTCATATCAAGGTAAGTGGATTCACTGTAACAGAGAAGCACTTCACTATACAGTGAACTGAGCTTACTGTAAGGTGGGTTTTAAAATTATGATATTTGGTTTAAATGATTTCTTCTGTGTTTCGATGTTGTTAAATGTTGTCCTTATGATTATGTTATGATATTTATATAAAAATATGCATATTTCCAATAAATGTCCGTTTTCATGATTTTTTTGCATTATGTCATACTTAGTACATGTGGTTGTACTAATCCATGCTTTTATTTATCTCTATAGTTGTTGGTAAGTGAGGAGCATTTGGGAAGCAAGACTTGGACCATAGCATCGTTCAAGAGAAGTTGAAGTTTATCCTCAATTGACTCGAGGGCATATATAGATGTCTTTTATATCTTTTATTCCGAAGTATTGTAATAGACTAACTATTTCTATATTCGTATTGTGTATGGGCCTTGTCTCAAGTATTCTCGTGTATTAAGTTTGATGAGATTGAGACTTAGTATTTTCTATGATTTTATATGAAAGAGTTTTTAAAGACTATGATATGTTTTCTGAAAAGTTTTAATTCCGCACTACTTTTCACTATGTATATGCGATGAATGATACGAAAGGGCTTGTATAAGACCTCCGAGAGGTCTAGTACGCCGGTTGCAATCCGAGATTGTGCCCAAGCTTCTAGGGTGTGGTCTTGGGATGTGACATGTCTAGTTAAGGTGTGAAGGGGGCATAGGAATGGTCACTTCGTATCTTGCCTAGATAAGTCTTATGAATGACTCTAGTTAGGGAAGTTGGTTGATTAAGTAGACATGATCTAAGTGTTAGGTAGTGTTAAGGATTATTTAGGTATTCTTGAAGAGGTCAATCATGGACGTTACCTTCTTGATTTACTTAAGTAAGTCTTTTGATAACCTTTGGAAGGGAGAATGTCATATTCTATATGTTGTATTAAGGTGAGAATGATTCTATCTTAGGTTGTCTAAAGGATCTTATAAGTGTGTGTGAAGGGATTGTCTGGTCGGTCGCTTCACAACTCACTCAAGTGAGACTAAGAATCACCTTTGGTAGGAGGATCTCATGATCGTGTGCTTGGTTTATTGTAAGTGTGTGTATCTCATTTATAGGTGGTCTCATGGATCATTTAGGTGTGCCTAGAGAGGGTGTATGGGCGGTCTCTCTTTGTCTTACTTAAGTGAGTCTTATGATAGATTTTAGTGAGAGAATTGCATGCTAGAAAGTGTTCCTTGTGAAGTTGAGAAACTTCATTTTAACATGGAAAATAGTCATTGTATGTGACATGAGTTAACTGTAAATTGTCCTTAAAAATGTGATAAATTGATTAAGTGATTTCTTATATGTTTCTAAGGTGTTAAATGTTAATCTTATGCTTATGAAATGATGTTTTAATAAAAAAGATCATGTTTCTAATAAATGACCATTTTCATGATTTTATGCATTATGTCATACTTAGTACAAGTGTTTGTACTAATTCCATACATTTTGTTATATCTAAAGGTGTAGGTGGAAGGTGAGAAGGATCGAGAAGCAAATCATGGATTCTAGAGTCGTTCAAACAAAGTTGAAGTATGTCCTCATTTGACTCGAGGGCATATATATGTCTTTTATTTCAGAGTATTGTAATAGACTAAGTATTCCTATATTCATATTGTACGGGCCGTGTCCCAAGTATCCGTGAGTCTAAGAATGGCACATGATGAGACTTAGCGTTTCTATGATTTTAATATTGAAAGATGTTCCAAGATATTTGTGTGAAAAGTTTTAATTTCACACTACTTTTAATATGTTTATATGCGATGAACAATACAGAAGGGCTTGTACAAGACATCCGAGAAGTCAAGTACGCCGGTCCACGATTCGAGATTGACATTATCTTCTAGGGTGTGGTCTCTGGTCGTGACAATCTTGGTATTTGAGCATAGGTTATGAAAGTGGTCTTAGGAATCAAAAAGTCTCATAAAGCCACGTCTAGTAGGGTCTTGACAATCGGTGTGAGTCGCAACACATCTATGGGAGAGAGGATATAGGACGATAGAGTTTCACTTTCTTTATCAATATTGTGTCGTGCCTATAGAGTTGAGGTTGTAAGTGTCTATTCCTTCTCTTCTCTTGTGTTTATAGAAGATGAATACTAGAGGGATAACCGCCAGAAGGTTGGAAGAAGGAAGGGTAGATGAGGAAGTTACTCCTCAAGTTGAGCAATCTCAAGGTGCTCAAGGTGATCAAGTCCCTATTGGAGGTCAAGATAATGAGGTTACGGTGGTCCCCCCCGAAAATGACTAATGGGGAGATTGGAGAGACTTTGATTACTTTAGCCCGAGCTTTCACTACCCATGTGAATATTGGTATGGTTCCTAGAGTGAATGTTGTGGAGAGTACTATGACATCTACATTGAGAGACTTTGTGAGGATGAATCCTCCTATCTTTCTTGGCTCTATGGTGCGAGAGGATCCCCAAGAGTTTGTAGATGGTGTGTACAAGGTGTTGAGTGCCATGGGGGTGACTCCTAGGGAGAAGCCGGAGTTGGCTTCGTACCAATTGAGGGATATTATTCAAGTTTAGTACACTCAATGGAAAGATAATAGGCCGGATGAGTCGGGTCCTATAGAGTGGGAAGAGTGTAAGGAGTCTTTCTTGGGAAAGTACTTTCCCCGTGAGAGGAGGGAGGTGAAGGTTGAAGAGTTCATTAATCTCAAGCAAGGTAATATGAGTGTTGAGGAGTATTCTTTGATGTTTTATATGTTGTCTAGATATTCTCCATCCTTGGTGTCTAATCCTAGGTATGAGATGAGTAGGTTTGTGATGGGTGTTGTCGACCTTGTGAAAGAAGAATGCCATACGTCTATCCTCCATGATGATATGAGCCTAGCTAGACTCATGGTGTATGCTCAATCAATTGAGGAGTCTAAACTTGGTAGGATTGCTAGAAACTTGAAGAGGAGTGGTTCAAGTGACCGAAGTCAACCTAGGTTCAAGAAGAGGGCTCAAATTCAAGATGGACCTAGTGCTACTAAGGTGAAACTTGAGAAAGGTAGTGGTTCTCAAGGTGGTAAGCCTACTTGTGCTACTTGTGGAAAGAAGCATTATGGAGAGTGTCTATTGGATACCGGGAGTTGTTTTGGATGTGGTAAAGATGGACATAAAGTGAGGGATTGTCCTACTGGAGATGGTAGGCAAGTTGCTCCGAATGTTCTAAAGATGATGATCCAAAGAGGAGGCCTTTCTATGCACTCCGGACTAGAAGAGCAAAGCCGGATGAGGGTGATGATGATGTGGTAAGTTCTTGTATTTCTTTAGTGTTATGAGTTACTTCTAAGTGGGGGGGGGGGGGGAGTATGATGAGTAGTGAAGTTTTTATTGATTGCCTCATCTCTTCTTTTCAACTCAAGCTTGAGAGTAGAAAGTCATAGTAGTATGTTATATGTTGCATTGTGTTTAGGGGTCTTGTTCAAATTGAATTTCATTGATTCCTTGCATTGTGAGTTTCATGAAGTTATGATTATGTTGTAAATTGTGCTTATATGATTTTATCTTGCATATTAGCATGTTTCCATCACGAATTGCCTAAAAGTTGCATTTTTTAAAATTGTGCATAATTCACTGTAAAGGCTGCCTGCTCACTGTAAATTTTTTGAAAAATTAGCTAATTCATTCTTTGGTAGAAAATTGTTGTAATGTGTATAAAACTGATGTATATGAGCATAATAATGAATATAAAATGAGTTTTTGCTATTTAGAAAGAAAGATGTGAGTCTAATGGCATAATGAGTTTTAGAATCGTTTCTAACTTCTTGTTGTGTTGTGATTCTCTTGATTATGTGAAATTGATGTTTATCATTGATTGTGTGTTGTATAATGTGTTATGTGGTATGTTCATGAGCTGTTAAGTTGAATCTCTACTCTTGGAAGTGTTCGGAGAGTGGCAAAGTGTCATTCGAGGAAGAATGTTGTCCAAGTGGGGGAGATTGTAATACCTCAAAAAAAACTTAGGTGAATATAGAGACTAACCTGGTTGTCATGAGGGTCTAATTTCCTAAAATGGTCTATAATGTGTTATTGAGGCAGTATCTAAATATTTAGGTGCATTAGAAGTTAAACGTCAAGGGACGACTAAGACGTTCGACGACTAAGTCACCTATGTACCTCATTTGTGGTTATGTGCCTTTATATCTATTTGATGAGTTAATGAGGTCCTTATATGAGTAATTATAGTGCTTATAGGCAGTGTGTTGAGTTTCATGAAGTTTGGAGGTCAAACGTCCAAGAACGTCCATGACGTTCAAAAAGTTTGCCTTGAAATGACCTAGTGTGTCTTGGCATGTTTCGTCGAGTTTTATCTATTCGTTTTGGATGAAATTTATATGGGAGGTCCTAAACTCGTATACGAGCATATTAGGTTTGGAAAATTCTGGGTGAAAGTCCCCAAGGACCATCCAAGGGTCCTTGAGGAAGGAACTTTCGTAAGAGACAAGACTGCCCAAAACAGTCCCAAACGACAGAGGCAGTAGACGGCTCGTTGGCCAGTCGACGCCCCATAGATGGGATTTGTTGGTAAGGAATTAGGCCTGGGAGAATTCCATTCCAGGGACAAGCCTCATTCCCAAACCACGGACCAACAGGACGGTTCGTTGGTTGGGAAACGGGCCATCGTTTAGCAACCGTGTTTGAGGCTATCTTCCTGCGCAACTTCACTGTAATTCTAGGGGTGCAGTGGTAAATTCACCCCACGTCAAAATAAGACTTTGGGAGGTTACTTAGGGGTACTTTGGTTATTTTAAACATGTGTATAATCCTTAAACACTTGGGAGAATTTATTCTTCAAAATCAAAACCCAAAATATCCTAGAAATTCTCTAGAACTCCATTGAAGCCAAAACTCAAGGAAGAGCTTGGATTGGAGATTTGAGTGGTGATTCTTCATCAAATTGGTGGATTAGCATCATTAAGGTATGTTTTTTTATCCTTGTAATTATTTTCTTAAAGTAGCCAATCTTCAAAGTAATTTTCAAAGACTTCTGAAAAGATGAGTTTTCTAAATTGAAATCTATTCATGGGTTCTTGCATTAAAGTTTTTAAATCATTGATTATTGATTGAATTGTTGTTAATTATATTATTTTAACATAATTAACCTATGAACCCATGTAATTGATGAACCCTAGTTTTTGACTACTTTATGGGTTAATTGATATTGTGTTAATGCTTATGAATTCTAGTGTAGTTTTCTAAGGGCTATTTAATGATGTAAGAATTATATTCAATTGATGTCTAATTTGCATTAGATTGATAAATCTATAATTAATTGACCTATATTCATTGAGTATTTTAGTTTTTGTATTGAAATTGATGTTCATATCCATGGATACGTGCCTTATGATATTGAATTGGATGATTTAGCTATGGATTGAATTGTGAGAATGGATTGGTTCTACACTTCCCTAATTCTCTTTATTTTATGTTAATTAGACTTGGATTATGTTGTGATTGGTATGGTCCACTTATGTTGGCGGTGCTATGTGCTTTACTTGCAAATGGTGTGGCCTCATCGGTGTTACTTTATGTATTATGATAATCATGGGCTTGTCGGCACTTACTTGAAGTATTATCATGCTCTGTGTAGTGAATTATGTGAAGTATGATCATATCTACCTACATGTTAGCAATGTGAAAGTATGTGATCTATTGATGTTGCTAAGTGATCATGTTAGAGTATGACTATATCTCGATATGTGTAGTCTTAGAGTTGATGTATGGTTATTCCTACTTGACTATATTAATCTATGATGGTTATATTGATGATAGTATGGTAGTATATAGGATGACTAGTAAGTATGCTTAGTTGATGTTATGTGCTTTTAGAATGATATGCAATATGTGCTAAGGTGAAGTATGCTTTTCTTGTTTTGGTAGACTGGTGTCCCTTACTTTATACATGTATGAATGTGAATATGAGATGTCTTGACTTAGGATGCAAAAGCCTCTTAGTCTTGAATGTATGAATGATATGAGACCTTTAATGTTGTTAAGAAGTCATTTATGTGAAACCTTGAACCTAGTGGTAAGGTTATGAACATTGAAGTCGAAAGTCGTAATGGTATCCTTATTGTAATGAATTATGGACTTAAGGTTGGTTGGATGGAACGGTGTCATATCATCCTTAGGAAATTCATTATGATCTATGTTTGTCGCCATTGTAAGGCAGCCCTAGGGGACCTATTTGGTAGGGTAAATGTGATTAGGTTATCAATAAGATATGAAACCCTTTGTATGAACCTTTAATGTCAATTACTTTATGAGAACAAAGGCTAGAACCGTGTGAGTATGGTAGGTGAAGTATCTCTAGTTAAGATTGAGGCTAGAGTACAAATAAAAACCTTCATATTCCTTAACCACGTGCCTACATGGGATGTGTCCAAGTTCTACCATTGGCAAGTAGAACACCCTCCATCGGAGTAGGTTACAACTACGGATTCCATGTTTTGGTACCATTGTCTATGTCGGTTATTTCCTATTATCATTATATGGGATACCTACTAGTATTGGAGAAGTTCTATGAAGTTTAGGTGGTGGTATGGGACGCTATCTAGACATTACATAATAGGCTTTGAAGATTTTAGTGAGAGTACCTAGGTCTTCTCCAAGACCATTACTTGAATGTCCTTTATGTGATGGATGTCTCTTAAATGAACTAATGAATGTAATTACTTAAGTTAGAAAGTATCTTAAATGAATAAGTACTTATCTAGAGTAGTTAAGTGTTGTCTAGTTAAGGTGTGAAGGGGGCATTGGAATGGTCACTTCATATCTTACCTAGATAAGTCTTAAGAATTACTCTAGTTAGGGAAGTTGGGATTAAGTAGACATGATCTAAGACTTAGGTAGTCTTAAGGATTATTTAGGTAATCTTGAAGAGGTCAATCATGGACGTTATCTTCTTGATTTACTTATGTCTTTTGATAACCGTTGGAAGGGAGAATGTCACATTCCATATGTTGTATTAAGGTGAGAATTATTCTAACTTAGGTAGTCTAAAGGATCTCTTAAGCGTGTGTGAAGGGATTGTATGGGCGGTCTCTTCACAACTCACTCAAGTGAGACTTAGAATCACCTTTGGTAGGAGGATCTCATGTTCATGTGCTTGGTGTATTGTAAGTGTGTGTATCTCATTATAGGTGGTCTTAAGGATAATTTAGGTGTGCCTAGAGAGGGTGTATGGACGGTCTCTCTTTGTCTTACTTAAGTGAATCATAGGATAGCTTTTAGTGAGAGGATTGCATCCTAGAAGTTGCTCCTTGTGAAGTTGAGAAACTTCACTGTTACATGGAAAATAGTCACTGTAATGTGACATGAGTTCACTGTAAGTTGTCCTTAAAAAAGTGATAAATTGATTAAGTGATTTCTTATGTGTTTCTAAGGTGTTAAATGTTATTCTTATACTTATGAAATGATGTTTTAACAAATAAGAGCATGTTTCTAATAAATGTCTATTTTCCTGTTTATATGCATTATGCCATACTTAGTACAAGTGTTTGTACTAATTCCATACATTTTGTTATATCTAAAGGTGTAGGTGGAAGGTGAGAAGTTTCGTGAAGGAAATCTTGGATTCTAGAGTCGTTCAAGCAAAGTTGAAGTATATCCTCATTTGACTCGAGGGCATATATATATCTTTTATTTCAAAGTATTATAATAGACTAAGTATTTCTATATTCGTATTGTATGGGCCTTGTCCCAAGTATTCTTGAGTCTAAGAATGACATATGTTGAGAATTAACATTTCTATGATTTTAATATGGAAAGATGTTTTAAGATATTCGTGTGAAAAGTTTTAATTACGCACTACTTTTCATATGTTTATATGTGATGAGCGATACGGATGGGCTTGTACATGACCTCTGAGAGGTCAAGTACGCCGGTCCACGATTTGAGATTGACACTATCTTCTAGGGTGTGTTCTTGGGTCGTGACATTAGCCTCCCTGAATTCTCTCGGAAAGAACCTATCAAGGAAAGCCGACTTAAAGTGTCCCACTCTATAGGAGCCTCCTCTACCGGCCTAGAATATTTCCATTGTTCATACAAAATTTGGGCGACATATTTCAATTGATAAGAGGCTAGTTACGCCTTCTCCTTAGAAGTTAATCCAATAATAGCAAGAGTCTTATAAACCTAATCTATGAACACATTTGGATCCTTCTCCACCTTGGAGCCACTAAATTGTGGAGGGTTCATTCTCAAGAACTCCCTAATCATATTAGCACCCATTCCTCTTATAGGGTTTGCCGGAGCCACTACCTCCCTATTGGCTTGGGCCATCAAGGATTGAGCTAACAAGTTCATAGAAGCACTAAACTCCTCTAGAGTGACATTCCTCATTGGAGGTTCATTAGGAACTTTAGTTGGAACTTATTCTCCTTGGGGAGGAACTTGATCTTGCACTTAGGGAGGAATTTCTTGATACCCATTGCCATCTCCTTCCCTTTAAGCATTAGCCCTATAGTTAGCCATAAACTTGACAAAATCCTAGGCAAACATTAGAAAAGAGCCTACTAAGGCCAAACTCTATGGCACGACTAAGAAACTGAAGAACTGAAACTTTCCTAAGCATCCGATAGCCTCCTATTCATTGTTGTGTCGCGACTCTCACCGATGAATAAGACTCTACTAGGAGTGGTTTTCTATACATCCTAGGATTATTTCATAACATTATCCTCTGATACCAAAGTTTGTAATGATCAGGGAGCACCTCCTAGAAGTTATACGACGTACTCTAAGACCCCAAAAATGATTTAGGGTGTCTAGAGCCTCACATGTACCTATTATATTGTTAACATGTTTATTAAGTGTTTTAAAGTATGCATGAGTGATTTGAAGTCATTTGGAAGTCAAACGTCAACGGATGACCAAGCATTCGACGACTAGTCACCAAGAGGCCTTACATGTTTTTTATATGCTTATATGTGTGTCATTGTCTTACGAAGTCCTTATATGAGTAATAATTATGTTTAAAATCAGTCTGTTAAGTTTCAAGAAGCATAGAGTTCAAACATCCAAGAACGCCCAAGACGTTCAAAAGTTAGCCCTTGAGAGGTGCATATGTGTCTTGAGTGTCCCAAGCATGTTTGGATGTGTTACGAGTATTTGTTTTCTGTGAAACTGATGTGTAAGGTCCTGTACATGTTAAGGTTTGTATTTACGTTGGAAACATCCGGGTACTACTCCCCAAGGGCCCCATAAGAGGCCCTCAAAGAGGACCCAAAGGCTGTCGAGACACTGCTTTGGCAGTGTCAATCGACGAGCCCTCAATCGACTCCCCGTGTCTCAATGGACGCCCCGTCGATGGGAGGCATTGCTCAACACTTAAAAGTTTGAGCTCAGTCCTGCATGAAGGAGTTACAATAGAAAACGATGGATCATTAGGACAACTCGTCGACCAGACGATGCCCCGTCGACTAGACGATGCCCCGTCAACTACTCTCGTCGATACTGCCTCCAACAAATGCCATGCATGCTGTTTCATTTAGAAGGTGAATGGGAAATTCACTCCAAATGCTAACCTGACCTTATTTTGATTATTTGATTATTTTTGGGTGTATTTAGCTGATAAAAAACGTGACTAGCCTATTCCCAATCCTCAATTCAAAAATTATACTTCCCTCTACAAAATTATTCTCTCTAGAAACCTTCATTGGATGTGAAACACAAGAACTGCTTGGAGCTTGGATTACCATGGATTCTTCATAAATTTTCAGTGGTTTTATTCTACAATGAGGTATGGTGATCCTTCATCTCTAGTTAATCTTCCATCTACATAGTTCTTCTCAATGTTTTCAAAGAGAAAACATGATCAAACTTCTCCTTCTTCAATCTAGCCATTGGTTCTTTCTCAAAACGTTTTCAAAAGGGTTCCTTATGATGATTTGATGTTAATATGATTATTGTAACGTGAATTTCAATCCAATTAAATGATGAACCCATGCTCTCTTCAAACTCTCATTTTAGCCATGTATGGGCTTTGTGATTTTGATGTTATGTAAATCGAATTATATTTCATTGATGTTAATATGCTTATATCTACTGCATAGTATGTGTATTGATGTGAATTGTTGATGAGTGATCCATGAGGATGAAGGTTTTAAGGTTTGAATAAGGCTAGTCTATAATGTAGTATCTTGTGATCTTGATGCTAGAATGGTTGTTATGTGACTCGATCCTGATGAATTGTTTTAGCTATTGCCTACATTCTAATGTGATGATAAATTAGGATTAATTGATCCAATGTGATTAGATAAAATCGAATTGGTAAGTATTGATCTATGTTCTTCTAACCTATTGATTGATATTGTAATGTATATGATGTGATCTCAATTCTAGGGTAGATGAAACATGTTTTATCTTAGGTTATTATCTCTTTAGCTTCTGCCTTATATTATAACACTTCGACAGTCCAAGACGTGTTCTAGAGCCTAACATAGGTGTCATAAGGTCTAGAGACTATTTTAAGGCCTATTTAAATGTTAATAAGTCCTTTAGGAAGTCTAGAAACCAAAACGTCCGTGAACGTCCATGACGTCCGGAAACTAGTTCTAAGAGGTATTAACGTGCCTTAGCCTATTTGACTAGCTTTTAGGAGTCGGAAAATGATGAAAATTGGTGGAATGATGTCTAACATGTGTTTACGGTGATTCATGGTTGAAACATCCTAGTACGACTCCCCAAGAACCAACGAAGGGCCCTTGAGGAGGACCATTGCACGTTGGAGTCAACAATGCTTGGGAAATGTGCACCCACAAAAGGGCATAGACGGGGCGTGTGTTGATCGACGGGGCGGCGATGCCAACCGTTGACCAACACTTAGCCAATTTGTTGAAGCGATCGTTTGCACACTCTCTGAACTCATCGATGGACGTGCAGCACGAAAGCGGGGGCTGGTTCGTCGATTGAGCCACGAGGCATTGACGAGGTCCCGTGTGTGAGTGGCCTATTTTTGCTGCACGTTTTAACTTAGTTTAAAACAATTAATTAAGGGCTTTGGTGGTTATTTAGGGATTAATGTAAGACTAATTAACTTAATTAAACCACCATATAAAGACCCGAACCCCATTAGTCTAATTACAACTCTCAAAACAAAACTCTCTTCCTTCTCTCTTCTTTGTCTCTCTATTGGAAGACACCATTGAAGACAAGATAGTGGTGGGATTTTGGGGATGTAAGGGGACGATTTCACCATAAGTTCTTCATCAAACATTGAGGTATGGGATCTAATTCAACTTTGAGATCTCTTTCCTCAAAGGGTTCCTTCAAAGTATTTTCAATAGTTGAGTTTTCATGTGGGTCTTTCTCAATCTCAAATATTATGTTATGAATTGTTTTTTTTATGTTTTCTATTGGATAATATGAATTGATAAACATGTATTCTAACATAATTATGATAAATATTGATGGTTTGATCTAGTTTGTAGAAGATAACCTTTAACCCTTAACCCTCGATTTGATCTTAATATAAATTAGGTTGTATTTGGTTCAATTAACTTGGTTATTGGTTGAATTACTATTAGATGATGTTGTTACATTAATCATGAACAAATTAGGGTGATTCTTAGTCTTTTATGCTAGTTTTTTAGAAGATGATCTAGGTTAGGAAGTATGTTGTGAATTGACCTAAGTATCTCGTCTTAAGCTATGATCTAGTATTGAATTGTGATGTAGTGATTCTTCTGGTCTTATTATCTTTTTGATTATTGACTTATGAATATGTATAGCAAAATTGGGTTGAATTGAGGTTTTATGGTAAGACCTTGATGATGAACTATGAAGGAGACTTGGTAAGTCTTATGATCTCTATCCTTTACTTCAAAATATGGTTAATTGTAATTCAGTCATGATGTTGTATTGGATTATGCCTTGTATTAGGATTAATATGGTGCTATAATGTTGAATTGAAATGTCTTGATTATGATTGTGAGGTGTTGGCTTAAGATTTAAATGTTATAAGAAGGGTGAATGATTTACCGAAGTGCCTTTCATGATATGAAATGTTAATGTTCTAACCTCACCTATATGAATTGTAATGAAAGGACTTATACTCATGCAATTCTTATTGAGCTATGATGATGATGATGTTATACAAGGGTTAGATCCTATGACCTAAACTAAGCTATGATTGATAATAAAGGCTTAAAGACATTTCAAAAAGGGACTCTAGCTTAGCACTGAGTGAACTAGACTGAGGAGTGTCCCTTCCCACATAGGGAAGGTAGGATCACTAATGTACTCTTGAGATTGGAGAATACAATTCATGTAGAATAAAGAGGGTCCCAACTATATCTCCTAGTTCTTGAACTATGTTGCCCCCATAGGAATACTAGCTAGTGGATCTACGTAGTTGTTATGTTTCATGTTTTGGTACTACCTTGGAAAGTAGTCCGCTTTCCTTCGGTGTAGGCTTTTATGACATCGGATTCCATATTAGATGATGTGGTCAATGTCGGTTAGGATAAGATGTACTCAAAAGGTAAAATTAACTAAAGGATTTAACTCTAACTATGATAACCTAAGGGGCCTAGCTTAATCAAGGTAGGGGTATGGGACTCTACCTAAGCATTGCACTAGTTAGCCTTGAGCGGAGTCTTAGGAAGATGTTCTTATGTATGATTATGTTTATTATGTTATATGACATGTATATGATGAACTTGCACATTGTTGATACTATATGTTTATTAGTTCACTTATGAATATGTGTTGGTTTATATTGTTAAAGTAAGATAATATGTACACCTAAATGCCATGTTATGTGAAATAGGATGTTATTCATGATTCTTGTTGGGTTACTTGATTGATTAAGGTTATGGGGCTTTACTTGGTCATTGCACTTGTTGACTTGATAAGGTTTCATGGGTAATTGACTTGCTTTGGTTATGTTGAAATGTACTCTTATTCATGCTTATTTTTAATATGACTTTATGATAGAGTTACTTGAGTATGTATCTACTGATATGGTATTAATGGTTGACTTTACTAGACTTGATGTTGTACTTCTTGTAATGTACATGTCGATGACTTAATGAATATGCAATATTGATTGGTATGGTCTTGTTGAAAGTGCATAAAGGTTTTAAATGGAAAGTGCATACATTATGAAATGTCCCTTTTCTTAGCATGATTTCAAAGTATGTGTGCATATGGTATCATACTTAGTACAAGTGGCGTACTAACCCCATTTCTTCCTTTTTCCCCAACATTTTAGGTTCTGGTCGTTGAAGTGTTTTAGAAGGCGGGTTGAAGAAGGCTTGGATCTCTTATTCATCCAGTAGGGTAGGTCCTCAACTTCCGAGGGCGATGCCACTATCTTGCTTATTGAGTTGTTATGAGTTTTAAGACTCTTTCGTTTCTTTCCTTTTAATTGAGTACTATACATTTTCATGACCTATATGTGGTCTTATTGAATTGGTGTATGGGCTAGAATCAAATTTGATATACTCTTAGTAGATGGTTATGAGATGAGACGACTATTTTGACTATGATATTTTCTATATATATTTATGTGCAATAAAAGTAGAAGACTAAGTAATCTTCCTATACGAAGGGTCTATGTATACTCGATATATATATGTTATTTGTATGTAGAGGTCTATGTAAACCTCCAAGTAGAAGTAATGAAAGGTTTTAAATTTTTCGCTAAATTTGACCTATGAATGTAATGATGTAAACTAAGAGGATAGTCTTAGTCCTCAAAGAGGACGACGACGCCTGTTACGTCTAGGGGGTAAACCCGGATGTGACAAACTTGGTATCAGAGCATGAGGTTGAAATATGTTAGAGTAAATGTCTCTCTCAACCACGTCTATGTAAGTTCGTGATGCCTAGGAAACTCTCACTTTCTTGGAAATCCAATATCGTGCCATTAGAGTACACTTATTATGTGCTTTTGTATGTAATCCTATTGTTGTGATTATAAGAAATGAACACCTGAAGGAATGCGGCACGAAGGCTTGAAGAGGAGATTGCCAATGCGGGAGCTCCTCCCCGTGGTGATCAAGTTCCTCCTCTTGAGGAAGGTAAGAATGATGACCAAGCCCCGGTTAATCCTCCTCCTTTGACGGATGAGAACATAAGGGACGCTCTCTTGCAAATGGCCTAAGCCATTACTACCCAAGAACAAGCCGCCACTACTCAATCCCAAGCCATGACGACCCAAACTAATCGGGAGGTTTTAGCCCGAGCTCATCAACAAGTTGCTACCATGGCCTCCCGTCTAAGGGATTTCACTCGGATGAATCCCACTACTTTCTACGGGTCCAGGGTTGAAAAAGACCCCTAAGAGTTCATTGATGAGGTATACAAGATACTCTTGGCTATGGGGTTGTCTACTAGTGAGAAGGCCGAGTTAGCCACTTATCAACTCAAAAATTTGGCTCAAGCATGGTATGTCCAATGCAGGGATAATAGGCCATTAAGGGGTGGTCCGGCGACTTGGGAGATCTTCAAGAAGGCTTTTCTTGATCAGTTTTTCCATAGGGAAATGAGGGAAGATAAAGTGGTGGAGTTCATCAACCTTCGCCAAGGAGGTATGAGTGTTCATCAATACTTTTTGAAATTCACTAAATTGTCAAAATATGCTCCTTCTTTGGTTTCTGATCCTAGAGATGAAATGAGTCGCTTTGTGACGGGGGTGTCAGATAATTTGCAAGAGAAGTGTCATTCGGCTATGCTACATGACAACATGAACATTTCTCGTCTTATGGTGCATGCCAAACATGTGGAGGAGGCCAGGGCTAAGAGAAAGAGTAGAGATGCTAAGAGGGCAAGATCTTTTGATGGAGGTTCTTCAAAGAATGGGCTTGAGATACAAGACAAGCCTAGATTTAAGAAGCGGGTTTCTAATCAAGTTCCTTCCAAGTTCCCTAAGGATAGTGGTGATAGGTTGTCTAACCCTAAGCCTAAAAGGGAAAGGTTACTAGTTCACCAATCGAAAAGCCAACTTGTGGAAAGTGTGGCAAGAAGCACTATGGTGATTGTCTTAAGAGAACGGACAATTGTTTTAGTTGTGGTAAAAGTGGGCACAAGTTTAGGGATTGCCCTAATGTGAGGGGTCAAGACAAGGGCAGTGTTCAAGCTCAAGCAAGTGGTTCAAATGAGTCTCCAAAGAAGAACCGCTTCTATTCTCTCCACTCTAGGGGTGAGCAAGAGACTTCTCCCGACGTGGTGACCGGTATGTTGAAAGTCTTTCTCTATTGATGTGTATGCCTTAATTGATCCCGATGCTACTTTATCATTTGTTACTCCTCAAGTAGCTAAAAAGTTTGACATTTTGATCGATATTTTGCATGAACCTTTTATAGTGTCTACCCCGGTGGGTGAGTCGGTTGTTGCAAAAAGGGTGTATAGAAATTGTCCTATAATGTTACCCAATAGAGTTTCTTATGTTGAACTAGTAGAACTTGATATGCTTGACTTTGATGTCATCTTGGGTATGGATTGGTTGCATTCTTGCTTTGCCTCTATTGACTCTAGAACGAGGGTGGTGAAGTTTAACTTTTGGAATGAGCAGTTGTTGAGTGGAAGGGGGGAAATTCTATTCCTTGAGGGCGTATCATCTCTTGTTTGATAGAATGTAAAATGATCTCCAAACGGTGTTTAAACCATATAGTAAGATTCCATGATTTAGACTCCGAAATTCCTCCCATTTAGTCGGTCTCCGTAGTCAGTGAATTTCCGGAGGTTTTTCCTAATGATCTTCCCAGTATTCCTCCCGAACGGGAAATTTATTTTGGCATCGACTTATTACCGGATACAAATCCCAGTTCAATTCCTCCTTATCGGATGGCTCCGGCTGAACTGAAAGAGTTGAAGGCTCAACTCAAGGATTTACTAGACAAAGGCTTCATTAGACCTAGTATTTCTCCATGGGGTGCTCCGGTTTGTTTGTGAAGAAGAAGGATTGGTCCTTAAGAATGTGTATTGATTACCGCCAACATAATAAAGTCACAATCAAGAACAAGTATCCTCTCCCTCGGATTGACGACGTGTTTGATCAACTCTAACGGTCAAGCTACTTTTCTAAGATTGACTTGAGATCAGGGTATCACCAACTTAGGGTGAGAGGTGAGGATATACCAATGACGGCATTTCGGACTAGATATGGTCACTATGAGTTCTTAGTAATGTCCTTTGGTCTCACAAATGCCCCAAGGGTGTTTATGGACCTCATGAAAAGGGTGTTTCAAAATTACCTCAATTCATTTGTCATTGTATTCATTGACGACATCTTGCTATATTCAAAAAATGAGGGTGATCACACGAACCATTTAAGGGTGTTGTTACAAGTACTTAAAGAATATCAATTGTTTGCCAAGTATAGCAAATGTGAGTTTTGGTTGAGGTCGGTGGCATTTCCTGGTCATATCATCTCTAGTGAGGGAGTTGAGGTTGATCCAAGGAAAACGGAGGCGGTCAAAAATTGGCCTAGACCATTGACTCCAACCGAAATTAGGAGTTTCTTGGGTTTAACGGGTTATTACCGGAGGTTTATGGATGTTTTTGCGTCCATTGCATCTCCCTTGACTATTTTGACCCAAAAGTGTAAGAAATTTGGGTGGTCGGAGGTATGTGAGAGAAGTTTTCAAATGTTGAAAGATAGGCTTACTTCCGCTGCGGTGTTGACCTTACCGGAGGGTACAAAGGGTTTTGTTGTGTATTGCGATGCATCCCGAGTGGTTTTAGGGTGTGTGCTTATGCAACATGGAAGGTGATATCATATACTTCTAGGCAACTTAAGGTACATGAGAGAAACTATCCAACTCATAACCTTGAGTTAGCGGACGTGGTATTTGCCTTGAAAATATGGAGACACTGCTTGTATGGTGTTCATGTTGATGTGTATACCGACCATAAGAGTCTCCAATATGTTTTTACCCAAAAAGAGATAAATCTCCGACAAAGAAGGTGGTTAGAATTGTTGAAAGATTATAACATGAGTGTCCTCTATCACCCCGACAAGGCCAATTTCGTTGTAGATGCTCTAAGTCATATGACTATGGGTAGTGTGTCTCACATAGATGAAGCCAAGAAAGACCTAGTCAAGGATGTTCACAGGTTGTCTAGGTTGGGTTTGAGGTTGGAAGATTCTCCGAATGGTGGTTTCATGGTCCATCATAAAACCGAGTAATCATTGGTAGTTGAGGTGAAGTCCAAACAACACATTGATAAGTCGTTGATGGAGTTGAAGGAATCGGCCCTTGGCAAGCTTAATGAGGCATTCTCCTTAAGGGGGATGGTGTTTTAGGTACCAAGGAATTTTGTGTGTTCCCAAGGTAGATGAGTTGAGGAACCAGATCCTTGAGGAAGCCCATGGGTCCCGCTACTCCATTCATCTGGGTTTGACAAAAATGTTCCATGACCTTAGGGAAGTATTTTGGTGGGAAGGTTTGAAGAAGGACATAGCGGAGATATGTCGCTACGTGTCCAAATTGCCAACAAGTGAAAGCCGAACATCAAAAGTCGGGTGGCTTGCTACAAGAAATCCAATTTCCTACTTGGAAGTGGGAAGACATCAATATGGATTTTGTAGTGTTTTACCTCGGACTCAAAGGAAATCTGACTCTATATGGGTGGTTGTGGATAGGTTGACCAAGTCCGCTCATTTTATTACCGTCTAGTCTACTTATTCAGCGGAAGATTATGCTAGGATTTTCATAGATGAGATTGTGTGTCGCCATGGTATTCCGTTATCCATCATATGGGATCGGGGTGCACAATTCACATCTAGGTTATGGAGGTCACTCCAAGAAGGTTTGGGTACTAAGGTGAAGTTAAGTACAACTTTTCATCCCCAAACGGATGGTCAAGCGGAGCGTAGTATTCAAACCCTCGATTATATGCTTAGGGCTTGCATTATTGATTTCAAGGGAAATTGGGATAAGCATTTGCCTTTGGTGGAGTTTGCTTATAATAATAGTTTTCATTCATCCATCTCCATGTCTCCCTATGAAGACTTGTATGGTAGGAGGTGTAGGTCTCCTATTGGATGGTTTGAAGTGGGTGAGCCTTCGCTTTTTGGTCCCGATTGATTTATAAGACTTTGGAGAAAGTTTATATCATAAGGAACCGGTTGCAAGCGACATATAGTCAACAAAAGTCTTATGTCGATCATAGGAGAAGGGATTTGTAGTTTGAGGAAGGTGATAAAGTGCATTTGAAAATTTCGCCTATGAAAGGGGTGGTTAGATTTGCCAAGAAAGGGAAGTTGAGTCCTCGTTATGTGGGTCCATATGAAATCTTGCAAAGGGTTGGTAAGGTTGCGTATGAATTGAAACTTCCTAGTGAATTGGCTTTAGTTGATCCAGTTTTCCATGTTTCCATGCTTAAGAAGTGTATCGGTGATCCCCAGTCTATTCTTTATATTGAGGGTCTTGGTGTGAAGGATAACCTCTCTTATAAGTAAGTTCCGGTTCAAATTCTTGATAGGCAAGTCAAGAAGATAAATAATAAGGAGGTCGCTTCCGTAAATGTTGTTATGGAAGAATCACCTAGTTGAGGGTGCAACATGGGAGGCCGAGGCCGACATGAAGTCCCGTTACCCTCATCTTTTTGATAACTAAGTTTAGTAGTTCTTACTAATGATGAAAATATTGATTAAAATTGAAGTTGCTTTGATTTTTAGTGAAGTTTTGCAAAACATGCATTTTTGATATTTTTACAGTGAATTACTGTGAAATTATGCATTTGGTCTTGAAGTTTTGCTCTTCGGTTTGATTTGAGTTATGTTGTGCATTTTGATATGGTGAGTCTTTATGAAATAATATGTTGCATGTCGATTAGTGGAGGTATGGCATAATTGACTCATATATGATATGTTGAGCTCTTATTGTTGTGAGAAGGATATTCCTCATAATGTAAGGTTGAGCCTTATGTGTGGTAATTGAAGTTTTGAATTGCCTTGTTTAAGTGATATGATTGATGTTGTTATGTATTGTTGTTGGTTGGGCTGCTAGTCTTGAGTCTATTCCCTTCCTTCAAAAGATTTTAGTGTCATTCAGGGACGAATGTTCCTAAGGAGGGGATAATGTAACACTTTGAAAATCCAAGACGTGTTCTAGAGCCTAACATAAGTGTCATAAGGTCTAGACACTGTTTTAAGGTCTATTTTAATGAATATAAGTCATTTAGCAAGTGTAGGACCCAAAACCTCAAATAATGTCCATGACGTCTGGAAAGTTATTCAAGGAGGTACTAGCGTGCCTTAGCTTATTTGACTAGCTTTTAGAAGCCGGAAATAGATGCAAATTTGTGGAAGGGTGTCTAACATGGTTTTAAGTTGATTCATAGTCGAAACATGTGGGTACGACTCCCCAAGGACCAACCAAGGTCCCTTGAGGAGGACTCTTTCAAGTGGAGTCAAACACTACCTGGGCAGTGTGCACCCACGAGAGGCAGACGACGGAGTGTGTGTTGATCAACGGGGCGTCGATGCCATCCATGGAGCAAAACATAGCCAATTCGTTGAAGGGAATCATTTTCACACTCTCTGAACTCATCGACTGACGTGCAGCATGGAAGGGGGGCTGGTCCGTGGATTGAGCCATGAGGCATCGACGGGGTCTCGTCTGTGAGGGACAAATTTTGCTGCACATTTTTAACTAACTCTTAACTAATTAATTAAGGGGTTTGGTGGTTAGTTAGGAATTATGGGAAGTCTAATTAACTTCATTAACCCCCCATATAAATACCCCAACCCCATTAGCCTAATTACAACTCACAAAACAAAACGCTCTTCCTTCTGTCTTCTTTCTCTCTCTATTGGAAGACACCATTGAAGACCAAGCTAGGGGAGGGTTTTTGGGGCTGTAAACGGACGATTTCACCATCAATTCTTAATCAAACATTGAAGTATGTTATCTTAATCACCTTTGAGACCTCTTTCCTCAAAGGGTTCCTTCAAAGTATTTCCAAAAGATGAGTTTTCATGTCGGTGTTTCTCAGTCTCGAAAATTATGTTATGAATTGAGTTGTTTATGATTTATTTTGCATATTATGAGTATATTAACATGTATTATAACTTAATTATGATACATCTTGATGGTTTGGTCTAGTTTGTTGAAGATGATCCTTAACCCTTAACCCTAGGTTTGATCTTGATATGAATTAGGTCGTATTTGGTTCAATTAACTTGGTTATTGGTTGAATTACTACTAGATGATGTTGTTACAGTAATCATGAACAAAATTAGGGTGATTGGTAGTCTTTCATGCTAGTTCTTAAGAAGATTATCTAGGTTGTGAAGTATGTTGTAAATGGACGTAAGTATCTTGTCTTAAGCTATAATCTAGTATTGAATTATAATGTAGTGATTCTTCTAGCCTTGTTATAATGTTGATTACTGACTTATGATTATGTATACCCAAATTGGGTTGAATTGAGGGTTTATGGTAATACCTTGATGATGAACTATGAAGTAGACTTGGTAAGTCTTATGATCTCTATCCTTTACTTCAAATTGTGGTTAATTGTGATTAAGTCATGATGTTGTATTGGAGTATGCCTTGTATATGATTGATAGGGTGGTATGATGTTGAATTCAAATGTCTTGATTATGATTGTGAGGTGTTGTCTTAAGATGTAAATGTTATAGGGAGGGTGAATCATTTACCAATGTGCCTTATCATGATATAAAGATGTTAATGTAGTAACCTCACCTATATGAATTGTAATGAAAGGATTTACACTCATACAATTCTTATTGAACTATTGATGATGATGATTATATAAGGGGTAGACCCTATAACTTAAACTAAGCTATGATTGATAATAAAGGCTTAAAGACATTTCAAAAAGAAACTCTAGCTTAGAACCGAGTGAACTAGAGTGAAGAGTGTCCCTTCCTACATAGGGAAGGAAGTATCACTAATGTACTCTTGATATTGGAGACTATAATGCATGTATAATAAAGAGGGTCCCAACTATATCTCCTAGTTCTTGAACTATGTTGCCCCCATGGGAATACTAGGTACTGGATCCACGTAGTTGCTATGTTTCATGTCTTGGTACTACCTTAGCAAGTAGTCCGCCTTCCTTCGGTGTAGGGTTATATGACACCGAATTCCACATTAGCTCATGTGGTCTATGTAGGTTAGGGCAAGATGTTCCCAAAAGGTAAAATAAACTAAAGGATTGAACTCTAACTATGATAACCTAAGGGTTCTAGCTTAGTCTAGGTAGGGGTATGGAACTCTACCTAAGTATTGCACTAGTTAACCTTGAGGGGAGTCTTAGGATGATGTTCTTATGTATGATTATGCTAATAATGTTAAATGACATGTATATGATGAACTTGCACATTATTGATACTATATGTTGATTAGTTCACTTATGAATATGTCTGGGTTTATATTGTTAAAGTAAAATGATATGTGCACCTAAATGTCATGTTATGTGAAGTAGGATGTTAGTCATGATTCTTGTTGGGTTACTTGATTGAGTAAGGTTATGTGGCTTTACTTGGTCATTACACTTGTTGACTTGATAGGGGTTCATGAGTAATTGACTTGCTTTGTTTATAATGAAATGTACTCTTATTCATGCTTATTGTTAATATGACTTGATGATAGAGTTACTTGAATATGTATCTAATTATATGACATGTATGGTTGACTTGACTAGACTTTATGATGTTGTTCTTGTGAGTTACATGCCTATGACTCAATAAACATGCAATATTGGTTGGTATAGTCTTACTGAATGTGCATAAAGGTTTTAAATGAAAAGTGTATACTAGACTTGATGTTGTTGTTCTTGTGAGTTACATGCCTATGACTCAATAAACATGCAATATTGGTTGGTATAATCTTGTTGAATGTGCATAAAGGTTTTAAATGAAAAGTGCATACTTTATGAAATGTCCCTCATTCTTAGCATGTTTTCATAGATGTGTGCATATGGTCTCATACTTAGTTCAAGTGGTGTACTAACCCCATTTCTTCCTTTTCCCAACATTTTACGTTCCGGTCGTTGAAGTGCTTTGAAGATGACTTGAAGAAGGCTTGGTCTCTTATTCATCCAAGTAGGGTAGGTCCTCAATTTCCGAGGGCGATGCCACTATCTTGCTTATGGAGTTGCTTTTTAGTTAAAGACTTCTATGGTTCTTTCTTTCCATTTAGTATGAAACATTGTATAGCCCATGTGAGGCATTTTTACTTTGATGTATGGGTTATACCCAAGTTCTTACACTCTTATTAGATGGTTATGAGATGAGACATCTATTATGACTATAATGACTATGTTATATTTCATATACTTACGTGCAATAAAAGTAGAAGACTACGTAATCTTCCTATACGAAGGGTCTATGTATACTCGATATATATATATGTTATGTTTATGTAGAGGTCAATGTAAATCTCAGGGTAGAAGTAATGAAAAGTTTAAACTTTTCCGCTAAATTTGACCTATGAATGCAATGATGTAAACTAAGAGGCTAGTCTTAGTCCCCAAAGAGAAAGACGACGCCGGTTATATCTAGGGGGTAAACCTGGATCACTTGACAATTAGAGGTGTTGGTTTCCCTTGGAGGAAGATTCACCATTGGGTTTTGATATGGTGTTGACTTCCCTTAGAGGAAAATTCACCTATGGTTCCACATGAGGTGTTGACTTCCCTTTGAAGAAGATCCACTCATGATTTCTAATGATATGAGGACTCCAATTCTCATGTGCATGGAGAGGGTGCAAATACAATATCTCTTAGTTCCATAAACTATGCTTGCCACAAAGGATCTAGCAAGTGATCTCACTTAGTCTCCTAGCATGTTTTAGTGTTCTACTTTGTCTAAGTAGAGCACCTTCCATTCGTGTAAGGCTCTACAACACCAAATTTCATATTAGCACCCATGGTCTTAGTGTCGGTTAAGGCTAAAGTTTGCCTAAAGTAAAATGGACAATGGAAGTAAATGACTAGACCCTAACTAGGACAACCTAAGGGTAGTTTCTTAGTGTAGGTGGGGGTATGGGACTTCACCTATGCATTGCACAAGTACCTCGTAAAGGATGTCCTAATGCATGTGACAATGTATATGTTTTCGTATGCATGACATTGTAGTATTGTCTACTTGTTGTGATGAAATGCATTGCATGAGTCTATATGATGTGATCTTCTCCTTATATGTATAATGTTGGTCTTATTGACTATATGATTGAAGTTCTACTTGATATGCATGTAGTTGACTATAGCATTATGATTGATGTGTGAAGTACATGCTACGATGCTTCTGGTCTTATGATAGGTTTACTAAGTATGTGTAAATTTATGGGGTTTCACATGTACATTGCACTAGTAGACTTAGATTAAGATTGTGAGCAAGGCATTATATTAAGATAATGTAAAGTATGTGCTTTGTTATATGAAATGGTCCTATGATTGTATGTGTTGACTTAAAAGGTTGTAAGTATGGGTTGATTGTGGTCTTACGGTGATGCTTGAGTATAGATAGTGTCATGGGACATTATCAATACATTGAAAAAACTATCACTAGAGGATTACTTAGGGAAGTCAAGGAGTTAGAGTATGAAGAAGCTTACTATAAAAGGGAAAAGAGTTCATTGTAAAGAATGAAAATGCTTACTGTAAAATGGTTCTATAATGCCTTAAATGCATTGTATGATCTTATATGAAGTATGGTTATTGAATATGCCTACATGAAGTATGTAAATAGTATAAATGCTATTGTGTCAAAGTTTTATGAAGATTTCTCAAAAAGGCATGAAGCATGGTGTCAAGTAAAATGTCCCTTTTAAATGAATGTTTTTGCATGGTTGCCATACTTAGTGCATTTTTGTACTAACTCCATTATTCTTTGAATTTTACACAAACTATAGATTATGGATGCTTAAAGGATGTCTCTATGTTGAGGAGCTTGTTATGTGTTCCTTAAGATCAATCAAAGGGAATCCTTATGTTCGAAGGACTTCCCATATCAAGTCTATATTCAATGTATTGTAATAGTTTAAATATTATGTTATGATGTTAAAGGGCCATGTCCCTATTATATTCTATGGTGTTGAGTCTAAGGTGGCAAAAGAGATTTAGAGTCTAAATATGTATTATGACTTATACTTTATATATATATATATATATATATATATATATATATATATATATATATATATATATATATATGTTTCTAGCATATGATGTGCTATAAAAAGTTCTAAATTTTCCCCTAAATTACTATGATAATGCGATGAATGATAACAATGGGCTTGTATAAGACCTCCGAGAGGTCAAGTACGCCATGTTACTTTTAAGGGGTGCTCCCCGGTCGTGACAAATGTGATATCAGAGCATCAGGTTTATGAAAGTGGTTTTAGGGTCCAAAGTCTCATATTGCCACGTCTAGTAGAGTCTCGATCATCGGTGGTGAGTTGCGACACATCTATGAGCGAGAGGCTATAGGACGATAGAGTTTCCTTTCTTCATAATTCTCATATCGTGCCATAGAACTTAACTCTATAAGATCTCTCTCTTATGTTTTCTTATCATGTGGTCTTTTAGATGTGATTGCTTGCATGAGATGATATCCATATGCTTGAGGGAGAAAATTTGTGTTTCGATATTTATCTTGGGTTTATGGTTTGATGAGTATGTGTGAAGGTAAATTTGGCATGCTTTGATGATGTGATTCCAATTATGGCTATGTATGTGAAATATGAGAAATGATAGGTTATGTTTATATGATGTCCTTTGTGGCTATATATGAGATCGATGTGAAATATCATGTTATGTTGTGAAAGGTATGCCATCATATGGTTAAAGCATGTTAGAAGTCGTTATAGTTGAATTGAGCTTCCTTTTGGAATTATAAGTTGCTTGATGACTTTACATGATGATAGTCTTTTGATATGGTTTGGACTTGAAATGCTTGAAGAATGTGGTATATAGTTAAAGATGCATGTTGCCCTTATAAATAGATGTGTTTAAAAATGTTCATTGTTGCTCTTTATATATGTTAGAATGGTATATGTGTTGCTATATATGTGTGATGTCTTCATGGTTACCTTGTATGGATTGGAGTCCTTTGTATAGACTTGATCTTAGAAGTAAGGGTAGAATGCTTGTATTGGTAGGGTGATGATGTAGGTTTGATTGACCTAGAAGTTACCTTACTGTAATTTTCATAGAAAAGAAAGATGCCTTATGGCTAAGTCTCCTTTATTGTTCCCCTAATGTTTTGTGACACATGATGTTCATGGTATAATTGATACCTTATGTGGTTGGGTTAAGTTGCTCTTAATTGGGTTTACCCTAAATGGGGAATGGTGATGTGAGTAGTGAGGTTGTAGATGTTTCTACCTTGTCCTTTTATGTTTACTTGAGCTTGAAACTAAAGAGTTCCTAGAAGCTTGTTCATGATAGGAGTCTTGCATTAAAGTGTGAGTTGGATGTTCTTCATATGCTATGTATGTCTTAATTGACACTATGCTAAGCATGTTTTGAAGATTTTAAATGGTATGGAAAGAGATTTTTGACTAAATTCATGTTTTTCTCACGATTGATTGTGCATCTTGATTTGTTATTTGTGCATTTAACTTCATGGGATAAGGTAATAAGCATGTTTGAAGTCACTTGTAATTTGTGGTGTTTTAAGCCATTAATGAAAAATTTGAGTCTCCTTGAAATAAAAATGGTGAGTCTCTTGAAAATTATGTGACTTTTATGATTTGGGGACCATGAATTTAGGCTCACTTTTGCAAAGTGAAGGCATGTTTAGCCATTCTCCTTGTGTGTGCCTATAAATTGTACGATTTTCTCTACATGATGCATGTTATGAAAGCTAGTTTATTCTAGAGATTGAAATTATGTGAAATGACTTCCTATTGTTATGATGTGTGTGGTGTGAATTACCACTTTTACTACATTAGGAAGAAAATTATGAGCATGCTTTAGTTAAAATTTGAGAAATTCTCATTTTTTTACAATAAATTGAGCTTTGTGCATTGCTTGCCTATGAACTCATGAGACATGTAAGTGTGTTGAGTAGAATAACATTCCTCCATGGACGCAACTAAGCATGGTATGGTTGAGTATGGACCTAATGGCAGAATGTCTAATTAAGAAGGACCCTTATTGATTTACTTAACTCAAGTCTAAGTGCATTGAAGTATTAGTGCCTAATTGTTTCTTGAGTGTTGTTGAATCTGCCTAGTATGAATTAAATGTGGTTGCACAATGAGATCTTAATAAATTGAAATGTAATGACCATGTTATGATTAGGAGAAGGATATTTCTCCTATGAACATTGCAAGAGCCTATGTGTTTGATGCATTGAAGAGTGAGTGAATAATGTTTTTGCTTGCTTGTGTTGCATTGAGTGCTGACTAGTTTGAAGTTGTGTTCCTTGTAATCTTGGTAAATTGACTTATGTGTGATGATTTTGTGAATGTTGTAAGCTGATCTAAGGGTCATTGAAGTCCTTGTTGTTATTAATGTGTTTTAAGTGTCATTGGAGGAAGACTGTTCCCAAGTGGGGGATATCGTAAGACCCCAAAAATAACTTAGGATGTCTAGAGCCTCAAATGTGCCTATTATATTTTTAACATTTTAATTAAGTGTTTTACAGTATGCATGAGTGATTTGAAGTCATTTGGAAGTCAAACGTCAAGAGACAACCAAGACGTTCGATGACTAGTCCCCAAGAGGCCTTAGATGTTTTTATGTGATTATATGTGTGTAATTTGCTTATGAAGTCCTTATATGAGTAATAATGAAGTTTATAAGAAGTATTTCAAGTTTCAATAAGTTTAGATGTCAAACGTCCAAGATGTTCAAATGTTAGCCCTTGAGACGTGCATGTGTGTCTTGAGTGTGCCAAGCGTGTTTGGATGTGTTATGAGTATTTGTTTTGGGTGAATCTGATGTGGAAGGTCCTTTACTTGTTAAGGTTTATATTAATGTTGGAAACTTCCAAGTACAAATCCCTAAGGTCCCCTCAAGAGGCCCTCAAGGAGGACCCAAAGGTTGTCGAGACACTGCCTTAGCAGTGTCAATTGACGAGCCCTTAATCGACAACCCGTGTCTCAATGGAAGCCCCGTCGATGGGAGGCGTCGCTCAACAAATAGAAGTGTGAGCTTAGCCCTGCATGAAGGAGTTGCAGTTGCAAACGACGGAGAAGCAGGACGGCTCGTCGACCAGACGACGCCCCGTCGACTGCTCTCGTCGATACTGCCTCCAACAAATGCCATGCACGCTGTTTCATTTAAGGGGTGAATGGGAATTTCACCCCACGTGCTAACCTGACCCTAGTTGGTTTATTTGGTTATTTTTGGGTGCATTTAGCTGATAAAAAACGTTACTACCCTGTTCCTAATCCTTAATTCAAAAATTAGACTTCCCTCTCCCAAAATATTCTCTCTAGAAACTTCCATTGGAGGTGAAGCTTAAGAACATCTTGGAGCTTGGATTACCATGGGTTCTTCATCAATTTTAAGTGGTTTTATTCTACAATGAGGTATGGTAATTCTTCATCTCCAGTTAATATTCCATCTACATAGTTCTTCTCAAAGTTTTCGAAAAGAAAATATGATCAAACTTCTCCTTCTTCAATCTAGCCATGGATTCTTCCTCAAAACATTTTCAAAGGCTTCCTTATTATGATTTGATATTATATGATGATAGTATCTTGAATTTCAATCCAATTGCATGATGAACCCATGCTCTCTTCAAACTCTCATTTTAGCCATGTATAGGCTTTGTGATTTTGATCTTATGTAAATTGAATTGTGTTTCAACAATGTTAATATGCTTATATCTATTACATAGTATGCTTATTGATGGTGAATTGTTGATGAGTGATCCATGATGATGAAGGTTTGAAGATTTGAATAAGGCTAGTCTATAATGTAGTATCTTGTGATCTTGATGCTAGAATGGTTGTTATGTGACTCGATCATGATGAATTGTTTTAGCTACTACCTACATTTTAATGTGATGATAAATTATGTGTAATTGATCCAATGTGATTAGATAAAATAGAAATGGTAAGGATTGATCTGTGTTCTTCTAGCATATAGATTGATATTGTATTGTACATGATGTGATCTCAATTCTAGGGTAGATGAAGCATGCTTTAGCTTATGTTATTATCTCATTAGCTACTTTATTACATATATATTACTGATGAACTATGATTGATGATCAATGCTACGGAAATTGGTGAGTGATCTATATTACACTACTTCCTATCGATTGATGAATGTAGTGTATTCACTGTAATCTTGACTTTATAGTACATTAATGTAGGATTTCGTTTATGTAAAAGATAATTGTAGCTACTTCCCTAGATATGAATTGTTGATAAAATATTTGTATTGATCAATAAGGATCAAAGGTGGATGAATTCGTAAGAATGACTCTTCCTCTCTACTTTTCTTATAGTATTGATAGTTGATGAAGCCTTGTATGACATTGTGTGGTATGGTGAACTTATGTTGGAGGTGTTTACTTTATTGCAAATATATATGTTATGTGATCATGTCCTTGAAGGCAATTGTATTATGAATATGTGATGGTGATGATCACCCAATGTAAAGTCTCATGCCTAGTCTCCTATTCTAGTTGTGATCTTGGTTGTATGACTATTGTATAAGCATGTGTATAACTATTTTCGGGATAGGTTTAAGTTCTTACATTAATGAGTTGTGATGGTTAATAATCCCTTACATATGTACCCCTATATGAATGTGTGAATATCTGAGGTGAGGAGTCTTGAAAGCAATGTGATGTTGTTTTGTCTACTATGCTATTGTGTATTGTATGGTCTATGTTTGAAGGTGTATTGTGATCCTAACAGGGTGGCTGCCTCAATATGTTGTTGATAGCCATTATGTGATCATTTTGACCAATGTACACACACTTACACATTATGCATGTTTACAAGTAGTATAGGTTCATGGTGTCTAATGGAAGGTATTCTCATATGCACTAATGTCTACTACTATGCATGTAAAGTATATGTATCTATGAAGTATGTGATGTATCATTTACTAGGATGAATTTATAGGTGTACTAGTATGGGCAAGTGTATGAGATCTTTTCTATGCATTCTACATATGTGCCTTGATAGGATAGTTCCTAGGTTTGGTTTCCTATATATATGAATATGAATGCATGGTTATGTTATGAATGTGCATAGTGTCTTAATGTGTTCATACGAAAGGATTTGTCATAAATACACTTATGCATTAATGTATGAACATGTGTGGCGATAATGTGTTATGTGAAAGGTTTGCTCACATATATGTATACACACACATGTATGATGATCTAGTCAATATAGGGGCCTTGAAAACTGTACTCAAGTGTACCCTAAACTAGATAGGTACTTGAATATGCTATGTCCATGTGAAAGGTTTTTTCACATGATTTAGGTTGATGAACTCTCATCTATGACCTATAAGCTAAGCATATAAGGGGTTAAATCTCCAAAGCCTAAGTTTATAAGTAATATTAATAAAGGCTTTTCAACAAAGGGAACTTAGCTTAGCACCTAGTGAACTTGACAATGAGAGGTGTTGGTTTCCCTTGGAGGAAGATTCACCATTGGGTTCTCATAAGGTGTTGACTTCCCTTAGAGGAAAAATTTACCTATGGTTCCACATGAGGTCTTGACTTCCCTTTGAGGAAGACTCGCTCATGGTTTCTCATGATAGGAGGACTCCAACGCCTCATGTGCATGGAGAGGGTCCAAATACAATATCTCTTAGTTCCATAAAGTATGCTTGCCACATAGGATCTAGCAAGTGATATCACTTAATATGATAGCATGTGTTAATGTTCTACTTTCGCTAAGTATATCACCTCACATTGGTGTAAGGCTCTATAACACCAAATTTCATGTTAGCACCCATGGTCTTAGTGTCGGTTAAGGCTATAGTTTGCCTAAAATGTACAATGGAAGTAATTGACAATATCCTAACTAGGATAACCTAAGGGTAGTTTCTTAGTGTAGGTGGGGGTATGGGACTTCACCTATGAATTGAAGAAGTAGCTCTTGAAGGAAGTCCTAGGAAGGTGTCGTAATGCATGTGACTATAAACATGTTTTCCTATGCATGACATTGTATTATTGTCTACTTTTTGTGAGGAAATGCATGGTATGAGTCTATATGATGTGATCTTCTCCTTATGTTTATAATGTTGGTCTTATTGACTATATGATTGAAAGTTCTACTTGGTATGCATGAGTTGACTATAGCATTATGGTTGATGTGTGAAGTAAATGTTATGATGCTTGTGGTCTTATGATAGGTTTACTAAGTATGTGTTAAGTTATGGGGCTTAACATGTACGTTGAACTAGTAGACTTAGATTAAGATAGTGAGTAAGGAAATATATTAAGAGTAATGTGAAGTATGTGCCTTGTTATATGAAATGGTCCTATGAATGTATGTGTTGACTTGGAAGGTTGTAAGTATGGTTTTCCTTGTGGTCTTAAGGTGATTCTTGAGCATGGATAGTGTCATGGGACATTATCTATACATTGAACTAACTATCATTAGAGGATTACTTAGGAAAGTCAAGGAGTTAGAGTATGAAGAAGCTTACTGTTAAAGGGAAAAGAGTTCACTGTAAAAAATGAAAATGCTTAATGTAAAATGGTTCTATAATGCCTTAAACGCATTCTATGATCTTATATAAAGTATGGTTATTGTATATGCGTATATGAAATATGTGAATTGTATAAATGCTATTTTGTCAAAGTTTTATGAAGATTTCTCAAAAAGGCATGAAGAATGGTTTCAAGTAAAATATTCGTTTTAAATGCATGTTTTTGCATGGTTGTCATACTTAGTGCATTTTTATACTAACTCCATTCTTCTCTACTTTTTACACAAAGTATAGGTTATGGATGTTTAAAGTATGTCTCTATGTTGAGGAGCTTGTTATGTATTCTCCAAGCACAAGCAAAAGGAATCCTTATGTTCCAAGAACTTCCTATGTCAAGTCTATATTCAATGTATTGTAATAGTTTAAATATTATTTTATGATGTTAAAAATTAGTGTCCCTATTCTATTCTATGTTGTTGAGTCTAAGGTGGCAAAAGAGATTTAAGTCTAAATATATTATGACTTATATTTTATATATATATTAAGTGATGTTTCTAGCATGTGATGTCCTATGAAAAAATTTAAATTTTTCACTAAATTTACTATGACAATGTGATGAATGATAACTATGGGCTTGTATAAGACCCCCGAGAGGTCAAGTACGCCATTTTACTTCTAGGAGGTGCTCCCCGGTCGTCGTGACATTTACCTCTCGGAGGTGTTGTACAAACCACTAAGCTTCATTACATAACATCATGAAAAAATGGAGGGAATTTTAAATTTTTTTCTTTAAATGTATTACGGAAACCATTTTATAGCAAAGAAAGTCTTTCTAACATATGTCTTAAAACAATCTACGACAAACAAGAATAATAATGTCTTAGGACGCTGCCCAAAAAAGTAAAAAAACATAGTAAAGGACATAAACGAAACAAAAGGGTGTTGTCCTCGAATGCTATAAGGGATCAGAAACCTGAACTCCTTGAGAGCCTTGGAAACTCTACCCTTCAAGCAACTCAATTTCCTCAATACCCTACATCGGGTTAGAATGTAGGCAATATGTGTTAGTACAAAAATGTAACAAGTATGAAAGCTAACATCCAATACATAAGATATCTCAAAGGTTTAGTCAATAATAGGCATAATCATAAATGTTAATAGCATTAACATAACATGAATATCATAAGCATAGTAATTTATCACAAGGCATACATAAGTTCATACTTGCACCATTTGTCCTTCTTACTCAAGTGAACTACATCACAAGCCACCTCTAATTATACTTGAGCAAGGAACAATTAGAATCCCATTCTACTACCTAAGATAAGTACCTCTCAGCTGTCATTCTTGATCTAAATCCAATGTCATAATTAAGAGCTAGGTTCTTCATGACTTATGAGCACTATACCCCTAGATCACCTCAAGGCACACTTGTGCAATGTATGTGAGGCATACCATTCTACTTGAAACACTAAGCTTATCTTGAAGTCATCCTAGTCATATTCAACCACATTTGGCTTCATTATTTACTTAACTCTTTTAAGTAAGAATCTCTCACCTCAAATTAACTATAACTAGGAAAGGCAACTCTAGTCCAATCCTACCTCAAGCCTTCTCTTCAGTGACCGTAAATCATACTTTGTGGAATGCACTCATAGCATAACATAATACTAATCATGCTAAGTATTACTTTTAAGTCCTCTTACTATTACATCTTAGTTTGATTCTATTTCATCACTTGAAGCTTAGAACCCTTTGAGGTACTTATGTCAATCACATCTTAGTTCATTATTAGTTTAAACCCTAGGAGATACTTCATTAAGTAGGTATATGTTCCTTATTATCATGGACCCTATGAGATACTTCTTTAAGCATGTCTTAATACATCTATAATCATGAATACAAGGAGATACCTCCTTGAGTGTGTCTAAGTTCACCCACACTCATTAACCTTATGAGATACCCCTTTTGGTATGTCTAATTTCATTTACTCTCATGAACACTACGAGTTACTTCATTAAGGAAGTCTAAGTTAATTATGCTTTGAAAACTATGAGATACTTCTCAAGCATGTCTTAGTTCATAGGATATGGAGATTTCTACTAGGAAACCTTGATCAACTACGTGAAGGATACCGTCTCATGAGACCTAACTTTGAGAACACCCACACTCTACTACGTAAGAGTTTGATATACCGTGGTTAAACGGTACTTTCAATGCATTTTTGTATTGGATCTAATGTAATTTTCTCTTTGTTTTCAGTAAATTTTTCCAGAAGGAGAACGTGAGAGTTTGTGCTTAAAGTTACAGAGTTGGCAACCTACGGAACCATCGACGGTCCGTCGTGACCTCGACGGTCCATAGGTGGCCACCGTCGTAAGAGGAAGAAGGCTGAGAAAAGAAGTTGGGGAATTCTGAACAAGTGTGGGGCTACGGAGGCTCTCGACGGTCCGTCATAGCCACGATGGACCGTCCTGCACATCCGTCAACATCAACAGAAAGTAGCCCCAGTACCCATCTTCATAAGATTCTAAGTGTGGAATTAAGGAGGGCCTCGACGGTCCATCGTGCCCTCGACGGTCCGTCGTTTCAGTCGTCGACTCAGACGCATTTTTTGGGGTGAGACTTTTTGATATTTTTTAGTTTTATTGTTCTAAGTATTGAATTTTGGGATTTTGGAAATTACTCTATTTTCCGGAATAGTTTGTTGCAAGTGTTTGATTAATTGAAGTAATTTTCTGGATTATCTTCAATCTCATCAAAGTAAGTGCATGAATTCTTACCAAATTAATATGAATTGTGTGATTATTAACATGGGTAACTAAACTCCATAACTAGGGTTGTGGGAACCATGGGTAAATAACAAGGTAAAATCTAACTAAAATAACAATTCTCGAATAATGTCTTGCATGTATTGATAATTCTTTCGTTTAGAAGTCTTTTTAACGGTGGACAACGCTAGAACTCGCCTTATTGCTACTTGCCGGACCAAGGAGGTAGATAATAAGAAAGGAATTATCAACACAGATTTAGTATATACTATCTAATAAGCTAGTGTTGGTTGGTGCGAAGTAAAAACTAAGCCAAATATCGATTATGATGCTTAATATGAGGTAAAGGTAAGGTATAGTAAAGCATACACACGTACCCGGACCAAGGTGCGGAGTGAAATTTCCTAGTTCCCGGACCAAGGAATTAGGGATACATAACTTACCACTTTGCATGCAAGATATTAGGAAAGGATTGTTATAGCTGAATTAACAAGTTATGAACCTATGGGGAACACTTACGCCCTAGTTACTTTCATTACTTGATAAAAATCAAATCTTTGAACGTGTCACTTGTTTAAGTAGAATTAGCTAATTACATTTGTTTTTGAAAACCCCCTTTTTGTTATTTGTTTTTCGTAAAGGACTTGACTAAATAAAAGTAATAGTAGGTTAAAGTTAAGTCTAAATCATTTTCCTCGTAGGATCGACCTCAACATCATAGTTGGGTTCTTTACTTGTTACGACCGCTTATACTTCTTTTCGAGAAGTAAATTTGAGCGTATCAAATTTTTGCGCCTGCCGGGGAAAGTGGCTTTTAGATTAACTTTAAGCTTATTACTGAAGTTTAGTCAATATTTTCCTAATTTTACTTTTTTCTTGTTGTTTTTGTCTCTTGCAGATCTAACTTTCGTGTATGCCAGTTACGTGGAGTAGAAGAGAACCCATACTTCCACACGACCTTGAATTGGAGCGTACACTACGCAGGATGAATCGAAACTTGGGTATTAACGATGATGATCTCAACTAGGACATTCCAGCTCCGATTGATGCTCATTGTCATTTATTACCTGAAAATCGTGGGGAAGATGAAATACTGAGGCAACCTCCCGCTCCACGCCCTCAAGAGTATTATAGGGGATATGATAACATTACTGACTCTGATGGGCCACTTGTCTTACCTACCCTACCACATGGCCATACTTTCGTGGTAACTAGTAGTCTGATGCAAATGCTCACCGCTAGAGGTTTGTTTTCGGGGCTACCTTATGAGGATCCACATGCTCACATCACCAAAGTAAGGTCGGTGTGTAAGAGTTGTGTAGGGAGGCCTGATTTGAATATGGACGTAATTGGGTTGAGAGTGTTTCCTCTCTCACAGACGGGAGATGCTGCAATATGGTTTACAGTACTCCCCTATAACTCAATCTACACTTGGAATCAACTGAGGGATGTGCACTACAAGAAACTTGACCATTAACGACCATTTCTTAGCGAAGGGATAGAAAAATGGTCGTTATTGGTATAGTTATTGCGACCAAATTTTTACGGTCGCTGAAGTTAATTTTTAATTTAATATTAACAGAGAAAATAGCATTCAGTCTTTCAGACTCACAATATCCCCTCGTTAAAGTTAATTTACAAATTAAAGTAAAAAATTATATATAGTTTATTTTTTCTACTTGATGATGAGTCACTGAAAGAGTACTTCTATCGGCGACAAGATTATAATAATAAAGCAGTATTGGATATGATAGCGGGTGATTCTGATGTGGAGTGTCCTTATGCTGAGATCGCTGAGAAGTTGGAGAAAATCTCCCGAAATAATAAAGCATGGAGTATTAGGAAGTCAGATACTGGGAGAAACACTTTTGCAGTAAAGTCCGCACACAACCCAGCCACAAACGAGATTCGTGAAGAGATGGCTCAAATGAGAACTGAGCTTGGGTTCATGTTAAAACATGTCACTGGGGTGCAGCAAAGAAAGTTGATACACATGCAATCTCGATCAAGCATCTTGAGTTGCAACTTGCCCAACTGTCTTCGACTGTGAACCCACGCCAACCGGGCACTCTTCCTAGCAACACTGTCCAAAATCCAAAAAATGATGGACATTGTATGGCAGTCACAACTCAAGGTGGTAAGCAAACCATTGACCCACCGATGTCGTCTGGTGTAGAAGAAGTGATAAGAGGCGATGATGATGTAGTGGAGGTTAGTGGTGAGTTAGGAGATAAAACAGAGAAAGAAGCTGAGGTACCCCAAAATGTGACCCCATGCCTAGACCACCACATCCATTCCCACAAAGGTTAGTGAAAAAGACCGAGGATGGTAAATACCGACGTTTTATCAATATGTTGAAACAACTTTCCATCAATGTCCCTTTGATAGAAGCTCTTGAACAAATGCCCGGTTATGCCAGGTTCATGAAAGATATGGTTACCAAGAAAAAATCAGTCAGTTTCGAGGATGATGATAGAATGCAGCATTGTAGTGCTATTGCTACAAGGTCTCTAGTGCAAAAGAAAGAAGCTCCGGGTGCCTTCACTATTCCATGTAAAATCGGGTTATTACACTTTGCGAAAGCATTATGTGATCTTGGGGCAAGCATAAATCTTATGCCTCTCTTTATTTACAAGAAGTTGGGTTTGGGTGACCCAAAGCCCACTGCGATGCGATTTTTGATAGCCGATCGAACGGTGAAGAGGCCTATTAGGATACTCCACGATGTGTTGTAAAGGTGGAGTCATTCATATTTCCGGCCGATTTTGTGATTCTTGATTGTGAGGTCGATTTTGAGGTGCCTATTATCCTTGGGAGGCCATTCCTTGCTACGGGTAGAGCCTTGGTTGATATGGAAAAAGGGCAAATGAAATTTCGGTTGAACAATGAAGAAGTGACTTTCAACATTTGTAGGTCCATGAGGCAGAGTGGTGAACTCGAATCAGTATCTGCCATATCTTACAGAGTTGAAAAGTCATCTGAGGTACAAATAGAAGAACGTCTGGGTGTAGAAGCACTAGCGGCAGTGATCATGAATTTTAATAGTGATTGCATTGAAGATTATGGGTCATGGGTCGTGGCACTTGATCGAGGTGATGTTCGGTTTAAACCAAACAAATTTGAATTAGATATGAAGCATCGCAAATCTCCACCCGCGAAACCATCTACAGAGGAGGCTCCGAAATTAGAGCTTAAGGCTCTACCACCTCATCTGAGGTATGTATTCTTGGGAAAAGGTGACACTTTTCCGGTAATTATTGCATCAGATCTTAATATGCATCAAGTTGAGAGTTTGGTGACATTGTTAAAAAAGTTCAAAAGAGCTATTGGGTGGACTATTGTGGATATTATTGGGATCCCTCCCGGTATTTGTTTACATAAAATCCAACTCATTCCCAATCATAAACCAAGTATTGAGCACCAGAGACGTTTAAATCCACCTATGCAATAGGTGGTGAAGAAAGAAATCATTAAGTGGTTAGATGCTGGAGTGATATATCCAATCGCCGATTGTAGTTGGGTATTCCCTGTTCAGTGTGTACCTAAGAAAGGGGGAATGACTGTGGTCCCCAATGAGAAAAATGAGCTTGTTCCGATGAGACCGGTGACTGGATGGAGGGTATGTATGGATTATCAGAAATTAAATGCATGGACCGAGAAGGACCATTTTCCTATGCCCTTCATGGATCAGATGTTGGACAGACTTACAGGAAAGGGGTGGTACTGTTTTCTTGATGGTTATTCGGGTTACAATCAGATTTCTATTGCACCGGAGGATCAAGAGAAAACCACCTTTACTGTCCATATGGGACCTTCGCATTCAAGAGAATGCCGTTTGGGTTATGTAATGCACTGGCCATATTTCAGAGATGTATGATGTCAAAATTCTGCGATATGGTGGAGGACACTATTGAGATGTTTGATTTTTCTATGGTTGGTGACTCCTTTGAGCGGTGTTTGAGTAATTTATCCGAGGTACTTATGAGGTGTGAAGACTGCAACCTTGTGCTTAATTTGGAAAAATATCACTTTATGGTGCAAGAAGGTATTGTATTGGGCCATCGTATTTCAGAGAAGGGTATAGAGGTTGATCGAGCTAAAGTCAAGGTGATAGAGAGACTTCCTCCACCCATCTCTGTGAAAGGTGTGAGAAGCTTTCTAGGGCACGCGGGCTTTTACCAGAGGTTTATCAAGGATTTTTCAAAGATTGCACAATCCTTGTGCAAGTTACTTGAGAAAGAGTGTAAATTTTATTTTGATGAATCGTGTCTTAAGGCATTTGGTGAGCTAAAGAAAAGTTGGTGTCTGCACCTATCATTATTTCGCTGGATTGGAGCAAACCGTTTGAGGTGATGTGTGATGCAAGCGGAGTTGCCCTTGGTGTGATTTTGGGTCAACGAAGGGATAAAATCCTTCACCCCATTTACTATGATAGTAAAGCCCTCAATGAAGCCCAAAAGAACTACACCGTGACTGAGCAAGAGCTCCTTGCAGTAGTCTTTGCTTTTGAGAAATTTTGCTCCTATTTGCTTGGCACTAGAGTTATAGTGCATACTGATCATTCTGCTTTGAGATATTTGATGGAAAAGAAGGATGCAAAACCGACGTTGATTCATTGGGTATTACTATTGAAAGAATTTGACTTTGAGGTGAAAGATAGAAAAGGGACCGAAAATCAAGTTGCTGATTACTTGTCCCGATTAGAAGATGAAGCAGTGAGGGAGTTGGGTGAAAAGACTGAAATTGATGATACTTTTCCTGATGAGCATGTCTTGGCCGCCTCCCAAGACTTGATACCATGGTTCGCAGATTTTGCGAATTATCTGGCTTGTGATATCGTCCCATCGGACTTGTCCTTTCATCAAAGGAAAAAGTTCATGCATGATGTGAAAAAGTTCTTTTCGGATGAACCATACTTATATAGGAGTTATGCCGATGGGCTTATTCGGCGTTATGTGCCGGAAGTTGAGATGTTTAGTGTTTTGGAGGCGTACCATTCTTCGCCTGTAGGTGGGCATCATAGTGGTATCCGGACAGCCCACAAAATCTTCCAATGTGGCTACTATTGGCCAACTATCCACCAAGATGCTCATAAGTTCGCCAAGGCATGTGATAGATGCCAAAGATATGGTGGCATTTTGAGGAAGCAAGAGCTCCCTTTAAATCTCATCCTTGTGATTGAATTGTTTGATGTGTGGGGCATTGACTTTATGGGCCCTTTTGTGAGTTCTCATGGGATGAAGTACATTCTTGTAGCAGTCGACTATGTGTCTAAATGGGTGGAGGCTATCGCACTTGCAAATAATGAAGGGAAAAGTGTCACCGCGTTCTTGAAAAAGAACATATTTTCCAGATTTGGCACCCCAAGGGCTATTATTAGTGATGGCGGATCCCATTTTTGCAACAATCTATTTAAGGGATTACTGGAAAAGTATGGGGTTCGCCATAATGTGGCCACTCCGTACCATCTTCAAACTAGTGGGCAACTTGAGGTGTCAAACAGGGAGATTAAGCAGATTTTGTCGAAAACGGTGAATGCTAGTAGAATGGATTGGTCAAGGAGGCTTGATGATGCTCTTTGGGCCTACCGGACAGCATACAAGACTCCCATTGGTATGTCCCCATACCAACTTGTATATGGGAAGGCTTGTCACTTACCGATTGAATTAGAACATAAAGCCATGTGGGCAATGAAGAAGTTGAAAATGGATTGGAATGAGGCTGCGGAACAAAGGTTAAACGGGTTATAAGCTTGATGAATTCCGCTTGAAGGCATATGAAAGTTCAGCCCTCTACAAAGAAAAGATGAAGAAGTACCATGACCAAAAGGTTGAGAAGCGCGATTTTTTGGTTGGGGAATCGATACTTTTATTCAATTCTAGGTTGCGCTTGTTTCCGGGAAAACTCAAGTCCAAATGGACTGGTCCCTACTTGATCACCCAACTATTCCCTCATGGTGCGGTTGAGTTGGAGATCAAGGAGGGTGTGCGGTTTAAAGTGAATGGACATCGCATCAAAATCTATTTGGGGCACGCTGAATCAACAAATGAAGTGATCGAAGCATACCATCTTGACGAAGTCTTAGTAATCAAGAGTCTTTCGTCGTGCCGCGATGTTAAATCAAGCGCTGATTGGGAGGCAACCCAATATGTAGTATCCTCTAGCCAACTATCGGTCTTTCGTTACTTTCTAGGAATAGTTGCATTATTTTTGCGTTTATTTATGTAATGTTCCGTCTGACTGCTCTTTTCTTTTTCGTTAGTAGTGTTGGCTAGAGTATAGATTAGGGTCTGTGTCCAAAAAGTGTCCTGAAAATACAAAAACATTAGCTTAATGGGTGCTAAATGTGCAGGTATCAAATCACCAGAAATCTGGAGAAAATTGGTCTGCTGCACCCATCGACGGAACCATCGACGGACCATCGTACCTACAATGGACCGTCGGTGGGATCTGTCATACGCAGGTATGTCTTTCAAATTTTTTAACTTAGGGCACCCACGACGGACCCCCACGATGGATCGTCGCACTTGTTATGGTCCGTCGATGGTGAATCGTCGCGACTTTATCCACAAAACCGACCCGACCCGTCCGGCTGAATATTATAAGTTTTAAACTTTTAAACTTCCCACCCCTTCATTTATCCCATCATAACCGTCCCTCTCCCCATTTCCTACCATTTCCCCCCATTTCATCACCTCTAACTCCCATTCCCTCTCCTATTTCTTGATTCCCATCATTTCCTCCATATTCCTACAGCCCCTTTCTCTCCCAAATTCTCCAAGCTCTTCAGTCCATTGGCAGTCGGTGCTTGCGTTTTTGAGTTTCTATTCAACTACCTATGCTTTTCGTCTTTCTCCTCTTCTATAGTTATCAGGTACTCAAGGCTCCTAAACAAGACCGAGTCTATTCACGAGGGCGCTCCAAGTTCGTCGCCCCGTCCAACCGACTTGTCATCGGCTCAGACGATAAGCGTTACCCAAATTACGCGCCACCTGGCACACGCACTGCTACCCCTGCCGCCCGCCCCACCAGATCCACTCCCACGAGGGTGGCGCCCGACGTAGTCACTGCCTCCCAGTCTGACTAGGATCGCATACTGACCGGCATACCTTCTGGGTCGGCTGCACAGTCAGAGGGAGCATCTGGCTCCGTGGAGGCATCCAGTTAAGAGTAAGCTTATAGTTTTGAGGAGGTCTCCGGATCTGTGGAGGCCTCTGCTTCTGCCTCGGCTGATGAGGCTGATAGTGCTGACTCTACTCCAGCACCCCAGACTAGCGTACCCGCTCCGGTTGCTTATCAGCCCAACCGGTGATGTGTGTGTTAAGGGGCAGTATCAGGTCTACACAGACACCAAGATGCCGAATGACAAGGGGGTCATGACCCGGACACTGACACTTGAGCGGCAGGTTATCACGGGTAGCCTTTCCACCATGCCAGCCATACATGAGTTGTTCACCAGACATCCGCTGGAGTGGATGGCTCGGGATGTAGGACACTACAGTGAGGAGATGGTCCGAGAGTTCTACGCCTCCTTGTGGCGACTCTCCGTTCTCATCTAGACAGGCGGGCAGCCCCCGCCAAACATACTCTTTTAGATTACGTCCGAGTCCGTGGCAAGCTGGTTGACATTTCCTTGCCGGCCATCCGCAGGTTTCTCTATGGTGCGGATGTTGATGCCGCTCGGACACCTCTCACCAGTGAGTTTGACTATGGTGGTAGTTGATTAAAGATGGTCGGTTCCAGCGTGATCCAGCATTGAGAGAGACCACCAAGCAGTGGATTGCACAGTACCTTTCTGTTGATGGTGAGGCTGCCGATTGGGTGCTGGAGCCCAAGGGAAGTATCAAGAAGGCTAACCTCACCTTCCCTGCCAAGTTTTTGTGGTTACTAGTCCGACACTGCCTTTCCCCCACTGCAACTGACAACATTGTCACTTGGGATCGTGTGGTACTAATGGCGGCGATGATTGCTGGGTTCGAGGTGGATTTTGCATGGCTCCTACAGGCGGTGATGCACGAGAGGACCTTTAAAGCCACTACTACTTACCCCTTCCCGTGCATGGTCTTTGCTTTTTGCAGGTTAGCAGGAGTGCCCGTGTGGCACATTGATGTGCTCAAAACCCCACCGGGCACAGTAGATATCGGCCTCATTCGGGATGAGGCCAATGAGTTGTATCCCCATAGAGGGCCCCGTCCGAAGGTGCACCTGCTTGGTGAGACCCTAGCGGCAACAGTTGAGCAAGCCCAAGCGGCTAAACTGGCTACTTTTGAGCCCACCGACACCACTCCGGTCGAGTCTATCTCGGGTGGTAGCATCGCTTGTAGCTCCTCCCGATCGACTCCATAGGCTACTCTGGTCCCACTTGCTAGGGTCCAGAAACTTGAGGCCCAAATGGCCACTCTTCTGCACCACATCCAGCCTTGGATGCAGAAGTCTATTGCAGAGGCAGAGGAGCGTTTAGAGAGGAAGATGGCCCAGCACACTTAGCGGAAGGTTATGGAGGTCCACCAGCGTTTGGACACTTTTGAGATGCGGGTTCTTGCCCGACCAGCCCCTACTATGGAGGTGACGTCCCTCCAGGCTGTTGTGGCAAGTCTTCGAGCTGACTTAGATACGATACTATAGGCTCTGGTGCCAGAGTCTGAGGCCTCTTCTGCAGAGCCTGCTGAGGACACAGTGATGGCTGCCCTTTTCGCCACTACTGATGTGCCACCACCTCCACCACGAGAGCGTGCCAAGAGGCACCGGACTAGAGATGAGGATGAGTCCCGGGCTCGGAAGAAGGAGCGCCATGAGTTGGAGGCAGCGAGGAGAGGCTCGCTTATTGATGAAGAGGCTCGCCAGATGAGGGTTCTGGAGGTGGCTGCTGGAGCGTCTAGTTCCAGAGTTGTAGAGGTTGCGAGCAGCACTACTGATGGTGCTGTCATTGCTGAGGACACTACTGATGGTGTCCCTACTTCAGAGGGAGCGGGTTTTGTGAAACCGGACCCGCCAACTTGTTGATCACCGGCGCTTTGCGCCTCAAGTTTGCTTTATCTACCTCTCTATTTCATATATTTTTATGCATTGGGGACAATTGCATTTTTTTGGTTGGGGGTGGTAAATGGAAAGTGAGTGCTAGGGTGAAGTCTGAGTAGCCCAACTCACGATCCTCTCTTGCGGTTTTCTTGCCTGTGTTCTTTTCCCCCAAGAGACTGATTACTTTATTGTTGAACCGGCATGTTGGTATCTTTTGTACTTAGTATAGTAATCGACTCTGAAGCATGATGGATAAACAAAAATGATATCCTGATTTTAACGAATATGATGCATGACTAGGCATAGTAACTGATAAATGTATGGTTCTAAGTATGACACAGAGATACAGTACTGCATGACCCTAAATCTAAGACTCGAACTAGGTGCTTAAAAAACTGGTAGAGTAATGAAATGTCAAGTGAGTGTGACGAAATTTGAATATTCCACCATTGGTACTGAGCTAGAACTTGCCTCGTTAGTCCTGCTAAAAGTAAGCCGGAATAGACAATTAGGAAAGGATCATAGGCCCTTGTTCAATATAGCCAATCTTTAGCCTAAATAAAAGAAAACCGAATGAAATTAATCCCTTTTTGATACAAATGATTTGAGCCTAAAATAGACCTTTCTTATTCAACCCAACTAATCTTTTGAGAACAATGTGTTGGACCTGGTCCCTCCTTGGACATGTGCACCTCAGCTTATGCCAAAAGTGTCACGACCGAAATCTAGACCCCAGACGAGACCGGCTTCGTTGACCTCTCAGAGGTCGCAGACAAGCCTACATACATCATTCTTACTTCATCTAGGTTAATTTTAGCCGAAAATTTGAACTTTTTGTTTTCTAATTTCATGCTAAACATTTTAAACTTAGCATCATAGGCGTTCACAAATCAACCATCTAATATAGAGATAATCAAATGAAAGAAACAGTTCATAATTGCATTAAACGTATTTTTGCCAAAACGGCACCAATACAAAGTCTGAAATGAAGGTGGAAAGAAACACTAGTAGAACATGCTCCACTAGCTAAAGTCTACATCTAAGCTAGATAATAACGGTAGACATCCTCGAAAGCATAAGGGCCTACCAAGTCCGGATGAAAGCTCCACGTCCGGATAGCTGCAACGTCAACCTGTAAGCTCTAGCGTCCACCTGTGCCTGCACCTAAAAATATAGAGTTGTATGGGATTAGTACACACTTGTACTAAGTATGGGTATATGCAAGTACACACCAATGACATGCATGAGTAAGAGTATCTCTTTCCTAACAACATGATTATGGAAAGTCAAGTCAGTGGACTTGCCAAATTGGGATCAGGAAAGTTAGTGAACTTTCCAAATTTAGATTAGGAAAGTCAGTGAGCTTTCCAAATTTGTATTAGGAAAGTCAGTGAGCTTTCCAAACTTAGATTAGGAAAGTCATGCCATGAGAGTAACATGCATCATCATACTTATCATATTGATCCCAGCACATAACATCTTACACATAGCACATATCATATTGCATATAGCACATAACATCTTTCATATCATTCATTCATATGTCATGAGACCTTGGAATCATGGACTTGACATTAAGACTTCCCAAAATGAGGGCTCAACATATGGTACCTCAACTAGGGAGTCTTCCTTAGCAAACACAGAGTCGCTTCATTCATGAATACGTACTTCATTTCTTTCATTCATAAGCTAGTGTAAACACCAGCTATACCTAGGATGTAGTTTAAGACTCTCATCGGGTTTGTCGTGCAGTGATCAAGAATAACCTAGTGTCATTACTTGAGTCTCGCTCACCTCTTGATTATCCTATCCTAACACCTTTGGTATCGTTCATTTCATTATGTGCATTATTTGAGGCTGGCCTCATTAATTCATCGGGAACTTTAACTTTAACCGACATAGATCATGTGAGCATCATGAAATCCAGTGTCTCCACCACACCGAAAAGAGGTGGAATCACCGGCCAAAGTGACCCAAAACATGGTAGCTTACGTGGAAATTGAACCTTGCAAAATTCCTATATTGGCAGTATAGGTCGAAGACTAGGAGATATAAGAAAACCCATACCCGGCATGCCGGACAGTCTCATCTCATGAGAGTTACGTGAACCTCTGCCCTTCCCGATAGAAGGCATCACCGCTCATAGCTAGTCTATCAGTGCTTAGTATAAAGTTCCATTTCATTCAACTCATACGTCATGGAAGCTGTCTTCTAGTATGAGGACATCATAGCTCATTAGATGATTTCTCATCTCATCATTAGTATTAAGTATACATTATTCTCAATACTTTCATTAGAGTGTTCATAGAGACTGGTCTCTTCATTAACTTTACACTCTCATAGGTGAGTACGTTTTGGTAACATTTACTTAGGCCCATTTGAGATTGCTCTCATCTTTCACATTAGCCTCTTATCATGTTGTCACCACATTAATTAACATTAGCACATTTGCTCTTCATAATTAGTCACCCCATTTTATGTGAATGTTCATTCATCATATGCTAATGCACTTGGCCATTTGTGTGTTTCATACTCTTACTTAACCCTTCTAGGGTTTCATAATTTCATTACATAATATTCATTTCGTCGTATGCCAATGTACTTGGCCATTTAGTGTATTTTACACTCGTACTTAACCGTTCTAGGGTTACATAATTTCATTACATACATCTTAGGTTCACTTATTTTTAAACGTATGTTATACTTATGGGTCTATACATACAAGCCATGAGGCTTCATTCATAGATTGTTTAAGTGATTCATATCTTCCTAAGATTATGTAGTACAAGAGTTATGCATCTTGTATGTATGCCAAGATCTCGATTTCGATCTAAGTAGGCGACATTATTCTTGAACATTTAATTTACGTATGACTTATGTATCAATACGGAATTTGGGCAAGGGAACCCAAGTTCAAATCCCTTGAACAACACTTATTATTTTCTTCTTATTTTCTTTAATTTCGGTCCTTTAAGGCGTTGGGACCCGAGATCAAGCCCCAACATCATTGCCTCTTTTCTCTTTATTTTTTTCTTTTACTCGTTTGGGACCGAGAGGTTGTGGGATTGAACCCCCACAGCCTCCTTATTTTATTTTCTTTTAAATGTTGACTATTTCTGAGTTGGCCGTGAGGTTGTGGGATCGAACCCCCACAGCCTCACTTTATTTTCTTTTTAATTCTCCCCTTTCCGCCTAGAGGTCGTGGGTTCGATTCCCACGCCTCACATTTCTTTTTATTTTGTTTTTCTTAACTTATGATCGAGAGGTTGTGGGTTCGAATCCCACTCCTCTCATTTCTTAATTTTTATTTGTATTTCACTTTGCAACTAATACTCGAGATCGAGTCCCCCGACCCCCAATCCTTTTCACGCTTTTAATGCAGCTCACGGGTGAGGTCACGGGTTCGAATCATGGTGACCTCATCCCTTTTACACTGAAATAATTTCCAGATTTGTTCATCTTTATTTAGCCTAAACCAAACTTGTAAGTTTGCTGGAAATTTGGTTATTTTTCATCTCATTTTCACCAACACTTTCACTTGAACTCTTAGGGAAATTCATAGATCATTTAACACGTTTTGGGGTGCATTTTTCATAGATTCGTTTAGCCAAAAGATTAATACTCATATCAGCAACATTTCATTTTAATGAACATCACGATTTACATAGGTTTATGCAGGTAAAATAATAACCATAACATTATCAATTTGGAGCATAATCCGAGACCTTAGTCACGGTCACATACTTGCACACACACACTTGCACATAATTTCGAACACATGGGTTGTCATTCATACGATTTCAAGCTCACAAACATAATCATATTCATCATGAAAAGATAACATACACATAAATCTACCAGCAATCATACCCAACCTACGATTCATTGGGAGCTAGTGACAGGGGCATGCAATGGGGAACAATCCTAGTTTTTCGGACTGAATAATCTGGACCTTAGGGGTCTCTTGGGAAAGGGACCAAGAGAGAAGAGAACCCATACCTTTTTGACGTTAAACCCTTGACTTGCTTCTCAAAAACTTCACCCAATATCACGTCCAAGTACCCTCAATGTCAACACCACTCGACGGACAACCTCCCTTTGCCTAATCGTTTGATTAACATTTATTTTCTTGTGATTTCGTGTGAGTTCTTCAAGTGTGAAGAACTTGGTTTATTTTTCTGATCTTGTATGTTATTTTGGCAGAGAGAACATGTGAGAAAGAAGAGAGAATGGTCGTGGTTGTTGAGGAGATAAACGTGAGGGAGTGAGAGTTTTATTAGGCTTAGGAGTCTAGTTTAGGACTTAGTCAATTAAGGTTTTATTTAATTATTAAAAATCTGATTTCCTTTTTTTTGAATCAGATAATAAATAATAGATATAAATTAATTACATTAATTTACCAATTAGATTAAAAACAAATTTAATTCATTGCTTCCACCTAGGTTCGAACCCGGGTGGAGCAAGACTTCACTTCAAGAGCCCATTTTCGCCCCTCTCTCCCCAAATTGCCCCTCCAGCTTATTAATTATTAATTATATATTTAGGGTAATTATGATAATACCCTTAGCATGGAAAAAGACCATTTTACCCCTAGACCCTCCAAACCTAAGATTTCCCCTTTTCAAGTCCGGTAAAGACTCCTTCGAGTAAATCTTCGTATTCGAGAGCCCTACATGGTTGGACCCAACCTTTCCAAACTCAAATAACTCCCCAAGTTAGTTGGCTTTGTTGTAGCAAGGTTTCTGAGATCTGGTTCTACGCGCATCAATCCGTGTGAACCCTGGTCTAATCATAGGCATTCTAGACACAATAAGCATTACTTATCTTATCCATTTTTAGGGTTGTTACATTATCCCCTCCTTAGGAACATTCGTCCCCGAATGACACTACTACTATCTAGCGTAATGCCAATCAGATCATAACATAATCACTATGCACAGTCAAGCAATAGCAACAAAAATGAAGAGATAAGGAAACTTAGACTTAAGAGTAGGAAGTCTAACCTCAAGAGATGAAAAGATGAGGGTAGCGGGATCTCATATCGGCCTCAGCCTCCAACTTAGCACCCTCAACAAAATGATTCCTCCACAACACCTTCACTATGGCAATCTCCTTGTTCCTCAGCCGCTTGATCTGTCTGTCTAAGATCTCAACAGGTACCTCCTCGTAGGACAAGTCTTCATCGACCCCCAAACCTTCAACAGGTAGAATCGATGCTGGATCACCTAGGCACTTCTTTAACATGGATACATGAAAGACCAGATGGACAGAAGCTAGCTCCGCAGGTAATGCCAACTCATAGGCCACCTCACCCACACGCTGTAGGATCTCGTATGGCCTAACATACCTCGGACTCAACTTTCCCTTCCTGCTAAACCTCATCACCCCTTCATAGGTGATATCTTCAAATAAACCTGGTCACCAACATCAAACTCTAAGGGTCGTTTTCTGTTATCTGCATATGACTTCTGCCAACTGTAAGCAGTAGCCAACCTGTCCCTAATCACCGTGACCTTCTCTAAGGCCTCATGAATGATCTCTGGACCCAAAATGGATGACTCTCCAACTGCGAACCGCCAAACTGGAGATCTACACCTCCTACCATACAGTGCCTCAAATGGTGCCATCCCAATGCTGGAGTGATAGCTATTATTATACGAGAACTTTATCAAAGGCAGATGGTCATCCCAGCTACCCCTGAAGTCAATCACACACGCTCTCAACATGTGCTCCATTGTCTGAATGGTGCGCTCTGCCTGCCCATCAGTCTGAGGATGAAAGGCAGTACTAAGCTTTACCTGCGTTCCAAAGCTCTTCTGGAAAGATCTCCAGAAATGTGAAGTAAACTAAGCTTTTCTATCTAAATGATAGACAAAGGAATCCCATGCCATCTCACAATCTTATCAATGTAGAATCTCGCATAATCCTCGGCTCTGTAAGTAGACTTCACAGGGATAAAATGGACAGACTTAGTCATCCTGTCCACAGTAACCCATATGGAGTCATGCTGTCTCCTAGTCCTCGGAAGACCAACCACAAAGTCCATATTAATGGCCTCCCACTTCCAAGTCAGAACCTCAATAATCTGAGTAAGACCGCCAGGCTTAAGATGTTCTGCCTTAACCTGCTGGAAATTAGGACACTTGGCCACATATTCTGCAATGTCCTTTATTCTATCCCACCAATAAATCTGCTTAAGATCATGATACATCTTGGTGGAACCTGAATGTATGGAATATCTAGAACCATAGGCCTCTGCAACAATCCTAGTCCACAAATCATTCATATCTGGTACACACAACCTGCCCAGATACCTAAGTATGCCGTCACCTCCCAAAGCGAAAAAGACTCATTCATCTTTATCAACACTGAGTCCTTCATCTCCATCAACACAGGATCGAGGTGCTAACCCTGCTTGACTTCAACTACCAAGGATGATTCAGAACTACGATGAACTGAAACACCCCCACTAGTAGAGTCAACCAATCGCACACCCAGTTTGGCCAGTCTGTGTACATCTTTTGCCAAATCCTTCTTCTCATCCTCAACGTGGGTTGTACTTCCCATGCTCATCCTGCTCAAAGCATGAGCTACAACATTAGCCTTACCTGGATGGTAGTGAACATTCATGTCATAGTCCTTCAACAGCTCCAACCATCTCCGCTGACGTAGATTCAACTCTCTCTGCGTGAACACGTACTGGAGACTCTTGTGGTCTGTGAACACATCCACATGCACTCCATACAAGTAGTTCCTCCACATCATCAGTGCAAACACCATAGCTGCCTACTCCAAGTCATGAGTGGGATAATTCTTCTCATGAACCTTTAGCTGTCTGGACGCATAAGCTATCACCTTACCAACCTGCATAAGAACACAACCCAAACTAACCCTAGATGCATCACAATAAATAGTGTAATTCTCACCACACTTAGGCAAAGTAAGCATCGGGGCTGAAGTGAGTCTGTCCTTGAGCTCCTGGAAACTCTTCTCATAAGTCTCCGTCCATTCAAACTTGGCCTTCTTCTTAGTCAAAGCTGTTAGTGGGGCAGCAATGGAAGAAAAGCCCTCCACGAACCTACGGTAGTAACCAGCCAATCCCAGAAAGCTACGGATGTCAGTGGGTGTAAGATGTTTTGGACAGTTTTTCACAGCCTCAGTCTTCTTGGGATCCACCTCCACGCCCTGATCAGACACAACATGACCCAGGAAGGTCACTGATCTAAGCCAGAATTCACACTTGCTGAATTTGGCATACATCTGATGTTGTCTAAGTACCTGCAAGGTTAGTCTCAAATGTTGTTCATGCTCTTCCCTTGTCCTAGAGTAGATGAGGATGTCATCAATGAATACTATGACGAAAGAATCAAGGTATTCACGGAAGACTCGGTTCATGATGTCCATAAATGCAACAGGCGTATTCGTGAGACCAAATGACATAACTAAGAACTCATAATGACCATAACGGGTACGAAAGGCTGTCTTTGGGATATCTCCATCCCTAACCCTAAGCTGATGATACCCTGAACGAAGATAAATCTTAGAGAAGAAACTAGACCCTTGGAGCTGATCGAACAAATCATCTATTATGGAAAGTGGATACTTATTCTTTATAGTGACTTTGTTGAGCTGTCGATAATCGATACACATTCTAAGGGTTCCATCCTTCTTTTTCACAAACACACTTGAGCGCCCTAAGGGGATATGCTCGGCTGAATGAAACCCTTATCAGTGAGATCTTTTAACTGCAGCTTCAACTCTTTGAGTTCAGCTGGAGCCATTCTGTAGGGAGGAATTGAAATTTGTTTAGTAGCGGGTTCTAAGTAGATACCAAAGTCAATCTCTCGAGGGGTAGGGACTCCAGGCAAATCATCCGGAAATACATCTAGGAACTCATTCACTATAGGCACTGAGTCTATGGAAGGAATGTCATGATCTAAATCATTATCACTCACAAGATGACACAATAACCCATTGGACATCATTTTATTGGCCTTAAGGTTCGACATCAAGGGATGAGGACGACTCGAGTTGTACCCCTCCCAGACTAGCTCTTCTTCATTAGGGAAACGAAATCTCACCACTCTACTAAGACACTTCAAACAAGCATAACAACTGTGAAGCCAGTCCATGCCAAGAATAACATCAAAATCAGGCATGGGTAACTCAACCAAGTCTGCACACATAGTCTTACCACTTACAACTATTGGGCAATCCTTTTATACTCTATCAGTTCTTACATTTTCTCCTAAAGGTGTACTAACCACTATAGGATCATGCAGAACTTCAGGCAATTTCTCAAAAGTGAGAGCAAGCAAAGGAGTTACAAAGGAAAGCGTAGACCCTGGATCAAGTAAAGCATAAACAGAAGTTGAGAATACTTGCAGCATACCTGTGACCACATCAGCGGACTTCTCCTGCTCCTCTCTGCCCTTCAGGGCATAAAACCTGTTCCTCTTAGGAGGCTCGGCTGCTACTGCACCCTGTGGATTAGGCCTAGGCTGAGCATTACCTCCAGCCTGACCTCTGTTCTGTGGGCAGTCTCTAACCATGTGCCCACTCTTACCGCAACCGAAGCAGGCATTAGTGCCCTCCCTGCACTCTCCACTGTGAGCACGACCACACTTAGCATAGTTCATTCTGGGATGCTGCATCTCACCTCCATTGCCCTTCTTGGGCTCAGGTCTGCCTCCTCTAGGTACTATACACCTCTAAGAATTAGAGTTCCCAGAATTCTGCTGCCCCTTCTTGAACCTGGGCTGCTCATGGACGCCAAAATTGTTTTTGTGTCCTCCATGGCTGGGACCTGCCTGATTTTGAGGCTTAGGCCTCCTAGCATCATGAACGCCTCTCTTTTTGCGGCTGTCCTCTACCTGCTGGACATGCACCATCAACCTGGAGAGGTCCATGTTATCATGGAGCATCGTATACCGACACTCCTCCTCCAGATCTCCGTCGATTCCTGTGAGGAACCTGCTCATCTCATCCCTGCTGTTAGATACAAGGGAAGTAGCATACCTGGATAATTTAACAAACTTCAGTACTCATCTCATCCTTGCTGTTAGATACTAAGGAAAGTAGCATACCAGGATAGTTTAACAAACTTTAGGGAATACTCCCTGTTGATCCCTGATTAAGGTTGATAAACTACTCAACCTTTGCCTCCCTCATCTCCCTGGGAAAGAATCTCTCCGGGAAGGCTGTTTTAAACATCTCCCAAGTGACCGAAACTCCGCCCAAAGCTCGGCTATCCTGCTACATCTTGCACCAAGTCTGTGCAACATCCTTGAGTTGATAGGAAGCCAACTCTGCTTTCTAAGTGTCTGTGGCCCCCATAGCCACCAAAATCTTATGCACCTCATCCACAAACTCCTGGGGTCCTCTGAAGTCTTAGACCCTGTGAAAATAGGAGGATTCATCCTCGTGAAGTCTCTCTGCCTGTCAGCCATGCTACAAACCGGTGGGTTCTCCCTCTAAACATTCTGCCTGTTGACCTAGGCAGTCATGGCCTGGGCCTGCATAGGGATTGCCTGTGCCATCTGGTCCGGAGATGCCCGCACCTCCGCATCAGTCAACCCAGCTGGGTTAACCGGCATAGCCACTCCTTCAGCTGGAGCCTGGGGTGGAAACTGATTGTCCCCAGCAGCTGCACCTCCTCTCCTCTAACAAATTGTTCTCCTAATATTCATTCTCTGAAAAAAACAAAGATTGATGTTATACACGCTCATAACACCAAGAAATTAGACATTAGGAAAAGCACGATAATATCAGAACAAGGGAAATTTTCATACGCATCATGCAGTCTCTAATTCAGGATAGTGGTGCACTTCACTACCATGACTTAGAAACTACTCAATATCGTTGATGTGAACTTATTATACTCGGAATTTAACCTATTGCTCTGATACCAACTTTGTCACGACCGAAATCTAGACCCCAGAAAAGACTAGCGTCGTTGACCTCTCAGAGGTCGCAGACAAGCCTACATACGTCATTCTTACTTCATCTAGGTTAATTTTAGCAAAAAATTTGAACTTTTTGTTTTCTTATTTCATGCTAAACATTTTAAACTTAACATCATAGGCGTTCACAAATCAACCATCTAATATAGAGATGATCAAATGAAAGAAATAGTTTATAATTGCATTACACGTATTTTTGCCAAAACGGCACCAATACAAAGTCTGAAATGAAGGTGGAAAGAAACACTAGTGGAACATGCTCCACTATCTAAAGTCTACATCTAAGCAAGATAATAACGGTAGACATCCTCGAAAGCATGTGGGCCTACCAAGTCTGGATGAAAGCTCCACGTCCGGATAGCTGCAATGTCAACCTGTAAGCTCTAGTGTCCACCTCTGCCTGCACCTAAAAATGTAGAGTTGTATGGGATTAGTACACACTTGTACTAAGTATGGGTATATGCAAGTACACACCAAGGAGATGCATGAGTAAGAATAGCTCTTTCCTAACAACAGGATTATGGAAAGTCAAGTCAGTGGACTTGCCAAATTGGGATCAGGAAAGTTAGTGAACTTTCCAAATTTGGATTAGGAAAGTCAGTGAGCTTTCCAAATTTGGATTAGGAAAGTCAGTGAGCTTTCCAAATTTAGATTAGGAAAGTCATGCCATGAGAGTAACATGCATCATCATACTTATCATATTGCACCGAGGACATAACCTCTTACACATAGCACATATCATATTGCATATAGCACATAACATCTTTCATATCATTCATTCATATGCCATGAGACCTTGGAATCATGGACTTGACATTAAGACTTCCCAAAATGAGGGCTCAACATATGTTACCTCAACTAGGGAGTCTTCCTTAGCAAACACAGAGTCTGCTTCATTCATTAATACGTACTTCATTTATTTCATTCATAAGCTAGTGTAAACACCAGCTATACCTAGGATGTAGTTTAAGACTCTCATCGGGTTTGTTGTGCAGTGATCAAGAATAACCTAGTGTCATTACTTGAGTCTAGCTCACCTCTTGATTATCCTATCCTAACACCTTTGGTATCGTTCATTTCATTATGTGCATCATTTGAGGCTGGCCTCATTCATTCATTGGGAACTTTAACTTTAACCGACATAGATCATGTGAGCATCATGAAATCCAGTGTCTCCCCCACACCAAAAAGTGGTGGAATCACCGGCCAAAGTGACCCAAAACATGCTAGCGTACATGGGAATTGAACCCCGCCAGATCCCTATATTGGAAGTATAGGTTCAAAGACTAGGAGGTATAAGGAGACCCACACCCGGCATGCCGGACAGTCTCATGTCATGAGAGTTACGTGAACCTCCGCCCTTACCGAAAGTGGGCATCACCGCTCATAGATAGTCTATCGGTACTCAGTACAAAGTTCCATTTCATTCAACTCATACGCCATGGAAGGTGTCTTTTAGTATGAGGACATCATATCTCATTAGATGATTTCTCATCTCATCATTAGTATTAAGTATACATTATTCTCAATACTTTCATTAGAGTGTTCATAGAGACTGGTGTCTTCATTAACTTTACACTCTCATAGGTGAGTACGTTTTGGTAACATTTACTTAGGCTCATTTGAGATTGGTCTCATCTTTCACATTAGCCTCTTATAATTTTGTCACCACATTCATTAACATTATCACATTTGCTCTTCATAATTACTCACCCCATTTTACGTGAATGTTCATTCATCATATGCCAATGCACTTGGCCATTTGTGTGTTTCATACTCTTACTTAACCCTTCTAGGGTTTCATCATTTCATTACATAATATTCATTTCGTCGTATGCCAATGTACTTGGCTATTTAGTGTATTTTACACTCGTACTTAACCCTTCTAGGGTTACATCATTTCATTACATACATCTTAGGTTCACTTATTTTTAAACGTATGTTAGACTTATGTGTCTATGTATACAAGCCATGAGGCTTCATTCATAGTTCATTTAAGTGATTCATATCTTCCTAAGATTATGTAGTACAAGACTTATGCATCTTGTATGGATGCCAAGATCTCGATTTCGATCTAGGTAGGCGGCATTATTCTTGAACATTTAATTCACGTATGACTTATGTATCAATACGGAATTTGGGCAAGGGAACCCAAGTTTGAATCCCTTGAACAACACTTATTATTTTCTTCTTATTTTCTTTAATTTCGGTCCTTTAAGGCGTTGGGACCCGAGATCGAGCCCCACCAGTATCGCCTCTTTTCTCTTTATTTTTTTCTTTTACTCGTTTGGGACCGAGAGGTTGTGGGATTGAAACCCCACAGCCTCCTTATTTTATTTTCTTTTAAATGTTGACTATTTCTGAGTTGGACGTGAGGTTGTGGGATCGAACCCCCACAACCAGACTTTATTTTCTTTTTATTTCTCCCCTTTCTGCCTAGAGGTCATGGGTTCGATTCCCACGCCTCACATTTCTTTTTATTTCATTTTTCTTAACCTATGATCGAGAGGTTGTGGGTTCGAATCCCACTCCTCTCATTTATTAATTTTTATTTTTATTTCATTTTGCAGCCAATACTCGAGATTGAGTCCCCTGACCCCCAATCCTTTTCACGCTTCTAATGCAGCTCACGGGTGAGGTCACGGGTTCGAATCATGGTGACCTCATCCCTTTTACACTCAAATAATTTCCAGATTTGTTCATCTTTATTTAGCCTAAACCAAACTTGTAAGATTGCTGGAAATTTGATTATTTTTCATCTCATTTTCACCAACACTTTCACTTGAACTCTTAGGGAAATTCATAGATCATTTAACACGTTTTGGGGTGCATTTTTCATAGATTCGTTTAGCCAAAAGATTGATACTCAAATCAGCCACATTTCATTTTAATGAACATCACGATTTACATAGGTTTATGCACGTAAAATAACAACCATAACATTATCAATTTGGAGCCTAATCCGAGACCTTAGTGACGGTCACATACTTGCACACACACACTTGTACATAATTTCGAACACATGGGTTGTCATTCATACGATTTGAAGCACACAAACATAATCATATTCATCACGAAAACATAACATACACCTAAATCTACCAGCAATCATACCCAACCTACGATTCATTGGGAGCTAGTGACAGGGGCATGCAACGGGGAACAATCCTAGTTTTTCGGACTAAATAATCTTGACCTTAGGGGTCTCTTGGGAAAGGGACCAAGAGAGAAGAGAACCCATCCCGCTTTGACGTTAAACCCTTGACTTGCTTCTCAAAAACTTCACCCAAGATCACGTCCAAGTCCCCTCAATGTCAACACCACTCGACGGACAACCTCCCTTTGCCTAATCGTGTGATTAACGTTTATTTTCTTTTGATTTCGTGTGAGTTCTTCAAGTGTGAAGAACTTGGTTTATTTTTCTGATCTTGTATGTTATTTTGGCAGAGAGAACATGTGAGAAAGAAGAGAGAATGGTCGTGGTTGTTGAGGAGATAAACGTGAGGGAGTGAGAGTTTTATTAGGCTTAGGAGTCTAGTTTAGGACTTAGTCAATTAAGGTTTTATTTAATTATTAAAAATCTGATTTCCTTTTTCTAAATCAGCTAATAAATAATAGATATAAATTAATTACATTAATGTACCAATTAGATTAAAAACAAATTTAATTCATTGCTTCCACCTAGGTTCGAACCCGGGTGGAGCAAGACTTCACTTCAAGAGCCCATTTTCGTCCCTCTCTCCCCAAATTGCCCCTCCACATTATTAATTAAATAATTAATTATATATTTAGGGTAATTACGATACTACCCTTAGCTTGGGAAAAGACCATTTTACCTCTAGACCCTCCAAACCTAAGATTTCCCCTTTTTAAGTCCGGTAAAGACTCCTTCGAGTAAATCTTCGTATTCGAGAGCCCTACATGGTTGGACCCAACCTTTCCAAGCTCAACTAACTCCCCAAGTTAGTTGGCTTGGCTTTAGAAAGGGTTCCGAGGTCTGGTTCTACGCTCATAAATCCGTGTGAACCCTGGTCTAATCGTAGGCATTCTAGACATATTAAGCATTACTTATCTTATCCGTTTTTAAGGTTGTTACAAAAAGCATAAGTTGAGGGTGGCTAATGCAGCAAACAACCTTGTCGCGGCCGTAACCTAACTTTGGGTATGGTGTACCTTGACTCATGGCAAAGCCATGAGTTGAGGGTGGCTATTATGAGGAATGCCATGGAAAGTGGGGTTGAAAGAATAAAGAGAGAGAAAGAACAAAAGAAAAGTGACTAAAGAAAAAGTTGAAAGAAAGGTGAAAATTTTGAAAACTTGAAAATACAAGTAACAAAAGAAAAAAAACAGAAAAAGAAAAAGAAAGTGTCACTTACACAAAAAAAGAAAGAAGGGAGAATGGCAAGGTGAAAGAATGCAAGAAAATTAAGAAATAGGGCGGAATTAAACGATCAAAAGGTAGGACGCTTAGTCATTATATTAAGGAGGTCAATAAGTCATTAAAAATGCATCTAAATGTATCCAACCTGACCCCGAGGCTAAGTTACAAGCTAAGAAAGTTCTACCGTGATCCTAAGAGTCTATTGTGGTGAAATTAAAGAAGTGAAAATAAGGGCAAGCCTATGGCAATAAGTGTAAATGAAATGTGATGTTTTTCTGAGAGCGAGTGTTGAAAAATAATCCTTATACTCAAACTAAAATCATTGTGTGAAAAATGAGGATGTTGTTTTGAAGTATAGACACTAGTTGCAATACCGGAAAATTGGTACCTTGGTGAAAGATTAACGGGGATAGGTGTCTGTGTGTGGTGAGTCTGCGTCATGGTCTGATCCACATTATCAAGCCTAATAGCGATAGCATGCATAACTCAATTTGAAAATAGTCGGGATTGATAGCCAGATGATTGCAAACAGCTAAACAAGGATACTCTTGTACAAAGATTTTGTGGTGAGTCATAGTGCGTCTCTTGAGGACAAACAACAAATTTAAGTTGAGGGTGTTGATGTACCGTGGTTATAAGGTACTTTCAATGCTTGTTCCTTAAATTTAGTGTGTGTCTAAGGCCTTTTTGTATTGGTTTTAATGTAATTTTCTCTTTGTTTTTAGGAAATCTGTCCAGAAGGAGAACGTGAGAGTTTGTGCTGAAAGTTGCAGAGTTAGCAACCTACGGAACCATCGACGGTCCATCGTGAAATCGACGGTCCGTAGGTGGCCATCGTCGTAAGAGGAAGAAGGCTTAGAAAAGAAGTTGAGGAACTCTGACCAAGTGTGGGGCTACGGAGGCTCTCGACGGTCCGTCATAGCCACGACGGACCATCCTGCACATCCGTCAACGTCAACAGAAAGTAGCCCCAGTACACATCTTCAGAAGATTCTAAGTGTGGAACGAAGGAGGGCCTCAACGGTACGTCGTGCCCTCTATGGTCCATCGTTCCAGTTGTCAACTCAGACCCGTTTTTTTGACAGATTTTCCTTAAATAGATTTCCCTCTTTTGTTAGGATTCTAGTATTATAAATACTTGAAAACACCTCATTTTTGGGGTGAGACTTTTGGATATTTTTTAGTTTTATTGTTCTAAGTATTGAATTTTGGGATTTTGGAAATTACTCTATTTTTCGAAATCGTTTGTTGCAAGTGTTTGATCAATTCAAGTAATTTTCTGGATTATCTTCAATCTCATCAAAGTAAGTGCATGAATTCTTATCTAATTAATATGAATTGTGTGATTATTAACATGAGTAACTAAACTCCATAACTAGGGTTGTGGGAACCATGGGTAAATAACAAGGTAAAATCTAACTAAAATAAAAATTCTCGAATAATGACTTGCATGTATTGATAATTCTTTCGTTTAGAAGTATTTTTAACGGTGGCCAACGTTAGAACTCGCCTTATTGCTACTTGCCGAACCAAGGAGGTAGATAATAAGAAAAGAATTATCAACGTAGATTTAGTATATACTATCTAATAAGCTAGTGTTGGTTGGTGCGAAGTAAAAACTAAGCCAAATATCGATCATGATGCTTAATGTGAGGTAAAGGTAAGGTTTAGTAAAGCATACACACGTAGCCGGACCAAGGTGCGGAGTGAAATTTCCTAGTTGCCGGACCAAGGAATTAGGGATACATAACTTACCACTTTGCATGCAAGATATTAGGAAAGGATTGTTATAGCTAGAATTACCGAGTTATGAACCTATGGGAAACACTTACGCCCTAGTTACCCTCATTACTTCATAAAAATCAAATCTTTGAACGTGTCACTTGTTTAAGTAGAATTAGCTAATTACATTTGTTATTCAAAACCCCCTTTTTGTTATTTGTTTTTCGGAAAGGACTTGACTAAATAAAAGTAATAGTAGGTTAAAGTTAAGTCTAAGTCATTTTCCTCGTGGGATCGACCTCAACCTCATAGTTGGGTTGTTTACTTGATACGACCGCTTATACTTCTTTTCGAGAAGTAAACTGGAGCGTATCAGAGTTCCCCCTTCAACTTGGATAGTCATCACATCTACTTGGTGTGGATCTCATTTTTTCTTGGAGTCCGGACCATCTCTTTTGTGAAGCTCCTTCTCATTGGCATATCCACTTAGAGTAAAGAATATACTCCAACGTTTACTTTTTAGGCCTTGCATAACACTTTTCTCTCATAGAAGGATGTCCTTCGCAACCTATCCATTCTCAAGTAATTCTATCACTTTAAATCACTCAAATCCTAAATATATAGACAACACAACAACCTAGATAACAATCTTTACTTCATTCTATCCTCATTCATATGTAGATTACAAGAGTTTGAAGTAATAGGCTTCTTCTCAAGTTCTTCTAATGACATTCTTCATTACAAGGTGAATCTAGCCATAATTCATCTTTAAGTTTCAATTCAAACATAACAAGTCAAGATCAATCTAATCAATAAGGTCTAGTTCAATTCATATCTAGATAATCCTAACTATGATCAATTTTTATTCAAGACAACTGAATTAAGAAGATCAGCTTAGAACCTTCAATCTTGCATCTAATGGCCTAAACTCACCATGATCACTTTCATCATCAATGCTTAGAATTATTCAAGTTAACCACATGAAAACATCATACAATCATCATATAAACATAATTCAATGCTATCTTATATATTGGGATCACAAACAAGCCTTACCCACAATGCAGTCACAACCTATCTAAATTGGGGTATTTTGGATTCACAATTAAGGGATATCTATGGGGGATCCATGAATGGAAGAATCCATGGACGAACAAGATTCACATACCTTTGATTATATACTTAACCTAATCTTGAAACCATGGTGAAATTCTTCCTAGAAGTTGCCTCTTTTTTCTGTTCTTCTTCAACGTTGATCTTGAGAGAGTTTTAGGGAGGGATAAGGTTTTGTTTTGGAGCATGAATTCTAAATTTCTGTTTAATTGATTAAATATACTTAAAATACATAAAAACAATAAAAAAAACGCCCATGGCTTAATTGGAACGTGGTGTGAATTGAATTACCTCACTTGGTAGAGACACCTACAAAAATTGCATGTTCAATTGGCGGTTGCAAATGATGGTCCGTCAACAAGATGACGAGCCATACTGGTTCTCCATCGTTTTGTTTAGAGGCTCTTAATTTGGGATATAATATCCCACGACTAAGTTTGGAGATACTCTCCCTTTTGACAGAGCATCGATATATGAACTGGGCGTAAACATGGGAGTCGTTTGGCACTGTTTTGGCAGCCTCTTGCCAACCTTTGGGTGGTCCTTGGGGAGTCATTCCCGTACGTTTTGTTCCTAAACATTACATCTAGATGTTAGGGTCCTCTTCTATCAATTTAGACACCAAACAACAGATAAAACATGCAAAGACACACTAGCACATACACAAGCCTAGTCTGTCATGAACGTCTTGGTCGTTCTTTGATGTTTCACTTCCAAACTCTTCAAAATGCCTCCTAAAATTATTATTCATTATTTTAACACCTTATTAACTAATAAAACAAATAAGAGGCTCTAGATTAACCAACTGCATTTTGAGGGTCATGACAATATCCCCATCTTGGGAACATTCGTCCTCGAATAACACCTTCCTAAACACTTCTTAAAGGACCAACTCTAAACTAGCAGCCCATCGTGTATGCATTATTTCTAAATCCACATACCCGTCCAAGGAAACTTCAATTCAAAGCTATACATACCTAATGTAACTTAATATGCATGAAGGAAACATTCTTACTAAATTCCAAGGAGAAACTAACATCTCCTAGCTATGAAATTCTCAACATAACATTATGGAGCCTATAATGCTTATAGAATCAATTATGCCACAACAAGAGACAACTCAAGTCAACTAGATCCATTCTAACAAGGTGTACACACTTATATAACATTCAAAAAAACCATGGTAACATATAATCGTATAAAGACCTTACGGAAATGGATCACTATACCCCACTTGGGAGTACGTGACACATGCCTTTATAACATCAAATATAACATAACATAGGAAAATATCAAGTCAAACAAAGCAACTCATAGCACAAGCAAATCTGGAAATTTTCATAATTCATCATGAAAGCACATACCGGAGAGGGACATGAGGAAATTATTCTTGATCACCCTTGGATTGTATATCATAAAACCTATTCTTCTTTGGAGGACCATCCCACCTCACTAGGAGCATCTTGCTTATCCTCCCTTCCCTTAGCCTTAAGAACCGGGAATCTCTCACCTTGTGCCGATCCTTCCCACACCCCAAGCAACCATCCGTACCGGCTAGGCACGTACCATAATGACTCCTCCCACACTAGGAGCAAGTAGACTTGGGAAAAGAAGACCCACCACCTTTATCTTTACCAAAACTAGAAGTGTTGGAAGAATCTTGGCCGGAATATCTTGATTTAGTTGTAGGCCTCTCTTGCCCCTCACACTTAGCATCGAAAGACTTATCACATTAAAATAGATGTATTCTTTTCTCTAGCCCTCTATTTCTTTATTTTAGACTACTATATTTGTTGGGCAAACACCATAAGACGTGAGATACCCATGTCATCAACAAGCATTGCCATACAATATTATTCTTCTACTAAATCGGACACCCCCGTAATAAACATATTTATCAAGTCTCTAGGGTTCACTACCAAGCTTGGAGCATACTCAGAAAAACGAGTGAACTTCAAGGCATACTCCTTAACACTCAAATTTCCTTGCTTAAGGTTGATGAATTCCTCCAACTTAGCCTCCCTCAATTCAATAGGAAAGAACCTATCAAGGGAAGACGACATAAAAGTCTCCCACTCTATAGGACTCGCCTCTACCGTCCTAGAATCTTCCCGTTCTTCATACGAAATTTGGGCTACATCTTTCTATTGATAAGCGGCTAGTTTCTCTTTCTCCTTTAAAGTTAATCCCATAATAGCAAGTGTCATATAAAACTCATCTACGAACCTATTTGAATCCTCTTCCACCTTGGAGCCCCTAGATTCCGGAGGGTTAATTCTCAAGAACTCCCTAATATTAGAAGCACCCATTCCTCCTTTAGTGTTTGCCATAAACACTACCACCCAATTGGCTTGGGCTGTCAAGGTTTAAGCCAACAAGTTCATAGAAGCCCATAATGTAACACTCCAAAAGTCTAAGAAGTGTTCTAGAACATAACATGAATGTCTAAAGGTTGTGTAACTGTTTTAAGGTCAAAATAATGAATATAAGTCATTAAGGAGTTTAGGAATCAAAACGTTAAGGAACGTCCATGATGTCCGAAAACGAGTTCAATGAGGTGCTAGTGTGCCTTAGCCTATGTGACTAAATTTTAGGAGTCGGAAAATGATGAATTAGGGTTTGAAGGGTGACTAACACATATTAGAGTTAGTTTATAGTCGAAACGTCCAGGTACGACTCCCCAAGGACCAACCAAGGTCCCTTGAGGAGGACCCATGCAATTTGGCAAAAAGCTGCCAAAAGGCAGTGTCCACAAATGAGTGCAAATGACGGATTGTGGGACAATCGATGTGGCGTCAATGGCCACCATCGATGGAAACTTAGCCAAATTCGATAAGGGCCTGTTTTGTACATTCTCTAACCAAAACAACGGACCAACAAGATGGTTGGTCCGTTGGCCATCGTTTGATAGACCCGTCTATCGAGGTCTCGCTTGTGAACTCATTCATTTTCTGCACGTTTTAAGTTAGACAAATTAATTAATTAGGTGGTTACTTAATTATTTAGGGGTTAAGGGAGGTCTAATTAAGTTTGTTAATGGCTTATATACATACCCTAACATTATTAAACTAACCTAAGCCCATATAATTCCCAAAACCAAATTACTCTTCCTTCTCTCTTCTTTCTCTCTCCCAAGTAGAAGAACACCATAGAAGTCAAGGTAAAGAGGGTTCTAGGGATGATAAAGGTCAAGTTTCTCCATCAAACTGCATCAATCCACAAGGTATGGGATTCCTTTCACCTTTGGGATCTGTTTCCCCAAAGGGTTCCTTCAAATTGATTTCAAAAAGTTGAGTTCTAAGTGGGTTTTCTTCCAATACGAAATTGATCTTCTGAATTGCTTTGTTTATGATTTATTGTGTATATTGTGAGTAGAATAACATTAGTAATTATTCAATTATACTACTTCTTGATATATTGGTCTAAATTGTAGAAGATGACATTTTCCCCTTAACCCTAGGTTGTGATCTTGAATTGAATTGTATAGTATTGACTAAATTGGTTTGGTTAATGTGTGAATTACTATTCTATGTTGTTATTCTGCTACTTAAGAGTAGATTGTGATATATTGTTATACAATTATTCTAGTTCTTGAGTAATTGACCTAGGTTGTGAAGTAGGTTATGAACTTGACCTAGTATCAAATTCTAGGGTATGAACTAGTGATGGAACGTTGCATAATGATTCAATTGACTTTATTATTATATTTATTAATATAATGTGACGGTATTATACCCATTGTTGGGTTGAATTGAGGGTGGTTGATGGTAACACCTTGATGATGGCATTGTGAAGTAGATTGAGTAAGTCTTGTGATATCTATTCTCTACTTCAATTGTGGTTATTTGTGATTCAGTGATGATGTTGATTTGAAGTACACATTATATTAAGATTGATAGGGTTGGCATGATGTTGAATTGAAATGTCTTGAACCATGGATTGTGAATCGTTGGCTAAGATTTAAATGCTATAAGGATGGTCATAACTTACCAATGTGCCTTATATATGATCTGACTATGTAAATGTGCTAAACTCACTTGTATGAATTGTATTGAAAGGACAATACCCATAAAATTCTTCTTAAGCTATTATGATAATGATTATATAAGGGATAGACTCTATGACCTACATTAAGATATTATGATCAATAAAGGCATTAAAGACATTTGAAAAGGGACTCTAGCTTAGCACTGAGTGAACTACACTGAAGAGTGTCTTTTCCCACTTAGGCAAGGTACGTTCACTATTATACTCATGAGATTGGAGACTATAATGCATGTAGCATAAAGAGGGTCCCAACTATATCTCCTAGTTATTTAACTATGTTGCCCCCATAGGAATACTAGCTAGTGGATCCACGTAGTTGCTATGTTCATGTTTTGGTACTACCTTGGAAAGTAGTCCGACTTCCTTCGGTGTACGTTTAAATGACATCGGATTCCACATTGGCTCATGTGGTCTATGTTAGTTAAGGTAAGATGTTCCCAAAAGTAAAATAAAATAATAAAATGGACTCCAACTAGGATAACTTGAGAGGTTTGACTTAGTCTAGGTAGGGGTATGGGACTCTACCTATACATTGCACTAGTTAGCCTTGAGGGAAGTCTTACAAGGATTTTCTTATGCATGGATATGCTTATAAATGTAAATGATATGTATATAATGATCATACATGTGGATGATACTATATGATATATGTTTTACTTATGAATATGTGTTTGGTCTCTATTGCTAAAGTATGATGATATGTACTCTTAATGATATGTTATATGAAGTTGGACATTGGTCATAGTTCTTGCTGGTTTTACTTGATTGAGTAAGGTTATGGGACTTTGCTTAATCATTGCACTAGTTGACTTAATTAGGGTTCATGACTGATGGTCTTGCTTTGGTTATGATGCTAGGAACTCTTATCCATGCTTCCTGATATTATAGATTTATGATAGAGGTGTCTTGATTATGTGCTCAATTATGTCGATATGCATGTTGGCTTGACAAGACTTAATATGGTTGGTCTTGTGATGGACAGGATCTTGACTTAATGAATATTTCTTATTGATTGGTATGGTCTTCTTGAATGTGCATAAGGCTTTTCAAAGTAAAATGCATACTTTAATGAAATGTCCCTTTTAGCATGATTTTATGTTGTTTAGTACAAGTGATGTGCTAACCCCATTTTCTCCCTTTTCTCCAACATTTTAGGTTCCGATCGTTGAAAGGATTTGAGACGAATTTGAAGGAAGACTTGAAATTCTCACTCATCCAAGTTGGGTAGGTCCTCACCACTTCGAGGAAAATGCTATTTTATAGCTTTGGATATTGATTAGTCTTAAAGACAATATGTTCATTTCATTCATTTGAGTATTAAAGACGGTATAGCCTATATATGGCATTTATTGTATTGATATATGGTCTAGGACCAATTACTACACTCTTGTTTAGATGGTTATGAGATGAAACATTTGGTTTTAAGAGTATGTTATATCTTATGTATACATCTGTGTGCAATAAAAGTAGAAGACTAAGTAATGCTCTTATACGAAGAGTCTATTTATAATCTATATGAATATATATATATATATATATATATATATATATATATATATATATTATGTGTATGCAAGAGGTCTATGTAAACCTCATGATAGATAGAAGAAAAGTTTTAAAATTTTCCGCACTTTGACCTATGAATGTAATGATGTAAGCTAAGTGGCTAATCTTAGTCTTCAAAGAGGATGCCTGTCACATCCCGAGACCACACCCTAGAAGTTTAGGGAAAAATCTTTAATTGTGACACGGCATACTCGACCTCTCAGAGGTCTAATACAAGCCCTTCATATCATTCATCGCATATACATAATGCAAAGTAGTGCTGAATTAAAAAATTTCACAAAAACATATCATAGTCTTTAAACCTCTTTCATATAAAGGTAATAGGAAATACTAAGTATCAATCTCATCCTCTTAATACACAAGAGTACTTGGGACACGGCCCATACGAATTAGAAAAGATAGTACTACTAATAAGTCTATTACAATACTTCAATAAGAAACATTGAAGACATATATGCCCTCGAGTCAAATAAGGACATACGTCAACTTCTCTTGAACGATCTTCTAAATCCAAGTCTTCTTCCCAAATGCTCCTCACCTACCAAGAACTATATAGATAAATAAAAGCATGGAATTAGTACAACCACATGTACTATGTATGGCATAATGCATAAAAATCATGATAACGGACATTTATTGGTAATATGCATCTTTTTATTTAAATATCATAATATAATCATATGCATAACATTTATCAACTTAGAAACACATAAGAAAACATGTAAACCAAATATCATAATTTTACGACCTACTTAACAGTAACTCGAATCACTGTACAGTGAAGTGCTTAGTCCTTCACGAAACACACCTTCTAGCTTGAAGTCTTATCACTAAAGCTATCCTAAGATTCACTTAAGTCACACAAAGAGATACCTCCCATACACCCTCTCTAAGTGTGCCTAAACGATCCTAAAGGTTACTTATAATGAGACACATTCACACCTACAATACACCAACATACAAAACATACATGATATGACAATCTCCCCTACCAAGGCTATCAAAAGACTTACTTAAGTACTCCTAGAAGAGAACTCCCATACACCCTCTTCAAGGTTACCTAAATAATCCTTAAGACTTTCTAAGTTCATATCATTTCAAAAAGAACAACCAACTTCCCTAACTAAAGTCATTCTCAAGACTTCCATAGATAATACATGAAGAGATCATCTCATACGCTCTCTTCACACTTTAGCTAAGGAATCCTTAAGTCACCTTAGATTAGGTTCTCATGTATTTACATACTTTCTATCATTAAGTCATTATCTCATTAGTTCATTAAGACACATTCATTACATAACGGACATTCAAGTAATGGTCTTGGACAAGACCTAGGGACTCTTACTAACACCTTCAAAGCCTATTGTACAATGTCTAGATAGCGTCTCATACAACCACCTAAACCTTATAGAACTTCTCTAATGCTAATAGGTATCCCATATGATGAGAATAGGCAATAACTTACATAGATCATGGTAGCAAAACATGGAATCCAGAGTTCTATCCTACTCCGATGAGGTTGTTCTACTTGCCAATGGTAAAACTTGGACACATCCCATGTAGGCACATGGTTAAGGAATATGAAGGGAATGCTTTGTAATCTAGTCTCATACTTTAACTAGAACTACTTCCCATCCCATACTCAGTCGGTGCTACACTTCGTCCTCATAGATTAAATCACATTAAGGTTCATACAAAAGGGTTCCATATAAAGTTCATAACCCAATTACATTTACCCTACCAAAGAAAGTTCCACTAGTGCTACCTCATTATGGAGACAAGAAGCTCATCATATCTTTCCTAAGGATTGATATGATGTCGTTCCAGTGAATTTGGGGCACCCTTGGATGGTCCTTGGGTATATTTTCACAGACGTTTTCAACCCCAACATGCTCGTATATGAGTTTAGGACCTCTCAAATGAATTTCACCCAAAACGAACACGTAAAACTCGACGAAACATGCCTAGACACACAAGGTCATTTCAAGGAACATCTTTCGAACGTCATGGACGTTCTTGGACGTTTGACCTCCAAACTTCTCAAAACTTGACACACGGCATATATAAACCATAATAACTCATTGGACCTTATAACCTTAGGCATATTAAGTATGTCTAAGTTCCTTATTTTCATGGACCCTATGAGATACTTCTTTAAGTATGACTTGATCCATATATAATAATGAACACTATGAGATACCACCTTGGTTATATCTAAGTTCGTCCACACTCATGAACACTATGAGATACAACTTTTGGTATGTCTAAGTTCATCTACACTCATGAACAACACTATGAGTGCTTCATTAAGTAAGTCTAAATTCATTATGCTTTGAACATTTTGAGTTGCTTCTCAAGCATATATTAGTTCATAGGATATGGAGATCTCTACTAGGAAACCTTGACTCCACTACATGAAGGATGTCGTCTCATGAGATCTAACTTTAGGAAAATCCACACTCTACTATTTAAGAGTTCCCCCTTAAACTTTGATAGTCTTCACATCTACTAGGTGTGGCTCTCCTTTCTTCTTGTAGTCCGGACCCTGTCTTGTGTGACACAACTTCTCATTGGCATGTCCACTTGGAGTCAAGCATATACTCCAAGGTTTACTTGTTACGCCTTTCTTAACACTTTTCTCTCATAGAAGGATATCCTTGACAACCTATCCATGCTCAAGTGATTCTATCACTTCCAATCATTCAAATCCTAAATCTACAGCGAACACAACAACCTAAGATCACAATATTTACTTCATTCTATCCTCAATCATATTTAGATAATAGGACTTTCAAGTAATAGGGTTCTTCTCAAGTTCTTCACATCATATTCATCATTACTAGGTAAATCTAGCCATAATTCATCTTTAAGGTTCAACTAAAACATCACAAGTCAAGATCAATCCTAATAAATAAGTTCTAGTTCAATTCATATCTAGATTATCCTAACTATGATCAATTAATATTTAAGACAATCGAATTAAGAAGATCAACTTAGAACCTTCAATCTTGCATCTAATGGCCTAAAACCCACCATGATCACCTTCATCATCAAGCTTAGAATTTATCAAGGAAAACACATGATAAAATCATAAAATCATCATATAAACATAGTTGAATTCTACCCATTAGATTGGGATCACAAACAAGCCTTACACACAATGCAATCACAACCCTATCTAAATTGGGGTATTTTGGATTCACAATAGTGGGATATCTACGGGGGATCAATGGATGGAAGAATACATGGATGAAAAAGATTCACAAACCTTTGATTAGATCCTTAACCTAATCTTGAAACCTTGGTGAAATGCGTTTTAGAAGTTGCCTCCTTTTTCTCTTCTTCTTCAATGGTGATCTTGAGACAGTTTTAGGAAGGGAAATGTTTTGTTTTGGATCATGAATTCTAAATGGATATTTAATTGATTAAATATACTTAAAATATCTAAAAGCACTAAAAATAACTGCCCATGACTTAATTGGAACGTGGGGTAAATTTGCCAATTCACCCCTTACTTGGCCGGGACACCTATAGAAATTGCAGATTCAATCGACGATTGCAAACAACAGACCATCAACCAGAAGACGAGTTGTACTAGTTCTCCGTCGTTTTTTTCAGAGGCTCTTAATTTGGTGGATAAGATCCCACGACTATGAGTGGAGCCACTCCCCCTTTTGACGGAGTGTCAATTGATGAACGAGGTGTCAACATGAGCTTCGTTTGGCACTGTTTTGGCAGCATCTTGCCAACCTTTGGGTCCTCCTCAATGACCCTTAGGGTGGTACTTGGGTATTCGTGCAATGAATTTTTGAACCTAAATATTTCCAAATAGATTTTAGTGTCCTCTCCTATCAATTTAGACACTAAAGTACACATCAAACATGCAAAGGCACACTAGCACACACAATCCTAGTTTTCGAACGTCTTGGTGGCTGTTCAATGTTTCACTCCCAGACACTTCCAAATTCCTCCTAAAGTTATTATTAATCATTTCATCACCTTACTAACTCATACAATACATGAGAGGATCTAGATTAACCTAGTTCATTTTGAGGGTAATGACATGATCACCAAGTGAATGGCGATCCCGACTTATTGCGTCGAATGTTTCTTCATAGCACAAATTTTGGTGACTATAAATACATTTTCAAACTTCATATTTAGTATCAAAAATTTTATTCTCGATATTCATTAGAGGTATCTTTGAATTAGAACTATGAGTATTGAGACAAACTTTCGCTTACATTTGAAGATTTGAAACTTTCCATTTTGGAGAAATTGAAAATAGGTATTGAAGATTCCTCATTTTTGACCATTGTAAAGACAAATTTAATGTTACCCAGTTGATGTAAACACATATGATTTTTAATCTCTTTTAATGATGTCCGGCTAGAACCCCAATTCTTGGTGTATGATTATGTGATTATGGGTTGATTTAGCTTATGGGTATTTCTAGTGATAATGTAAATGATGTTTAAAAGTTATTTTAATTAGTAATTGTGGTTTAATTTAAATGGTTATAGTTTCAAATACAATTCTAACTTTGTGATTTTGGCTTGCTCGAAGAAAGGTGTAGCGTCCCTAAGACAAACTAGGTTGAAATAGAGACAAGCATGTGTGTGATGAGGTTTTAAAGTCCTTAAATGGTTTATAATGATGTCCTTAGTCAGAGTATAAATTTTGGTGATGTTTGGAGGTCAAACGTCCAAGAACGTCCATGACGTTCGGAAGGTGTGCCTTGGAATGTGGTTGTGTTCCTTGTGTGTTTTAGCGAGTTTTACGTGTTCGTTTTGGTTGCAATTGAGGGTGGAGGTTCCTAAGACCTAGATGACCATGAATAGGGCTTTAAAATCTGGGTACGACCCAACCTAGGACCCATGATGGGCCCTAGAAGAGGACTTTTTCTCTTTGGCAGGATGCTGCCAAGCAGTGGCAAAAGATGTCCACAAGGGACGGACCGTTGGACACACGATGGACCGTCGACCTTGGCCGTCGATAGGCCCTGTAAGAACAGAAAGGCCTGCACAAGATATAGTCTCCGACCCAATCGATGGACCCCATCAAAGGGACGTCGCCTAAGCGACGGTCCGTCGCTAGAGGGGCGTTGGTTGTGTCTGCAAAAGCTGCTAAAAATCTGCCAAGGCTTGGGTTTTTTGTAAATTCACCCCAAATCTTTTATGAACCATGGATTATTATTTTAGGGACTTTTAGATATATTAAGAGGGTTCAAACACTAAGACCTAATTTTAGACATCATTTTTAAAAAGCAAAACCCCTCCCTCAAGAAAGACTCTCTCAAACTCCATAGCAGCTAGAACTCAAGGAAGGTCTAGAAGGGGCTGGTTATGGATGTTTTCTTTATAAAGAATTCATGGTTTTCTTCTAATTGAAATATGGTAGTTATCCTTGAACTTACTTTCATTCAAGGAGCCACTTCTAAATGATTTCAATAAGGGTCTCAACTTCAAATTTCTTTATTCCTTGACTCTAAGTATGAGTCTTTGTATGAAAATGTTTTTAATGATTAAAATGAGTTGTTCTTAGTGTTTAATGATGATTTAAATGTCAAAACCCCAATGAAAAAATGTTCATGCTTTTTATCAACTTTTAGCTTATGAAATGGGTTTATTGAGCATGATTAGAAATTGTTAGAGTTATGGTTTCTTTATGGTCATGTTTTGTTTAGATACTGCCCTAAGATCTATTTTGTGATGAATTATTGTATAAATTTTTAATAGGTGGTGAAAGCTTGGATGAAGGGTAAGTTTTTTATATTGGTGAGTTCTTATTGTGAAATGTTCTTGAGTGGTATGGTCCACCTTTGGTGGCGGTGTTTACTTGAAGTATATGAATATGTGTATGAATATGTATGAATATGGACATGAAGGCATAGAATGTGATGTAAAGAAATAATAAGGTTGATGTTCATGTTGATATGCTTATTGAAGCTTGAATTGTATGTAATGAAGAGAGTATGTTAAATGAAGTATGTGTATATGAGGAGCATGTTAAGGTGTGAAATATGATGAATGGAGATGCAAGCATGTTTAGATGTCAATGATATGAGGATGGTGATTATGTGAAAGGGTGTGCTCACATGTACACACACACAATCAAACTTGAAATGAATGAATGAAGTTAATGAATGTGAATGGGGGGATTGTAGGGTGGACACTCTTCATGAGTAGAGATGAAGTGTCCAGACCTTTCCCTACTTTTCCTAAAAGACTAAATGAATGAAAAGGGGAGTTTTGGGGTGAACACTCTTCGTGATTTCAGATGAATTGTTTAGTAGAAACCTCACTATTCCCTACAGCTTTCTAAGATAGGTTGGAGGTTGGATACCCTTCGTGAGTTGAGATGTGGTCTTCCTATGTAACCTCTAGGGATAAGTACCCTTTGTGAGTTGAGATGTGGGTCTAGTTACCTATCCCTTAACCTACGATAAATGATTGTTCAAGACTCCTTGGGGGAGTTATGCTTAGCACCGAGAGGATATGAAAATAGGTGTTTACACATCGTGAGTTAAGATGTTGTACCCAATGTTTCTCTTGAGATGAGTACTCCTCGTGAGTAGAGAGTGAGTTACTTAGAAGCAATCTCCTTATCCCTTAACTATTCATCCGCATTGGTGTAGCTATTGGAGATTTCCATGTAAAGGCAAAAAGAATGAGCCTACCCTAGGCAAGTGGGGATCCCTCATTCGATAGGGGTTAATATCGGGATTCCGTGTCTAGATCTCATGGTCTATGTCGGTTAAATTCATCCCCCACAAAAGAATGTAATGAACTAAGTCTCCAAAAGAGTTTACTACTTAGGGTAGGTGGTGGTATGGGACACTATTAATATTGCACAAGTAGACACTTGAAAGGGGAGTCTCAACGTGTCTTTATTTGTGTTGTATGAATGTGTGATTATGTAATGAAAGTGAAGTTATGTGATATAATGTCTAATATTAAGGAAGCATGTTAAAGTTAGGTCTTGTATAATGAAGTTTATGAATGATGAATGTGGTGTACCTAACCTCATGGAATCCTCAAGGAGCACAAAGTGGGAGTAGGAGTTTGGGATGCTATTCTCACATTGCACTTTGTGTAACTTGCAAGTCCACTTGGGGAAAGGCACCTATGTGAAGTTCTAAATGCAAGTATGTTTCTATAAATGTCTAGTTATAAGATGTGGACTTGTTACCCAAATGAAGTAAGCCTATAATGGGTAGTCTTTAGGGTCACTTCGGTGTGCATTGAACGAATTGTATGGATGATTCCTTCATGTTTTACCTTAGTGAATCTTAGGATAACCTTGGTTAGGGAAACTTCAAAGGAATGAGTTCACTCTGAGTTGGCTTGAAATGAGTTCACTGTATGTTTCTTGAGTTCACTGTAAAGTGGTCCTTTGTGTTAAAATTATGGAAGTTCCATCCTATGTGCTAAATGATGTTCTATATGCTATTTTACTTCTATATTCATGTAAGTTTTACTTAATTCGCATGAAAGCTTATTTCTACTAAAACATCCCTTCTTGCATGTTTTTGCATATGTCATACTTAGTACATTGTCTGTACTAACCCCATACTTTTCTATACTCTATAAGTATAGGTTGCAGGCAAGTTGAATATTAGAAGGCAAGCTTGGGAATCGACTCTGTCAAGACTAAGCATGTCCTCCCATATTCGAGGACATAGTCTTTATTTCTCTAGTTCTACTTCAAGACTTATGTAAGACATATTATGTATTTTTTCTTTCAATTAAAGGGTCGTGCCCCTAAGATATTTAAGTTATGTCTTTAAGTTGTCTTGTGAAGACGAGACTATTCTTTAGTATTTATGAAAGACATTTCATTATTACTACAAATTTCGTGAATTTTTTTTATTATGCACTACTTTTCATGTCTTGTGCGATAAATAATAGCTAGCAGGCTAGTACAAGAACTTTGAAGGGTCAAGTATGCAATTCTTCCGACCTAATGGTTTCCCTATCTTCTAGGGGGTACTTTCGGGTCGTGACAAAAGGTTTTTGGACGAAGATTACTGATTTGATGGTCTGTTGTCATGGGTTCAGTTCAAGAGAGTGAATCTTAAACCTTCTCCACACATTCAGCTCCATATAGTGAATGGACTAAAGCGTAGGCTATTCTTATTTGATTCTTGTTGGTGTTCGATAGAAACCAACTTAATAAGGGGTAAATTGTTCGAAAAAAAGTTTATCCCCACTAAAGTATAGCTTAGTCACTTATTTACAACTATTTATTAACACTTGCAACTACCCATTTGTCTACCGTAGTCTATAATTCAATCACATCTTGAGAACCCATCTCATTACTTGTTAATTAGTGTTATTTGTTGTTGTTGTAGTTGATAATTACAGTCAAAAACCCCTTTGTTATTTGACATTTGTGTTACCCCCCCTAATTGGAACTATGTTTTTATTCGTAATTATTTATTCCTATGGTTGACTTGAACATATTTATTCTTTACTATTGAATCTTAAACACGTACCATTCCCTGTGGGAACGATCCCAACCCAATTGGTTGGGTTATATACTGACTAACGATTGTTGACTCATAGAATTGAATTAAGTGTCTTTGATAGCGTTATTCGATCAATGTCCTAAAATTTACCCTAACATAGGTAAGAGATTATCAACCATTATAAATCATCAATGTCAGCACCTAAACTTTACTCTAACATAGATATACACATGCATACACAATAGCCATACAACCTGGATCACAACTAGAATAGGAAACTAGGAATGAGGCTTCACATAGGGTGATCATCACCAACACACATTCATAATATAATTTTCCTTCAACGACATGATAACATCACATATATATTGAAAATAACTTAAACACAACCACCATAAGTGTACCATACCACATAATGCCATAAAAGGCTTCATACACTACCCATACTATAAGAAAGTAGAAGGAAAAAGCCATCCTTACCAACTCATCATCCTTTGATCACCATTTATAAATACACCTTTTTAATCAACAATACGTTAGAGGACTGTAGCTAAATATAAATTAACCATAAAGGAAACAATGCACAAGTTGCTACAAGATCATACTACAACAAGTACACTACATCACCAATACACTATAAGGTAGAGAGACATAGATCACTTACTAATATTCCTTTATTTGATCATCATGATCCACATTCATAATATAACAATAATACCAATATAGGGCAGTATCTAAAGACATAATAATCAAGTCTAAATCATGCTTCATCTAACCTAGAACTTAGATCACATCATGTACATAACATTATCAATCCATAGACTAGAAGAACCTAGATCGATTCATACCAAGCCTTCTTTACTTTTGTCATACAAGATTCATACCCAAAATTCAACCATGATATTAACTTAATGCAGTATCTACAATCATCTTAACATAATCAAATTCCACATTCATATAATATAAGGCCAATGTTACAGTGAACACATAGAGACATAGATTAGTCTTATTCAAATCTTCATATATTGATCCACATGGATCATTCATCAACAATTCACCATTAATATACATAATAAATAGTATACATAAGCAATTCAACGTAATAGAATTACAATTCGACCAATAACAAGCACGATCACAATGCCCATGCATAGGCTAAATTGAGTTTGGGAAGGGAGATGGGTTCTCAATGCAAATGGACTGAAATTCACGTTAAAACCAATACATTATCATCAATTTACAATTATTAAGACTTTGACAACGTTTTGAGAAAGAACTCATGGCTAGATTGAAGAAGAAGAAGTTTGATCATGAAATCTCTTTTGAAAACTTTGAGAAGGACTCTTTAGATGGAAGATTAACTAGAGATGAAGGATCACCATACATTTATTTAGAATAAAACCTCCTAAACTTGATGATGAATCCATGTGAATACAAGCTCCAAGTTGTTCTTGAGGTTCACCTTCAATGGAGGTTTTTAGAGAGAATTGGTTTTGGAGGGAAAGTCTAATTTGTGTAGAATGGATCGGGAATGGGTTGATCACGTTTTTTATCACTTAAATACACCCAAAATAATAAAATAAACCAAGTAGGGTCAGGTTAGAACGTGGGGTGAATTTCCCATTCACCCCTTAAGTGAGGTAGTCGCTACGCAGCCTGTTACAGCCTGCACCAATGGCCACTATCGACGCCCAATAGTTCCATCGACGGACCATCTGTGGCTTCCGTCGATTGGCTCATGGTCTATTATTTGTGCTAAGCCTTCCCTAGGCTAAGTTTTGATCGACGTCTCCCCATCGACGGGGCTTCAGTCCACCGACGGGGCGTCGTTTGGTTCTGTCGATTGACACTGCCAAGGCAGTGTCTCGACAGCCTTTGGGTTCTTCTTAAGTGCCTCTTACGGGGCCCTTAGGGAGTCGTACCCGGATGTTTACAACGTAAATATGAACATTAACAATTCAAGGACCTTCTACATCAGTTTTTCTCAAAACAATTATACGCAACACGTCCAAACATAGTAGACACCATTAAGACACACACATGCATGTCTCAAGGGCTTACTTTCGAACGTCATGGACGTTCTTAGACGTTTGACCTCTAAACTTCATTAAACTAACCATACTGCCTAAAAACATAATTTCTAATCATATAAGGACCCCATAAGATCATGAAACACACATAATACATAAAAACACATAAGGCCCCTTAGGTGACTAGTTGTCGAACATCTTGGTCGTCCCTTGACGTTTCACTTCCAAATGACTTAAAATCACCCATTCATACTTTAAAACACTTAATTAAAATATTAAAAAGTTAATAGGCACAAGTTAGGATCTATACACCCTAACTCATTTTGGGGGTCTTACAATATCCCCCACTTGGGAACATTCGTCCTCGAATGACATTTAGAACACTTTAATAACAACAAGGACTTCAATGAATCATAGAGTAGCTTACAACAGTCATAAAAACACCACATAGAAGTTAATGCACCATACTTACTGTCATGACCTGAGACTATACCCTAGAAGATAGGGCACAATCCTTGATTGAGACCGGCGTACTCGACCTCTCGAAGGTCTTACACAACCCATTTCATATCATTCATTGCATATGCATAGTGAAAAATAGTGCTGAATTAAAACTTTTCACAAAACATAACATATTCTTAAAAAATCTCTTTCATATAAAAGTAATAGGAAATATTAAGTCTTAATCTCATCATCTTTGACACAAGAGTACTTGGGACACGGCCCATACGAATATAGAAAACATAGTACTAATAAGTCTATTACAAAACTTCATAAAACGAAACATAAAAGACATATATGCCCTCGAGTCAAGTGAGGACATATTTGAACTTCTCTTGAACGATCTTCTAAGTCCAAGTCTTCTTCCCAAAAGCTCTTCACCTACCAAGCACTATATAGATAAAAACATGGATTAGTACAACCACATGTACTAATGTACTAAGTATGATTTATGCATAAAATTAATGAAAACGGATATTTATTGAAAATATGCATATTTTCACTTAAATCATAAGAATAACATTTAGAAACTTAGAATCACATAAGATAACATTTAACCAAAAAATATATTTTTAGAACTCACATTACAGTGAGTTCAATTCAATGTACAGTGAAGTTCTTCACTGTTACAGTGAATTCTCTTGTCTTCCCTTTTAACACTTCCTAGCATGTAATTACCTCACTAAAAGTTATCCTAAGATTCACTTAAGTCACACAAAGAGAGACCGCCCATACACCCTCTCTAGATGTGCCTAAACGACCCTCAAGATTACCTATAATGAGTCACACACACACTTACAAGCATCATAAACATAAATGTAAGATTCTTCTACAAAGGTGAATTCTAAGTCTCACTTGAGTGAGTTGTGAAGCAACCACCCATACAATCCCTTACACACACACTCAAGAGATCCAATAGACTCCCTAGGATAGAATCATTCTCACTACACACACCAACACATAGATGATATGACATTCTCTTTCCAAAGGCTATCAAAAGACCTAGTTAAGTAAATTAAGAAGATAACGTCCATGATTGACCTCTTCAAAATTACCCAAATAGTCCTTAAGACTACCTAAGGCTTATATCATATCTACAACACCAAACTTCTTTCCCAAGTAGAGTCATTCTCAAGACTTCCATAGATAAGACATGAAGAGATCATCCCATATGCCCTCTTCACACTTTAGCTAAGGAATCCTTAAGTTACATTAGATTAGTAACTTATTGATTTACATACTTCATAACGTAAGTCATTAGTTCATTAGTTCATTAAGACATATTCATAACCTAAAGGGCATTCAAGTAGTGGTCTTGGAGAAGACCTAGGGACTTTCACTAAAACCTTCAAGCCTATTGTGCAATGTCTAGATAGCGTCCCATACCACCACCTAAACTTCACAGAACTTCTCTAATGCTAGTCAGTATCCCACATGATGAGAATAGGCAATAACCGACATAGACCATGATAGCAAGACATGAAATCCGGAGTTCCATCATAATCCGATGAGGTTGTTCTACTTGCCAATGGTAGAACTTAGACACATACCATGTAGGCATATGGATAAGGAATATGAAAGGTTTCTTTGCATTCTAGTTTCATGCTTAACTAGAACTACTTCCCTTATCATACTCACTCGATGCTAGCCTTTGTTCTCATAGAGTAATTCACACTAAGGTTCATACAAAAAGGGTACCATATCTAGTTCATAACCCAATTACATTTACCCTACAAAAGAGGTCCCTAGGGTCTGCCTTCAATGGCGACAAGAAGCTCATTATGACTTTTTCTAAGGTTAGATATGATGCTGGTCCAGCCAACCAACCCTAAGTCCATCATTCATCACATGAAGGATACCATTACGGCTTTCTACTTCAATATTCATAACCTTACCACTAGGTTCAAGGTTCCACATAACATGCATTTATACAAGACTCTTAACATCATAAGTCAACACATCACATTATTCACATTCATACATATATCAAGTAAGGGACATAGGTCTACCTAAACAAGTGTTGACACCCGATTTTGACTCTCCCCGGTAAAGATTAATTATCGAGCTTCTTCAATTTCAAACGATTTAAAATCTTACGAGTTATTTTAACTTTTGTTAATTTTTATATATTTTATATAATTAGTTGTTTTACTTAATTATGCATATAATCATAATATTATATAAATAGCAAAAATTGTCTCAAGATTTTTTGTTTTAGTAAAATGTTTGACAAGTAGTTTTATTTAAGTAATAGTTTATATTTTTAGTTTAAATATGCTTATTTTATTTCGTTAAGATTAAGAAGCTCGTAAATTAGTTAAATTAATTCATCTAAATTAGATTTAGCAAATTTGACAATTCAAATTCGATTTGACCAGATTAGTTATTCACTTGGATATATCTTACTTTAAACCCATCGAAAGACTTTAGTATTGGCTTATTTTCTTAATTTCCCGTAGCCCATACCCTGATCGCATTTTAGGGCCATTTTGTCAAAAACTCGTAATTCTTTTTTCTTTTCAGTGGCCCAACTCCCTTTTGTTGTTAGTCCTTTATTTTCCAAGAAGCCCACCATAATACCATCCAGAAGCTCCAACGCGTTGAAACCCAACTCCCCAAAAAGAACAAATTCACGTGACCCCGTTTCCTCGCGTAGTAGCACGCGACCGCATCCTGCGTCCTAGCATCTCTTTTCAGCCCTGTACCGCCCTCGTACCTTTGCTTTCCTCTTTGGCAGGCTGAAGATTCATCCTTCGCAGATGCTAATCCGTCCTTATGGCACGAGATTGTGCAACGTTTTCCTGCAGGGACGCTTATTCGATCCAAGACGTCGATGATCCTTTCCATTTCCAGGATGGAGTTAAATCTTCAGTAATAGGATGTTGTCCCATTATGTGAAAAAGAATTCAAATTTTGAGTGGAGATGGCCCTTGAACCCGATTGGATTCGTTTTTTTGTAGCCCTAATCCATCGCTATATAAGCTCTCTTTCTGAACTTGAATAGAATTGGTTTTTAAAAAGTAAAAATAATTGTTGGGATTTTTTGGGGGGCGCTTTCTTTGATTAAAAGTTTATGTGTTGGAGAACAACGGAAAAAGCTAGCCAAGGGTGGGGAAAAAGCGTCACATCCGGGTTTACCCCCTAGATGTAACCGGCGTCGTCGTCCTCTTTGAGGACTAAGACAAGCCTCTTAGTCTTACATCATTGCATTCATCGATTAAAAATACGGAAGAATTTAAAACTTTTCAACTACACCTAATCGGAGGTTTACACAGACCTCTACATACACATAATCATAATAATATCGAGTATACATAGACTCGTTCGTATAAGAAGATTACATAGTCTTCTACTTTTATTTCACACACTTATATAGTAAGGAATAGAGTCATAAATCTGTCTCATCTCATAAACCATCTAAATGACAACAACAACATTGGGCATAGCCCTACATCAATAAAAGTAAGCCACCTATAGGCTTTATACAACTTTGTCTCAAATAGGAAATAGAATCAATACAAAAGTTGTAGTAACTAAGTAATTTCGTAAAGAGAATATTGGCATCGTCCTCGGGAAAATGAGGACCTATCACTTGGATGATAGAATATCGAAGTCTTCCTTTCAATCACCTCAAACCAACTTCAACGAACGGAACCTAAAATGTTTGGGAGAAAAGGAGAAAATGGGGTTAGTACGCCGCATGTACTAAGTATGAGATCATATGCACAAATACCAACAAAGTATGATAAAAAGAGACATTTAATGAAATCATGTTATTTAAACCAGACCTTTGAACATACTAAACAAGTTAACTATATAGACAGAAAATGATTCGTGCTTTCCACAAGAGAGTAAGAGCCAGAAGTTTTGAAATCGGTCAATTGTTCCTTAAGCGCATTTTTCCTCATCAAGACGACTACAAAGGAAAATTCGCACCAAATTGGCAAGGGCCTTACATGGTTCGCAAAGTGTTATCTGGAGGTGCTTTGGTCCTGGGAGATCGATAGCATCGCATGGCCAAAACCGATCAACTCAGATGCTATAAAGAGATACTACGTGTGAGGCTTCAGTTTGTATTTTTGTTATTTCCCTGTAATTGTTTGGTTTGCTTGTAATTGTTTCGTTAAAATCTTATCCCCTCTGTAAGGAACTACGTCTAACCTGAATTCTCAACAATGAGATACGTAGGCGGCCTATGTGGGCCTCGATCACCCCATTTATCCCTTCTAAATATTTCTTTGTATTTGAACTACGTTCGACCTAAATTCTCCAGAATGAGATACGTAGGCGGCCTATGTCGGCCTCGGTCGGTTTCTTTGTAAATTATTAATAATATTTAGCCTTGGGGGGAACTACGTTTGACCTGATTCCTGCTTCAACGGGATACGTAGGCGCCACAAGGGTTCGGTCACTTCTCCCTTAAGATTTCTATTCCTCTTTACAATAGAAACTGGGACAGAATTTTGAGAGGGACTCAAAATTCTCAAGAAGAAGATTTTTCCTCAGAAAGTCAAGACCGAAAATATTTCGAGATTGGCAACAGGTACAGAATTTTTGAGAGAATCTCAAAAATTCCGTGATTTTCTCACCAACGGTCAAGGATAACCCAAGACAGTTAACTGGGATAGAAATTTTGAGGATGACCTCAAAATTTCAGCATAGTTTTATCGATAGCCTGGAGCGACTCTGAAAAACTCCCCATCGAATGATCAAATATATGTCCGAGCACCTAAACTCAAGAAGTTCGCTAAGCCTGACGTAACATGACACTTGGCGGTGACCTTTTTCAAAATACTACTTCTTGAAAATTTATTTTCTTAAAGATTTTCCTTTCATGTTTCATTTGAATAGGTATAAAATATTTTGTCTTATCTATCAAGAGTTGGGGATCAGGAAGATCAACCGGAGATAGCAGGACAAGGAGCAGACAACTGAAGAATCGACACAGATCAGTCCGTTTTAAAACTAACAATTTTTCTGTGGATGCAGGTTTAAATTATTGCTCAGAAATAATCAAATTTCTTCGATTGACTAATATGTTAAGTCAAGGGGGTAGAAATCTCTTCCCCAAAATCTATGATTTTTCTGCAGGTGTAGGAATTATTTTATATTGCACATATCGAAGACTTGGGAGTGTTACGATTCTCAGCAACATGAAGTCTAAGGAACGTCCAACTAGATTCAAAGATGAATCAAGCGAAAATCTCAAGAAAGAGTTTACGGTTTCTGTAAAGGACGTCATCTGCATCACATTATCAGACATGATAATGTCGCTATCCGAAGGTATCATTCATTTTATTGTCGATCAAGACAATCACTACCCGGAGGGTCACTTATTTTATTGTCGATCAAGATAATACACTACCCGGAAGGGTCATTTATTTTATTGTTGATAAAGATGATACACTATCTGGAGGATCAATTTACTTTATTGTCAATTGAGACGATATCATTATCAAGAAGGCACCCAGAAGATAACTATGTTGCTCTATTGAAGCACTATCTTCAATTGGTACCAAGGATGATATCAGGAGCAAATATTAATGCATCGCGAGTCAATATTCATGCATCGTGGAAGATCATGCATCGCGAGTCAATATTCATGCATTACGGAAGATCATGCGTCGCGAGTCAATATTCATGCATCGCGGAAAATCATGCATCGCGAGTCAATATTCATGCATTGCGGAAGATCATGCATCGAGAGATAATATTCATGCATCGCGAGTCAATATTCATGCATCGCGGAAGATCATGTATCGCAAGTTAATACTCATGCATCGCGGAAGATCATGCATCATAAGTTAATATTCATGCATCGCGAGAAGATATTCATGCCTCACAGAAAGTTATGCATCGCGAGAAGATATTCATGCCTCGCAGAAAGTTATGCCTCACGAGAAGATATTCATGCCTCGCAGAAATTTATACATCATAGGAAGATATTCATGCCCTGCGGAAGATCATGCATCGCGAGTTAATATTTATGCATCGTGAGTTAATATTCATGCATCACAGAAGATCATGCATCGCGAGTCAATATTCATGTATCATGGGAAGATATTCATACCCCACAAGAAATCACGCATCGCAGGAAGATATTCATGCCTCGCAAGATGCACTACCAGAGAAGGAATCATGCATCTCAAGAGAAATATTCACCCATCTGCATCAACTGCATTCTTTTATTTTTGATAAAATAGACATCATGAAGAGCATCAAAGACGACATCAAGAGAAATATCAACACACAACATGAGTTGCTATTTATTTTGACATCAAATGAAGAGTACATTGAAGGTTATATTGGTAGTATAAGACATAACCTTTATTTGCTTTACGTTAAACCATTCGAGTTGACGTCAAAAGAAGGAGAACAACTAAGTGTCGACACGGTAAAAGACACTATATCCCATTTGAATGGCATTTTTATGCCAATGAGTTTTATCTCAGTCTTTGTCGAGAGCATCCAAAAGGATGATTCTCCAAAAAAAACACAAGTGTGGACGACATCAAAAAGGATGCAGCACAACGTGGAACTTTTTCTTAGCAGCGAACTGGAACATAGTCCAAAGAGGAATGTCAAACTCTTAGGATGCGAGCAGAGGAGCGACTTCCACCACAATCAAACCACACCCCTATCAGAAAGCATGTGGGTTTTTCTTTGGTTTTTGTCAGCTTTTGTTTTGCATCCGGATCTTCGGCATCTGTCGGAGACAAGTTTCCAATCCGAGTGACAATGCGCCAAGAGTTCTGAAAATTATGTCCGTGTAAGTTCTTAATTATGGGTGTGAAGCGCGCCACATTCATGGCTAAGAGATTACAAGCCTCCTTTTCATAATCATTTAATTTTTCATTTGTCCGAAACCAAAGGTTATCTAAAATAATAGATTTCATTTTCAACCGATCGAGTCGAACTACAAACAACTTGATTCCTAAGGCTTAAGGATATGTAGGCGGGCTCAATGTCAAAAACTCAGCTGTATTCCAACATTCGCTCTTAAATCTTATTCTCGAGCATCTTGGTACATTCATAATCCGGTATCGAGATGACTTTTGATTTCCTTCAAAATCGTGCGTTAAATCGAGCGTATCAAACTACAAGTGGCCTGAATTCTCATATAGCCTGAGATATGTAGGAAATCCATTTTCCGGGGTTCGGACATAATTCCTAAAGTCCATATCAAATCCCTCCCCTAGAGATGAATATGCGGTCGGTCGAAATGGGATTGGTCAATTTAATTTTCCTCAAATTTCTTGCATCAATCCAAGTAAAATGAGGGACAGTTGTTGACACCAAATTTTCACCCTCCCCTGTAAAGATTAATTATTGAGCTTCTTCAATTTCAAACGATTTAAAATCTTACGAGTTATTTTAACTTTGGTCAAATTTTATATCTTTTATATAATTAGTTATTTTACTTAATTATGCATATAATCATAATATTATATAAATATCCAAAATTGTCTAAATATTTTTGGTTTTAGTTAAATGTTTGACAAGTAGTTTTATTTAAGTAATAGTTTATATTTTTTGTTTAACTATGGTTATTTTATTTCGTTAAGATTAAGAAGCTTGTAAATTAGTTAAATTAATTCATCTAAATTAGACTTAGCAAATTTGACAATTCAAATTTGATTTGACCAGATTAGTTATTCACTTGGATATATCTTACTTTAAACCCACCAAAAGACTTTAGTTTTGGGTTATTTTCTTAATTTCCCGCAGCCCATATCCTGATCCCATTTTAGGGACATTTTGTCAAAAACTCCTAAAAAAGAATTTCTTTTCAGTGGCCCAACTCCCTTTTGTCTTTAGTCCTTTATTTTCCAAGCAGCCCACCAGACTACCGTCCCAAATTTTTTCCAGCCCATTACCTTTTTCAGTCAACCCAGCCCTTCTCCCCTTTCCCTTCCAACAAAAGAAACCCAGAAGCTCACCCCCAATGCGCAACTCCCCAAAAGAACAAATTCACGCGACCACGTTTCCTCCGCGTAGCAGCACGCGACCCCATCCTGCGTCCTAACGTCTCTTTTCAGCCCTATACAGCCCTCGTACCTTTTATTTCAGCTGTGGCAGGCTGAAGATTCATCCTTCGCAGCAGCTAATCCATCCTTATGGCACGAGATTGTGCCACGTTTTCCTGCAAGAACGCTTATTCGATCCAAGACATCGATGATCCTTCCCTTTTCCAGGATGGAGTTAAATCTTCAGTAAAAGGATGTTGTCCCTGTCACGACCAGAATCTATACCCCAGACGAGACCGACGTTGTTGACCTCTCAGAGGTCGCAGAAAAGCCTACATACGTCATTGTTACTTCATTTAGGTTAATTTTAGCTGAAAATTTGAAATTTTTGTTACTTAACCTTCATGTAAGACATTCTACTTAAACTCATAAACATTTACAATCAACCATCTAATATTAAGATCATCAAACGAAAGAAATAGTTCAATACTGCATTAAGTGTATACTTTCCAAAATGGCACCAATACAATGTTTGAAATAAGATGAGAAAGAAATGCTACTGGAACATACACCACTAACTCAAAACCAATATCTAGGCTACAATATAATGGGCAAGCGTCCTCGAAAGCATGAGGGCCTACCATGTCCGGATGAATATTCCACGTCCGGATAGCTTTAGCGTCGACCAGTAAGCTCTAACGTCCACCTGTGCCTGCACCTAAAAATTTAGAGTTGTATGGGATTAGTACACACTTGTACTAAGTATGGGTATATGCAAGCACACACCAATGACATGCATGAGTAAGAATAGCTCTTTCCTACCAACATGATTTATGGAAAGTCAAGTCAGTGAACTTGCCAAATTTGGATTAGGAAAGTCAGTGGACTTGCCAAATTTGGATTAGGAAAGTTAGTGGACTTGCCAAATTTTGATTAGGAAAGTCATGCCATGAGAGTAACATGCATCATCATACTTATCATTTTGCAAGCAGCACATAACATATTGCACATATCATATCACGTAGTTCATATCATTCTTTCATAGGCCATGATACCTTGGAATCATGGACATGACATTAGGACTTCCCATAATGAGGGCTCAACATATGGGACCTCAACTAGAGAGCCTTCTTTAGCAAACACAGAGTTTGCTTCATTCATTCATACGTACTTCATTTTCATTCATTCATATACTAGTGTAGTCACTAGTCATACCTAGGATGTAGTTTAAGACTCTCATCGGGTTTGCTGTGCAATGACCAAGAATAACCTAGTGTCATTACTTAAGTCTAGCTCACCTCTTGATTATCTTATCCTAACACCTTTGGTATCGTTCATTTCATTATGTACATCATTTGAGGCTGGCCTCATTCTTTCTTTGGGAACTTTAACCTTAACCGACAAAGATCATGTGAGCTTCATGAAATCTAGTGTGTAATCCCCACACCGAAAAGAGGTGGAATCACCGGCCAAAGTGACGCAAAACTTGCTAGCGTATATAGAGAATTCAACCCTGCTAGATCCCTATATTGGCAGTATAGGTTCAAAGAGTAGGAGATATAAGGAGACTAATACCCGGCATGCCCGGACAGTCTCATCTAATGAGAGTTACGTGAACCTCTGCCTTTCCCGAAGGAAGGCATCACCGCTCATAGCTACTTATCGGTGCTCAGTATAAAGTTCCATTACATTCAACTCATACATCATGGAAGCTGACTTCTAGCATGAGGACATCATAACTCATTAGATGATTTCTCATCTCATCATTACTATTAAGTATGCATTAACTTCAATACTTTCATTAGAGTGTTCATAGAGACTCGTCTCTTTATTTGCTTTACACTCTCATAGGTGAGTACGTTTTGGTAACATTTACTTAGGCTCATTTGAGATTGATCTCATCTTTCACATTAGCCTGTTAACATATTGTCACCTCATTCATTAACTTTAACACATTTGCTTTTCATAATTACTCACCCATTCACGTGAATGTTCATTTCATCATATGTCAATGCACTTGGCCATTTAGTGTGTTTCACACTCTTGCTTAACCCTTCTAGGGTTACATTATTTTATCACATACATCTTAGGCTCACCTACTTTTGAACTTATGCTAGACTTATGAGTCCACACATACAAGCCATGAGGCTTCACTCATAGTTTGTCTAAGTGATTCATGTTTACCCAAGATTATGTGGTACAAGACTTATGCATCTTGTAGATATGCCAAAATATTGATTTCGATCTTTAGAGGCAGCATTCATTAAATATTTACTTACGTATGACTTATTTGTCAATACAAAATTGGGCAAGGGAACCCGATTTCGAATCCCTTGGATAACACTTAATCTTATTTTAAACTTGATAATTGCATTTTTCAGATTGGGGGGACGCTAGTTCGATCCCCTTCAACCCCTAATATTTCCTTTCTTTTTCTCCTCTCCTTTTTCGTTTAAGTCAAGGAGGTTGTGGGTTTAATCCCCCGCAAGCCCATTATTTTTCTTTTAATTTATCTCTTAAATTTCTTACCTATCCAAGAGGTTGTGGGTTCAATCCCCATTAACCTCATTTTATATTTCTCCTTTATTTTCCTCCTAGCTCTCTCATCTATTCAAGAGATTGTGGGTTCAATCCCCACTCTCCACCTTTATTTTTCTCCTTTATTTTTCTCCTTACTCTCTCATCCATTCAAGAGGGTGGGGGTTCAATCCCCACTCTCCACATTTATTTTTCTCCTTTATTTTTCTCCTAACTCACTCATCTATTCAAGATGTTGTGGGTTCAATCCCCACTCACCACATCTATTTGTCCTTGCATTTTTCTCACAAAAGTTTTATGAAATTTTCATTTGGTGAGGTCATGGGTTCAATCCTTAGTGCATTCACTTATTTACATTCATTTTTCGTTGCATTTTATACCACTTTGATTGGCCGAACCCAACCTACCAAATGTTGGAAATTTGTTCACTATTTTCAGCTCCTTGTTATCATCATTTGTACATTAGATCTTAGGACGTTTCATGAATCATTTGGTGCATCTTTAAGTATATTTTTTTCATGGTTATATTCAGCCAAGAATTTCCGTTAAATCCAGCAACATTACACCACTTTTGCTCATCATGATTTACACAAACATTTGCACAAACATCACTTTTCACGTACTTTCGGTTGGCATAAATTTACATGCTTACAACTCCAAACACATAATCATAACACATTATTACGAAAATCACACTTCATACTTAAACTACCAGCAAACATACCAACAACATGATCTCTAACCTATTTAAGATTGAAATCAGAAGGATACTAGGGACAAGGAGTTCTACAAGAACGGGAACAACCCTAGTTTCAAAATTCATTGAATTCGTGTAAAGGAAATTCTCTTGGAGAAAGGAGTCCAGCAGAGAAACCCATACCTTAATGTCGTTCAAAACTTGTATAAATGCTGCCAATTTACCATGAAACCAAGCCTCACCACCGAAACTTCAAGCACAATCCCGTCAAGAACTTATTGTTGATTTTCGTTTTTAGCTTAGTTTTTCGTTTGAGTTTTTGTGTGTAAGTTCTTCAAGAGTGAAGAACTATTTTTTCCAGTTATTTTAATGATAAAAAACGTGAGAATGAGAGTGAGAGACGTGAGAATGAGAGGATTAGGATTATGATTAGGATTAGGAGAGTTAGGTGGACACTAAGTCAAACTAGGACTCCTCATTATTTATTAATTTTATTGTTATTTTTTTTTATTAAAATTTGATTTTCCTTTAATTAAATCAGCTTTTTAAATATTAATTAATTAAACTAATTCACTTAATAAAATTAAATTAATTTAATCCTTGCTTCCACCAAGGCTCGAACCCGAGTGAAGCTAGATTTTGCTTAAAGTGTCAAATTCGGCCACCTCTACCCGAATTGCCCCTCCACCATATTAATTAATTAATTAATTAAATATTTAGGGTAATTACAATACTACCCTTAGCCTGGAAAAGACAATTTTACCCCAAGACCCTCCAAACTTAAGATTACCCTTTTTAAGTCTGGTTAAGACTCATCCGGGTAAATCTTCATATTCGGGTGCCCTACATAGCTGGACCCAACCTTTCCTAGCTCGAATAACTCACCAAGTTAGTTGTCTTGGTTGTTGCAGAGGTTCAGAGGTCTGGTTCTACGCGCATCAATTCGTGTGAACCCGATCTAATCTAGGCATTCTAGATACGTTAGAAATACTTAGCATAGTCATTTTTAGGGTTGTTACATTATCCCCCCCCTTAGGAACATTCGTCCCGGAATGACACTACACATCATTTTAAAATAAAGAGGGTGATTTTCGAAGATATCTTAACATACTTGAGACTTTACGCTTTGTGAATTTCTGTTTCACACCTACTCTGGATAATGCATATTACTCAAGCTTATCTGAAGCTTCATATTTGAGATTGATGAACTTCCTTCTCAATCGCACTTAATTTGATGCACCTCACAACTCATGCAACACAAAAATCATGTCCACGCCATACAAAAACAGCAACATGACATGCAAACATGAATTCATTTTAACTCACATAGTGCAATTATTACTCATACGATTGTGGACTTACAACACCAAGTCGACTATTGCACTAAAACTTAGAGTTTCTTAAACAAAACCAGCCTTAGGAGAAGTATATCTAACCCCTTAGAGAACATCTTGTTGGCCTTAAGATTTGAAATTATATGGCTTTGTTGGATTGATCCACGCCCTGCCCATTTATACCTTATCTCTTTTGGCAACTGAAACCTCACTACACTTGTTTGATAGTCTATGGTAGCATAACACTTATGGAGAAAATCCATACCTAAGTTATTCAATTCCTTTTATTGGTGAGTATCTGATTCACATATTAGTAGGTTGGTGCACATCCTTGAAACCTACTAGCAGCTTCGCATTAATAGACTAAGGAACTCCTTCCTAAACTATTCTCATCAAAGCATACAACATAATTAAACACATAAGGATAAGTCAGCAACCAACATGATGACTCCAACCTATTAACTTCATACTAGTGCATAAAACCATACACATGAAAAACTAATTTAGGCTACGCACCTGAGACATCACCAGAGGTGTCTTCCCCTACACCCCTAGACTTGAGTGCGAAGAATCGTTGCCTCCTTAGAGCCTCTTCACTTGGACCATTCGGCTGAACTTTCTCCTTCCCTTTTTCTCGACCTCTTATATACGGACAATCCTTCATCATGTGACCCGGTTTTCCACAACTGTAACAAGCGTTAGAGCTCCTCCTACACTCTCCTCCATGAAGTTTGCCACACTTCCTACAAGGTGGCCTCTCCTGAGGTGTATCTACTTCACTGTTTCTCTTAACTCTGGGCTCAGAATCCCTTTCATAGCGACCCTTGGATGAACTTGACTCCACTTGGTGGGAGAGTCCCTTCTTAACCCTGGGCTTATCCCTGATTTCAGTACTACTCTTCCTTGAAAAATTCTCATCAGCTTGCCTTGACCTGTTCCCTGCCCTAGTATGCTTCCTTTTCCTATTTTCCTCCACTTGTTGGACACAGACCATAAGCCTGGAAAAGTCCATGCTCGCATGCAGCGTAGCTGCCCTACACTCCTCCTCGAGATTCTCAGCAATCTTATATCCAGTGTAAATGGGAGGATTCATCCTCGTGAAGTCCCTTAACCTGCTAGCCATGGTGCTGTCATGTGGGTTCTTCGTGGGAACACCTTGTTGCTCCGCCTTCGTTTCTCCTCGTATTCATCTTTCTGAATCTCAATAGTTGATGTTAGATACGCTCTTAACACCAAGAAAGAGACATTAGAGAAGGCACGATAAGATCAGAAGAAGGGAATTTTCCTACGCATCATGCAGACTCTAATTCAGGATAATGGTGCACTTCACTACCATGACTTAGAAATGACTCAATGTGGTTGATGTGAACTTATTATCCTCGAAATTTAACCTAGTGCTCTGATACCAACTCTTTCACGATCGAAATCTAGACCCCAGACTATACCAGCGTCGTTAACCTCTCAGAGGTCGCAGACAAGCCTAAATACGTCATCGTTACTTCATCTAGGTTAATTTTAGCGCAATATTTGAACTTTTTGTTACTACATTCATGTAATACATTCTACTTAAACTCATAAACGTTCACAATCAACCATCTAATATTAAGATCATCAAATGAAAGAAATAGTTCAATACTTCAATAAGTTTATACTTGCCAAAATGGCACCAATACAATGTCTGAAATAAGAACAGAAAGAAACACTAGTGGAACATACTCCACTAACTCAAAACCTATATCTAAGCTATAATATAATGGGCAAGCGTCCTCGAAAGCATGAGGGCCTACCAAGTCCGAATGAATACTCCACGTCCGGATAGCTTCACCGTCGACCTATAAGCTCTAACGTCCACCTTTGCCTGCACCTAAAAATGTAGAGTTGTATGGGATTAGTACACACTTGTACTAAGTATGGGTATATGCAAGCACACTCTCCACCTTTATTTTTCTCCTTTATTTTTCTCCTTACTCTCTCATCCATTCAAGAGGGTGGGGGTTCAATCCCCACTCTCCACATTTATTTTTCTCCTAACTCACTCATCTATTCAAGATGTTGTGGGTTCAATCCCCACTCACCACGTCTATTTGTCCTTGCATTTTTCTCACAAAAGTTTTATGAAATTTTCATTTGGTGAGGTCATGGGTTCAATCCTTAGTGAATTCACTTATTTACATTCATTTTTCATTGCATTTTATACCACTTTGATTGGCCGAACCCAACCTACCAAATGTTGGAAATTTGTTCACTATTTTCATTTCCTTGTTATCATCATTTGTACATTAGATCATAGGACGTTTCATGAATCATTTGGTGCATCTTTAAGTATATTTTTTTCATGGTTATATTCAGCCAAGAATTTCCGTTAAATCCAGCAACATTACACCACTTTTGCTCATCATAATTTACACAAACATTTGCACAAACATGACTTTTCACGTACTTTTGGTTGGCATAAATTTACATGCTTACAACTCCAAACACATAATCATAACACATTATTACGAAAATCACACTTCATACTTAAACTACCAGCAAACATACCAACAACATGATCTCTAACCTATTTAAGATTGAAATCAGAAGGATACTAGGGACAAGGAGTTCTACAAGAACGGGAACAACCCTAGTTTCAAAATTCATTGAATTCGTGTAAAGGAAATTCTCTTGGAGAAAGGAGTCCAGCAGAGAAACCCATACCTTAATGTCGTTCAAAACTTGTTTAAATGCTGCCAATTTACCATGAAACCAAGCCTCACCACCGAAACTTCAAGCACAATCCCGTCAAGAACTTATTGTTGATTTTCGTTTTTAGCTTAGTTTTTCGTTTGAGTTTTTGTGTGTAAGTTCTTCAAGAGTGAAGAACTATTTTTTCCAGTTATTTTAATGATAAAAAACGTGAGAATGAGAGTGAGAGACGTGAGAATGAGAGGATTAGGATTATGATTAGGATTAGGAGAGTTAGGTGGACACTAAGTCAAACTAGGACTCCTCATTATTTATTAATTTTATTGTTATTTTTTTTTATTAAAATTTGATTTTCCTTTAATTAAATCAGCTTTTTAAATATTAATTAATTAAACTAATTCACTTAATAAAATTAAATTAATTTAATCCTTGCTTCCACCAAGGCTCGAACCCGAGTGAAGCTAGATTTTGCTTAAAGGGTCAAATTCGGCCACCTCTACCCGAATTGCCCCTCCACCATATTAATTAATTAATTAATTAAATATTTAGGGTAATTACAATACTACCCTTAGCCTGGAAAAGACAATTTTACCCCAAGACCCTCCAAACTTAAGATTACCCTTTTTAAGTCTGGTTAAGACTCATCCGGGTAAATCTTCATATTCGGGTGCCCTACATAGCTGGACCCAACCTTTCCTAGCTCGAATAACTCACCAAGTTAGTTGTCTTGGTTGTTGCAGAGGTTCAGAGGTCTGGTTCTACGCGCATCAATTCGTGTGAACCCGATCTAATCTAGGCATTCTAGATACGTTAGAAATACTTAGCATAGTCATTTTTAGGGTTGTTACATTATCCCCCCCCTTAGGAACATTCGTCCCGGAATGACACTACACATCATTTTAAAATAAAGAGGGTGATTTTCGAAGATATCTTAACATACTTGAGACTTTACGCTTTGTGAATTTCTGTTTCACACCTACTCTGGATAATGCATATTACTCAAGCTTATCTGAAGCTTCATATTTGAGATTGATGAACTTCCTTCTCAATCGCACTTAATTTGATGCACCTCACAACTCATGCAACACAAAAATCATGTCCACGCCATACAAAAACAGCAACATGACATGCAAACATGAATTCATTTTAACTCACATAGTGCAATTATTACTCATACGATTGTGGACTTACAACACCAAGTCGACTATTGCACTAAAACTTAGAGTTTCTTAAACAAAACCAGCCTTAGGAGAAGTATATCTAACCCCTTAGAGAACATCTTGTTGGCCTTAAGATTTGAAATTATATGGCTTTGTTGGATTGATCCACGCCCTGCCCATTTATACCTTATCTCTTTTGGCAACTGAAACCTCACTACACTTGTTTGATAGTCTATGGTAGCATAACACTTATGGAGAAAATCCATACCTAAGTTATTCAATTCCTTTTATTGGTGAGTATCTGATTCACATATTAGTAGGTTGGTGCACATCCTTGAAACCTACTAGCAGCTTCGCATTAATAGACTAAGGAACTCCTTCCTAAACTATTCTCATCAAAGCATACAACATAATTAAACACATAAGGATAAGTCAGCAACCAACATGATGACTCCAACCTATTAACTTCATACTAGTGCATAAAACCATACACATGAAAAACTAATTTAGGCTACGCACCTGAGACATCACCAGAGGTGTCTTCCCCTACACCCCTAGACTTGAGTGCGAAGAATCGTTGCCTCCTTAGAGCCTCTTCACTTGGACCATTCGGCTGAACTTTCTCCTTCCCTTTTTCTCGACCTCTTATATACGGACAATCCTTCATCATGTGACCCGGTTTTCCACAACTGTAACAAGCGTTAGAGCTCCTCCTACACTCTCCTCCATGAAGTTTGCCACACTTCCTACAAGGTGGCCTCTCCTGAGGTGTATCTACTTCACTGTTTCTCTTAACTCTGGGCTCAGAATCCCTTTCATAGCGACCCTTGGATGAACTTGACTCCACTTGGTGGGAGAGTCCCTTCTTAACCCTGGGCTTATCCCTGATTTCAGTACTACTCTTCCTTGAAAAATTCTCATCAGCTTGCCTTGACCTGTTCCCTGCCCTAGTATGCTTCCTTTTCCTATTTTCCTCCACTTGTTGGACACAGACCATAAGCCTGGAAAAGTCCATGCTCGCATGCAGTGTAGCTGCCCTACACTCCTCCTCGAGATTCTCAGCAATCTTAGATCCAGTGTAAATGGGAGGATTCATCCTCGTGAAGTCCCTTAACCTGCTAGCCATGGTGCTGTCATGTGGGTTCTTCGTGGGAACACCTTGTTGCTCCGCCTTCGTTTCTCCTCGTATTCATCTTTCTGAATCTCAATAGTTGATGTTAGATACGCTCTTAACACCAAGAAAGAGACATTAGAGAAGGCACGATAAGATCAGAAGAAGGGAATTTTCCTACGCATCATGCAGACTCTAATTCAGGATAATGGTGCACTTCACTACCATGACTTAGAAATGACTCAATGTGGTTGATGTGAACTTATTATCCTCGAAATTTAACCTAGTGCTCTGATACCAACTCTTTCACGATCGGAATCTAGACCCCAGACTATACCGGCGTCGTTAACCTCTCAGAGGTCGCAGACAAGCCTAAATACGTCATCGTTACTTCATCTAGGTTAATTTTAGCGCAATATTTGAACTTTTTGTTACTACATTCATGTAATACATTCTACTTAAACTCATAAACGTTCACAATCAACCATCTAATATTAAGATCATCAAATGAAAGAAATAGTTCAATACTTCAATAAGTTTATACTTGCCAAAATGGCACCAATACAATGTCTGAAATAAGAACAGAAAGAAACACTAGTGGAACATACTCCACTAAGTCAAAACCTATATCTAAGCTATAATATAATGGGCAAGCGTCCTCGAAAGCATGAGGGCCTACCAAGTCCGAATGAATACTCCACGTCCGGATAGCTTCACCGTCGACCTATAAGCTCTAACGTCCACCTTTGCCTGCACCTAAAAATGTAGAGTTGTATGGGATTAGTACACACTTGTACTAAGTATGGGTATATGCAAGCACACTCTCCACCTTTATTTTTCTCCTTTATTTTTCTCCTTACTCTCTCATCCATTCAAGAGGGTGGGGGTTCAATCCCCACTCTCCACATTTATTTTTCTCCTAACTCACTCATCTATTCAAGATGTTGTGGGTTCAATCCCCACTCACCACGTCTATTTGTCCTTGCATTTTTCTCACAAAAGTTTTATGAAATTTTCATTTGGTGAGGTCATGGGTTCAATCCTTAGTGAATTCACTTATTTACATTCATTTTTCATTGCATTTTATACCACTTTGATTGGCCGAACCCAACCTACCAAATGTTGGAAATTTGTTCACTATTTTCAGCTCCTTGTTATCATCATTTGTACATTAGATCTTAGGACGTTTCATGAATCATTTGGTGCATCTTTAAGTATATTTTTTTCATGGTTATATTCAGCCAAGAATTTCCGTTAAATCCAGCAACATTACACCACTTTTGCTCATCATAATTTACACAAACATTTGCACAAACATGACTTTTCACGTACTTTTGGTTGGCATAAATTTACATGCTTACAACTCCAAACACATAATCATAACACATTATTACGAAAATCACACTTCATACTTAAACTACCAGCAAACATACCAACAACATGATCTCTAACCTATTTAAGATTGAAATCAGAAGGATACTAGGGACAAGGAGTTCTACAAGAACGGGAACAACCCTAGTTTCAAAATTCATTGAATTCGTGTAAAGGAAATTCTCTTGGAGAAAGGAGTCCAGCAGAGAAACCCATACCTTAATGTCGTTCAAAACTTGTTTAAATGCTGCCAATTTACCATGAAACCAAGCCTCACCACCGAAACTTCAAGCACAATCCCGTCAAGAACTTATTGTTGATTTTCGTTTTTAGCTTAGTTTTTCGTTTGAGTTTTTGTGTGTAAGTTCTTCAAGAGTGAAGAACTATTTTTTCCAGTTATTTTAATGATAAAAAACGTGAGAATGAGAGTGAGAGACGTGAGAATGAGAGGATTAGGATTATGATTAGGATTAGGAGAGTTAGGTGGACACTAAGTCAAACTAGGACTCCTCATTATTTATTAATTTTATTGTTATTTTTTTTATTAAAATTTGATTTTCCTTTAATTAAATCAGCTTTTTAAATATTAATTAATTAAACTAATTCACTTAATAAAATTAAATTAATTTAATCCTTGCTTCCACCAAGGCTCGAACCCGAGTGAAGCTAGATTTTGCTTAAAGGGTCAAATTCGGCAACCTCTACCCGAATTACCCCTCCACCATATTAATTAATTAATTAATTAAATATTTAGGGTAATTACAATACTACCCTTAGCCTGGAAAAGACAATTTTACCCCAAGACCCTCCAAACTTAAGATTACTCTTTTTAAGTCTGGTTAAGACTCATCCGGGTAAATCTTCATATTCGGGTGCCCTACATGGCTGGACCCAACCTTTCCTAGCTCGAATAACTCACCAAGTTAGTTGTCTTGGTTGTTGCAGAGGTTCAGAGGTCTGGTTCTACGCGCATCAATTCGTGTGAACCCGATCTAATCTAGGCATTCTAGATACGTTAGACATACTTAGCATAGTCATTTTTAGGGTTGTTACATTATCCCCTACTTAGGAACATTCGTCCCGGAATGACACTACACATCATTTTAAAATAAAGAGGGTGATTTTCGAAGATATCTTAACATACTTGAGACTTTACGCTTTGTGAATTTCTGTTTCACACCTACTCTGGATAATGCATATTACTCAAGCTTTTCTGAAGCTTCATATTTGAGATTGATGAACTTCCTTCTCAATCGCACTTAATTTGATGCACCTCACAACTCATGCAACACAAAAATCATGTCCACGCCATACAAAAACAGCAACATGACATGCAAACATGAATTCATTTTAACTCACATAGTGCAATTATTACTCATACGAATGTGGACTTACAACACCAAGTCGACTATTGCACTAAAACTTAGAGTTTCTTAAACAAAACCAGCCTTAGGAGAAGTATATCTAACCCCTTAGAGAACATCTTGTTGGCTTTAAGATTTGAAATTATATGGCTTTGTTGGATTGATCCACGCCCTGCCCATTTATACCCTATCTCATTTGGCAACTGAAACCTCACTACACTTGTTTGATAGTCTATGGTAGCATAACACTTATGGAGAAAATCCATACCTAAGTTATTCAATTCATTTTATTGGTTAGTATCTGATTCACATATTAGTAGGTTGGTGCACATCCTTGAAACCTACTAGCAGCTTCGCATTAATAGACTAAGGAACTCCTTCCTAAACTATTCTCATCAAAGCATACAACATAATTAAACACATAAGGATAAGTCAGCAACCAACATGATGACTCCAACCTATTAACTTCATACTAGTGCATAAAACCATACACATGAAAAACTAATTTAGGCTACGCACCTGAGACATCACCAGAGGTGTCTTCCCCTACACCCCTAGACTTGAGTGCGAAGAATCGTTGCCTCCTTAGAGCCTCTTCACTTGGACCATTCGGCTGAACTTTGTCCTTCCCTTTTTCTCGACCTCTTATATACGTACAATCCTTCATCATGTGACCCGGTTTCCACAACTGTAACAAGCGTTAGAGCTCCTCCTACACTCTCCTCCATGAAGTTTGCCACACTTCCTACAAGGTGGCCTCTCCTGAGGTGTATCTACTTCACTGTTTCTCTTAACTCTGGGCTCAGAATCCCTTTCATAGCGACCCTTGGATGAACTTGACTACCCTTGGTGGGAGAGTCCCTTCTTAAACCTGGGCTTATCCCTGATTTCAGTACTACTCTTCCTTGAAAAATTCTCCTCAGCTTGCCTTGACCTGTTCCCTGCCCTAGTATGCTTCCTCTTCCTATTTTCCTCCACTTGTTGGACACAGACCATAAGCCTGGAAAAGTCCATGCTCGCATGCAGCGTAGCTGCCCTACACTCCTCCTCGAGATTCTCAGCAATCTTAGATCCAGTGTAAATGGGAGGATTCATCCTCGTGAAGTCCCTTAACCTGCTAGCCATGGTGCCATCATGTGGGTTCTTCGTGGGAACACCTTGTTGCTCCGCCTTCGTTTCTCCTCGTATTCATCTTTCTGAATCTCAATAGTTGATGTTAGATACGCTCTTAACACCAAGAAAGAGACATTAGAGAAGGCACGATAAGATCAGAAGAAGGGAATTTTCCTACGCATCATGCAGACTCTAATTCAGGATAATGGTGCACTTCACTACCATGACTTAGAAATGACTCAATGTGGTTGATATGAACTTATTATCCTTGAAATTTAACCTAGTGCTCTGATACCAACTCTTTCACGATCGGAATCTAGACCCCAGACTATACCGGCGTTGTTGACCTCTCAGAGGTCGCAGACAAGCCTAAATACGTCATCGTTACTTCATCTAGGTTAATTTTAGCGCAAAATTTGAACTTTTTGTTACTACATTCATGTAATACATTCTACTTAAACTCATAAACGTTCACAATCAACCATCTAATATTAAGATCATCAAATGAAAGAAATAGTTCAATACTTCAATAAGTTTATACTTGCCAAAATGGCACCAATACAATGTCTGAAATAAGAACAGAAAGAAACACTAGTGGAACATACTCCACTAACTCAAAACCTATATCTAAGCTATAATATAATGGGCAAGCGTCCTCGAAAGCATGAGGGCCTACCAATTCCGAATGAATACTCCACGTCCGGATAGCTTCAGCGTCGACCTATAAGCTCTAACGTCCACCTGTGCCTGCACCTAAAAATGTAGAGTTGTATGGGATTAGTACACACTTGTACTAAGTATGGGTATATGCAAGCACACACCAATGACATGCATGAGTAAGAATAGCTCTTTCCTACCAACATGATTTATGGAAAGTCAAGTCAGTAAACTTGACAAATTTGGATTAGGAAAGTCAGTGGACTTGCCAAATTTGGATTAGGAAAGTCAGTGGACTTGCCAAATTTGGATTAGGAAAGTCAGTGGACTTCCCAAATTTTGATTAGGAAAGTCATGCCATGAGAGTAACATGCATCATCATACTTATCATTTTGCAAGCAGCACATAACATATTGCACATATCATATCACGTAGTTCATATCATTCTTTCATATGCCATGAGACCTTGGAATCGTGGACTTGACACTAGGACTTCCCAAAATGAGGGCTCAACATATGGGACCTCAACTAGGGAGCCTTCTTTATCAAACACATAGTTTGCTTCATTCATTCATACGTACTTCATTCTCATTCATTCATATACTAGTGCAATCACTAGTCATACCTAGGATGTAGTTTAAAACTCTCATCGGGTTTGTTGTGCAATGTTCAAGAATAACCTAGTGTCATTACTTAAGTCTAGCTCACCTCTTGATTACCTTATCCTAACACCTTTTGTATCGTTCATTTCATTATGTACATCATTTGAGGCTGGCCTCATTCTTTCTTTGAGAAATTTAACCTTAACCGACATAGATCATGTGAGCATCATGAAATCCAGTGTGGAAAAGAGGTGGCATCACCGGCCAAAGTGAACCAAAACATGCTAGCGTATATAGGGAATTGAACCCTGCTAGATCCCTATATTTGCAGTATAGGTTCAAAGACTAGGAAATATAAGTAGACCCATACCCGTCATGCCGGACAGTCTCATCTCATGAGAGTTACAAGAACCTCCGCCCTTCCCGAAGGAAGGCATGACCGCTTATAGCTAGCCTATCGTTGCTCAGTATAAAGTTCAATTACATTCAACTCATACATAATGGAAGCTAACTTCTAGCATGAGAACATCATAGTTCATTACATGATTTCTCATCTCATCATTAGTATTAAGTATGCATTAACTTCAATACTTTCATTAGAGTGTTCATAGAGACTGGTCTCTTCATTTGCTTTACACTCTCATAGGTGAGTACGTTTTGGTAACATTTACTTAGGCTCATTTGAGATTGCTCTCATCTTTCACATTAGCCTCTTAACATATTGTCACCTCATTCATTAACTTTAACACATTTGCTTTTCATAATTACTCACCCCTTCACGTGAATGTTCATTTCATCATATGCCAATGCACTTGGCCATTTAGTGTGTTTCACACTCTTGCTTAACCCTTCTAGGGTTACATTATTTTATCACATACATCTTAGGCTCACCTACGTTTAAACGTATGCTAGACTTATGAGTCCACACATACAAGCCATGAGGCTTCATTCATAGTTTGTCTAAGTGATTCATGTTTACCCAAGATTATGTGGTATAAGACTTATGCATCTTGTAGATATGCCAAGATATTGATTTCGATCTTTAGAGGCAGTATTCATTAAATATTTACTTACGTATGATTTATGTGTCAATACGGAGTTGGGCAAGAGAACCCGATTTCGAATACCTTGGATAACACTTAATCTTATTTTAAACTTGATAATTGCATTTTTCAGATTTGGGGGACCCTAGTTCGATCCCCATCAACCCCATAACATTTCCTTTCTTTTTCTCCTCTCCATTTTCGTTTAAGTCAAGGAGGTTGTGGGTTCAATCCCCCACAAGCTCATTATTTTTCTTTTAATTTATCTCTTAAATTTCTCACCTATCCAAGAGGTTGTGGGTTCAATCCCCATTCACATCATTTTATATTTCTCCTTTATTTTCCTCCTAACTCTCTCATCTATTCAAGAGGTTGTGGCTTCAATCCCTACTCTCCACATTTATTTTTCTCATTTATTTTTCTCCTAACTCTCTCATCCATTCAAGAGGGTGGGGGTTCAATCCCCACTCTCCACATTTATTTTTCTCCTTTATTTTTCTCCTAACTCTCTCATCCATTCAAGAGGTTGTGGGTTCAATCCACACTCACCACATCTATTTTTCCTTTTTCTCACAAAAATTTTATGCAATTTTCATTTGGTGAGGTCATGGGTTCAATCCTTAGTGATTTCACTTATTCTACATTCATTTTTCATTGCATTTTATACCGCTTTGATTGGCCGAACCCAACCTACCAAATGTTGGAAATTTGTTCACTATTTTCAGCTCCTTGTTATCATCATTTGTACATTAGATCTTAGGACGTTTCATGAATCATTTGGTGCATCTTTAAGTATATTTTTTTCATGGTTATATTCAGCCAATAATTTACGTTAAATCCAGCAACATTACACCACTTTTGCACATCATGATTTACACAAACATTTGCACAAACATCACTTTTCACATACTTTCGGTTGGCATAAATTAACATTCTTACAACTCCAAACACATAATCATGAACACATTATTACGAAAATCACACTTCATACATAAACTACTAGAAAACATACCAACAACATGATCTCTAACCTATTTCAGATTGAAATCAGAAGGATACTAGGGACAAGGAGTTCGACAAGAACGGGAACAACCCTAGTTTCAAGATTCATTGAATTCGTGGAAAGGAAATTCTCTTGGAGAAAGGAGTCCAGGAAAGAAACCCATACCTTAATGTAGTTCAAAACTTGTTTAAATGCTGCCAATTTACCATGAAACCAAGCCTCACCACCGAAACTTCAAGCACAATCCCGTCAAGAACTTATTGTTGATTTTCGTTTTTAGCTTAGTTTTTCGTTTGAGTTTTTGTGTGTAAGTTCTTCAAGAGTGAAGAACTATTTTTTCCAGTTATTTTAATGATAAAAAACATGAGAATGAGAGTGAGAGACGTGATAAATAGAGGATTAGGATTAGGATTAGGATTAGGAAAGTTAGGTGGAGACTAAGTCAAACTAGGACTCCTCATTATTTATTAATTTTATTGTTATTTTTTTTTAATTAAAATTTGATTTTCCTTTAATTAAATCAAATTTTTAAATATTAATTAATTAAACTAATTCACTTAATAAAATTAAATTAATTTAATCCTTGCTTCCACTAAGGCAAGAACCCGAGTGAAGCTAGATTTTGCTTAAAAGGTCAAATTCGGCAACCTCTACACGAATTGCCCCTCCACCATATTATTTAATTAATTAATTAAATATTTAGGGTAATTACAATACTACCCTTATCCTGGAAAAGACCATTTTACCCCTAGACCCTCCAAACTTAAGATTACCTCTTTTTAAGTCTTGTTAAGACTCATCCAGGTAAATCTTCATATTCGGGTGCCCTACATGGCTGGACCCAACCTTTCCTAGCTCAACTAACTCACCAAGTTAGATGTCTTGGTTGTTGCAGAGGTTCAAAGGTCTGGTTCTTCGCGCATCAATTCGTGTGAACCCGATCTAATCTAGGCATTCTAAATACGTTAGACATACTTAGCATAGTCATATTTAGGGTTGTTACATTATCCCCCCCTTAGGAACATTCGTCCACGAATGACACTACACATCATTTTAAAATAAAGAGGGTGATTTTCGAAGATATCTTAACATACTTGAGACTTTACGCTTTGTGAATTTCTTTTTCACACGTACTCTGGATAATGCATATTACTCAAGCTTATCTGAAGCTTCATATTTGAGATTGAGGAACTTCCTTCTCAATCGCACTTAATTTGATGCACCTCACAACTCATGCAACACAAAAATCATGTCCACGCTATACAAAAACAGCAACATGACATGCAAACATGAATTCATTTTAACTCACATAGTGCAATTATTACTCATACGATTATGGACTTACAACACCAAGTCGACTATTGCACTAAAACTTAGAGTTTCTTTAACAAAACCAGCGTTAGGAGGAGTATATCTAACCCCTTAGAGAACATCTTGTTGGCCTTAAGATTTGAAATTATATGGCTTTGTTGGATTGATCCACGCCTTGCCCATTTATACCCTATCTCATTTGGCAACTGAAACCTCACTACACTGGTTTGATAGTCTATGGTAGCATAACACTTATGGAGAAAATCCATACCTAAGTTATTCAATGCCTTTTATTGGTGACTATCTGATTCACATATTAGTAGGTTGGTGCACATCCTTGAAACCTACTAGCAGCTTCGCATTAATAGACTAAGGAACTCCTTCCTAAACTATTCTCATCAAAGCATACAACATAATTAAACACATAAGGATAAGTCAGCAACCAACATGATAACTCCAACATATTAACCTCATACTAGTGCATAAAACCATACACATGAAAAACTAATTTAGGCTACGCACCTGAGACATCACCAGAGGTGTCTTCCCCTATACCCCTAGACTTGAGTGCGAAGAATCGTTGCCTCCTTAGAGCCTCTTCACTTGGACCATTCGGCTGAACTTTCTCCTTCCCTTTTTCTCGACCTCGTATATACGGACAATCCTTCATCATGTGACCCGGTTTTCCACAACTGTAACAAGCGTTAGAGCTCCTCCTACACTCTCCTCCATGAAGTTTGCCACACTTCCTACAAGGTGGCCTCTCCTGAGGTGTATCTACTTCACTATTTCTCTTAACTCTGGGCTCAGAATCCCTTTCATAGCGACCCTTGGATGAACTTGACTCCCCTTGGTGGGAGAGTCCCTTCTTAAACCTGGGCTTATCCCTAATTTCAGTACTACTCTTCCTTGAAAATTTCTCATCAGCTTGCCTTGACCTGTGCCCTGCCCTAGTATGCTTCCTCTTCCTATTTTCCTCTACTTGTTGGACACAGACCATAAGCCTGGAAAAGTCCATGCTCGCATGCAGCGTAGCTGCCCTGCACTCCTCCTCGAGATTCTCAGCAATCTTAGATCTAGTGTAAATGGGAGGATTCATCCTCGTGAAGTCCCTTAACCTGCTAGCCATGGTGCTGGCATGTGGGTTCTTCGTGGGAACACCTTGTTGCTCCGCCTTCGTTTCTCCTCGTATTCATCTTTCTGAATCTCAAGAGTTGATGTTAGATACGCTGTTAACACCAATAAACAGACATTAGAGAAGGCACGATAAGATCAAAAGAAGGGAATTTTCCTACGCATCATGCAGACTCTAATTCAGGATAATGGTGCACTTCACTACCATGACTTAGAAACTACTCAATGTGGTTGATGTGAACATATTATCCTCGAAATTTAACCTAGTGCTCTGATACCAACTCTTTCACGACCAAAATCTAGACCCCAGACGAGACCGGCATCGTTGACCTCTCAGAGGTCGCAGACAAGCCTACATACGTCATCGTTACTTCATCTAGGTTAATTTTAGCGCAAAATTTGAACTTTTTGTTACAACATTCATGTAAGACATTCTACTTAAACTCATAAACGTTCACAATCAACCATCTAATATTAAGATGAAAGAAATAGTTCAATACTTCAATAAGTTTATACTTGCCAAAATGGCACCAATACAATGTCGGAAATAAGATGAGAAAGAAACACTAGTGGAACATACTCCACTAACTCAAAACCTATATCTCAGCGATAATATAATGGGCAAGCGTCCTCGAAAGCATGAGGGCCTACCAAGTCCGAATGAATACTCCACGTCCGGATAGCTTCAGCGTCGACCTGTAAGCTCTAACGTCCACCTGTGCCTGCACCTAAAAATGTAGAGTTGTATGGGATTAGTACACACTTGTACTAAGTATGGGTATATGCAAGCACACACCAAGGACATGCATGAGTAAGAATAGCTCTTTCCTACCAACATGATTTATGGAAAGTCAAGTCAGTAAACTTGCCAAATTTGGATTAGGAAAGTCAGTGGACTTGCCAAATTTGGATTAGCAAAGTTAGTGGACTTGCCAAATTTGGATTAGGAAAGTCATGCCACGAGAGTAACATGCATCATCACACTTATCATTTTGCAAGCAGCACATAACATATTGCACATATCATATCACGTAGTTCATATCATTCTTTCATATGCCATGAGTACTTGGAATCATGGACTTGACATTAGGACTTCCCAAAATGAGGGCTCAACATATGGGACCTCAACTAGGGAGCCTTCTTTACCAAACACAGAGTTTGCTTCATTCATTCATACGTTCTTCATTTTCATTCATTCATATACTAGTGCAATCACTAGTCATACCTAGGATGTAGTTTAAGACTCTCATCGGGTTTGCTGTGCAATGACCAAGAATAACCTAGTGTCATTACTTAAGTCTATCTCACCTTTTGATTATCTTATCCTAACACCTTTTGTATCGTTCATTTCATTATGTACATCATTTGAGGCTGGCCTCATTCTTTCTTTGGGAACTTTAACCTTAACCGACATAGATCATGTGAGCATCATGAAATCCAGTGTGTAATCCCCACACCGAAAAGAGGTGGAATCATCGGCCATAGTAAACCAAAACATGCTAGCGTATATAGGGAATTGAACCCTGCTAGATCCCTATATTTGCAGTATAGGTTCAAAGACTAGGAAATATAAGGAGACCCATACCCGTCATGCCGGACAGTCTCATCTCATGAGAATTACGTGAACCTCCGCCCTTTCCGAAGGAAGGCATGACCGCTTATAGCTAGCCTATCGGTGCTCAGTATAAAATTCCATTACATTCAACTCATACATCATGGAAGCTAACTTCTAGCATGAGAACATCATAGTTCATTAGATGATTTCTCATCTCATCATTAGTATTAAGTATGCATTAACTTCAATACTTTCATTAGAGTGTTCATAGAGACTGATCTCTTCATTTGCTTTACACTCTCATAGGTGAGTACGTTTTGATAACATTTACTTAGGCTCCTTTAAGATTGCTCTCATCTTTCACATTAGCCTCTTAACATATTGTCACCTCATTCATTAACTTTAACACATTTGCTTTTCATAATTACTCACCCCTTCACGTGAATGTTCATTTCATCATATGCCAATGCACTTGGCCATTTAGTGTGTTTCACACTCTTGCTTAACCCTTCTAGGGTTACATTATTTTATCACATACATCTTAGGATCACCTACGTTTAAACGTATGCTAGACTTATGAGTACACACATACAAGTCATGAGGCTTCATTCATAGTTTGTCTAAGTGATTCATGTTTGCCCAAGATTATGTGGTACAAGACTTATGCATCTTGTAGATATGCCAAGATATTGATTTCGATCTTTAGAGGCAGTATTCATTAAATATATACTTACGTATGACTTATTTGCAATATGGAATTGGGCAAGGGAACCCGATTTCGAATCCCTTGAATAACACTTAATCTTATTTTAAACTTGATAATTGCATTTTTCAGATTTGGGGGACCCTAGTTCGATCCCCATCAACCCCATAACATTTCTTTTCTTTTTCTCCTCTCCGTTTTCGTTTAAGTCAAGGAGGTTGTGGGTTCAATCCCCCACAAGCTCATTATTTTTCTTCTAATTTATCTCTTAAATTTCTCACCTATCCAAGAGGTTGTGGGTTCAATCCCCATTCACATCATTTTATATTTCTCCTTTATTTTCCTCCTAACTCTCTCATCTATTCAAGAGGTTGTGGGTTCAATCCCTACTCTCCACATTTATTTTTCTCCTTTATTTTTCTCCTAACTCTCTCATCCATTCAAGAGGGTGGGGGTTCAATCCCCACTCTCCACATTTATTTTTCTACTTTATTTTTCTCCTAACTCTCTCATCCATTCAAGAGGTTGTGGGTTCAATCCCCACTCACCACATCTAACTTTCCTTGCATTTTTCTCACAAAAATTTTATGAAATTTTCATTTGGTGAGGTCATGGGTTCAATCCTTAGTGATTCACTTATTTTATATTCATTTTTCATTGCATTCTATACCACTTTGATTGGCCGAACCTAACCTACCAAATGTTGGAAATTTGTTCACTATTTTCAGCTCCTTGTTATCATCATTTGTACATTAGATCTTAGGACGTTTCATGAATCATTTGGTGCATCTTTAAGTATATTTTTTTCATGGTTATATTCAGCCAAGAATTTCCGTTAAATCCAGCAACATTACACCACTTTTGCACATCATGATTTACACAAACATTTGCACAAACATCACTTTTCACATACTTTCGGTTGGCATAAATTAACATGCTTACAACTCCAAATACATAATCATGAACACATTATTACGAAAATCACACTTCATACATAAACTACCAGCAAACATACAAACAACATGATCTCTAACCTATTTCAGATTGAAATCAGAAGTATACTAGGGACAAGGAGTTCGACAAGAATGGGAACAACCCTAGTTTCAAAATTCGTTGAATTCGTGGAAAGGAAATTCTCTTGGAGAAAGGAGTCCAGGAGAGAAACCCATACCTTAATGTCGTTCAAAACTTGTTTAAATGCTGCCAATTTACCATTAAACCAAGCCTCACCACCGAAACTTCAAGCACAATCCCGTCAAGAACTTGTTGTTGATTTTCGTTTATAGCTTAGTTTTTCGTTTGAATTTTTGTGTGTAAGTTCTTCAAGAGTGAAGAACTATTTTTCTCAGTTATTGTAATGATAAAAAACGTGAGAATGAAAGTGAGAGACGTGAGAATGAGAGGATTAGGATTAGGATTAGGATTAGGAGAGTTAGGTGGAGACTAAGTCAAACTAGGACTCCTCATTATTTATTAATTTTATTATTATTTTTTTATTAAAAATCTGATTTTCCTTTAATTAAATCAGCTATTTAAATATTAATTAATTCAACTAATTCACTTAATAAAATTAAATCAATTTAATCCTTGCTTCTACCAAGGCTCGAACCCGGGTGAAGCTAGATTTTGCTTAAAGGGTCAAATTCGGCAACCTCTACCCGAATTGCCCCTCCACCATATTAATTAGTTAATTAATTAAATATTTAGGGTAATTACAATACTACCCTTAGCCTGGAAAAGACCATTTTACCCCTAGACCCTCCAAACTTAAGATTATCCCTTTTTAAGTCTGGTTAAGACTCATCCGGGTAAATCTTCATATTCGGGTGCCCTACATGACTGGACCCAACCTTTCCTAGCTCAAATAACTCACCAAGTTAGTTGTATTCGTTGTTGCAGAGGTTCAGAGGTCTTGTTCTACGCGCATCAATTCGTGTGAACCCGATCTAATCTAGGCATTCTAGATACGTTAGACATTACTTAGCATAGTCATTTTTAGGGTTGTTACAGTCCCATTATGGGAAAAAGAATTCAAATTTTGAGTGGTGATGGGCCTTGAACCAGATTGGATTTGGTTTTTTGTAGCCCTAATCCATCGCTATATAAGGTCTCTTTTTCAACTTGAATAGGATTGGTTTTTTGGAAGTGAAAATAATTGTTTGGATTTTTTGGGGGGCGTTTTCTTTGATTAAAAGTTTATGTGTTGGAGAAAAACGGAAAAATCTAGCCAAAGGTGGGGAAAAAGATAAGGAGTTGTTGGAGATTTTCCTTGAGTTGCAGATCTTTAGTTTGGTCAAAGAGAGATTGATCAAATGATTTAAACACACACTAAATACACATATAAGCGGAGGACATAATATTTCGGTGTTTAGGCTTAAGTTTCTGCCCGTATCGCCGTCTGTCCCTTTCGTGTTCGGATTTCGTGGAAGAAGTCACGTTCCCCTGCTCATTTTTCCTGTTCAGCTGCGCCAAAAGAAGGTGATACTTTCATCTTTTTATGTGATTGGAATTTATTAATTTTACTTTGTTAAGTTTCCTTGAATCTATTCACTATGTCCTGTTTCTGTTTTCATTGTCATACTTGAAGATATGGAATGTTTCTCCAGTAGTCTTAGTTAGCTCGCTTCCATGCCCACTCTCTTGTGTTTCTTTCATTTATCGTTTCTCGTCCCAGTTTGTAGCCCGCGATATTGTTTGAATATGTTAAACATACTATAAAACAAGTGGTGCCTTTTATGTTTAGCTTTTCTTTCTTTACTGTTCATTCGTTATATGCGACTAGTCCTTCGAAAGGCTTTGTCCTTTCTTCTCTATATTATTCTTTGTATAAATCAGACCGCTCTCTTTAGGAAGATTAATTATTCGAGCTTTTGTTTTTTTAAGATTGTTGCGAGCTCCTTTCTGAATGTTTCCCTCTAGCTATATTCATGTTTGACTTTGTTTTGGCTGAAAATACTAAGAATTGTCGTATCGATTTGTTAATTCAAAGAATCTGCTAGGCAACACTTTAAATGAGAGATAATACTCATCATTGGCGTCATATACTGTGTGGTATTACAATATGTTTTTTTTTCCTGCTAGGTTTTGCATTTTCTGTTAAGAACCATCGGGTTGATATTTGCGTGTTGCTAACATTCATTTTGATTCCTTTGCTCGCGTCATCTGTTTGAAACTCCGGTTTATTGTCCATTTGTCTTCATTTCAAGTTCATGGAGCATTAGGATAATATCGGATTGAGCACTCCGTTAATGCAATTGAAACTGCTGACTATGATCTCTGCTCTATTTCCAATGCTTTGAAAAGTGTGTTATATGTTGTTCACATAATTAGTCTATGCAAATTCCAGTAAATTAATTTTCTTCTTGTTTTGGAATCTGCCATTTGTGTCACCATAATTTTGTTTAGTTTCTTCCTCTTAGGGTGTTAAAGTTGTAATACCCTTTGATGCTCGTTATTTTGTGAATCATCCTTAAGATCTTATTATGAGCAAGTACAAATCTTCATTCCTTGTTTTGACTGTATGATTCTATGTAGCATACATGTATATTTAGTAGCATAGTAGTTCGTTATTTGTTAGTGATTAAGTGACTACTGGGCCCTCTTAATTGCTTCTAAAGTTAGTTACATTTTAATGCCTCTCTGTATGAGCTAATTATGTGTTAATATACACATCCTCTAGTTAGGGAGCATTTTCCAGTGAAGTAATTTAACACCCTACATGTTATGTTGGTTAAATTATATATTAAGTCCTTTCCCTTACTTCGTTTTGCATGTAATATTCACCCGAGTTCACCACAAACTCCCATCATCTTCCCTTGCATTTTTAAAGAGCCTTGGAGGCTCAAGTTTTCCTTTCGTCGAGTCAAGCCAAAATCGACGGACAGGTCCTGAAGTTTAATGAATTGAAGAAAGTCGAAGAAGTTGGATTAGAAGACCCATTTTATTTTCATTTTTGTATTTTGTTATCTTTGGGCCTAAGCCCTGTTGTCTTTTCTTTTTCGTATTTAATATTTATTTTGTATGATTACTCTAGGACAGGTACAAAATACATGGGTCACAGCCCAAAACAGGTGGATCCAAATACCGGTCCAGGCGTACAGATAACCCGATTTTGGATCCAACTCTCTCTCTCTCTCTCTCTCTCTCTCTCTTATTTTTGTTTATTTATCAGCATTTATTTGTTGGTAGTTTTAAAGTTAAAGAATCCAAATCCCCGCAAGACACCGTTGCATTTTAATAATTTAAACTAAATCAACTGAGTATAAAACCTAAAATAAATTTTGCGAACCGCAAATTAGATAATAAATTTGATATTCATTTTTCAAACAACTCTAAGAAGTATTTTATTGCAATTTTAAGTTAAATTTTTAGCCAAATAAGTTAGTTGTCGGATAACCGCAAGTTAGCGGACGTCTTAGGTGCTTTCAAACCTTCCTAAGACATTAATAGGAATCCCGAACCCGCTTTTTAAGTTTTCAATCTAAATCTCTCTCTCTCTCATCCAAATTATTTTTCTTGGCTGCAAAAATAGAAGATAAAAATATTAGAAAGCAATCAAAAGTTCTCTAAACTCAAAGAACTTACAAAAAAAAATATACAAGCAAGCAAGCTAACTTAAGAAACGAAAACTTTGCATCATCTTCTCGACGGGTTTGTGTTGAAGGTTTAGGGGAGGAGTTTGGCAGCACTTGGAAGGTGTGGAAAGCTACAACAAGGTATGGGTTTTCTCTCTTGGAATCCTTTCTCCAAGAGGAATTTCTTTCTACAAAAGTCGACATATGAAACTAGGGCTGTCCCCTTGAATGTTCAACTCCTTGTCCCTAGTCTCCTTCCGATTTCAATCTAAATTAATTTAGAAATCATGTTGTTGGTATGGTTGCTGGTAGCTAAGTGTGAAATATGATGTTCCTTGTGATTTTATGTTTGGAAATGGAAAGCATGTTCAATGATATCAACCGAAAATGATGTGGTGCAATGTGTAAAATGTTTGTTGGTGTTCTCCGTTTTGAAGTCTTAAAATGGCTTGTTTGATGATTAAAATTATTGTGCATAAGGTGTGTAAATTGTGATGTTAAATAAAGTGTAAAGTGACTGATCATAAGTGGAAAACTCTAAGCTAACACAACAATGAATCTACACCTAAGAATGTGTTAAACGAATCGTGAAAGTACCTCAAAATGAACGTATGAATGTTGTTAAATAAAGGCTAGAAAATTTAATAAAATTTCCAGCACTTGGTGATGGAATTTTCTGCCAGAATACTTGAGGTTGAGAGGTTTACAAATATATTTAAAATATGTGAGGTCAGTGGGGATTGAACCCAAGACCTCACTACATGAAAGTTGGAGAAAAAAAATGAGAGGTGTGGGATTCGAACCCACAACCTCTCGGCCAAACAAGAGAGTAAGAGGGGAATTTTAAATTAATAAAAATAATGGGAGGAGTGGGATTCGAACCCACCACCTCTTGGCTGAAGGAGGAGACAAAGAGATAAATTAAAAATAAAATAAAGTGAGGCTGTGGGGGCTCGATCCCACAACCTCACTGCCAAACGCCTAACTTAGTGGATTTTTAATTAAAAATAAAGATAGGAGGCTATGGGGGTTCGAAACCACAACCTCACAGCCTAGCGAAATTAAAATTAAAATAAGGAGGCTGTGGGGGTTCGAACCCACAACCTCCCCATTTCCCCGCGAAAATTTAGAATAAATAAAAGAGGCTGTGGGGGTTTGATCCCACAACCTCTTGGTTTGGGCGAAAAGGGCAAGGAGATTTTAGTTAAAAATAAAAAGGGGTTGTGGGGGTTCGAACCCACAACCCTTCGGACATCTTAAGGAAAAAATTAAGTAGAATATTAATGATACGATGTTAATGTTGGGATTTAATATAGAGCTATAATGTTATGAATATTAAAAATAAAATCAATGAAAAATGTAAATGATATCAAAGTAAATTGAAATTGGGTTTCCTTGCCCAAACTTCCGTATTGATACATAAGTCATACGTGAACAAAATATCCAAGAATAATGCCACCTACTTAGATCAAAATCAAGATCTTGGCATATATACAAGATAAATAAGTCTTGTACTACATAATCTTAGGAATGTATGAATCACTTAACGAACTATGAATGAGCCCCATGGCTTGTATATATAGACACATAAGTCTAACATACGTTCAAAAGTAAGTGAACCTAAGATGTATGAAATGAAATGATGAACCCTAGAAGGGTTAAGTATGAGTGTAAGATACACTAAATGCCCAAGTGCATTGGCATATGATGAGATGAACAATGAAATGATGAAATGAACAATGAAATAATGAAACCCTAGAAGGGTTAAGTAAGGGTGTGAAACACACCAAATGGCCAAGTGCATTGGCATATGATGAAATGAACATTCACGTAATAAGAGGTGAATAACTATGAAAAGCAAAGGTGCTAATGATGATGAATCTGGTGACAACATGATATGAGGCTAATGTAAATGATGAGAGTAATCTCAAATGAGCCTAAATAAATGTTACCAATACGTACTCACCTATGAGAGTGTAAGATAATGAAGAGACCAGACTCTATGAACACTCTAATGAAGGTATTGAGCTTAACACACTTAATACTAATGATGAGATGATAAATCATCTAATGAGGTATGATGTCCTCATACTAGAAGCCAGCTTCCATGACGTATGAGATGAATGAAATGGAACTTTATACTGAGCACCGATAGACTAGCTATGAGCGGTGATGCCTTCTTTCGGGAAGGACGGAGGTTCACGTAACTATCATGAGATGAGACTGTCCGGCTTGCCAGGTATGGGTCTCCTTATATCTCCTAGTCTTCGAACCTATACTTCCAATATAGGGATCTGGCGGGGTTAATTTCCCATGTACGCTAGCATGTTATTGGATTACTTTGGCCGGTGATTCCACCTCTTTTTGGTGTAGGGGAGACACTGGATTTCATGATGCTCACATGATCTATGTCAGTTAAAGTTAAAGTTCCCAATGAATGAATGAGGCCAGCCTCAAATGATGCACATAATGAAATGAATAATACCAAAGGTGTTAGGATAGGATAATCAAAGGTGAGTTAGATTCAAGTAATGACATTAGGTCATTCTTGGTCATTGCACAACGAACCTAATGAAAGTCTTAAACCACATCCTAGGAATAGCTGGTGGTTACACTGGCCTATGAATGAAATGAAATGAAGTACGTATGAATGAATGAGGTAGACTCTGTGTCTGCTAATGAAGATTCCCTAGTTGAGGTCCCATCTGTTGAGCCCTCATTTATGGATGTCTTAATGTCAAGTCCATGATTCCAAGGTCTCATGGCATATGAATGAATGATATGAAAGAAGTTATGTGCTACATGCAAAATGTAATGTATGCTATATGATATGTGCTATGTGTAAATGTTATGTGCTGTGTGCAAATGTGAAAACTATGATGAGGTATGTTATTCTCATGGCATCACTTTCCTATTCCAAATCTGGAAAGCTCACTGACTTTACTATCCAAATTTGGAAAGTTCATTTACTTTCCTAATCCATATTTGGAAACTTTCCTAATCCCAATTTGGCAAGTCCACTGACTTGACTTCCAAAAATCACGTTGTTAGGAAAGAGCTATTCTTTATCATGCATGTCCATGGTGTGTTCTTGCATATACCCATACTTAGTACAAGTGTGTACTAACCCTATACAAACTCTACTATTTTAGGTGCAGGCACAGGTGGACGATAGAGCTACAGAATCATCGTTGCAGTTATCCGGACGTCCAGCATTCATCTGGAGTTTGTAGGTCCTCATGCTTTTGAGGATGCTACTGTTTTATATTCTAACTTAGTTTTAGAGTTGAGCTAGTGGAGTATGTTCCACTAGCATTTCTTTCCTGTTTTTATTCAGACTATGTATTGGTGTCATTTTGGCAATTATACGCTTAATAAGAATTGAACTATTTCTTTCAGTTACTTATCTCTTAATGTTAGATGGTTGATGGTGAACAATTACGTATTAACGATAATGTTTTTATAAGTATGTTAGGAAACAAAAAGTTTCAAATTTTCCGCTAAAATTAACCTATGTAAAGTAAGAATGATGTAAGTAGGCTTGTCTGCGACCTCTGAGAGGTCAACGACCGGTCTCGTCTGGGGTCTAGATTCCAGTCGTGACAAAGTTGGTATCAGAGCATTAGGTTAAATTACTAAAATAATAAGTTCACATCAACCACATTTAGCCGTTTCTAGGTCATGGTAGTGAAGTGCACCACTATCCTGAATGAGAGACTGCATGATGCGTAGGAAAATTTCCCTTCTTCTGATCTTATCGTGCTTTTCTGAATGTCTGATTTCTTGGTGTTATGAGCGTATCTAACATCAATCTTTTTTGTTTTCAGAGAATGGACCCTAGGAGGGCTAATGGTCAGAGGAGAGGAGGAGCAGTTGCTAGGGGTAATCAGGATCCACCCCAGGCTCCAGCTGTAGGAGTGGCCATGCCAGTTAACCCAGCTGGGTTGACCGATGCTGAGGTGAGGGCATCTTTGGCCCAGATGGCACAGGCCATCACGATGCAGGCTCAGGCTATGACTGCCCAAGTCAACCGGCAGGATGTTCAGAGGGAGAACCCACCGGTTCGTAGCATGGCTGATAGGCTGAGGGATTTCACGAGGATGGATCCTCCTATTTTCACAGGGTCTAGGACTGCAGAGGATCCTCAAGAGTTTGTAGATGAGGTGCATAAGATCCTGGTGGCTATGGGGGCCACTGATATTGAGAAGGCTGAGCTGGCTTACTATCAGCTCAAGGATGTTGCACAGACTTGGTGCAAGATGTGGCAAGATAGTCGTGTCTTAGGTGGAGTGCCAGTCACTTGGGAGCTATTCAAGATATCATTTCTGGAGAGGTTTTTTCCCAGAGAGATGAGGGAATCCATGGTTGAAGAATTCATCAACCTTAACAAGGATCCATGATAGTCAGGGAGTATTCCCTGAAGTTTGTTAAGCTATCTAGGTATATTACTTTCCTTAGTATTTAATAGCAAGATTGAGGAGAGTACTGAGGCTTGTTGAATTATCCAGGTATGCTACTTCCCTGGTTTCGAACAGCAGGGATGAAATGAGTAGGTTTCTCACAGAAATCAATGGAGACCTGGAGGAGGAATGTCGGTCTGCGATGCTCCATGATAATATGGACCTTTCCAGGTTGATGGTGCATGTACAGCAGGTGTAGGAGAGCCGTAGAAAGAGGGGTATTCGTGATGTTAGGAGGCCTAGGCCTCACGATCAGGCAGGTCCCAGCCACGGAGGCCACAGAAAGAACTTTGGCGTCCGTGAGCAGCCAAGGTTTAAGAAGGGACTCTCCCACCAAAGGGAGTCAAGTTCATCCAGTGGTCTCTATGATAGGGATTCCGAGTCCAGAGATAAGAGAAAAACAAGGAAGTATATACACCTAAGGAAAGGCAACCTTGCAGGAAGTGTGGAAGACAGCATGGAGGAGAGTGTATGATGGGCTCTAACGCTTGTTACAGCTGTGGAAAACCGGGACACATGGTGAAGGATTGTCCGAATAGAAGAAGTCAAGAACAAGGGAATGAGAGAGTTCAGACTAATGGCCCAAATGAAGAGGCTCCAAGGAGGCAACGATTCTTCGCATTCAAGTCTAGGGGAGCAGGGGAAGGCACTTCAGATGAAGCCTCGGGTGCGTAGTCTTAATTAGCCTTTCATATATTTGACTGTGTATGGTGTTTATGCCCTAGTATGAGGTTAATATGTTTGAAGTCATCATGTTGGTTGCTGATTTATATGACTTTTATGTTGACTTATGTTGTATGCTTTGATGAGACTAGTTTAGGGAAGAATTCGTTAGTCTATTAATGTGAAGCTAATAGTAGGTTTCAAGGATGTGTACCATCATGTTAAGATGTGAATCAGATATTCACCCATGGAAGTATTGAAGTACCTACGTATGTGTAGGTTCTATAGATGACATACTTATTGTTAGTAAAGAGTAGTGTCATTCGGGGAAGAATGTTCCTAAGGGGGGGATAATGTAACAACCCTAAAAAAATGAATAAGCTAAATGTTTAAGGTGTCAAGAATGCTTGTGATTAGACCAAGGTTCACACGGATTGATACGCGTAGAACCAGACCTCAGAACCCTTACTACGACCAAGCCAACTAACTTGGGGAGTTATTTGAGCTTGGAAAGGTTGTAACCAACCAAGTATGGCTCTCGAAAATGAAGATTTAATCGAAGGAGTCTTTACCGGACTTAAAAAGAAGAAATTTTAAGTTTTGAGGGTCTAAGGGTAAAATGGTCTTTTACCAGGCTAGGGGTAATATCGTAATTATCCTAAATATATAATTAATTAATTATTTAATAAAGTGGAGGGCCAATTTGGGGAGAGAGAGCCGAAATTGGTCTCTTGAAATAAAGTCTTGCTCCACCCGGGTTCGAACCTAGGTGGGGGCAAGGATTTAATATGATTTTTTATTATTGGTGAATTAATTTAATAAATTTATAATTAATGGCTGATGTAAAAAGAAAAATCAGATCTTATTATTATTTATTATTTATTTACTTATTAATTAATGTTTTTTTTAAATTGACTAAGTCTTGCCAACTATCCTAGTTTTAAGATGCACTATCTCACACTATCTCTCTCTCTCAAGCCTAAATCTCTCTCTCTCTCATCCAAATTATTTTTCTTGGCTGCAAAAACAAAAGATAAAAATATTAGAAAGCAATCAAAAGTTCTCTAAACTCAAAGAACTTACAAAAAAAAATATACAAGCAAGCAAGCTAACTTAAGAAACGAAAACTTTGCATCATCTTCTCGACGGGTTTGTGCTGAAGGTTTAGGGGAGGAGTTTGGCAGCACTTGGAAGGTGTGGAAAGCTACAACAAGGTATGGGTTTTCTCTCTTGGAATCCTTTCTCCAAGAGGAATTTCTTTCTACAAAAGTCGACATATGAAACTAGGGCTGTCCCCTTGAATGTTCAACTCCTTGTCCCTAGTCTCCTTCTGATTTCAATCTAAATTAGTTTAGAAATCATGTTGTTGGTATGGTTGCTGGTATCTAAGTGTGAAATATGATATTCCTTGTGATTTTATGTTTGGAAATAGCAAGCATGTTCAATGATGTCAACCGAAAATGATGTGGTGCAATGTGTAAAATGTTTGTTGGTGTTCTCCGTTTTGAAGTCTTAAAATGGCTTGTTTGATGATTGAAATTATTGTGCATAAGGTGTGTAAATTGTGATGTTAAATAAAGTGTAAGGTGACTGATCATAAGTGTAAAAATCTAAGCTAACACAACAATGAATCTACACCTAAGAATGTGTTAAACGAATCGTGAAAGTACCTCAAAACGAACGTATGAATGTTGTTAAATAAAGGCTAGAAAATTTAATAAAATTTCCAGCACTTGGTGATGGAATTTTCGGCCAGAATACTTGAGGTTGAGAGGTTTACAAATATATTTAAAATATGTGAGGTCAGTGGGGATTGAACCCAAGACCTTACTACATGAAAGTTGGAGAAAAAAAATGAGAGGTGTGGGATTCGAACCCACAACCTCTCGGCCAAACAAGAGAGTAAGAGGGGAATTTTAAATTAATAAAAATAATGGGAGGAGTGGGATTCGAACCCACCACCTCTTGGCTGAAGGAGGAGACAAAGAGAGAAATTAAAAATAAAATAAAGTGAGGCTGTGGGGGCTCGATCCCACAACCTCACTGCCAAACGCCTAACTTAGTGGATTTTTAATTAAAAATAAAGATAGGAGGCTGTGGGGGTTCGAAACCACAACCTCAGCCTAGCGAAATTAAAATTAAATAAGGAGGCTGTGGGGGTTCGAACCCACAACCTCCCCATTTCCCAGCGAAAATTTAGAATAAATAAAAGAGGCTGTGGGGGTTTGATCCCACAACCTCTTGGTTTGGGCGTAAAGGGCAAGGAGATTTTAGTTAAAAATAAAAAGGGGTTGTGGGGGTTCGAACCCACAACCCTTCGGACATCTTAAGGAAACAATTAAGTAGAATATTAATGATACGATGTTAATATTGGGATTTAATATAGAGCTATAATGTTATGAATATTAAAAATAAAATCAATAAAAAATGTAAATGATATCAAAGTAAATTGAAATTGGGTTTCCTTGCCCAAACTTCCGTATTGATACATAAGTCATACGTGAACAAAATATCCAAGAATAATGCCACCTATTTAGATCAAAATCAAGATCTTGGCATATATACAAGATACATAAGTCTTGTACTACATAATCTTAGGAATGTAAGAATCACTTAACGAACTATGAATGAGCCCCATGGCTTGTATATATAGACACATAAGTCTAACATACGTTCAAAAGTAAGTGAACCTAAGATGTATGAAATGAAATGATGAACCCTAGAAGGGTTAAGTATGAGTGTAAGATACACTAAATGGCCAAGTGCATTGGCATATGATGAGATGAACAATGAAATGATGAAATGAACAATGAAATAATGAAACCCTAGAAGGGTTAAGTAAGGGTGTGAAACACACCAAATGGCCAAGTGCATTGGCATATGATGAAATGAACATTCACGTAATAAGAGGTGAATAACTATGAAAAGCAAAGGTGCTAATGATGATGAATCTGGTGACAACATGATATGAGGCTAATGTAAATGATGAGAGTAATCTCAAATGAGCCTAAATAAATGTTACCAATACGTACTCACCTATGAGAGTGTAAGATAATGAAGAGACCAGACTCTATGAACACTCTAATGAAGGTATTGATCTTAACACACTTAATACTAATGATGAGATGAGAAATCATCTAATGAGGTATGATGTCCTCATACTAGAAGCCAGCTTCGATGACGTATGAGATGAATGAAATGGAACTTTATACTGAGCACCGATAGACTAGCTATGAGCGGTGATGCCTTCTTTCGGGAAGGACGGAGGTTCACGTAACTCTCATGAGATGAGACTGTCCGGCTTGCCGGGTATGGGTCTCCTTATATCTCCTAGTCTTCGAACCTATGCTGCCAATATAGGGATCTGGCGGGGTTAATTTCCCATGTACGCTAGCATGTTATTGGATCACTTTGGCCGGTGATTCCACCTCTTTTCGGTGTGGGGGAGACACTGGATTTCATGATCCTCACATGCTCTATGTCGGTTAAAGTTAAAGTTCCCAATGAATGAATGAGGCCAGCCTCAAATGATGCACATAATGAAATGAATAATACCAAATGTGTTACGATAGGATAATCAAAGGTGAGTTAGATTCAAGTAATGACATTAGGTCATTCTTGGTCATTGCACAACGAACCTAATGAAAGTCTTAAACCACATCCTAGGTATAGCTGGTGGTTACACTGGCCTATGAATGAAATGAATACGTATGAATGAATGAGGTAGACTATGTGTCTGCTAATGAAGATTCCCTAGTTGAGGTCCCATCTGTTGAGCCCTCATTTCTGGGATGTCTTAATGTCAAGTCCATGATTCCAAGGTCTCATGGCATATGAATGAATGATATGAAAGAAGTTATGTGCTACATGCAAAATGTGATGTATGCTATATGATATGTGCTATGTGTAAATGTTATGTGCTGTGTGCAAATGTGAAAAGTATGATGAGGTATGTTATTCTCATGGCATCACTTTCCTATTCCAAATCTGGAAAGCTCACTGACTTTCCTAATAAAAATTTGGAAAGTTCATTTACTTTCCTAATCCAAATTTGGAAACTTTCCTAATCCCAATTCGGCAAGTCTACTGACTTGACTTCCAAAAATCACGTTGTTAGGAAAGAGCTATTCTTTCTCATGCATGTCCTTGGTGTGTGCTTGCATATACCCATACTTAGTACAAGTGTGTACTAACCCTATACAAACTCTACTATTTTAGGTGCAGGTACAGGTGGACGATATAGCTACAGGATCTTCGTTGCAGTTATCCGGACGTCCAACATTCATCTGGAGTTGGTAGGTCCTCATGCTTTCGAGGATGCTACTGTTTTATATTCTAGCTTAGTTTTAGAGTTGAGCTAGTGAAGTATGTTTCACTAGCGTTTCTTTCCTGTTTTTATTCAGACTATGTATTGGTGCCATTTTGGCAATTATACGCTTAATAAGAATTGAACTATTTCTTTCAGTTACTTATCTCTTAATGTTAGATGGTTGATGGTGAACAATTACGTATTAATGATAATGTTTTTATAAGTATGTTATAAAACAAAGAGTTTTAAATTTTCCGCTAAAATTAACCTATGTAAAGTAAGAATGACGTAAGTAGGCTTGTCTGCGACCTCTGAGAGGTCAACGACGCCGGTCTTGTCTGGGGTCTAGATTCCAGTCGTGACAACTAGGGGCATCTTACTTACCCTCTTTCCCCTTAGAAGCAATCATGGGACAATCTCTCACTTTGTGCCCGCCTTTTCCACATACAAAACAACTCCCGGTACTCAATAGACACTCACCAAAATGTTTTTTGCCACAATTGGCACAAGTAGGCTTTGGATTTTGAGAACCATCTCCTTTCTCAAATTTCACCTTAGGAGCCCTAGGTCCATCTTGAGTTTGAACCCTCTTTTTGAACCTAGGCTGCCCTTGATCAGTTGCACCACTCCTTTTCAAGTTTCTAGCAATCCTCTTAAGTTTAGACTCTTCAATAGATTGTGCATACACCATGAGTCTAGATAAGGTCATATCATCATGAAGCATAGCCGTACGTCATTATTCCATCACTAAGTCAGCTGTCACGACCCAGATTCTGGAATCCAAATCGCAACCGGCATCATTAACCTCTCAGAGATCGCAGACAAGCCTCTTCTTAGCTTTCATCACATTCATATAGTTAAATTTGCAGAAAATTTAAAACTTTTTAAACTTAATGAAGTGTACATAGGCTTCATATAATCTTTACATAAATTCATATACAATAAGCTCAACTAAAAAACCATCTACAATCGATTACACAATTCAAAAGGAAGAATCAATATATCATAATAAGTTTGCCAAAACGGCCTTAATACAAAAGCTTCGAAATGAAACCATCTGAAATAAATGCTAGGGACAACATCCTATAGCTATGTCTAACTACTAGGCTATGAAGATAGACGTAGCATTTTCGAACTCGAGAGGACCTACCAAATGGTCTGGAGATCGCTGAGTCCAAACCGCTGTAATGAATCTTCAATCTACTCTCTGACCTGCACCTATAAAAATAGTTATTGTATAGGGTTAGTACACACTTGTACTAAGTGTGGGTGTATGCACACATATACGTAAGGACAATGCATGATCAAGGAAACCTCTTCCTAACAACATGCCATTTCTGGAAAGTGTATTCACTAGACTTTCCTTATTCATTATTTGAGATTTGTGGTATGAATATGATGTTTTTTAATGCATTCAAAACACACAAGTTATTTTCTATATGAACAGAAGACCTTGGAATCATGAACATATTCTTAGAACATCTCAGACGAGAATTTATAATTTTTATCATCCCAAACCCGGGAGCTCCTTATCCCATACTTAGTTTATTTTTCGTTCTTTTCTTCTTTTTGTTGTCTAGTTCAATTATCTCCTTTGGTCTTATGTTTTACTTACAACTGCAATGATTCATTGTAGTCCCATACCCACAATGAATAAAGTAAGTAATCCAAGAGACTAAGGAAATGATTTAACTAAAATTTAGGGCATGAAATCTTTGTAAGCCAATCTTTATTGGTTAAACCTATTATCCGATGTTGGCCTAATATAAGAAGTCATTATAAGCCAATCTTATTTGGCTATTGTCATTTGCCAATTATATAAGGTCATTATAAATCAATCTTATTTGGCTTTAATCATTTTCATAATATGAGATGTCATTATTGGCTATGCCTCTTACATATATAAACTTCATTCTTATCAAACATTGGAATTAATAAACTCTTGCTTTCTTAGTTCACTTTGAACTTACATATCTTCTTCCTTCTTACTTTCTTAAAGAAGTCTATAGCATTAAGATCAAGTGAAGTTACATGAAATCCAGTGTCTTCCCCAAACCAAAAAGAGGTAATTCACCGATCAAAGTGAATCCTAGATCATGCGAGTTAACATGAAATCTAGTGTCTGCCCCACACCGAAAAGGGTTGATTCACCGGCTAAAGTGAATCTATATCAAGTGTTTACCCCACACCGAAAAGGGTTGGTACACAGCTAAAGTGAAACCAGAAACATTCTTTTGAGCATTAACCGACATAGATCTTGTGAGATAAACATGAAATTCGGGTCTACCCCACACCGAAAAGAGGTGTAATCACTGGCCAAGGTGAAACTGAAACATACCTAGCTCTGTTAGGTGGAATCCACTGGCTAGTTCCCATGCTGGCTAGACATAGTTCGAAGACTAGGAGATATTTGAAGACTCTTATCCACCGTAGTGGAGCCTCATCTCATGAGACTTACATGTGGAAGCACAAGCTCATAGCTAGTCTATCAGTGCTTTGCTCACTTTCTTTTATCTTCTTATCTTTTAGAGTTGACTCAAACATTGTGGAAGCTTGCTTCTAGATTGAGGTTTACTTACTCTATTGATGACTTGTCATCCCTTTCTTCACATTGATTAAATGTGAATTTATCCATACATAACATCGTTGGTGTTAATGAGACTTGTCTCACACATTCTAACACCCTTTTTCGTGAGTATCTTATCATAGTAGTCTTAGGTGTAATTGAGACTTATCTCACTTCCTTTAACACCCCATTCTTGTCACTTTCATAATTCAAAGATTTTTAATTATGTTATTACTCACCTTAACTCGTTTCATGTCTTTTGGTAGCCTTATACCATTCTTTATAAACGTTAAGAACTTTGTTCAATGTAATTACTTATATTCATAGTTCATTTGGAAAGGGTATGTTGGGACTTGTCCCAATGATTGGCATACCCTTGGTTATGAATTCAAAGTTACATTGGTCATGCTTTATTTGATTTAAATTAGTTATTAGCCAATTCTATTACATATTTTGGAAATAATGTTGTAGGCCAATTTATTGGCATAAGCCAAACTTTCACTAAACACTTGAACTTTTAACCTTTGATTAAGTTATAAGAACAATTCAATGCTTGGTTTGGCCAAGCTATGAAGTTGTTTTGGCATTGTAGATTCATTAACTAGCTTTGATTCTTTATGAAAGTTATAACTACTTATTCAATGCTATTACGTTCACAAGATCGTGTGGATAGGGTATGTGGGGACTTGTCCCATTGATTGGCATACCCTAGGTTATGAGTTCATTGATGTAGAGATTGGTATGACTTTACATGATTTTGAAGTAATATGATTGGACATATGTTTTACTAGCCAATTTGTTGGCATAAATCACAATTTCACTAGTTACTTGTCATAACATTATCACTAGCAATGCCAATTACTTCATAAATACATTATAATAATCTAACATGTTGAGCAGCCAACTTTTTGCATTACAAGAAACATCATAATTTGAATTGGCCATACTTAATTTGGTATGGCTCAGTCATTGGCCAATTCTATACATTATTTTAAAATAACATTATAAGCCAATTCCATTCAACTTTTTGGGGCAAAACATTGTTAGCCAATTTATTGGCATGAACCAAACTTTACTTAAACTATTTTCATTATGTTATCACTAATCAAATCAATTAGTTTCATGAATGTTATATAGTGATTCGTCAACATAAACAAGTCAAAACTTTAACTTCTTAACAGTAACTAAACTTCATAGCCGATTTATAGTAACTTCATATTCTTGAAACACAAGTAAGCATTATATCATTCCTTAATTCGTGTAACTAACACTCAAATCATTCGAATCCAATCTATAGGCCTCATTAGTCATTAACAAATCAAGAACTTGCACATAAAAATCACTTAGCACCACATACCAACAATATGTTCGAGATTTACATCTACATACTTATTGGAATCGAATACAAGGATAACTAGGGAGATGGACGTTCAACAATGTCATTGGGAACAACCCTAGTTTCAAAATTCATGAGTTTGAAGCGTTTGAAAAGCCTCTTGGAGGAAGAATTCCAGGAGAGAAATCCCATACATTATGTAGAATTGAATCTACGAAGATCACCTTGCAAAAAAACCTTAAAGAATACCTTGAAATCGCCTAAGGAGAACCGAGAGAATTTTCTGTTTTTCTTGCATTTTGATCACTGTTTTTTCTCACCTTTTGTCTTCTGTTTTAGTCGTGAGTTTCTAGGTCTTATGAACTGATATTGACTAATTACACTTAGGATATTAACTTAATTAAATAAATCAATTATATAATTACCAAAACGCCCCTCCTAAATTGACTAAAAATAGGAGAACACTTGACTTAGTCAAATATGAAATTTTCCTAAGTGTCTCGGCTAACATAATGATTTTTAATTAATCAATTAAGTTACTAATTTAATTAATTAAGTGACCTAGGTTAATTAATAAAGTACCCCTAAGTAATTAGGACCATAGCCAACTTTTTGGACCATCCTAGGTTAGGTACTAGGTTGTCTCTTACTTGTCTTAACCGAAATCTGGAAATTGATTAGTGATTTCGGTTTTGTCCATTTAAATTAATTAAGCAAGTTGTTAATTTAATTAATTAAGTGACCTAGGGTAATTACTAAAGTACCCCTAAGTCACTAGGACCATAACCAACCCTTTTGGACAATCCTAGGTTAGGTACTAGGATGTTTCTTGAGTTAGTTACTAGGTTAGTGTCACCAGGTTATGTCTTAGGTTATCGGGTGCACTAGTTAGTTTATTTCAGTTAGTCCTAGTTTAGTTAGCTATTTAGGTAAGTTATTTAAAGCCTAGAATTGGTTAGGAATCTCAGCCCCACATGGCTTGACCCCCACATGTGCGTCTGCCCCTAACCGCCCTTACCACCCTAACCACCCTAAACCGACTTCTAGCACATGTGCTTGCACATGTGTTGCTGGTCATTTCTTGTTGTCCCAAGGATCCTCACTATATCCTTGGGCACTGCATACTCTACATGATCATATTAATTGATCATGTTCTATGGTATCTAGGCTTGACACTTGGAAACCTCATACCCAATGTGCACAACTTAAGAAATTAATATTTTAGCTTAGGGTCTTTATTGCAGGTACATCTCTTAAACAAGCTCATTAATGTTAGAAAATTGGAAAACACCCTTTAAGCCAATAATTTCTAATATGCCCAATATTTTTCTTATTTGGGTATTATATAGAAATTGGCTAATACCCCTTAGCCAATTTTCTATACTATGCCCAATATTTCTCAATATTGGGCATTGGGATGCCTACGTACCCCAATACGCATTCTTAAAGACCTATTGGGATCTTTACTAGACATGTAATTTTCCAGAATGTTACATTATCCCCCACTTAGGAACATTCGTCCCTGAATGACACTACACATCATTTTAAAATAAAGAGGGTGATTTTCGAAAATACTTTAACATGCTTGAAACTTTACACTCTGTGAATATCTGATTCACACTTACTCTGGATGATGCATATTACTCAAAGCTTATCTGAAGCTTCACATTTGAGATTGAGGAACTTCCTTCTCAATCACACTTAACTTAATGCACATCACAACTCGTGCAACACAAAAATTATGTCTACGCTATACAAAAACAGCAACATGAACGCAAACATGAAATCATTTTAACTCATATAGCGGAAGTATAAAACACACGATTATGGACTTAAAACACCAAATTTGACTAATGCACTAAAAACTTAGAGTTTCTTAACAAAACCCAGACTTAGGAAGAGTATATCTAACCTCAAGAACTGAACAAGTGAGGGTAAAGGGATATCATATCGGCCTCGGGCTACCATGTTGTTCCCTCAACAAGGTGGTTTATCCACAACACCTTTACGGAGGCAACCTCTTGTCCCTCAACCGTTTCACTTGGCGATCTAAAATTTCAACGGGAACCTCTTCGTAAGAAAGGTTCTCATCGACTCCTAACCCCTTAGATAACATCTTGTTGGCCTTAAGATTTGAAACCATTTGGCTTGTTGGATTAGAACCACGGCCTTCCCATTTCAACTCTAACTCATTTGGCAACTGAAACCTTACTACCCTGTTTCGATAGTCTATCGTAGCATAGTATTTATGAAGCCAATCCATCCCCAAAATTATATCAAAATCAAGCATGGTTAATTCTATTAGATCAGCATAAGTAACTTTATTGAGAACAATTATTGGGCAATCTCTATATACTCTTTCGGCCCTAACACTGTCTCCTATGGGAGTACTAACTAGAAACGGTTCATGTAAGATCTCAGGAAGCAAGTCAAATTCTAGCCACTAAAGGAGTAACAAAAGACAAGGTAGATCCTGGATCTAATAATGCATAAACAGGAAAGGAAAAAAAGACAAGCAAGTTACCAGTAACCACATCCGCAGACTTCTCTTGTTCCTTTGTTCCTTTCAACGCATAGAACCAGTATCTCTTGGGAGGTTCACCTGCAACATTAGGATTCGGCCGAGGCTGAGCATCTGTCCTGGCCTGATTCCTTACATGTGGGCAGTCCCTTACCAGATACCCACTCTTGCCACACCCATAACAGGCATTGGTACCTACCAAGCAATCACCTCCATGCGAGCGACCACACTTATCACACGACTTTCTATCACGCTGGGCATTTCTATCATTGACCTCCTTGGCATTAGTATTCTTAGAAGGAGTAGGATTACCTGAGTACTTGTTCCCCATCTTGAACTTGGGCCTATATCGAACTCCAAATGAAATATTACCATTGCTCGAACCGGACTGATCCGAGGGCCTTGATTTTTTGCCTTCCTGACCTCTCCTTTTTCGATGACTCTCATCCACCTACTGTGCATGTACCATCAATCTGCCGAGGTCCATGTTATCATGCAACATGACAGCCCGATAATCCTCCACTAGATCCTCCGACACGCCAGTCACAAACCTTCTCATCTCATCCCTGCTATTGGACACCAGAGAAGAAGCATATTTCGAAAGTTTAACAAATTTCAAGGAATACTCCTTGACCGACATACCTCCCTGTCTTAGGTTGATGAACTCTTCAACCTTTGCCTCCCTCTGTTCTCTGGGAAAGAACCTCTCCAAAAAATGCATTCTTGAGAATATCCCAAGTGATGGGGACATCTCTTGTTGCTCGGCCGTCTGCCTACATTTTGTATCACACCTGAGCCACATCTTTGAGTTGATATGCAGTCAACTCAGCCTTTGCCCTTTAATCAACACCCATGGCACAGAGAATTTTGTAGACCTAATCCACAAACTCCTCGGGATCCTCATTAGTCTTGGACCCATAGTAGAATAGAGGATTCATTCTGGTGAAGTCCCTCAGTCTGCTAGCCATATTGCTAGCATGCGGGTTCTCCCTTGGAGCACCCTCTCTAGTGGCTTAAGTCGTGATGGCCTGCGCCTGAGTAGTGATGGCATGTGCCATCTGTACCAATGCTTCTCTCACTTCTCCATCGGTCAACGCAGCTGGGTTGACATGCACTTGAACTCCAGCCACTGGGGCTTGAGGAGGAGCTTGGTTTCCTCCATCAGCTTCTTCTTCAAGAACTACTAGCCTTAGTTATCAAATAGATGAGGGTAACGGGACTTTATGTCGGCCTTGGCCTCCCATGTTGCACCATCAACTAGGTGATTTTTCCATAACACCTTTATGGAATCCAACTCTTTATTTCCTAATTTCATTACTTGTGTATCAAGGATTTGAACTGGAACTTCCTCATAAGAGAGGTTATCCTTCACACAAAGACCCTCAATAGGAAGAATAGACTCGGGATCACCGATAAACTTCTTAAGCATGGACACACTGAACACCGGATGAAGCGAAGCCAATTCACTAGGCAACCTTAACTCATATGCAACCTTACCAACAAGATTTCATAGGGACCCATATAACGAGGACTCAACTTCCCTTTCTTGCCAATTCTAACCACTCATTTCATAGGCGAGATTTTCAAATACACCTTATCACCTTCTTCAAACTCTAAATCCCTTCTCCTATGATCGACATAAGACTTTTGTCGACTATAGGTCGTTTGCAAGCAATTTCTTATAATATGAACTTTCTCCAAAGTCTTATAAATCAAATCGAGACCAAGAAGCGAAGTCTCACCCACTTCAAACCATCCAATAGGAGACCTACACCTCTTACAATACAAGGCTTCATAAGGAGCCATGGATATGGATGAATGAAAACTAGTATTATAAGCAAACTCCACCGAAGGCAAATGCTTGTCCCAATTTCCCTAGAAATTAATAATACAAGCCCTAAGCATATCTTCAAGGGTTTGAATAGTGCGCTACGCTTTACCATCCGTTTGGGGAAGAAAAAGGGTACATAACTTTACCTTAGTACCTAACCCTTATTGGAATGACCTCCAAAACCTAGATTTAAATTGTGCACCACTATCTGATATTATGGATAACGGAATACCATGGCGACACACAATCTCATGTATGAAGATCCTTGCATAATCTTTCGCCGAATAAGTAGACTTAACGTGAATAAAATGAGTGTACTTGGTCAATCTATCCACAACCACCCATATTGAGTCTTATTGCTTTTGAGTCCGAGGCAAACCCACTACAAAATCCATATTGATGTCTTCCCACTTCCAAGTAGGAATTTGGATTTCTTGTAGTAAGTCAGCCGACTTTTGATGTTTCGCTTTAACTTGATGGCAATTTGGACACTTAGCAACAAACTCCGCTATGTCCTTTTTCAAACCTTCCCACCAAAATGCTTCACTAAGGTCATGGTACATTTTTGTAGAACCCGTATGAATGGAGTAACGGGACCCATGGGCTTTCTCAAGGATCCAATTCCTCAACCCATCTAGATTGGGAACACACAACCTACCTTGATACCTCAAGACACCATCCCCCCTAAGAAGAATGACTCGTTAAGCTTGCTAATAACCGATTCCTTCAAGTCCATCAATGATTGATCAAGTTGTTATTTGGACATCACCTCGACTACTAATGATGACTCAGAATTATGATGGACCATGAAACCACAATTTGGAAAATCTTTCAACCTCACCCCAAATCTGGCCAACCTGTGTACATCTCTCACTAGGTCTTTCTTAGTTTCATCTATGTGAGACACACTACCAATGGTCATATGACATAGAGCATCTGCAACCAAATTGGCCTTGTCGGGGTGATAGAGAACACTCATGTCGTAATATTTCAACAATTCTAACAACCTTCTTTGTCGGATATTCAACTCCTTTTGAGTAAACAAATATTGGAGACTCTTGTGGTCGGTATACACATCAACATGGAAACAATCCAAGTAATGCCTCTATATTTTCAAGGAAAATACCACAGCCGCTAATTCAAGATCATGAGTTGGATAGTTTCTCTCATGCACCTTAAGTTGTCTACAAGAATAGGCTAGCACCTTCCCATGTTGCATAAGCATACACCCTAAAACCACTCGGGATGCATCACAATACACAACAAAACCCTGGTACCCTCCGGTAAGTCAACACCGGAGTGGAAGTAAGCTTATCATTCAAGATTTGGAGCTCTTTTCACATGCCTCCGACCACTAAAATTTCCTACTCTTTTGGGTCAAAGTAGTCAAGGGAGATGCAATGGACGCAAAAACATCCACATACCTCCGATAATAACCCGCTAGACCCAAGAACCTCCTAATGTCAGTTGGAATCAATGGTCTTGGACAATTCTTGACCGCCTCGGATTTCCTTGGATCAACCTCAACTCCCTCACTAGAGATGATATGACCAAGAAACGCCACCGACCTCAACAAAAACTCACATTTTCTATACTTGGCATATAATTTATTCTTCTTAAGCACTTGAAACACCACCCTTAAATGGTTCATGTGATCACCCTCATTTTTTGAATATACCAATATGTAATCAATGAAGACAATGACATATTAATCTAGGTAACTTCGTAACACCCTATTCATGAGATCCATAAACGTTGTCGGGGCATTCGTGAGACCAAAAGAAAATTACTAAGAACTCATAGTGACCATATCTAATCGAAAATGCCATCTTTGGTATATCCTCACCTCTCACCCTAAGTTGGTGATACCCCGATCTCAAGTCAATCTTAGAAAAGTAGCTTGCCCCTTGTAGTTGATCAAACAAGTCATCAATCCGAGGGAGAGGATACTTGTTCTTAATAGTGACTTTATTGAGTTGGTGGTAATCAATGGACATCCTAAGGGACCCATCCTTCTTCTTCACAAATAAAAACGGAGCACCCCATGGAGAAATACTAGGTCGAATGAAACCTTTGTGTAGTAAATCTTTGAGTTGAGCCTTCACCTCTTTCAATTCGGCCGGAGCCATCCGATAAGGAGGAATTGAAATTAATTTTGTAACCGGTAACAAGTCGATACCAAAATCAATTTCCCATTCGGGAAGATCATTAGAAAAGACATCTGGAAATTACCTCACTACGAGGACCGTCTCAATGGGAGGAATTTTGGAGTCTAAATCTTGGACTCTTACTATATGGTATAAACACCCTTTATAGATCATTTTACAATCTTTCAAACAAGAGAGGATACGACCTCTAGGAATAGAATTTTCCCCCTTCCACTCTAAAACGGGCTCATTTGGAAAGTTAAACTTCACCACCCTCGTTCTATAATCTATAGAGGAAAAACAAGCATGCAACCAATCCATACCCAATATGACATCAAAATCATGCATATCAAGTTCTACTAACTCAACATAAGAAACTCTATTGGGCATCATTATAGGACAATTTCTATACACCCTTTTTGCAACAACCGACTCACCCACCGGGGTAGACACTATAAACGGTTCATGCAATATATTAGGCAAAATGTCAAACATTTTAGCTACTAGAGGAGTAACAAATGATAAGGTAGCATCGGGATCAAGAAAGGCATATACATCAATAGAGAAGACTCTCAACATACCGGTCACCACGTCGGAGAAGTCTCTTGCTCACCTCTAGAGCGGAGAGCATAGAAGTGATTCTTCTTTGGAGCCTCATTAGAACCACTAACTTGAACTTGACCACTACCCTTGTCTTGACCCCTCACATTAGGGAAATCCCTACCCTTGTGCCCACTTTTATCACAACCAAAACAATTATCCGTCCCCTTAAGACAATCACCATAGTGCTTACTGCCACACTTTCCACAAGTTTGCTTTTTGCTTGGTGAACTAATACCCTTTCCCTTTTTAGGCTTAGGGTTAGACACCCTACCATCACGAGCCTTAAAGAACATGGAAGTAACTATATGAGACACTCTCTTCTTGAACCAAGCTTGTCTTGAATCTCAAGCCTACTTTTAGAAGAACCACCATCAAATTATCTTGCCCTCTTGGCATCTCTACTCTTCCTTTTAGATCTTGCCTCTTCCACTTGTTGAGCATGAACCATGAGACGAGCAATGGTCATTTGATCAATTCCTTTTGTCCACATGTCTATGCTAAAGTTCAACAGTGCTTGTATGCACATTGATGCCTTTCACCTTCCTTGAATCCTCACTTGAACTTATACTTGGTCAAATTATTGGGGGCTATTTTACAACTATAAATCATGAATCATATTTTAAGACTCAACGTAAGGCTCTAGTTTCACTGATTAATTTTTTTCTGGAGTTACATACACTATTTGTGAGAAAAACTTTAACCACACATGATATTTTCATAATAGCTTTTAAGGCGCATAGTCATTTACTTCATGATATAAATGACCTACTACTAACATGATTTTTTTTAATTGTGATCTATAATCATTAATGGCATATCCGGATACCATACTAATCAAGACCTAATTTAGGAAAACAAAGGGATAATCATTGAGGGTAAGTCTAGATGTCTTTCATGACATGTGGCCAAACTTCATAGAACTTATAGATTTCTTCATCTATATCTTACTCGAGTCATAAACATACTTCCTTAAACATGCATTATTTTCAACAATTCATAGGCTTCAATATGGTTTAAAAGTCAATGCATCGTCAAATTCATTTACATCAATATCATAAAGGAAAGACATACATATTTTCATAAATTCATCTTTCATGGTTCAAGACCCACAATATTACAATCATATCATAGAAAACATAGTTTATGCATGGGTTCGTGGGGATTCATCTTAATTACTTAAATTCATGCATAAAAAATCATAAGGCAATCAATTGGATCAACATTGAAAAGAACCTATGGCACGGAAAAAAAAACCTAAGTTCAATTGGAGACTTCTAACTTCAATGTTGGAGAATTTGGGAACTCATTGGAGGAAATACCTCCATAGATGAAAACTATCATACCTTGAATTTCAAAGCCCTTAAGAAATTTGGTGAATTGGAAGCTTGATGTAGAAACCCTGACTTGACTTCTTCTTCACCCTCCTTTAGAGAAAGAAATATTTGAGAGGAAGAGCTTGATAAAATTTTTAAAATTTAAGAGATTGAATTTAGTTCGAGTGACGTAAAGGTTTAAAATTATTATATAGGTCATCGGGTAGATCGCAAAATGATATAGTATTGAGTAAAAATAATTAGGAAAATACACAATAATCCCTGACTTAAAACTGCCAAAATTGCTCATTGGAAATAAAAAACGGCCCGTTAAGACCACCACGGCCCATCATACGGGTCGTGAAGAGTTTCTGCCTGATAGTGCTTCACTATTTTTGACATAAGGTTTTACTTCGATCTTGGATTTGGGCAAACTCAGTGCATTGGAAAGTGGAATTTGAGATCTTTAATTTGATAGTTCATAGGCCACCTAAATTATTTTGTTCTAAAAGATATGATAATTTGAAGTTGAACATAAATTCTAAGCGTGATAAAAAACCCTTCACGAACATCTTCAGGGTCTGTGTGGGCTTCACACGTCGTTTTGAAGTACGTGTTTCTTGATCAATCGATACTCTCCCTGAGTAGAGGTGTAGTATCTAGTATCGACTCTTGAGATGGGTACTCTCTGTGAGTAGAGGTGTACTGTATAGTAGATATCTCCCTATCCCTTAACTATGTGCCCATATAGGACTAGCTAGTGTTTTTGCACGTAAAGGCTAAAAAAATGTCTCTACCTTAGGCAATTGGGGATCCCTCATCCCGTACAAGGAGTCATGTCAATCTCTCATGGTCTTTGTCGGTTAAAGCTTACCCCCACAAATAATGTAATGAATTAGGTCTTCCTAAGGGTGTACTGTACTACTTAGGGTAGGTGGTGTAATGGGCCGCCATCTATGTATTTCATAAGTAGTCATTTGAAGGGGGTCTTAGAGTGTCCTTATAATGTTAATGAATGGATTTCTAGATGATGTTACAGAAGCCTGTTAGTCTTATGTCTAATGTTAATGAAGGTATTATGACTTGTTGAATGTGATGTGCCTAGTCTAGGGTTGATGCAAAGGAGCAGTAAGTGGGAGTTGAAGTATGGGATGCTACATTCACATTGCAGTAGTGTAATTAAGAGTTATCCTAGGAAATGGTCCTTATGTGATTTTCCTTAAATGCATGAATGTCTCTTTTATTGTCTCTATTAATGAATGTTGATTTGTTGATTTGTGAAAGGAAATGTCCTTCTCTATTTTAGTCTTAATGAACACCTAGGTGTGCATTAAAAAGGTTGTATAGGCGATCTCTTTATGTCATACTTAGGTACGTCATTGGATAACCTTGGATAGAGGGTCTAAATAGTTGAATAGGTTACTTAATGAATATGGACATATCTTGTGGATTATGGGAGTATTACCTTGTATGTTGATGATTGACTTGCATGATGTCTTTTACACTTGTGTCATGAAGCTTTATCAAAATAGCATGAAAAGCATATTTCAACTAAAATATCCTCTTTAAAGATGTCTCAATAGTACTAATTCTATATTTTCCTCTATTTTCTACAAAGTGTATTGTTGGCAAGTGAGGTGGTCTTTAGAGTTGAAGCTTTGGAAGTAGGAAATTCTCTCAAGATTTGGGTAGGTCTTCATATGTCGAGGGCAAGAATTTCTACTTCTAGTTTTCCTTTATTAAGATATTTGTATAAGACTTGTATATTTCTTTCCATGTAAGGGTCTTGTCCCTAAGATAATGAGATGTGTCTAAGATTGCTTGTATCGAGACTTAGTTCTTCTTACGTTTTATGAAAGAGTTCCCTCTTATTGACTTTTTAGTGAAATGTTTTAATTCTACACTACTTTTCATACCTATGTGATGAATGAATGTTAAGAGGCTTGTATAAGACCTCTTCGACGTTGAATACACTGGTAAGGACTAGGGGGTGCTCTCAGTGCGTGGCAAACTTAGTATAAGAACATAAGGTTACGGAGAAAGTCTGAGGGTTCAATGTCTCACAAGCCACGTCTAGTAGAGTCTTGTTCATCGATGTGATTCATGACACATCTATGAGCGAGAGGCTATAGGACGATAGAAGTTACACTTCATTGATATTATTGAAGTCGTGCGTTAGTAATTCAGTAAATGCATTTTTCCTAATCTTATTCTTGTGGTTTTAGGACCATGAATACGAGAGGGGCTAATGCAAGGAGGGCTCAATATGGGAATTGGAATGAGGACGTTCCCCCTAAAGTGAACCAAGGTCCACAAGCTCCCAATTAGGAACGGGATATGTCTAATGTGAAGATAAGGGCTGCATTCCAAGACTTAACCCAACTCATTACGACTCAAGCTTAACTCATAACTAATCAAGCTCAAACCACAACGGTCCAATCTAACTGATTAGTTGGACCTTAAGTGAACCCCACTGCAAGTACTCTCGTTTCTAGAATCCGAGATTTCACAAGGATGAATCCTCCTACTTTTCATGGTACTAAGGTGGATAAGGATCCACAAGGCTTCATTGAGGAGTGCTTAAGACGACCTTTCTCGGAAAAAAAATTCCTTTAGAGTTTAGGGAGAAAAAGTTAGTGGAATTCATGAACATCCATCAAGGGGGAATGAGTGTGAAGGAATAGTCTCTCAAGTTCACATAACTCTCTAAATATGCCGTAAACTTGGTAGGAAACTCTAGGGCTAGAATGAATAAGTTTATGATGGGGGTGTCTAGTTTTGTTGAACTAGAGTGTCATACGACAATGCTCCATCATGATATGGATATCTCTAGACTCATGGTGTATGACCAACAAAATGCGGAGACAAATCTTAGGAAGATGAATAGAGATGCGAAGAGGTCTAGGCTGGATGAACAAAGTAAACGTACGTCTAAGAAGAGGTTTTACCATCAATATTCCCCCATGGTAAGCAAGGATAGGGTGTCTAACCCGAATTCTCAAGGAGGGGGTGGATGCGGTTCTACCTTTGAGAGGTCTAGATGTACCACATGTGGAAAGAAACATCTAGTTAAGCTTCTTGCCGGTATGGATGGGTTCTTTGGGTGTGGAAAAAAGGGTCATAAAATTAGAGATTGCCCAATACTTACGGAAAAAGAGAAGGAGACCATCCAAGATCCTCATGATAGTCCGGATTCGAATGTTCCAAAGAAGAACTGGTTCTATGTGCTACAAGCTAACAAAGGACCTAATCCGAAGTAAAGGCCCCGGTAACTTATGGTTTCTTATGGTTGTCTTAAATTTCTCTTTGATGGGTTTACCCTAATTGGGGGAGGATGAGTTGAATAGTAAGGTGGTTGATATCGGGGAGGATGAGTGAATAGTAAGGTGGTTGATATCCTTATCTTTTCCTTCTATTCTTATTCAAGCTTGAGGCCAAGAAATTCTTAGTAGTTTTGCTTTATTTTGGAGTCTTGCATAAGATTAAGAGTTGTATGTCCTTCTTATGGTATGAGTGCCTTGGATGATACTTTGTTTTGCATGCTCTTGATGTTATTATGATAAAATTAGTAATTGATCTTTGTATTTCTCAAGTTAATATACATCTGATAAAATTGTTTATTTACTTCATGAGTTGTCATGTTGATTATGCCTATGTGTCATTTGAAAGTTATTGCATGTTGGGTCTTATAATGAAATGATGAGCATATATAAAGTTGGAGAAGGTATTTCCTCATGTTCCTATGAAAATGATGAAGTATGCGTCCATTATGAGTTGGTAGAAATAATTCCTACTTTCTTGTATTTCTTTGAGTGTATAATGATGTGAAGTTGGTGTTCCTTGTAAGTTTGGTGCATTGACTATGATGTGGTATTAATGATGTTGTGTTTGTTGTGAGATGTTAGATGATTCATTAAGTCTTTGGAAGTATTATAGTGTCATTCGAGGATGAATGTTTTCCAAGTGGGGGAGTATTGTAACACCCTCAAAATTAAATAGGACAAACTAGAGCTTCAAATGAGTTTTATGAGTTAATAACTTTTTAAAATAATGAGAAATAGCTTTTAATAGCTGGTTTAAAGTGTAACGACCGGGGAGCACCCCCTAGAAGTAACATGGCATACTTGACCTCTCGGAGGTCTTATACAAGCCTATAGTTATCATTCATCGCATTGTCATAGGTAAATTTAGCGGAAAATTTAAAATTTTCTTAGCACATCATATGCTAGAACATCACTTTCATTATATATAAAATATCATAATACATAGTTAAAGACTCTAGTTTCTTTTTTCCATCCTAGACTCAACATCATAAGAGTACTTTAGGGACACGACCCTTATAACATAATACATATGTAACATATTAAAAGACTTTACAGTAAAGACATGACTTAGGAATCCTTGGACTTAAGGATTCTTTTCCTTGAGCTTGGGAATCACATATCAAGCTCCTCAATCATAGAGACATCCTTTAAGTATCTATAACCTACATTTTGTGAAAAAATTACAGAAGAATGGAGTTAGTACAAGAATGCACTAAGTATGGCAGCCATGCAAAAATATGCATTTAAAAGGGACATTTTCTTGAAATCATACTTCATGCCTTTTTGACAAAATATTCATAAAATCTTAATACAATAGCATTTATATCATTCACATACTTCATATATAGATATTCAAAGGCTAAACATCATATAAAATAACACATAGAATTTAAGCCACATTTGGGCTCACTTTACAGTGAACTATTTCCACTTTACACTAACTAATTCCCATTAAAAGTGAATATCTTTTCTTTAACTCCTTAACCTCCCAAGTAACCATTTAGTGATACTTGGTGCAATGAATCTCCTTAAGGTCACAAGGAAAACCATACATACAACTTACATAAGCCAACACATACCATCATAGAAGTATAATACATCGAAGACACATTTGAGCCAAGACCATAAGAACATTACAGTAAGCTACATCAATTTGCACATCTATTCACTTAACTTCACATATATGCATTATAAGACCTTACTGATAATCCCAATCTAAGTCCACTAGTGCAATGTATATATGAAGCCCCATAACCTCACACATACTTAGTAAACCTCAACGAGTATTTGAAGCCCCTTAACACTCTATTTCATACATCAAGTAAATGAAGACAACTTCACTCATGTCAACAAGACCTTCATCATATAGTCATTAACACCAACATAGTGCATATAAGGACAAGACCACATTATATAGACTCATACCATACACATCTTCATAACAAGTAGACAAATACTACAATGTCATGCATAAGGAACATATACATAGACACATGCATTAGAACACCTTCGTAGGACTTCCCTCAAGAGCCACTTGTGCAATGCATAGGTGAAGTCCCATACCCCCACCTACACTAAGCAACTACCCTTAATCCTAGTTAGAATCCTTACTTTACTTCCATTGTCCATATTACTTTAGGGAAACTATAACCTTAACCGACACTAAGACCATGGGTGCTACATGGAATTTGGTGTTGTAGGGGCTTACACCAATGGAAGGTTTTCTTACCTAGCCAAAGAAGAACATTATCACCTGCTAGCATACTAGTTGATATCACTTGCTAGATCCTATGTGGCAAGCATAGTTCATGGAACTAAGAGATATACATGACCCTCTACATGCTCATTAACATTGGAGCCTCATCTCATGAGAAACCATGGGGGAATCTCCCTCAAGGAAAGTCAACACCTTATGTGCAACCATAGGTGAATGTTCCTCAAGAAAAATCAACACTCTATGAGAAAGCAATGGTGAATCTTCCTATAAGGGAAGCCAACACCTCTCATTGTCAAGTTCACTCGGTGCTAAGCTAAGTTCCCTTTTTTTTAGTAAGCCTTTATTACATTATTTCATAAAACATAGGATTAGGATATCGACTCCTTATATGCTTATAGCATATTCAAGCACCTATCTAGTTTTAGGGTACTCTTGAGCACACCTTTCAAGGCCCCTATAATGACTAGATATTCATACATGTGTGTGTATATACATATGAGCAAACTTTCACATAACACACCAATGTCACACATATTCGTACTTTACTTCATCATATCATACACTTAACATCATAGCGTATAAGATATATTCATTGCACGTCCATATATTCATTTTGATGTTTATAGAAACCAAACCTAGGAACTATCCTATCAAGGTACACATGTGCAATGCATAGACAAGGTCCTATGACATTGCCCATACTAGTACACCTATCAAGTCATACTAGTTAATGGAATACATAACTTTCTTCACATACATATACCTTACATGCATTGTAGTAGACATTTAGTGAATATGAGATCAATCTTTCATTATACACTATGAACCTTTACTCCATTGTAAGCATGCATAATGTTTGAGAGTGTGTGTACATTGGTCAATATGATCACATAATGTCTATCAAAAAAACCTTGAGACCGACACCCTCCTAGGATCATATTACACTTTCAAGCATAGACCACACAACACAATTTAGAATAGGAGACAAGACAATCTTCACAATACATTCAAGACTCCTAACCTTAACTATTGACACATTCACATAAGGGCACATAGGTAAGGGATTATCAACCATTATAAATAAACAATGGCAGCACCTACACTTTACCCTAACATAGATATACACATGCATACGGAATAGCCATACAACCTGGATCACAACTAGAATAGGAAACTACGCATGAGGCTTCACATTGGGTGATCATCACCAACACACATTCATAGTATAATTTTCCTTCAATGCCATGATCACATCACATATATTGAAAATAAAGTAAAGACAACCACCATAAGTGTACCATACAAAACAGTGTCATACAAGGCTTTATCAACTACCAATACTATAAGAAAGTAGAAGGAAAAAGCCATCCTTACAAAGTCATCATTCTTTGATCACCATTATTCAATACACCTTTTTCATCAACAATACGATATATGACAGTAGCTAAATATACATTAATCATAAAGGAAACCATGCACAAGTCGCTACAAGATCATACTACAACAAGTACACTACATCACCTATACACTATAAGGTAGATAGACATAGATCACTTACTAGTATTCCTTGGTTTAATCATCATCCTCCACATTCATAATATAATAATAATACCAATCTAGGGTAGTATCTAAATACATAATAATCAAGTCAAAATCATGCTTCATCTAACCTAGAACTTAGATCACATTATGTACATAACATTATCAATCCATAGACTAGAAGAACCTAGATCGATTCATGCCAAGCCTTCTTTACTTTTGTCATACAAGATTCATACCCACAATTCAACCATGATATTAACCTAAGGCAGTAGCTACAATCTTCTTAACATAATCGAATTCCACATTCATATATTATAAGGCCAATTACACTTAATACATAGAGACATATATTAGTCTTATTCAAATCTTCATGTATTTATACACATGGATCATTCATCAACAATTCACCATTAATTTACATAATAAACAATAGACATAAGTAATTCAACGTACTAGAATCACAATTCCACCAATAACAAGCCACGATCACAATGCCCATGCATAGGCTAAATCGAGTTTGGGAAGGGGCATGGGTTCACAATGCAATTGGATTGAAATTCAAGTTAAAACCAATACATTATAATCAATTTACCATGATTAAGCCTTTGGCAATGTTTTGAGAAATAACCATGCTAGATTGAAGAAGAAGAAGATGTTTGATCATGAAATCTCTTTTGAAAACTCTGAGAAGGACTCTCTAGATGGAAGCTTAACTAGAGATGAAAGATCAACATACATTTATTTAGAAGAAAACCACCAAAAAATAATGAAGAATCCATGGGAATCCAATCTCCAAGTTGTTCTTGAGCTTCACCTTCAATGGAGGTTTCTAGAGAGAATTGGTTTTGGAGGGAAAGTCTAATTTGTGTAGAATGGATTTGGAATGGGTTGATCACGTTTTTGATCACTTATATATGCCAAAAAATAATCAAATAAACCATGTAGGGTCAGGTTAGTTCGTGGGGTGAATTTCCCATTCACCCCATAAGTGAGGCAGTCGCTACGCAACCTGTCACAGCCTGCACCAATGAGCACCATTGACTCCCATTAGGTCCATCGACGGACTGTATGTGGATTTCGTCGATTGGCTCTTGGGGTTTTCTTTGGCTGAGCCTTCCCCAGGCTAAGTTTTGATCGACGCCTCCCTATCTACGGGGCTTCAGTCCACCGACGGGGTGTCGTTTGGTTCAGTCGATTGACACTGCCAAGGTAGTGTTCAAAAGCCTTTGGGTCCTTCTTAAGGGGCTCTTGCGGGGCCCTTGGGGAGTTGACCCGTATGTTTACAATGTAAATATGAACATTAAAAATTCAAGGACCTTCCACATCAGTTTCACCAAAAACAATTACACGCAACATGTCAAAACATGGTAGGCAGCATCAAGACACACACATGCATGTCTCATGGGCTTACTTTCGAACGTCTTGGACGTTTGACCTCTAAACTTTATTAAACTCACCATACTGCCTAAAAACATAATTTTTAATCATATAAGGACCCCATAAGCTCATGACACACACATAATCACATAAAAACACATAAGGCCCCTTAGGTGACTAGTTGTCGAACGTCTTGGTCGTCCATTGACGTTTCACTTCCAAATGAGTTCAAATAACCCATGAATACTTTAAATACTTAATTAACATATTAACAAGCTTATATGCCCCAGTGAGTCTCTAGACACCATAACTCATTTTGGGGGTCTTACAATATCCCCCACTTGGGAACATTCGTCCTCGAATGACACTTAGAACACTTTAATCACAACAAGGACTTCAATGAATCATAGAGAAGCTTATAACAGTCACAACATCATAACATAGAAGTTAATTCACCATAATTACAAGGAACACAACTTCAAACCATTTCGCACTCAATGCACACAAGCAAGCAAAACCTTTATTCACTCACTCTTTAATGCATCAAAACAAAGGGTCTTATCATGTTCATAGGAGGAACTTCCTTCTCCTAATCATAAAATGGTCATTACACTTTATTTTATTAAGAGATCATCTTGCAACCATCCTTAAGTCACACTTAGGCAATTTCAACAACACCGAAGAAACAATTAGGCACTCATAGTTCAATGCACATAGACTTGAGTAACATAGGTTGACAATGGATTCTTATTTGTTAGGCCTAGTGCCATGAGGTTCATACTCAACCATACCATGCTTAGTTGTTTCCATGGAGTAAGGTCCTTGTCCTCAACACACATACATGTTTCATGAGTTCCTACCGAAGCAAATACACAAGGTCAACTTTACTGTAACATGAGAATTTCTCAACTATTAGCCAGAAGTATGATAATAACTTTTCTTCCTAATGAAGCCAAAAGGGTAATTCACACCACACACATCACAACAATAGGAAGCCATTTCATAACATTTCAATTTCTAGCATAACCCTATCTTTAATTAACATGCATTATTTAGGGAAAGTCTTACAATTCATAGACACACTCAAGAACAATAGCTAGATATGCCTTTACTTTTCAAAAGTGAGCCTACAATCATGCTTTCCAAATCATAAAAGTCACATAATTTTTAAAGAGACTCAACATTTTCATTTTAAGGAGACTCAAATTCCTCATTATAAGGCTAAACATTAGACATTAAGAGTGACTCAAAACATGCTTCTTAACTTATCCCATGAAGTTAAATGCACAACTAGCATATTAAGATGCACAATCAACATGAGAAAACCATAATTTGCTCAAAAATTTCTTTCAAGTACTTTAGAATCTTCAAAATACTCTCAAGATAGTGTCAAAGCAAGACATACCCAACATATGGAGGTCATGCAATTCATACTTTATGCAAAGCTCATATCATGAACAAGCTTACTAAAAATTATTAGATTCATGTTCAAGTAAGAATGGAAGGACAAGATGGAAATATCTGCAACCTTACTACTCACATCACCATCCCCCACTTAGTGTAAACCCAATTAAGAGCAACATAAACGAACCTCAATAAGATCTTAACTTATCAACCTTCATTTTCATCACTTAAAAGTGATTACTACTTTAGAAGGAATTACAATAAGTCAACATAGGAACACCAAGGCATTCTAAACATTATCATCTATGCAAATTATCCTTCAATTATCAAGTTATGTCATACTACCCAACCACATAAGGTTTTTATGCAATACAATAGACACCAAGGTCATACAAGATTAGGGGAAAACAATAAGGAGACTTACCCATAAGGCCTCTTTCTTTTCTTTCAACATTGGAGTAAGGTAACTTCTAGGTCAATCAAACCCACTTCATCACCCTACAAGGACAATCATGCTTTACATCTAAGACCAATCCTATACAAAAGACTCAAATCCACGCTAATCAATCATGAAGGTTCACACATATAACCAAAGACAACATTTGAACCATTTAAACATATACTTTGGGAGTCATGCTTTCATAGGTGATCACTAAGCATTTCAATTTCAAATCATAACATTAGGCTACCATCATGTAAAACCATATAGTAGCATACCATTCCAAAATAAACTCATTTTAACCATAACAACTTCTAATATGCTTTAACTACAGCATGACATACTTTTCTCAACATAACATGCTATTTCACATAGGTCTCATATATAGCAGCAAAGGACATCATGTCAACATAACATATCATTTCTCATATTCCACATACATAGCCATAATTGGCATCACATAATCAAAGCATGCCAAATTCATCTTCACACATACTCATCAAACCTTAAAACCGACATAAGCATCAAAACTCACCTTTTCTTCCTCAAGCATAGAGATACAATCCCATCCAAGAAATCACATCTAAAAGAACACCTGAAGAGAAATCATAAGAGAGAGACCTTATAGAGTTAAGTTCTATGGCACGACATGAGAATGATGAAGAAGGGAAACTCTATCGTCCTATAGCCTCTCGCTCATAGATGTGTCGCGACTCACCACCGATGATTGAGACTCAACTAGACGTGGCAATATGAGACTTTGGACCCTAAAACCACTTTCGTAAACCTCGTGCTCTGATACCACGTTTGTAATGACCGGGTAGCACCCCCTAAAAGTAACATGGCATACTTGGCCTCTCAACAAAAGCCCATAGTTGTCATTCATCGCATTCTCATAGGTAAATTTAGCAAAAGATTTAAAACATTCATTGCACATCATATGCTAGAACATCACTTTCATTAAATATAAAATATCACAATACATATTTTAAAAGTCTCTAGTATCTTTTTGTCATCCTAGACTCAACATAGTAAGAGTACTTTCGGTACACGACCCTTATAACATAATACATAAGTAATATATTAAAAGACTTTACAGTAAAGACACGACTTAGGAATCCTTGGACTTAAGGATTCCTTTCCTTGATCTTGGGAATCACATATCAAGCTCCTCAATCATATAGACATCCTTTATGCATCCATAACCTACACTTTGTGTAAAAATTACAGAAGAATGGAGTTAGTACAAGAATGCACTAAGTATGGCAACCATGCAAAAACATGTATTTAAAAGGGACATTTCTTGAAATCAAACATCATGCCTTTTTGAGAAAATCTTCATAAAATCTTTATACAATAGCATTAATATCATTCACATACTTCATATAGACATATTCAAAGTCCAAACATCATATAAAATCACACATAGAATTTAAGTCATATTGGGGCTCACTTTAGAGTGCACTATTTCCACTTTACAGTAACTAATTCCCATTTACAGTGAACATCTTTTCTTTAACTCCTTAAACTCCCAAGTAAACCTTTAGTGATACTTGGTGTAATGCATCACCTTAAGGTCACAAGGAAAACAACACATACAACTTACATAAGCCAACACATACCATCATAGAAGTATAATACATCAAAGACACATTTAAGCCAAGACCATAAGAACATTACAGTAAGCTACATCAATTGGCACATCTATTCACTTCACTTCACATAAATGCATTATACGACCTTACTCGCAATCCCAATCTAAGTCCACTAGTGCAATGTATATGTGAAGCCCCATAACCTCACACATACTTAGTAAACCTATCATGAGGCCACAAGACTTAACACTCTATTTCATACATCAACTAGTAAGTGAAGACAACTTCATTCATGTCAACAAGACATTAATCATATAGTCATTAAGACCAACATAATGCATATAAGGAGAAGACCACATCATATAACTCATATCATGCACATCTTCATAACAAGTAGAAAAATACTACAAAGTCATGCATAAGGAACATATACATAGACACATGCATTAGAACACCTTCCTATAGACCTCCCTCAAGAGCCACTTGTGCAGTGCATAGGTGAAGTCCCATACCCCCACCTACACTAAGCAACTACTCTTAGGTTATTCTAGTTAGAGTCCTTAATTTACTTCCATCGTCCATTTTACTTTAGGGAAACTATAGCCTTAACCGACAATAAGACCATTGGTGCTACATGGAATTTGGTGTTGTATATCCTTACACAAATGGAAGGTGTTCTTACCTAGCCAATGTAGAACATTAACACTTGCTAGCATACTAGTTGATATCACTTGCTAGATCCTATGTGGGAAACATATTTTATCGAACTCAGAGATATACATGACCCTCTACATGCTCATTAGCATTGGAGCCTCATATCATCAGAAACCATGGGTGAATCTCCCTCAAGAAAAGTCAACTCCTCTTGTGGAACCATAGGTGAATGTTCCTCAAAGGAAAGCCAACACCTCTCATTGTAAAGTTCACTCGGTGCTAAGCTAAGTTCCCTTTTTATTAAAAATCCTTTATTACATTATTTCATAAAACATAGGCTTAGGATATTGAATCCTTATATGCTTATAGCATATTCAAGCACATATCTAGTTTTAGGGTACTTTCGAGCACACCTTTCAAGGCCCCTCTAATGACTAGATTTTCATATATGTATGTATATATTCATGTGAGTAAACCTTTCACATAACACACCAAGGTCACACATATTCATACTTTACTTCATCATATCATATACTTAACAACATAGCATATACATATTCATAGCACGTCCATACATTCATTTTCATGTACATAACCAAACCTAGGAACTATCCTATCAAGGTACACATGTGCATTGCATAGACAAGGTCCCATACCCTTGTACATACTAGTGCACCTATCAAGTCATCCTAGTTAATAGAATACATAACATGCTTCACATACATATACCCTACATGCATAGTAGTAGACATTTAGTTAATATCAGATCAGCCTTTCATTATACACTATTAACCTTTACTACATTGTAAGCATGCATAATGTGTGTGTGTGTACATTGGTCAACATGATCACATAATGGCTATCAAAAATACATTGAGGCATCCACCCTCTTAGGACCATATTACACTTTCAAGCATAGACCATAAAACACAATTTAGCATAGGAGACAAGACAATCTTCACAATACATTCAAGACTCCTAACCTTAGCTTTTCACACTTTCACATAGGTGCACATTGGTAAGGGATTATCAACCATTATAACTCATCAATGGCAGCACCTACACTTTAACCTAACATATATATACACATGCATACACAATAGCCATACAACCTGGATCACAACGAGAATAGGAAACTAGGCATGAGGCTTCATATTCGGTGATCATCAGCAACACACATTCATAATATATTTTGCCTTCAAGGCCATGATCACATATTGAGAATAAAGTAAACACCGCCACCATAAGTGGACCATACCACACAATTCCATACAAGGCTTCATCAAATACCAATACTATAAGAAAGTAGAAGGGAAAAGCCATCCTTACCAATTCATCATCCTTTGATCACCATTGATAAATACAAATTTTTATTCAACAATACAATATAGTACATTAGCTAAATATACATTAATCATAAAGGAAACCATGCACAAGTCGCTACAAGATCATACTACAACAAGTACACTACATCACCAATACACTATAAGGTAGAGAGACATAGATCACTTAATAGTATTCCTTACTTTGATCATCATGATCCACATTCATAATCTACCAATAATACCAATCTAGGGTAGTATCTAAAGACATAATAATCAAGTCAAAATCATGCTTCATCTAACCTAGAACTTAGATCAAATCATGTACATAACATTATCAATCCATAGACTAGAAGAACCTAGATCGATTCATACCAAGCCTTCTTTACTTTTGTCAGACAAGATTCATACCCACAATTCAACCATGATATTAATCTAAGGCAGTAGCTACAATCATCTTAACATAATCGAATTCCACATTCATATATAATAAGGCTAATGTTACAGTGAACACATAGAGACACATATGTTACAGTGAACACATAGAAGATGTCACATCTGGTTACCCCCTAGACGTAACTGCGTCGTCGTCCTCTTTGAGGACTAAGACTAGCCTCTTAGCTTATATCATTACATTCATAGGTCAAATTTAGCATTAAATTTAAAACTTTTCATTACTTCTACTTTGATGTTTACATAGACCTATACATACACATAACATATATATATTGAGTATACATAGACCCTTCGTATAGGAAGATTACTTAGTCTTCTACTTTTATTGCACATAAGTATATAAAATATAACATAGTCATAATAGTTATAATAGTCGTCTCATCTCATAACCATCTAATAAGAGTGTAAGAAGTTGGGCACAATCCATACATCAAAGTAAGAATGCCTCACATGGGATATACAATGTTTCATACTAAATGGAAAGAAAGAACCATATAAGTCTTTAACTAAAAAGCAACTCCATAAGCTACATAGTGGCATCGCCCTCGAAAATTGAAGACCTACCCTACTTGGATTAATAAGAGATACAAGTCTTCTTCAATGTCGTCTTCAAAGCACTTCAATAACCGAAACATAAAATGTTAGGGAAAAGGAAGAAATGGGGTTAGTACGCCACTTGTACTAAGTATGAGACCATATGCACACATACTATTAAAACATGCTAAGAAAAGGGACATTTCATAAAATATGCACTTTACTTTGAAAACCTTTATGCACATTCAACAAAACCATACCAACCAATATTGCATATTAATAAAGTCAAAGGCATGTACATAACAAGACCAACAACCTCAAAACTAGTCAAGTCAACATGCATAGCATATAGTTGAATACCCATTCAAGTAACCTATCATCAAGTCATATTAGCAACAAGCATATATAAAAGTACATTTAAACATAACCAAAGCAAGAAAATTATCCATGAACCCCTATCAAGTCAACAAGTGCAATGACCAAGCAAAGCCCCATAACCTTACTCAATCAAGTAACCCAACAAGAATCATGACTAACATCATACTTCACATATCATAACATTTAAGAGTACATAGCATCATACTTTAACAGTATAGACCAACACATATTCATAAGTGAAACTAACCAACATATAGTATCAACAATATGCAAGTTCATCATATATATGTCATATAGAATTATAAGCATTTTCATACATAAGAACATTCTCCTAAGACTCCCCTCAAGACTAACTAGTGCAATGCCTAGGTAGAGTCACATACCCCTACCTAGACTAAGCTAGACCTCTTAGGTTATCATAATTAGAGTTCAATCCTTTAGTTCATTTTAACTTTTTAGAAAATCTTACCCTAACCAACATAGACCACATGAGCTAATGTGGAATCCGGTGTCATATAACCCTACACCGAAGGAAGGTGGACTAACTTGCCAAGTTAGTACCAAGACATGAAACATAGCAACTAAGTGGATCCACTAGCTAGTATTCCTATGGGGGCAACATAGTTCAAGAACCAGGAGATATAGTTGGGACCCTCTTTATGCTACCTGCATTGTAGTCTCCAATCTCAAGAGTACATTACTGATCCTACCTTCCCTATGTAGGAAGGGACACTCCTCACTCTAGTTCACTCGGTGCTAAGCTAGAGTCCCTTTCTGAAATGTCTTCAATGTCTTTATTAATTATCATAGCTTATTGTAGGTCATAGGGTCTAACACTTGTATAAAATCATCATCATCATAGCTCAATAAGAATTACATGAGTATTGTCCTTTCATTACAATTAATATAGTTGTGATTAGCACATTAACATTCTCATATTACGATAAGGCACATTGGTAAATCATTCACCATCCTTAAAACATTTACATCTTAAGACAACACCTCACAAATCATAGTCAAGATATTTCAGTTCAACATCATACCATCCTATCGATCCTAATACAAGGCATACTCCAATACAACGTCATGACTTAATCACAATTAACCACAATTTGAAGTAAATGATAGAGATCATAAGACTTACCAAGTCTCCTTCAAAGTTCATCATCAAGGTCTTACCATAAACCCTCAATTCAACCCAATTTGGGTATACATCATCATAATTCAATGATCAACATGATAACAAGGCTAGAAGAATCATTACATCATAATTCAATACTAGATCATATCTTAAGAGAAGATACTTAGGTTAATTCACAATATACTTTATAACCTAGATCATATTCTCAAGAACTAGCATGAAAGACTAACCATCACCCTAATTTTGTTCATGAATAGTTTGAAAACATCATCTAGTAGCAATTCAACCAATAACCAAGTCAATTGAACCAAATACAACCTAATTAATATTAAGATCAAACCTAGGGTTAAGGGTTAAGGGTCATCTTCTACAAACTAGACCAAACCATAAATATGTATCATAATTAAGTTAGAATACATGTTATTATAATCATAAAATCCAAAAGAAATCATAAATAAATCAATTCATAACATAATTTTCGAGATTGAGAAAGACCCACATGAAAACTCAACTTTTTGAAATACTTTGAAGGAACCCTTTGACGAAAGAGGTCTCAAAGGTGAATTAGATACCATACCTCAATATTTGGTGAAGAGTTGATGGTGAAATCGTCCCTTTATAGCCCACAAAACCCTCCCCTAGCTTGTCTTCAATGGTATTTTCCAATAGAGAGAGAATGAAGAGAGAAGGAAGAGAGTTTTGTTTTGTGAGTTGTAATTAGTATAATGGGGTTAGGGTCTTTATATGGGGGGTTAATTAAGTTAATTAGACTTCCCCTAATCCCTAACTAACCACCAAACCCCTTAATTAATTATCTAAGACTTAGTTCAAAATGTGCAGCAAAATTCGACCCTCACAGACGAGACCCCGTCGATGCCTTGTGGCTCAATCGACGGACCAGACCCCTTCCGTGTTGCACGTCCATCGATGAGTTCAGGGAGTGTGAAAACGATCCCCTTCAAATAATTGTCTAAGTGTTGGTTGATGGATGGCATCGACGCCCTGTCGATCCGCACAACCTCGTCGACTGGGTTCGTCGATGCACACTGCCCAGGCAGTGTTTGATTCAAAAATGAAAGGGTCCTCCTCAAGGGCCCTTGGTTGGGCCTTGGGGAGTCGTACCCGGAGGTTTTGACTATGAATCAACTTAAGCACATGTTAGACACCCTTCCACCAATTTTCATCATCTTTTGACTCCTAAAATCTAGTCAAATAGGCTAAGGCACGCTAGTACCTCCTTGAACTACTTTCCGAACGTCATGGACGTTTTTGGACGTTTTGGTTCCTAAACTTCCTAAATGACTAATATTCATTAAAATAGACCTTAAAACAGTGTCTAGTCCTTATGACACTTATGTTAGTCTCTAGAACATGTCCTGGATTTCCGAAGTGTTACATTATCCCCCCTTAGGAACATTTGTCCCCGAATGACACTAAAAATCTTTAGAATGAAGGAATAGACTCAAGACCACAGCCCAACCAACAACAATACATAACAATATCAACCATATCACTTACACAAGGCAATTCAAAACTTCAATTACCACACATAAGGCTCAACATTACATTATGAGAAATATCCTTCTCACAACAACAAGAGCTCAACATATCATATATGAGTCAATTATGCCATAGTTCAACTTACCAACATGCCACATATTATTTCATAAAGACTCACCATATCAAAATGCACGACATAACTCAAAACAAGCTTAAGAGCAAAATTTCAAGCTCAAATATATAATTTCATAGTAATTCGCTGTAACAATATCAAAATTGCATTTTTTTGCAAAACTTTACTAAAAATCAAAGCAACCTCAATTTTAGTCATTATTTATTTTATTAGTAAGAACTACTAACCTTAGTTATAAAATAGATGAGGGTAACGGGATTTCATGTAGGCCTCGGCCTCCCATGTTGCACCCTCAACTAGGTGATTCTTCCATAACACCTTTACGGAAACCACCTCTTTATTCCTTAATTTCTTCACTTGCCTATCAAGAATTTGAACCAGAACTTCCTCATAAGAGAGGTTATCTTTTACACCAAGACCCTTAATAGGACTAATAGACTCGGGATCACTGATACACTTCTTAAGCATGGAAACATGGAAAACCAAATGAACCGAAGACAATTCACTAGGAAGTTTCAACTCATAGGAAACCTTACCAACACTTCTCCTATGATCGGCATAAGACTTCTCCGCCGTGTGCAACCGGTTCCTTATGATATGAACTTTCTCCAAAGTCTTGTAAATCAAATCGGGACCAAGAAGCGAAGGCTCACCCACTTCAAACCATCCAATAGGATACCTACACCTCTTACCATACCAGGCTTCATAGGGATCCATGGAGATGGATGAATCAAAACTATTATTATAAGAAAACTCCACCAAAGGCAAATGCTTATACCAATTTCCCTTGAAATCACTAATGCAAGCCCTAAGCATATCCTCAAGGGTTTGAATAGTACGCTATGCTTGACCATCTGTTTGGTGATGAAAAGCGGTACTTAACTTTACCTTAGTACCCACCCTTCTTGGAATGACCTCCAATGCCTAGATGTGAATTGTGCACCCCGATCCAATATGATGGATAACGGAATACCATGGCGACACACAATCTCATCTATGAAGATCCTAGCATAATCGTCTACCGAATAAGCAGACTTGACAATAATAAAGTGAGCGGACTTGGTCAACCTATCCACAACCACCCATATAGAGTCATATTGCCTTTGAGTCCGAGGTAAACCAACTACAAAATCCATATTGATGTCTTCCCACTTCCAAGTAGGAACTTGGATTTCTTGTAGTAAGCCACCCGGCTTTTGATGTTCGGCTTTAACTTGTTGGCAATTTGGTCACTTAGCAACAAACTCCGCTATGTCCTACTTCAAACCTTCCCACCAAAATACTTCCCTAAGGTCATGGTACATTTTTTCCGAACCCGAATGAATGGAGTAGCGGGATCCATGGGATTCCTAAAGGATCCGGTTCCTCAACTCATCTACCTTGGGAACACACAATCTTTCTTCAAACCTCAAAACACCATCCCCCCCCCCATCCCCAAGGAGAATGCCTCATTAAGCTTGCCAAGGACCGATTCCTTCAACTTCATCAATGATTTATCAAGGTGTTGTTTGGACTTCACCTCAACTACCAATGATGACTCGGAGTTATGATTGACCATGAAACCACCATTCGGAGAATCTTCCAACCTCACACCCAACCTAGCCAACCTGTGAACATCTTTCACTAGGTCTTTCTTGGCTATCTATGTGAGACACACTACCCATAGTCATACGAATTAGAGCATCCGCAACCACATTGGTCTTGCCGGGGTGATAGAGGACACTCACGTCGTAATCTTTCATCAATTCTAACCACCTTCTTTGTCGGAGATTCAACTCTTTTTGGGTAAACACATATTGGAGACTCTTATGGTCGGTATACACATCAACATGGATGCCATACAAGTAGTTCCTCCATATTTTCAAAGCAAATACCACGGACGCTAACTCAAGGTCATGAGTTGGATAGTTTCTCTCATGCACCTTAAGTTGCCTAGAAGAATAGGCTATCACCTTCTAATGTTGCATAAGAACACATAGTAAACCCACTCGGGATGCATCATAATACACAACAAAACCCTTTGTACCCTCCGGTAAAGTCAACACTGGAGCGGAAGTAAGCCTATCTTTAAACATTCAAAAACTTCTCTCACATGCCTCCGACCACTAAAATTTCTTACACTTTTGGGTCAATGTAGTCAACGGAGATGCAATAGACGCAAAACCATCCACAAACCTCTGATAATAACCCGCTAAACCAGAGAAACTCCTAATGTCAGTTGGAGTAAATGGGCTAGGCCAATTTTTCACCGCCTCCGTTTTCCTTGGATCAACATCAACTCCCTCACTAGAGATAATATGACAAACAAATGTCAATGACCTCAACCAAGACACACATTTTCTATACTTGGCAAACAATTGATGTTCTTTAAGTACTTGTAACACCACCCTCAAATGGTTCATGTGATCAGCCTCATTTCTCGAATATACCAAGATGTCGTCAATGAAGAAAATGACAAATGAATCTAGGTAATTTCGAAACACCCTATTCATGAGATCCATAAACGCTGTCGGGGCATTCATGAGACCAAAGGATATTACTAAGAACTCATAGTGACCATATCTAGTCTAAAATGTCGTCTTTGGTATACCTCACCTCTCACCCTAAGTTGGTGATACCCCGATCTCAAATCAATCTTAGAAAAGTAGCTTGCCCCTTGGAGTTGATCAAAAAAGTCATCATTCCGAGGGAGAGGATACTTTTTCTTAATAGTGAATTTATTGAGTTGGCGGTAATCAATGCACATCCTATGGGACCCATCCTGCTTCTTTACAAATAAAACTGGAGCATCCCATGGATAAATACTAGGTCGAATGAAACCTTTGTATAGTAAATCTTTGAGTTGAGACTTCAACTATTTCAATTCTGTCGGAGCCATCCGATAAGGAGGAATTGAAATGGGATTTGTAACAGGTAACAAGTCGATACCAAAATTAATTTCTCGTTCGGGAGGAATATCGGGAAGATCATTAGGAAAGACCTCCAGAAAGTCCCTCACTACGGGGACCGATTCAATGAAAGGAATTTCGGAGTCTAAATCTTGGACTCTTACTATATGGTATAAACACCCTTTAGAGATCATTTTACAATCTTTCAAACAAGAGAGGATACGACCTTTAGGAATAGAATTTCCCCCCTTCCACTCTAAAACGGGCTCATTTGGAAATTTAAACTTCACCACCCTCGTTCTACAATCTATAGAGGAAAAAAAAGCATGCAACCAATCCATACCCAATATGGCATCAGAATAAACCATATCAAGTTCTACTAACTCAACATAAGAAACTCTATTGGGCATCATTGTAGGACAATTTCTGTACACCCTTTTTGCAACAACCGACTCACCTACCGGGTAGACACTATAAAAGGTTCATGTAATATATCGGGCAAAATGTCAAACTTTTTAGCTACTAGAGGAGTAACAAATGATAATGTAGCATCGGGATCAAGTAAGGCATATACATCAATAGAGAAGACTCTAAACATACCGGTCACCACGTCAGGAGAAGTCTCTTGCTCACCCCTAGAGCGGAGAGCATAGAAGCGATTCATCTTTGGAGCCTCATTAGAACCACTAGCTTGAACTTGACCACTAACCTTGTCTTGACCCCTCACATTAGGGCAATGCCTAACCTTGTGCCCACTTTTCCCACAACCAAAACAATTATCCATCCCCTTAAGACAATCACCATAGTGCTTCTTTCCACACAATCTACAAGTTGGCTTTTCGGTTTGTGAACTAGTACCCTTTCCCTTATTAGGCTTAGGGTTAGACACCCTATCATCATGAGCCTTAGGAAATTCGGAAGGAACTATATTAGACACCCTCTTCTTGAACCTAGGCTTGTCTTGAATCTCAAGCCTACTTTTAGAAGAACCATCATCAAAAGATCTTGCCCTCTTGGCATCTCTACTCTTCCTTTTAACTCATGCCTCTTCCACTTGTTGAGCATGAACCATGAGACGAGCAATGGTCATATTGTCATGTAGCATAGCCGAATGACACTCTTCTTGCAATTTATTCGACACTCCCGTCACAAAGCGGTTCATTTCATCCCTAGGTTCGGAAACCAAAGAAGTAGCATATTTTGACAATTTAGTGAATTTCAAAGAGTATTCAAGAACACTCATACCTCCTTGGTCACCACCTTGGCTTCCCTCTTATCCCTATGATAGAACATATCAAGAAATTCCTTCTTGAACACTTCCCAAGTCACCTGTCCACCCCTTAACGACCTATTGTCCCTCCATTAGACATACCAAATTTGGGCCACATATTTGAGTCGATAAGTGGCTAACTCGGCCTTCTCACTAGTAGACAACCCCATAGCATAGATAATTTTGTAGATCTCATCAAAAAACTCATAGGGGTTTTCTTCAACCTTGGACCAATTGAAAGTAGGAGTATTTATCCTAGTGAAGTCCCTTAAATTAGAGGCCATTGTAGCAACTTGTTGATTATTCCTAGGTTCAACCTCCAGATTAGCTTGGGCCGTCATGGGTTGAGCTTGAGTAGCGGCGTCTTGTGCTTGGGTAGTAATGGCTTGGGCCATTTGGATGAGAGCGGCCCTTATGTTCTCATCCGTCAAAGGAGTAGGATTCACCAGAGCTTGGTCATAATTCACATATTCCTCAAGAGGAGGAACTTGATCACCAAAGGGAGAAACTCCCGCATTGGAAATCTCTTCTTCAAGTCTTCGTGCCGCATTCCTTCGAGTGTTGATTGCCTGTTATAACAATAATAGGTTTAGATGCAAAAGCACATAGAGTTAACACTCCGAAGGCACAATATTGGACTTCCATGAAAGTGAGAGTTCCGTAAGCATCACATAGGTTCCTATCCATAATGGTGGCGTGCTTCACAATTATGAATATGAACTTAAGTAGACGTGGTTTAGAGAGACATTGACTCAAAGATAATTCAACCTCATGCTCTAATACCAAGTTTGTCACATCCGGGAAAACCCCTAGACGTAATCGGCGTTGTCGTCCTATTTGAGGACTAATACTAGACTCTTAGCTTACATCATTACATTCATAGGTCAAATTTAGCGGAAAATTTAAAACTTTTCATTACATCTAATTGGAGGTTTACATAGACCTCTACATACACATAATATATATATATATATATATATATATATATATATATATATATATGTCGAGTATACATAGAACCTTCGTATAGGAAGATTACTTAGTCTTCTACTTTTATTGCACATATATATATAAAATATAACATAGTCATAATAGTCGTCTCATCTCATAATCATCTAATAAGAGTGTAAGAACGTGGGCATAACCCATACATCAAAGTAAGAATGCCTCACATGGGCTATACAATGTTTCATACAAAATGGAAAAGAAAGAACATAATAGTCTTAAGATCAAAAAAACTCCATTAGCTAGATAGTGGAATCGCCCTCGGATGTTGAGGACCTACCCTACTTGGATGAATAAGAGATTTAAGCCTTCTTCAAATAATCTTCGAAAGCACTTGAATGACCTGAACCTAAAATGTTCAGAAAAAGGAAGAAATGGGGTTAGTACACCACTTGTACTAAGTATGAGACCATATGCACGCATACTTTAAAATCATGCTATGAAAAGAGACATTTCATAAAGATATGCAATTTGCTTGAAAACACTTATGCATAATCAACAAGACCATAAAAAAACCACTTAGAACATATTCATGAAGTCATAGGCATGTACATCACAAGACCAACAACATCAAAACGAGTCAATCCAACATGCATATCATGTATTTAGACATATAGTCAAAGTAACTCTATCATCAAGTCATAATGGCAACTGATACGCTCAAACTTACTTCAAATAAGAAGTAAAGCGGTCGTATCAAGTAGAGAACCTGACTAAGGAGGTTGGGGTCGATCCCACGAGGAAAATAGTTCAGACTTAACTTTATTCTATTATTACTACTATTTAGTCAACTATTTTCCGAGAAAACAAATGACAAAAAGGGGGTTTTCTTAAATTAATAAAAATGATTAACTAAATTAAAGTAAACACTAACAAGTTCAAATCTTGGAGTTTAATCGAATAATAAAAGTAACTAGGGCTTAAGTGTTCCCCACAGGTTCATAACTCGGTAATTCTAGCTATAACAATTCTTTCCTTGTATCTTGCATGTAAAGCGATAAGTTATGTATCTCTAAATCCTTGGTCCGACATCTAGAGAATTTCACTCCACACCTTGGTCCGGCTACGTGTGTTGCTTTACTAAACCTTATCTTTACCTCATATTAAGCATCGTAATCGATATTTGACGAAGTTATTACTACGTACCAACCAACACTAGCCTATTAGATAGTATACACTAAATCTACGTTGATAATTCTTTTCCTATTATCTACCTCCTTGGTCCGGCAAGTAGCATTAAGGCGAGTTCTAACGTTGGCCATCCGTTAAAAAGACTTCTAAACGAAAGAATTATCAATACATGCAAGACACTATTCAAGAATTGTTATTTTAGCTAGATTTTACCTTATTATTTACCCATGGTTCCCACAACCCTAGTTATGGAGTTTAGTTACCCATGGTCATAATCACACAATTCATATTGATAATATAATAATTCATGCACTTACTTTAATGAGAATGAATAAACCCTGAAATTTACTTGATTAATCCATAAGAACACCAACAATTGATTCCAGAAAAAGTATATCCAATAACAAAATCAATAGTTCAACACTAAAACAATAGTACTAAAAAATATCCAAGAGTCTAACCCCAAAAACGAGGTTTTTTTAAGTATTTATAATAAAACAAAACCTAATAAAAGAAGGAATCTAATTAAAATCTGTCCAAAATGCGTTTGAGTCGACGGCCCACGTGACGGACCGTTGTGGGCATGACGGACCATCGTGGCCTCCGTCGTCCCATACTTGACAAAATCTTCTGCTGCTTTCTTCATCACTTCTCTGTTATCCTCGATGGACAGGTCTTATGGACCGTTGCAAGCACGATGGTCCGTAGAGGAGCTCCGTTTCACAACACTTAGAAACTTCTTGGAATTGGGTACTGGGACTACTTTCTGACAAGCACAACGAACAAGCAGGACGGATCGTCGTGACTATGACGGTCCGTCATGAACTTCCGTAGTCCCACACTTGGTCAGACTTCCCCATCTTCCTTCAGCAGCTACTCTTGTCACTACGATGCCACCTATGGACCGTAACAGTCACGACAGACCGTCGTGGTCTCCGTAGGTGGTCATTTCTGCTATTTTCTGCTCAAAACCTCCGCGTTATCATTTAGATAGATTTCCTGCAAATAAAGAGAAACCTACATAAAAAATAAATACAAAAAGGCTTTGGACACCCACTAAACTTAAGGAACAATCATTAAAAGTACCGTGAAACCACGGTACATCAACACCCTCAACTTAAATTCGTTGTTTGTCCTCAACCGACGCACTATGACTCACTACAAAATCTTTGTACAAGAGTATCCATATTTTATCTTTCGCAATCATTTGGCTATCAATCCCGATCATTCTCACTATGTTCATGCATGCTATCACTATTAGGCTTGAATTATGTGGATCAGACAATGACATAGACTCACTACGCATTGACACCTATCCTCTTCAATTTCTCATCAAGGTGCTAATTTTTCCAGTATTGCAACTAGTGTCCTTACTTCAAAATAGCATCCTCATTTTTCACACAATGATTTCAGTTTGAGTATAAGGATTACTTTTCAACACTCGCTCTCAGAACATCAGAACAACTTCACAACTCATTTATACATATTACCATAAGCTTGACCTTATTTTCACTGCTTTAAGTTCGCCTTAACAACTCTTAGGATCACGATAGGACATTCTTAGCTTGTAACATAGGCTCAGGGTCAGGTAGGGTATATTTAGGTATACTTTAGTTACTTGTTGCCCTCCTTAACATATCGGCTAAGCGTATCACCTTTTTATCATTTTATTTCGCCCTATTTCTCAATTTTCTATCACCTTGCTGTTTTCCCTTTCTTCTCCTTATGCGTAAGTGACTTTTTCTTTTTTTTATATATATATATATTATTATTATTTTTTATTTTTTTTAGTCACTTTTGTTTTGTTCTTTCTTCCTCTTTACTCTTTCAACCCCACTTTCCGGAGTATTCCTTATAACAGCCACCCTCAACTCATGATTTTGCCATGAGTAAAGGTTCACAATACCCATGGTTGGGTCAGGGCCATGACAAGGTTGATTTTCGCATTAGCCACCATCAACTTATGCTTTTGGCATAAACTTAGGTGCACATGTCCAAGGAGGGACCAGGGCCAACACATTGTTCTTAGAGAAGATCAGTTGGGGTGAAAAAGAAAGATCTATTATAGGCTCAAATCATTTGGATCAATAAGGGATTAACTTCATTTGGATCAATAAGGGATTAACTTCATTTGGTTTTCTGTTATTTTTAGGCTCAAGATTGACTATTTCGAACAAGGGCCTATGATCCTTTCCTAATTGTTTATTTTGGCTTACTTTCAGCAAGACTAACCAGGCAAGTTCTAGCTCAGTATCAATGGTGGATCATTCGAATTTTCCTCACACTCACTTGACATCTCGTTACACTACCAGATTATCAGACACCTAGTTCGAGTCTTAGATTCAGGGTCATGTAGTAGTGTATCTCTATGTCATGCTTAGAGCCACACATTTATCAATTACTATGCCTAGTCAGGCATCATTTTCATTACAACGGGATATCATATCTGTTTTATCCATCATGCTTCAGAGTTATACTATGTACACAAGATATAACATGCCGGTTCAACAATAAAAGTAGTCAGTCTCTTGGGGAAAAAGAACACAGGCAAGAAAACCCCAAAAGAGGATCGTGAATTGGGCTACTCAGACTTAACCCTAGCACTCACTTTCCATTTACCCCACCCCAACAAAAAGATATGCAATTGTCCCAATGCATAAAAGAACCTCAAAAATAATTGAGTGGTAGGTAAAGCAACTGAGGCGCAAAGCGCCGGCGATCAGCAAGCTGGTGGGTCCGGTTCCCCGGAACCCACTCCCTCTGTAGTCTGGACACCCTCAGCAGTGTCCTCAGCAGCAACAGCACCATCAGTAGTGCCTCTCTCTGTCTCCACAACTCTGGAGCTAGACGCCCCAGCAGCTACCTCTACAGCTTTCAACGTACGGTCCTCCTCATCAGCAATCGAGGCTCTCCTTGCAGCCTCCATCTCATGATGCTCCTTCTTCCTCGCCCAAGCCTCATCCTCCTCTCGACCCCTGCGCCTCTTGGCATGCTCTCGTAAGGGAGGTGGTGGAACCTCAGAAGTGGCGAATAACGCAGCCAATACTGTGTCCTCAGCAGGCCCTGCAGAAGGGGACTCAAAATCAGGCACCCTAGCCTCTAGGATTGTATCAAGATCCGCTCACAAACTCACAACCGCAGACTAAAGGGTTGACACATCCACCGGAGGGGATGGCCGGGCTAGCACCCGCAACTCAAAAGCGTCCAATCGCTGATGAACCTCCAAGATCTTCCTCTCCGTGTGCTGGGCAATCTTATGCTCCATGCGCTCCTCCGCCTCAACAATAGACCTCTGCATCCAAGGCTGGATGTGATGCAGAAGTGTGGCCATTTGAGCCTCGAGTTTATGGACCCTAGCAAGTAGGACCAGAGTGGTGGAAGGAGCCGAGCGAGAGGAGCTCGGGGCAGTGCTACTACCCGGGATAGACTCGATCGAGGTAGTGTCAGTGGGTGCAGAAGGTGCCTGGGTAGCCGCTTGGGCATGCTCTACAGTATCAGCCAGGTTCTCACCAAGCGGAGGCACCTCAGGGCCCCGCCCTCTGTGCAGAGCCAACTCATTGGCCTCATCTCTGATGAGGTCGATATCAACATTGCATTGCGGGGTCTTCAGCTGATCTATGTGACAAATAGGCACGCCTGCGGACCTGCATAAAGAGAAAATCATGCACATAAATGGGTAAGTACTGGTGACCTTGAAGGCCCTCTCATGCATGACCGCCTGCAGAAGCCAAGTGAAGTCAACCTCAAACCCTGCTATCATCGCTGCCATCAGAACTGCGTGATCCCATGTAACTATATTATCTGCAGCAGTGGGGGAAAGTCAGTGGCGGACTATCAACCATAAAAACTTGGCCGTGAAGGTCAAGTTAGCCTTCTTGATGGCTCCCTTCGGCTCCATAACCCAGTCAACAGCCTCTCCATCAATAGATAAGTGCTGGTCCATCCACCTCTTGGTGGTCTCTCTCAGTGCTGGCTCACGCAAGAACCATCCATCTTTAATAAGTTGCCACCGGTAGTCAAACTCGGCGGTGAGAGGGGTCCTGGTGGCATCAACATCCTCGCCGTATAGATACCAGCGGATGGCTTGCAAGGAGATGCCTACCCGCTTGCCGCGGACTCTGATGTGATCATGTGGGGCCTGTTTGGCGGGGGCAGCCCGCCTATCAATCTGTGATCGGAGAGTAGCAACATATGAGGCATAGAACTCTCGGACCAACTCCTCACTGTATCGGCCCAAAGAACGAGCCGTCCACTCTAGCCGGTGTCTGGTGAAGAGAGTATGGATATCCGACATGGTGGGGAGACTCCCTGTAAAGACCCGCCTCTCCAGTGTAAGGGTCCGGGTCATGACGCCCTTATCATTTAGCAGCTTGGCTTCGGAATACACTTGGTATTGCCCCTCGACACACCACCGGTTGGGCTGGTCTGCAACCGGGGCGAGAACTCCAGTCTGTGAAGCTGGAGTGGAATCACTACTGTCGGCCTCATCAGACGAGGCAGACTGTGAAGCTGTGGCGGGCGTAGAGGCTTCAGCAGACCCGGAGACTTCCTCTGATCAGGATACTCCTAAGGATCCAGACGCTCCTTCATCCTGTGCAGCTAACCCAGAAGGTGTGCCGGTTAGTGTGCGCTCCTCATCAGACTGGGAGGCAGTGACTACGCCGGACACCACCTTCTTGGGTGTGGCTCTGGTTGCGCGTGCAGGCCGTGCAGGAGTGACAGTTCCTGGGGGCACATACTCGGGGTCACGCTCATCATCAGAGCCAATGACCAGTCGGGTAGGTGGGGCGACAGACTTTAAACGCCCTCGTGCGTAGACTCGATCTTGCTTTGGTGCCATAACTGTTAGTACCTGTAAAGAATCACAATTATTACCAGTAGAAGCAAACAAGACATGCAAAGAAGAAAACAACAAACGTAAAACCAAAACTAGAATGGTATTGATGTAGTGTCAGTGAAGCATGACGGGCCAATTGAAGGCCCATCATGAGTATGACGGACCGTCATGGGGGTCCGTCATGAATGACTTAACAATATTTTTGGAGACTCTCAGAAGGAAAGTCTCTGACAGTCATGACGGTTAAGCAGGACGGATCGTCGTGGGCATGACGGTCCGTCGTAGAGGTCCGTCATTGGACACTTAGAGAAAATTTTGAGACCCTAAGGAATGGGGTCTCTGACAACCATGACGGTTGTGCAGGACGGATCGTCGGGCACGACGGTCCGTGGTATAGGTCCGTCATGGGACACTTAGAAAAAATTTGGAGACCCTTAGGAATAGGGTCTCTGATAACCATGACGATTGTGCAAGACGGACCGTTGTGGGCATGATAGTCCGTCGTATAGGTCCGTCAGTGGACACTTGGAGAGAGTAAATCGTGGGTTGATGGGATGGACCCCATGACGGTCCGTCGTGGGTACGACGGTCCATCGCCGGGGTCTCGTTCTGTCATATAGTGACAGAACTAAGGATGCCACAATCATCCCCTGAGATTCCAAACGAAAGACTCAATATTAACCCACATATTTTGAACCCAAATACCCAACAAACTAGCAATGCTAAAGTACCAATTTCTCGAGTTTTAGCATGTCAACTCGGGGGACTAGCAACCTAGGTCAGAACAAGTTACAAAAACATAATCCCCCCTCTTTGATTCGCTTAACCCAATACCCAAATCATTTTTACTTGTATGATGGGACTTAAGGCAATGGAATGAGGTGTTTAGCATACAAGAGGGGCCAAAAATCAAAGACCCAACATTCATAAACAAGCCTGTAGAATGTGAAGACAATAATGAAATGTAAATGGGTTAGAGATCAGAAGCACATACCTGAGAATTTGAGAAGAGGAAGAACCGGGTGAGGCACACAACTATGAATATCAGCAAAAGAGTCGTGGACTCCGACCAGCAGAATACTAGGAAGAAACAGGGAGATTTGGGAGGAGGAAGATTTGGGGAATTAGGGAAGGGATGGTGAATCAGGAGTTTGGGAAGAGAATGAGAGTGGGATGGAGAGGAAAAGAGAGGAAATGGGAGAAGTGATGGAAAAGAAACGGTTGAAATGAAGGGGTGGGAAGTTTAAAAGGTTTAAAACTTTTAATATTCGTCGGTCGGGTCGGGTCGGGTTGCTGGGTATTGATGCGACGAGTCCCCGACAACGGTCCGTCACACGTGTGACGGTCCATCGTGGGTTCCATCGTGTGTGCCCTAACTTAAAAAAAATAGACAAACTTACCTGGCACGACGGATTCCTGTGACGGTCCGTTGCAAGCGTGACGGACGATCGATGGATCCGTCACTGAGTGTTTCAGACCAATTTCTGCAGATTTTTTTGGTGATGTGCTACCTGCAAAGTTAACACCCATTAAGCTATTCTCTATGTTTTTGATTGGACACTTAGTAGACACGGACCCTAAACTACGCTCTAGCAACACTTCTAACAAAACGAAAAACAAAGAAAATGCGACTATTAGTAGAAAGTCATAAAAAAAATATATATATATATAGTTGGCTTAGAGGATACATATTGGGTTGCCTCCCAACCAGCGCTTGATTTAAAGTCGGCACGACGGAGGATACTCGATTACTAAGACTTCATCAAGATGGTATGCCTCGATAACTTGATTCGCTGATTCAGCATGCCCCAAATAGATTTTGATTCGTTGTCCGTTCACCTTAAACCGCACACCCTCCTTGTTTTCCAACTCAATCGCTCCGTAAGGGAATAGTTGGGTGATCAAGTAAGGGCCATTACATTTGGACTAGAGCTTGCCCGGAAACAAACGCAACCTAGAATTGAATAAAAGCACCATATCCCCAACTATAAAATCGTGTTTCTCAATCTTTTGTTCATGGTATCTCTTCATCTTTTCTTTGTAGAGGGCTGAACTTTCATAAGCTTTTAGGCGAAATTCATCTAGTCATTCAACCCATTTAACCTCTGTTCTACATCTTCATTCCAATCCATTTTCAACTTTTTCATGGCCCACATGGCTTTATGCTCTAATTCAACTGGTAGGTGACAAGCTTTCCCATATACAAGTTGGTATGGAGACATACCTATGTGAGTCTTATATGATGTCCGGTAGGTCCAAAGAGCATCATCAAGCCTCCTTAACCAGTCCGTTCTACTAGCGTTTACTGTTTTCGACAGAATCTGCTTGATCTCTCGATTTGACACCTCGACTTGCCCACTAGTTTGAGGATGGTAAGGAGTGGCCACATTATGGCGAACCCCATATTTCTCCAATAATCCCTTAAAAAACTTGTTGCAAAAGTGGGATCCCTCATCACTAATAATTGCCCTTGGGGTACCAAATCGAGAAAATATATTCCTTTTCAAGAACGCGGTGACACTCTTCCCTTCATTATTTGCGAGGGCGACAGCTTCCACCCATTTAGACACATAATCAACCGCTACTAGAATGTACTTCATCCCATGAGAACTCACAAAAGGACCCATAAAGTGAATACCCCAAACATCAAATAACTCAATCACAAGAAAGGGATTTAAAGGGAGCTCTTGCTTTCTTTAAATGCCGCCATCTCGTTGGCATCTATCACATGCTTTGGCGAACTCATGAGCATCTTGATGAATAGTTGGCCAATAGTATCCACATTGTAAGATCTTATGAGCGGTTCGGATACCACTATGATGTCCACCTACGGGTGAAGAATGACATGCCTCCAAGACACTCAACATCTCAACTTCTGGCACACAACGTCGAATAAGCCCATCGGCACAACTCCTATATAAGTATGGTTCATCCCAAAAGAACTTCTTCACATCGTACATGAACTTTTTCCTTTGATGAAAGGACAAGTCCGGTTGAACAATATCGCTAGCCAGATAATTCGCAAAATCTGCGAACTATGGAATCAAGTCTTGAGAGGCAGCCAATACATGCTCATCGGGGAAGGTATCATCAATCTCAGTCTTATCCCCAACTCTCTCATTGCTTCATCTTCTAAACGGGACAAGTGATCAACAACTTGATTCTCGGTCCCTTTTCTATCTCTCACCTCAAAGTCAAATTCTTGCAATAGTAATACCCAACTAGTCAACCTCGGTTTTGCATCCTTCTTTGCAATCAAATATCTCAAAGCAGAATGGTTAGTATGCACTATAACTCTAGTACCTAGCAAATAAGAGCGAAATTTTTCAAAACCAAAGACTACTACAAGGAGCTCTTGCTCAGTCACTGTGTAGTTCTTCTGGGCTTCATTGAGGGCTTTACTATCATAGTAAATGGGATGAAGGATTTTGTCCCTTCTTTGTCCTAATACCACACCAAGAGCAACCCCACTAGCATCGCACATCACCTCAAATGGACTGCTCTAATCTGGAGAAATAATGATACGTGCAGACACCAACTTTTATTTTAACTCGCCGAATGCTTTAAGACTAGATTCATCAAAATAAAATTTACACTCTTTCTCCAGCAGTTTATACAAGGGATGCGCAATTTTTGAAAAATATTTGATGAACCTCCGGTAAAAACCTGCATACCCAAGAAAGCTTCTCACACCTTTTACAGAGATAGGTGGGGGAAGTCTCTCTATTACCTCGACTTTAGCTCGATCAACCTCTATACCCTTCTCTGAAATGCGATGACCCAAAACAATACCTTCTTTCACCATGAAGTGGCATTTTTCCCAATTTAGTACTAGATTGCAGTCTTCACACCTCTTAAGAACCTCAGATAAATGACTCAAACACCGCTCGAATGAGTCACCAACCACAGAAAAATCATCCATGAACACCTCAATAGTTTTATTCTACCATATCAGAGAATATCGATATCATACATCTCTGAAAAGTGGCGGGTGCATTGCACAACCCAAACGACATTCTCTTGAACGCAAAGGTCCCATATGGACAAGTAAAGGTGGTTTTCTCTTGATCTTCTGGTGCAATAGAAATCTGATTATACACAGAATAACCATCGAGAAAACAGTACCACCCTTTTCCGGCAAGTCTATCCAACATCTGATCCATGAAGGGCATAGGAAAATGGTCTTTTTCGGTCCATGCATTTAATTTCTGGTAATCCATACACACCCTCCATCCGGTCACCGGTCTCATTGGAACAAGTTCATTTTTCTCATTGGGGACCATAGTCATTCCCCCTTTCTTAGGTACACACTGAACAGGGCATACCCAACTACTATCGGCGATCGGATATATTACTCCGGCATCCAACCACTTAATGATTTCCTTCTTCACGACCTCTTGCATAGGTGGATTTAAGCGTCTCAGGTGCTCAATACTTGGATATGATCGGGCATGAGTTGGATTTTATGACAACAAATACCAGGAGGGATCCCAATAATGTCCGCAATAGTCCACCCAATCGCTATTTTGAATCTTTTTAACACTTTCACCAAACTCTCAACTTGTTGTACATTCAGGTCTGATGCATTGATTATTGGCAAAGTGTCATTATTTCCTAAGAATTCATACCTCAGATGAGGCGGTAGAGCTTTTAGCTCTAACTTTGGAGCCTCCTCTATATATGGTTTCACGGGTGGAGACTCGCGATTCTTCATATCTAACTCATATTTCTTCGGTTTAAACCGAACATCACCTAGATCAAGAGCCGCGACCAATGACCCATACTCTTCAATGCAATCGCTATCAAAATTCATTATCACTGCCGCTAGTGCTTCTATACCTAGACGTTCTTCTATTTGTAATTCAGATGACTTTTCAACTTTGTAGGATATGGCAGATACCGATTGGAGCTCACCACTCTGCCTCATGGACCTACAAACGTTGAAGGTCACTTCTTCATTGTTCAACCAAAATTTCATTTGCCACTTTTCCATATCAACTAAGGCTCTACCCGTAGCAAGGAATGGCCTCCCAAGAATAATAGGTACCTCAAAATCGACTTCACAATTAAGAATAACAAAATCGGCCGGAAATATGAACGACTCCACTTTTACTAGCACATCGTGGAGTATCCCAATAGGCCTTTTTACTATTCGATCGGCCATCAGTAGCCGCATTGCAGTGGGCTTTGGGTCACCCAAACCCAACTTCTTGTAAATCGAGACGGGCATGAGATTTATGCTTGCCCCAAGATCACATAATGCTTTCGCAAAATGTAATAACCCGATTGTACAAGGAATAGTGAAAGCACCCGGATCTTCTTTCTTTTGCACTAGAGATCTTGTAGCAATAGCACTACAATGCTGCATTCTATCATCATCCTCAAAAGTGACCGATCTTTTCTTCGTAACCAGATCTTTCATAAACTTGGCGTAACCGGGCATTTGTTCCAAAGCTTCTACCAAAGGGACATTGATGGAAACCTGTTTCAACATCGTTATAAAACGCCGATATTTACCATCCTCGGTCTTTTTCACTAATCTTTCAGGAAAGGGTGGTGGTGGTCTAGGCATGGGAGTCACCTTTTTGGGCACTTCAACATCTTTTCCCGTTTTATCTTCTAACTCACAACTAACCTCCACCACTTTATCATTATCTCTTATCACCTTTTCTACATCAGATGGCATACGTGGATCAATGGTTTGCTTACCACCCCGAGTAGTGATTGCCATACAATGTCCATCATTTTTCAGATTTTGGACAGTGTTGCTAGGGAGAGTGCTCGGTTACCGTGTGTTCACAGTCGCAGATAATTGGTCCATTTGCAACTTAAGCTGCTTAATCGATATTGCATGTGTATCAACTTTCTGCCCAATACCCTCTAAATAACTCCTTAACTCTTTAATGTGCTCATCACTAACATCGAACCTCCTTATCAATTTGTGCAACATATCCTCAACTCGCGCCATACTACCTCCACCATCCCTAGGATCAACTTCACGATTTTGAGGAGGAACATAGGGCCAACTCCTATCATTTCTGTTACCATAGTTACCCCTGTTGAAGTTGTTGTCGCGGTTGTAATTTCCATCTCGGACATAATGACCCTCACGGTTATAATTACTATAGTTCCGACCTTGGTTTCCTTGACCTTGGCGCCAATTCTCCTGATTGGAGCCTTGGGCATTTGGTCGGAAACCCCCCGTCTGCTTATTCACCGCATAGGTGTCCTCCTCATAATAATATTCATCATTTGGTGGTGGTCGTTTAGACAAGTAGTTCACTGCATTTATCTTTTGTGCACACCCAGTGACATATTTTAATACCAACCCAAGCTCCGTTCTCATTTGAGCCATCTCTTCATGAATCTCGTCTGTGGCTGGGTTGTGTGCGGATTGCACTGCAAAAGTGTTTCTTCTAGTATCTGACTTCCTAGTACTCCAAGCTTTATTATTCCGAGAGATTTTCTCTAACTTTTCAGCAATCTCGGAATAAGGACACTCCCAATAAGAACCACCAGCTATAGTATCCAATACCGCTTTATTATTATCAGCCTGTCCCCGATAGAAGTATTCTTTCAGTGACTCATCATCAATGTGGTGATTGGGGACACTTCTCAAAAATGAAGTGAACCTATCCCAAAATTTGATACGCTCAAACTTACTTCTCAAATAAGAAGTAAAGCGGTCGTATCAAGTAGAGAACCCAACTAATGAGGTTGGGGTCGATCCCACGAGGAAAATAGTTCAGACTTAACTTTATTCTATTATTACTACTATTTAGTCAACTATTTTCCGAGAAAACAAATGACAAAAAGGAGGGTTTCTTAGATTAATAAAAATGATTAACTAAATTAAAGTAAACACTAACAAGTTCAAATCTTGGAGTTTAATCAAATAATAAAAGTAACTAGGGCTTAATGTTCCCCACAGGTTCCTAACTCGTTAATTCTAGCTATAACAATTCTTTCCTAGTATCTTGCATGTAAACATAAGTTATGTATCTCTAAATCCTTGGTCCGGCATCTAGAAAATTTCACTACGCACCATGGTCCGGCTACGTGTGTTGCTTTACTAAACCTTATCTTTACCTCATATTAAGTATCGTAATCGATATTTGATGAAGTTGTTACTACGTACCAACCAACACTAGCCTATTAGATAGTATACACTAAATCTACATTGATAATTCTTTTCCTATTATCTACCTACTTGGTCCGGCAGGTAGCATTAAGGCGAGTTCTAACGTTGGCCATCCGTTAAAAAGACTTCTAAACGAAAGAATTATCAATACATGCAAGACACTATTCAAGAATTGTTATTTTAGCTAGATTTTACCTTATTATTTACCCATGGTTCCCACAAACCTAGTTATGGAGTTTAGTTACCAATGGTCATAATCACACAATTCATATTGATAATATAATAATTCATGCACTTACTTTAATGAGAATGAATAAAACCCTGAAATTTACTTGATTAATCCACAAGAACACCAATAATTGATTCCAGAAAAAGTATATCCAATACTAAAATCAATAGTTCAACACTAAATAAGAGTACTAAAAATTATCCAAGAGTCTAACCCCTAAAACGAGGTTTTACAAACTATTTATAATAAAATAAAACCTAATAAAAGAAGGAATCTAATTAATGAAAATCTATCCAAAATGCGTCTGTGTCGACGGCCCAAGTGACAGACCGTCGTGGGCATGACGGACTGTCGTGGCCTCCGTCATCCCATACTTGACAAAATCTTCTGCTGCTTTCTTCATCACTTCTCTGTTACCCTCGACGGACAGGTCTGACGGACCGTTGCAAGCACGACGGTCCGTCGAGGAGCTCCGTTTCACAACACTTAGAAAGTTCTTGGAATTGGGTACTGGGACTACTTTTTGACAACCATAACGAACAAGCAGGATGGACTGTCGTGACTATGACGGTCCGTCATGAACTTCCGTAGTCCCATACTTGGTCAGACTACCCCATCTTCCTTCGGCAGCTATTTTTCTTACTACGATGCCACCTACGGACCGTCACAGTCACGACGGACCATCGTAGGCTCCGTAGGTGGTCATTTCTGCATTTTTCTGCTCAAAACCTCCTCGTTATCATTTGGAAAGATTTCGTGCTAATAAAGAGAAACCTAAATCAAAAATCAATACAAAAAGTCTTTGGACAACCACTAAACTTAAGGAAAAAACATTAAAAGTACCGTGAAACCACGGTACATCAGCAACAAGCATGAATAAGAGCACATTTCATCATAACTAAAGTAAGACAATTACCCATAACTCCTATCAAGCCAATAGGTGCAATAAATAAGCAAAGCCCAATAACCTTAATTAATCAATTAAATGAACAAGAATCATGACCAACATCCCACTTCACATAATATGACATTAAGAGTACACAATATCATACCTTTAGCATTGTAGACCAAATATATGTTCATAAGAGCAATGGACATCACCTATCATCATTTACATGTAAGATCATCATATACATATCATTTTCATTTATAAGCATATACATACATAAGAACATCCTCCTAAGACTTCCATTAAGGCTAACTAGTGCAATGTTTAGGTAGAGTCCCATACCCATACCTAGACTAAGCTAAACCCCTTAGGTCATCTTAGTTAGAGTTCATTCCTTTAATTCTTTTTACCTTTTGGGAACATCTACATAGGACGTGAGCTAATATGGAATCCGGTTTCATGGAACCCTACACCGAAAGAAGGCAAACTACTTGCCAAGGTAGTACCAAAACATGAACATAGCAAATACGTGGATCCACTAGCTAGTATTCCTATGGGGGAAACATAGTTCAAGAAATAGGAGATATAGTTGGGACCCTATTTATGCTAAATGAATTGTAGGATCCAATCTCAAGATTACATTAGTGATCCTACCTTCCCTATATGGGAAGGGACACTCCTCACTCTAGTTCACTCGGTGCTAAGCTAGAGTCCCTTTTTGAAATTTCTTTAATGTCTTTAGTAATCATCATAGCTTATTGTAGGTCATAGAGTCTAATCTTTGTTTAACATCATCATCATCATAGCTCAATAATAATTACATGAGTATTGTCCTTTAATTACAATTCATATAGGTGAGGTTAGCACATTAACATTCTCATATCATGATAAGTAACATTGATAAATCATTTATCATCCTTATAACATTTACATCTTAAGCCAACACCTCACAAATCATAGGCAAGACATTTCAATTCAACATCATAACACCCTATAAATATTTATACAAGGCATACTCCAATACAACATCATGACTTAATCACAATTAACCACAATTTGAAATAAAGGATAAGGATCATAAGACTTACCAAGTCTCCTTCATAGTTCATCATCAAGGTCTTACCACAAACCCTCAATTCAACCCAATTTGGGTATATATAATCATAAGTCAATAACCAACATGATAAAAAGGCTAGAAGAATCACTATATCACAATTCAATACTAGATCAAAGCTTAAGACAAGATACTTAGGTCAATTTACAACAGTCTTTATAACCTAGATCATCTTCTCAAGAACTGTCATAAAAGACTAAAAATAACCCTAATTCATTTATTATTAGTGTAACAACATTATCTAGTAGTAATTCAACAAATAAACAAGTCAATTGCACCAATACAATCTAATTCATATCAAGATCAATACCTAGGGTTCAGGGTTAAAGGTCATCTTCTACAAACTAGACCAAACCATCATGATATATCATAATGAGGTTAGAACACATGTTAATATTTTCATAATATCCAAAATAAATCATAAACAAATCAATTCATAACTTCATTTTCATATTGTATGAAAACCCACTTGAAAACTCAATTTTGGAAATCAATTTGATGGAATCCTTTGAGGAAAGAGATCTCAAAGGTGAATTAGATATCATACCTTGTCAATTTATGGAGAAACCTTGGTAAATTCATACCTACAACCCTACCCTATCCTGGTCTTCAATGGAGTCTTTTACTAGAGAGAGAAAGAAAAGAGAAGGAAGAGAGTTTGGGTTTTCGAAATTATGATTAGTCTATTGGAGTTAAGGTCTTTTTATATGGGGGTTAATTAACTTCATTGGGCTTACCTAATCCCCTAACTAACGTCCTAACCCCTTTAATTAATTGAAGATAAGCGAAAACGTGCAGCAAATTGCACCCCTCAGAGACGAGACCCTGATCGACGGTCCGTCTGTGAGTCGACGGCCCTTGCCCCCTTCCGTGATGCTCATCCGTTGATGAGTTTAGAGACCTGCCAAAACAGGTCATTCAGGGATTTGACTAAGTTTTGGTCGATGGATGGCATCGACGCACCGTCGATCCATACATGTGTCGTCGATTGCCTTTCATAAGTGCACACTGCCCAGGTAGTGTTTTACTCCAACGTGCAAGTGTCCTCCTCAAGGGCCCTTGGTTGGTCCTTGGGGATTTGTACCCAGATGTTTCGATCATGAATCAACTTAAAAACATGTTATACACCCTTCCACCAATTTTCTTCATTATCCAACTTCTAAAAGCTAGTCAATTAGGCTAAGGCACGCTAGTACCTCCTTGAAGTAGTTTCCGGACTTCACAGACATTCTTGGACATATTGGTTTCTAGACCTCCTAAATGACTTATAATCATTAAAAGGGACTTTTAAACAGTGTCTAGACCTTAGGACACTTATGTTAGGCTCTAGAACATTTCTTGGATTTTCGAAGTGTTACACGTTATCCTTTATATAGAGTTATTTCACTCTAGAGCGAATTCTTAAATAGTTTTCAAGTTTTCCAAAAGATGATCAAAACCCCAATTCTTCTTCAAACTCATGGGTTCTTGCATTAAAGTGTTTCAAGCGAATTGTTATGATAATACTATGGTTTAATTGATGAATTCAAGTGAAAAAAAAACATGATCCATGGATCCCTCTAATTCCTAAATTTTTGCTTACAAAGTGGGTTTGATTAATGTGATTAAATATTGTTACAATTGTGTCTATATTATATTGTATTGCTGTGATCTATTTAAATCCATGACTAATTATGATGAATTTTTGGAGAATTGAGAAAGGTGATTATGGCTTGGATGAAGGGTAAGTTTACCTAAATTGCTCTAAGTTTTATTGAATTGTTCTTGTGTTCTATGGTCCATTAATGGTGGGGATGTTTAGCTATTGTATATGTATATGTATGTGTATTGTGATCATGGCCTTGAAGGCATTGAATGTCAAATTAGTTAATTATATGATGCATGTGTATAGAGATGTATTATGAAGTTATGTAAGTGATTCCTGAAGATAGCATGACCATTAGATTATAATGTGAATGTGAAGTATATTTATGTGTGGATGATGATGAATAGAGTATGATCATGTTTGGAAGAAAATGTCATGAATGATGGTGGTTATGTGAAGGGTCTTTCTCACATATGTACACACACACATGTATGAATAAATGTATCTAATGATAATGTTGTCACGACCGGAATCTAGACCCCAGACGAGACCGGCGTCGTTGACCTCTCAGAGGTCGCAGACCAGCCTAGATACGTCATTCTTACTTCATCTAGGTTAATTTTAGCGGAAAATTTGAAATTTTTGTTTTCTTATTTCATGCTAAACATTTTAAACTTAACATAATATACGTTCACAAATCAACCATCTAATATAGAGATAATCAAATGAAAGAAACAGTTCATAATTGCATTAAATGTATTTTTGCCAAAACGGCACCTATACAAAGTCTGAAATGAAAGTGGAAAGAAACACTAGTGGAACATTCTCCACTAGCTAAAGCCTACATCTAAGCTAGATAATAACGGTAGACATCCGCGAAAGCATGAGGGCCTACCAAGTCCGGATGAAATCTCCACGTCCGGATAGCTGCAACGTCAACCTGTAAGCTCTAGCGTCCACTTGGGCCTGCACCTAAAAATATAGAGTTGTATGGGATTAGTACACACTTGTACTAAATATGGGTATATGCAAGCACACACCAAGGACATGCATGATTAAGGATAGCTCTTTCCTAACAACATGATTATGGAAAGTCAAGTCAGTGGACTTGCCAAATTGGGATTAGAAAAGTTAGTGAACTTTCCAAATTTGGATTAGGAAAGTCAGTGAGCTTACAAAATTTGAATTAGGAAAGTCAGTGATCTTTCCAAATTTGGATTAGGAAAGTCATGCAATGAGAGTAACATGCATCATCATACTTATCATATTGCACACAACACAAAACATCTTACACATAGAACATATCATATTGCATATAGCACATAACCTCTTTCATATCATTCATTCATATGCCATGAGACCTTGGAATCATGGACTAAACATCAAGACTTCCCAAAATGAGGGCTCAACATATGGGACCTCAACTAGGGAGCCTTATTTAGCAAACACAAAGTCTGCTTCGTTCATTCATACGTACTTCATTTCATTCATTCATAAGCTAGTGTAAACACCAGCTATACCTAGGATGTAGTTTAAGACTCTCATCGGGTTTGTTGTGCAATGATCCAGAATAACCTAGTGTTATTACTTGAGTCTAGCTCACCTCTTGATTATCCTATCCTAACACCTTTGGTATCGTTCATTTCATTATGTGTATCATTTGACGCTGGCCTCATTCATTCATTGGGAACTTTGACTTTAACTTACATAGATCATGTGAGCATCATGAAATCTAGTGTCTCCCCCACACCAAAAAGAGGTGGAATCACCGGCCAAAGTGACCCAAAACATGCTAGCGTATATGGGAATTTAACCCAGCCAGATCCCTATATTGGCAGTATAGGTTAGAAGACTAGGAGATATAAGGATACCCATACCCGGCATGCCGGACAGTCTCATCTCATGAGAGTTACGTGAACTTCCGCCCTTCCCGAAAGAAGGCATCACCGTTCATAGCTAGTCTATCGGTGCTCAGTATAAAGTTCCATTCCATTCAACTCATACGTCATGGAAGTTGGCTTCTAGTATGAGGACATCATAGCTCAATAAATGATTTCTCATCTCATCATTAGTATTAAGTATACATTATTCTCAATACTTTCATTAGAGTGTTCATAGAGACTGGTCTTTTCATTAACTTTACACTCTCATAGGTCAGTACGTTTTGGTAACATTTACTTAGGCTCATTTGAGATTTCTCTCATCGTTCACATTAGCCTCTTATCATGTTGTCACCACATTTATTAACATTAGCATATTTTCTCTTCATAATTACTCACCCTACGTGAATGTTCATTTCATCATATGCCAAAGTACTTGGCCATTTGTGTGTTTCACACTCTTACTTAACCTTTCTAGGGTTTCATCATTTCATTACATAATATTCATTTCATCGTATGCCAATGCACTTGGCCATTTAGTGTGTGTTACACTCTTACCTAACCCTTCTAGGGTTATATCATTTAATTACATAAATCTTAGGTTCACTTATTTTTAAACGTATGATAGACTTATGGGTCTATACATACAAGCCATGATACTTCGTTCATAGTTCGTTTAAGTGATTCATATCTTCCTAATATTATGTGGTACAAGACATATGCATCTTGTATGTATGCCAAGATCTCGATTTCGATCTAAGTAGGTAGCATTATTCTTGAATATTTAATTCACATATGACTTATGTATCAATACGGAATTTGGGCAAGGGAACCCGGTTTCGAATCCCTTGGACAACACTTACATTTTTATTTATTTTATTTTTGGTCCACATGACATTGGGACCCTAGATCGAGCCCCAACATCAATATTTCCTCATTATTTTTCTCCTTTGAATTTCCTCTTCTTCGTCCGAGGGGTTGTGGGATCGAACCCCCACAGCCCCTTTTATTTTTTTATTTATTTCCCTTGTCTATTTCGAGTTGACCATGAGGTTGTGGGATCAAACCCCAACAGCCTCTCTTTATTTTTCTTTTATTTCGCCTCTACTACCTAGAGGTCATGGGTTCAATAACCACGCCTCACATTTCTTTTATCTTCATTTTCTCTTAACTCTCCTTCACTGCCTTGAGGTCGTGGGTTCGATTCCCACGCCTCACATTTATTTTCTCTTCATTTTTTTCTTTAAGTTCTGACCAAGAGGTTGTGGGTTTGAATCCCACTCCTCTCATTCTTAAATTTTGTATTTTATTATTTTTCTTTTTCAGCCAAAGACACCCGAGATCGAACCCCTTAACCCCCATTTATTTCACGTTTTTTAGTGTATCTCACGGGTGAGGTCGCGGGTTCGAATCCTTGTGACCTCACCTAATTTACACTCAATTAATTTTCCAGATTTGTTCATCTACGTTTAACCAAAACCAAACTTATAAGTTGCTGGAAATTTGGTCACATTTCAGCTCACTTTCATCAAGATTTACGCTTGAACTCATAGGGTAATTCGTAGATCAGTTAACGCGTTTTGGGTGCATTTTTCATAGGTTCGTTTAGCCAAGAGATTATCACTAAAATCAGCCACATTTCATCTTATATGAACATCACGATTTACATAGGTTTATGCACGTAAAATAACAACCATAACATTAAAATTTTTGAAGCATCAAACAAAGAATATTAGTCACGGTTACATCTTTGCACACACATGCACATAGTTTCGAAAACACAGGTTCATTCATACGATTTCAAACACACATACATGAACATATTCATCACGAAAACATAACACATGCCTAATATCTACCAGCAAATATACTCAACATAAGAATCATTGGGAGCTAGTGACAGGGACATGCAACGGGGAAACAATCCTAGTTTTCGGATTAGAATCGACTGAGTCCTAGGGGTCTCTTGGGAAAGGTACCAATAGTAATAAAACCCATACCTTTTATGACGTTCAAACCTCGACTTGCTGCCCAAAATCTTCTCCAAAGATCACGTCTAAATCCCCTCAAAGTCAACACCAACTCGACGGACAAACTTCTCTTTGCCTACGTGATTGATTTTGTTTGTTTTCTTATATTTTTGTTGTGAGTTATTCAAGTGTGAAGAAATTTTGTTTACCTACTTTTTTGAAGTTATTTGGCAGAGAGAATCGTGAGTGAGAGTGATAGAGACGTGAGATAGAGAGATGAGCGTGGGAGAGAAGAGTTTTCTTAGGCTTAGGAGTCTAGTTTAGGACTTAGTCAAATAAGGTTTTATTTAATTGTTAAAAATCTGATTTCCTTTTATTTTAAATCAGCTAATAAATAATAAATATAAATTAATTACATTAATTTACCAACTTAAATTAAAAACACATTTAATTCATTGCTTCCACCTAGGTTCAAACCCGGGTGGAGCAAGACTTCACTTCATGAGTCAATTTTCGGCCCTCTCTCCCCAAAATGCCCCTCCACCTTATTAATTAAATTATTAATTATATATTTAGGGTAATTAAGATATTACCCTTAGCCTGGAAAAAGACCACTTTACCTCTAGACCCTCCAAAACTATGATTTTCGCTTTTTAAGTCCGGTAAAGACTCATTCGAGTAAATATTCGTATTCGAGAGCCCTATATCGTTGGACCCAACCTTTTCAATCTCAACTAACTCCCCAAGTTAGTTGTCTTGGCTGTAGCAAGGGTTCCGAGGTGTGATTCTATGCGCATCAATCCGTGTGAACCCTGGTCTAATCATAGGCATTCTTGACACATTAAGCATTACTTATCATATCCATTTTTTTAGGGTTGTTACAAATGTAATGAATGTAGGTCTATTGAAAGGTTTTCTCAATAGAAACTCTAATGAATGAATGGGGGTTTGGGGATGGACACTTTCCCGTGAGTAGAGGTGGAGTGTCTATAACCAATCTCAATATTCCTAAGAGCTTTCCAATGTATGAATGATAGGTTTGGATGGGTGCTCTTCCATTAGTATTGGTAGAGTGTTTAATCAAAATCCCTTAACCTATAGTTAATGAATGAAATGAAATTCTAATATTCCATGGGGATTAATTCCTAGCATCGAGAGGATATAAAATAGGGTGGATACTCTCCGTGAGTAGAGGTGTAATATCTAGTAGCAACCTATTGAGATGGCTACTCTCTGTGGGTGTAGTATCTATAAGCAACCTTCTTATCTCTTAAATATGTGCCCACATAGGACTAGCTTGTGTTTTTCAACATAAAGGCTATACGAATGACCCTACCTTAGGCAAGTGATGATCCCTCATCTGGTAGGGGTTAATATTGGGAGTCCATGTCAACCTCTCATGGTCTTTGTCGGTTAAAGGTTACCCCAAAAAAGTAATATAATGAAATAGGTCATCCTAAGGGTGTACTACATAGGGTAGGTGGTGGAATGGGATACCATATATGCCTTGCAAGAGTAGGAATTTGAAGGGGGTCTTGGTGTGCCCTTATAATATTAATGAATGAATGTGTTTCTACATGCTTTTGAGGGAACTAGTTGGTCTTATGTCTAATGTTAATGAAGCTATTATGACTTATTGAATGTGATGTGCCTAGTCGAGGGTTGATCCAATGGAGAACTAAGTGGGAGTAGTAGTATGTGATGTTACTTTAACATTTCAGTAGTCTAACATAGAGTTATCCTAGGGGATGGTCCTTATGTGATTTTCCTTAAATGCATTTATGTCTCCATTAGTGTCCTTAGTAATGAATGTTGCTTTGTTGAGTTGTGTTGGAAAGGAAATGTCCTTATCTATGGTAGTCTTAAGAAATACCTAGGCGTGTATTGAAGAGGTTGTGTGGGCGGTCTCTTCATGTCTTACTTAGGTGAGTCTTAGGATAACATTTGATAGAGGATCTAAATGGTTAAACAGGTTACTTAATGAATATGTCCATATCTTGTGGATTATGGGAGTATTAACTTGTATGTTAATTATTGACTTGTATGATGTCTTTTACACTGGGTCATGAAGCTTTATAAAAATATCATGAAAACAATATTTCAACTAAAATGTCATTTTCAAAGCATGTATTTGCATGATTGCCATACTTAGTGCTTAATTGTATTAATTCCATATTCTCCTCTTTTTCTTACAAAGTGTAAGTGTTGGCATGTGAGGTGGTCTTTAGAGTTAAAGCTTGGGGAGTAGGAAAGTCTCTCAAGATTTGAGTATGTCCTCGTATGTTGAGCACAAGACTTCTTATTTCTAGTTTTCCTTTATTAAGACATTTACAAACGACTTGTATCTCTTTCTCAATGCAAGGGTGGTGTCCCTTTGAAAATGAGATGTGCCTAAGATGGCCTGTATCGAGACTTATCTCTTCTTACGTTATATATAAGAGTTTCCATTTATTGACTTTATAGTGAAAAGTTTTATTTCCACACTAATTTTCATACCTATGTGACGAATTAATGCTAAGAGGCTTTTATAAGACCTCTTTGAGGTCTAATATGCCGGTTACGACTAGGGGCCTATGCATGAATGTTCATCACTATAGACAAATACAATAACCCCTACCAGATTTCCAATCCCAGCACTCCTAGATAACATGTTACTTATTTGAGTTTCTGAAATCATGGTTAGTATAATAATATACAAAGTATGATAGTTAGGTAGGCAAATTATGCAAGCAAGAGTATGCGTTAGTACCAAAATATACAAAGTATGATTGTAATGCAAAGAGGTACAACATTATGCTAAAAGGGACCTTTCATGTCCTGTTAAGACCAATTTAAAAGCATAGGATAAGGTTAGAAAACATCATAGAAATCATGGTAAAATGTAAGTAAAACTCATACTTTAAACACTTGCAAAAATACTTTTTGAAGTAGCCCTAGTTCATCATTATACTTGTTTGTGGGAAATTAGCCTTAACCAACATAGAGACCATGTGATCTACAAGACAGAATTCGGTATTTACACCACGCTGAAAGAGGTGTTCTTAGTTACCAAGGTAAGAACTCTGAACTTCTATCTTAGGTGGATTCACTAGCTAATGTCTATCTAGACAACCTATATTTGATCATAGTTTATGGGACAAGGTAATCGCCACTTGTGCACTCTGTACTAAGATTATTTCCTACAGAATAGTCATCAATCATATTCATCTTATCTTTATGTGATACGGGTACTCACTTCTTGTCTTATACTATGGGGACATGGGTAATAGCCTCTTGTTTTCTCATTACACCACATGGGTAATCGACTCTTACTCATCATTTGAGTAGCTCCTTAATTTTGGTTGAATTTTGGTGAGAAAACCATTCAACCATAGAATGCTTTATATGAGAAAACCTTTCAAATTCATGTATTGAGTAACTATGTGAGAAATCCTTTCACAATAATTAACAACAATAATATCATTTATGTTTTACTCACAAAGCATCTTATATCATAATTTATCAATTTCATAAGAACATGCATATTTCCATAATTCACCTTTCATAGTTAAAAATCCACTTTCAATCATGAATTTATAGAAAAACATTGGTTAAGCATGGGTTCATGAGCATTCATCTTAAAAACATGGAATCCTCTCAATTCATGCGTAATACTTCATAAAACAATCAATTATATCAATATTGAAATAAACCCGTAGAATAAAACCCTTCCTTAAGTTGGGACTCTCTATCTTTAAAATTTTGTAATTTAGGAACTCTAGGAAGGAAATGTCTCCATAGATGAAGACTTGATCTTGAAACCCTAAGTTGACTTTTTCTTCTTCTTCTAGAGAGAGCAATATTTGGGGAGGATGAACTTGTTCTTTTTTTTGGAAATTGAGAGAATGACTATTGATTTTAGGGGTAAAAACCTTTGAATAGGGCTTTGGTTAAAGGGTAAAACTATAGGTTATTTAATTAAAATCAATAGGAAAAGACCCAAAACCCTCTGAAATAAAATCTAGCGGTCACATTTGATGGTGGCCTTCACGACACTTCATAGGCACCACAACCTTTCATATAGTTTGTGAAGAGGTCTTGACTGATGGGCCTACATGTGACACTTCACGATAGCCTTAAAATCCCACCAAAAGTACCACAAACCGTCTAGATGTCTATGGTCCTTAACCACTGGCTGGGGAAGGACCTCTTCCTTTTGACACACATAATGATGCCATTGACGGCCTATCAAATTCACCTTGGGCCATCTAGGCATCTATGAGAGGTATATATGTAGTGCAGGTCCTAGGGACTTACCGCGATCCATCTCAATAAATGTTGTCCCGTTCATAGTTCGCTTGGGTTTTGTGGAGGGTTCCATAGTCCTGTCTTGGCTTGTGATTTTCCCACTTGACCCCAATCTATCCTTTCTCAAATCTGAGATGTTATAAATATCCATTGAAACGTAGAGTTAAGCAACCCATCCTAGGTAAAGTTCATTTATAATAACTCGTTAATCTTGATTCAACTTTGGTAAGAAAACCTTTCAACCTTATGAAGCCATTATGTGAAATGAACTTTTCCAACAACAACAACACAAACAACAACAACAACAATGATGTCTTACTGTCAAAGTAACCGTAAATCATTTATAACAATTTCCATAGGAACAAAATGCATATTTTTATAAATTGATCTTCCATAGTTCATAAGCTTAATAATGCGTTCACAGTCTAAAAATGCATTGATCATGCATGGGTTCATATGAATTCAACTCAAAAACATATAATTTACTTTAATTCATTCATAACTATATAGAATACAATATATTAGATCATAATTAAAAAGAATGCATGAATGTTAAATAAGACCCTAATTTGAATTGAGAAACGAATATTCTAAAATTAAAGAATTTAGTAACCTGTGGAGGAAACGACTCAATATGTGAATACTAACATACTTTCATACTAAAATGTCACAAAGAACGGAGGATTCAAGACTTGGATAAATCCTAGCTATTCTTTTTCTTCCAGAGTATTGAGAGAATTAGGGTAGGGGGATTTCGGGAGTTTTAGTGAATGATTCAAAAATGTTAGTTTTAGGAATTAAGGGGTATTTATAGGGCTAAACATTAGGGCAAAAAAAATCAGTTTAGTCATTAATCAATTAGAAAAAAGACTTAAAAGCCTCTTAAAAATAACTGCCGACCAGAGTCTCCAACCATATACCCCTACCTTAGGCTTTAAGATTTACAAAGTCTGGGAGTCACCTATAAATTCTGTCTACGACTCGTACATGGATTGACATACCGTATTTGTCAAGCATATAAAAGCTACCAGGACTTGAATTTTCAAAACCTCTACCCAAGATCTACAGTTCCCTTCTTACACAAATTTCTGCACTACCTTCTTTCTTTTGATTTTCTATCTTCAGAGGTGTTATAATTTATCGCCCTTGGTGATATTAGTCCTCGAATTAGACTCAAGGAAACATAAGAAGAAAAAGGCAAAGAGATCTAACAACCCAACATAAATGTAACTTCATCAAAAATTCACAAAATCTAAGAGGATCAGTTCCAAGCTTAAATATATTCATACTGAATGCACATAATAATGAACCAATCAATGAAATTAATTCAAAATCTCAAAAGAAAGTGTTAATAAATATGCATGAATGAGCAAACATGAGAATGACTAACACATGAGGATGTACCATGAGGAACTAAATACCTAAAGCATTAGTCGGGTCAAAGGGAAAGAGATGGGGATAACAAGACATTATATAATCCTCGGCCTCCCAAGTAGCACACTAAACCCTTTTATTCCTCTATGAAATTTCAATATTTCCCAAATTCCTAACTTGTAAGTCTGAAATATTGATCAGAACCTCTTCATAAAAAATACTTTCTTTTATACAAAGACTCTTCAATGTCACAACAAATGTCAAATCACAAACACAATTCTTCAACATGGAAACATGGAAAACTTGATGTATCAATCATACGTCATTATGCAAATAAATTTCATTAGATACTTTAAAAATCTGCCTCAAAATCTTATATGGGCCCTCATAATGGGGACTAAGCTCCTTTCTTACCAAACCTCATAACACTCTTCATAGGCAAAATTTAGAAGTAAACCAAATCATTAAAATGTAATTCTGAGTCTCTATTTCTAACAATAGTGTAGGATTTTTTCCGACATTGAGCCATTTTAAACCTTTCTCTTATAAGTCAACCTTCTCCATAGCCTCATGTAACAACTGCGACCTTTCAAAGAAACCTCACAAACTTCAAAACGACCTATATGAGATCTACACCTTTTACCATAAATAGACTTAAATGGAGCCATACTAATACTTGAATGATAGCTATTATTATAAGCAAACTCAATCAATAGCAGATAATCATCCCAATTACCCTTGAAGTCAATCATACAAGACCTCAACATATCTTCCAACATTTGGATTTTACCTACCACTTTTCAGTCAGTTTGAGCAATGAAGGCCATACTATGTTTGGCATGAATAACAAGGCCCTTTAGAAAAGACTTACAAAATTGAAAAGTAAACTAAGTGCCAAAACTAGTGATGATGAATAAAGGTAAACCATACAACCACACCATTTCCCTTATATATAACTTTGTATAGTCTTCTGAATTTAAGAGACCTTGACGACAATTAAATGAGCCAATTTTGTCATACGATTTACAGTAACCCAAATCGAGTATTGATGCCGGGTGAGGGGTAAACAAACAATTTAGTACATATTAAAATATTCCGACTTTCAAGTAGGAATACTAATATTTTGCGACAAACCTCCCGGATTTTTGTGCCCAACTTTCAATTCTTGACAATTATGACACTTGGAAGCTAATTCCGCAATATCCTTCTTCATCCCATCAACCAATAGACCTCCCGCAAGTCATGATACAACTTTGTGGAACCCAAGTCAATGGAATATTGAGCTCTATGGGCTTTTGATAAAATCTACTCTTTCAAGTCATCAACATTGGGAACACACAAATGACCTTGATATCAAAGTACACAATTTACTCCTTGGGAGAAAGTCTCAACGGACTTCTCAAGCACCTTTTCCTTTAACTAACCCAAACACGGGTCAAGACATTGCTTGGCTTTGACATCCAACACAAAAGACTATTATAAACCATTTTCAATTACCACGCCACCTTTAGTAGAATAAACCAAATGAACACCCAATCAGGTCAATGTATGAACATCATGAACCAACTCCTTCTTATCATACTCAACATGAGAAACACTACCTATTGATAGTCGACTAAGATTATCTGCCACCACACTAGGCGTACTGGAGTAATAGAGAAAAATAATGTCATTATTATTTAGCAACTCAAGCCACCTCCTTAGATGAAGATTAAGATCCTTTTGCTTGAGGTTACTTTGAAAACTGTTGTGGTTGGAAAATACATCAACATTGACACCATATAGGTAATGAATCCAAAACTTTAAGTAAAACAAAACCGCTGCTAGTTCTAAATCATGGGTGGGGAATTTTATTTCATGAATTTTAAGTTGCCTTAAAGCATAATCAATATCTTTCCAATTTTTCATAAGAACACATCTTAATCCAATCCTTGAAGCGTCTTAATAAGTATTAACCCATCTGATTCTTCTTGTAGAGTCCATATTAGAGTAGAGATAACTCTATCTTTCAATTCTTTGAAATTATTCAGAAATATTTCTAAACATAAGAACGTAACCTTCTTTTAAATTAATGATGTCAGTGCAGAGACAATCAATGAAAATCCATCCAGGAACCTTCTATAATAACCATCCTAAGTCAAAAAGCTTATGATACCTGAATATGATAAAGTTCTAAGCAAACTCTTAACAACATAAGTCTTCTTAGGATCAACCTCAATACCCTTAGTGCAAATGATATTACCAATAAAAGGAATTGATCTCAACAACAACTCGCACATAATAAATTTTGAGAAGAGTTGTTGGTCCTTGAGAACTTGTAACGCAATCCTCAAATGATTTAAATTCTCATCATCAGTGTCTGGGAATATCAATATGTCATCAATAAATACAATTAAAAATGTATCCAAATATTTTCTGAACACTCTATTCAACAAGTCTATAAATGCAGCTGAAGCATTTGTCAACCAAAATGACATTACAAATAACGCATAAAGACCAACTCAGTTATAAAAGTCGTCTTTGGAATGTCATCATCCTGCACCATTAACTGGAGATAACCTGACCGAAGGTCATTGATAGAGAATTAACTCTCCCCTTGAAGTTTATCAAACAAATCATCTATTCTTGGAAAGGGATACTTATTCTTACGTACAAACAAAACTAGAGCACCCTATGGAGAGAAACTCGGTCGGATGAAACCGTTATCAAACTAGTCTTTCAATTTCTCCTTCAATTCCTTAAGTTCTGCTAGAGTGATATGGTAATGATGAATTGAGATAGGTTATATTTATGTGAGAAGGTCTATACTAAATATGATTTCCTTTCGGAAAAAACACTTGGTAAATCATCGGGAAACACTTCTAGAAACTCATTTACTACAGGGTACGAATCAAGAGTAGGGGTTTCAAAATGCATATACCTAACTCGAACAACACTATATTGTCAACCCTTTTAAATAATTTTCCTAGATTTAAGACAAGAAAAAAACGTACCCTTAGCACAATATTTCCCCCTTTCCACTCTAGGGTGGACTCATTTGGAAAATGAAAAATAACAATTGAGATTCTACAATAAATAGAAGCATAAAGAGAATGGAGCTAATCCATGCCAAGAATAACATAAAAATTTATCATATCAAGCTCTACAAGATTAACATAAGTTATTCTATTGGATAAGGAGAAGTGACAATTTTTATAGAGTCTCTTAGCCACAATAGAACCACCAATAGGAGTTGAAATAGAAAAAAGGTCTAACAACACACCTAGAAGTCCATCAGACCTCATTACCACATAGGGCATCACAAAAGTCAAAGTAGCACCAGGATCAAGAAAAGAATAAACATCAAGATGAAAGACTTTAAACATACCAATAACAAATCATGAAAACCCTCTTGCTCATGACATGTTTGAAGTCTATAGAACCAGTTTTTCTTTGGGGCACTTGAACCTGAACAACTTGGCATAGCTTATCTACCTTCTCTTTCCTTAGATGTAAGTGATATACAATCCTTTATATGGTGACCACTCTTACCACTACAAAAAGAACCATCCATACTTGCAAAACTTTTAACAACATACTATATTCTAAACCTAGTATAAGTAGACAATGAAGATCCACCTCCATTCCCTCCTTGAGGCTTGTGGTTAGAAACCCTGGGTTTATTGAACTTTTGAACCAGAGCGTTAGAAAAACCTTGACTAGAGAACCTTTGCTGGAATCTAGAACTACTATGTCAAATGGACCTTGAATTTGTGTAGTCACTATCACCAGTCTTGGCTCTCTTTGCCTCCCTAGATCTTTCCTTAAGATTTTCCTCTTCTATTTGTTGGTCATGTATCTTTAACCGAAAATGTCCATATAGTTAATGAGAATGGTAGTACTACATTCCTTAACCACCATTTTGAACACTCCCTACACAAAATAACTCATCCTTGCCCTAAAGTCAGCAACCATGATGAGAGGATATCTAACCTATTGAGTTAACTTCAACACATACTCTTTGACACTCATCTTTCTTTGATGAAGGTTAATGAATTCAAGTACCTTTTCCTCCCAAATCTCAATGGGAAAGAAACCTTAAACTTTTCCTAATTAACAGTATTTGCATCAATGACCCTCTCTTCTTTTCATTGGTTGAAGCAAACTTTAGCCATACCTTTAAGTTGATAAGCGGCAAATTCTACCTTTTCCACCGGTTTCACTCCATAATCATCAAGACCTTATACACCTCATTAATTAATCTCGAGGATATTTATCAACCTTAGAACAATGAAACTCAGGTGGATTTGTACTAGTGAAGTCCCTTACTCTAGTTGGCATTGTACCCACATTTGGGTTCACGGGGACCACAACCTTTCTATTGGTTTCAGCCTTCATGGCTTGGGTCAACACTTAAAAAGGAGTTCAAAAATCTATATAAGCCACTTTTTCTTTCAAAGGGTTGGCAGGAACTTCTAGAGCTCTATGAGGTGCTTGTTGTTCCACATTCTCATTTGCATTCCTACTAACATATTCTCTTTGTGGGGCCATATCATTAAAACCATTGGATATTGTCATGACCGGAGAGCACCCCCAAGTCGTGACACGCGTATTCAACCTTTTGGAGGTCTTATACAAGCCTCTTAGCTTTACTACATAACATCATATAAAATTGATGGAATTTAAAACTTTTCTTTAAACATAGTAATAAATTATTTCATAACAGTAGAAGTCTTTCTAATATATGTCTCAAAAACAATCTATGAATACATGAGTAATAATGTCTTGGGACACATCCCACAAGAGTCTAAACATAGTAAATGACATTAAGGGAACATAAGGGTGTTGTCCTCGAATGCTATGAGGACTCACAAATCTTCAATCTTCTCGAACCTTAGGAACCTAACCTCCGAGCACTCAATCTCCCTAAAGCCCCTACATCTGGTTAGAAATGTAGGCAATATGTGTTAGTACTAAAGTACTAAGTAAGAAACTAACATATAAAACATAAGATATCTCAAAGGGTTAGTCAATATAAGACATAATCATAAGAGATAATAACAATACCATAAAATGAATATCATATCATAAATCAACATAATACTTTCATAAGATCATGCTTAACCTTTAGTCTTTCCTAGTAAAGTAAACTACTTCCTAAGCCACCTCCAAGTATACTTGTGCAAGGACAAGGTAGCATCTCATTCTACTACCTAATCTAAGTACCTCTCTTTGGTCATTCTTGATCATAATCCACTTTAATAATTAAGACCTAAGTTCTTCATGACGTAAGACCACTATACCCCTAAATCACCCCAGGGCACACTTGTGCAATGCATCTGGGGCATCCCATTCTACCACACACACTAATCATATCTTGAAGTCACCTTATTCACTTTCATCAACTCTAGGTGTCACTAATAGACCTACTTCATCTTGACAAAGAACTATCATCTCAAGTCATTCATATCATGGAAGGCAACTATAGAAACTATCCAAGCTAGGCATACATCAAAGAGGTCACTTCATAAGTAGCTTAAAGTCATACTTGTGCCACGTACGATTTAGAATCCCATTCTACCATTCATACAAAGTATTTCTTTATGCTAACTTAATCCGTTCTAACTTATCTTCCATTCTAGTCTATTAAGCTTATTATACTAAAATTATAGACCTACTACCATGGAAAACATCATAACATACAATCCAAACTAACAAAGGAAGGATATAAGAATGCCAACCTAACCACCATGCAATCATTCATGTAGATAGAAGCTATCCATAGGGGAGCATAAGTCCTAGACCCTAACGTATTCTTAGGAGAGCTACATATCTCAATCCTAAGCTACCATGAAGTTGTTTTGGCATAACCAAGTAAAGCTTATCATAATGTCATTCTAGTCATGCTACTCCAACCTAACCCTAGGAGTGTATCGATCCTCCATCCTAGGCTCCTTACCTGCTACTGATGCAAGCTACCATAACAAGCATTCTACCAATGAAATATCTAGTTAACCATAGGAGAGCATAACTCCTCCAACCCAAGCTACCATGAGACACACCATCCCAAGCTACCATGAGATCAACCATCCCAAACTACCATGAAATATACCATCCCAAGCTACATAATTCTACTATCCATGAGGGAATCTGTAGGTTCAACCTCAATCTATTCTATTCTAATCAACCTCAAGGTATTCTATTCGAACAGGCATGATTCATTTAAGGTGATTAACCTTTCACATTCTACATACATGCAAGCTACTCATCATATCAGACTCAGTCCATAAGCCCTAATGATCAACATTATGACTTCAAACCCTACATTCAAACCTTACTTAATAGTTATCATACTAGTCTAGATTTAAATACACATTAGTTCTAAGCCTTAGTAAAAAGCCAATTCTATGAATACTTCATCATAAAGTCTCAATTCTAATCAATTCAATTCACTTTCTATCATACATGCATAAATCTTTGTTAATTCATGATTTCATAATTCTATACATGATAAGGTCCTATACATATTAACAATTCAAGAGAGTCTAACAAGAATCATCAATTTCTCAGTCAAAGCCTAAACCCACATTATCTAGAAATTGGGGTTAATCACTAAATTAACATAATTCTTCATAGTCACATGAATAAACATCAATTTAATAATATATGGGCAGAATTCAACCTTTTGGAACCATACCCGCCTAATTCCCAAGCATTGGAATCAACCCTACCTTCATTGAGGTTCTTCTTCACAAAATAGGGAAATCTAGGGTACTCTATGGGTGGACGAACCAATAGATGAAGAGATTTATATACCTTGATTAACTTCCTAAGACAATCCTTAAGAAAATTCCCCTTTGATCTTGACTCTAGCTTGAACCCTAAGCTTCTTTTATAATGGAGGTTTTGAGAGAATTTGAAAGAGAAGAGGATTTTTATATTTGGATTTCTAATTGGGGTAAATGTGTTTTGGATTGGGAAAAGGGTGTATAATGACTTAAAAATTGTGTCTAACTAATCCCCAAAGTACCCAAAACACCCCTACACTTTTTGGACTACAAACTAAGGGTCCAACTTGACTTAAAAATGACGCGACCAAATCTAGGACATGGTTGCGTGCCACGGGGGCACCTCCTAGATTTATTTTTTGAAACCATTTTGAGTCATAATGGTCCGTGTTGAGCCCGCATTGCAGGACAACTTTTTGTTCTTTGAGTTGTAAGGGCGCAACGCTCCTTTGGCTTCACAAATAGGCTGCCCGACAACTTTCTTGGCCAATGTTTGGGTCCTCCTTAGAGACCCTTATGGTGGTCCTTGGAGAGTCGTACTCAAACTCTTTGACGCTAGACATTTAAATATAGGTGTAGGAACCCTTTATACTTATTTTCCCCTCCATACAACACTCAAAAACTCAACTACAGGACCGTACATTGCACTAGTTAAACTAGGCTAGTTTCCGGATTTCTTAGTCGTCCTTTGAAGTTTGACCTCCTAAATCTTTTAAACTTATTTCAAAAAGATATTCCTCATTATTTCAACCATTTATTATCTCATAAAATCACATGAAACTCTAGTTCATCCTATTTCATTACAGGGGCCATAACAAATACAGAGTAAGAGTGAGACATATATAGTTACAGTTTATAGCAGGACTTTTGAATGATGAAAGACGTTGAATTATAACGCCCCAAAATAAACTAAGGTGAACTAGAGCCTCATGGTTGTTTCTTGAGTTGATTTTAAGTTAAACTGAAATATTTTAGTCCTTAGGCAGTGTGTGAAGTTTTGTTAAGTTTGGAGTTCAATCGACCAAGAACGTCCATGACGTTTGGATGGTATGCCTTAGAATGTACTTGTGTGTCTTGGTGTGCTTGGATGAGTTTTACGTGTTTGTTTTGCTTGAAACTTGCATTGGATGTTCCTAAGACCTAGACGACGTAGTATAGAGGTTTAACATCTGGGCACGACCCCACCTAGGACCCATAAGGGGCCCTAGATGAAGGGTCCAACACTTGGGTAAAATCTGCCAAAAACAGTGGCCATCGACGACCCTAAGGACGGTCCGTTGGTCCCTCAGCGGTCCGACGACCTAGGGCGTCGATTTGACCAGTAAGTTGAGATTGGCCATGCTCCATTTTGGATATAATTGTCCACCAACGAGACCCTACCAATGGTCCGTTGGCCCCTTGACGGTCCGTTGGTGAAGGTCTCGTCTATGAGACCTGCCAAGCCTGTTAAGTGGCTGCCAACTTGGGGTGTTTTATGTAAATACACCCCAAGTATTTTAAGACCCTAGGTGGATAATTTTAGTCTTTTTAGGTTATATTAAATTAGTTTTAAACCCTAGACCTAGACAAGACCCTCACTTCAACATTCAAACTCTCTCAAAAAAAAAGAAAACTCTCTCAAAGTCACCACTGAATCCAAGGCTCAAGGAGGGAAAGGAGGGCTTCTTTGGACTTGTTTCTTCATCAAATTTAGTGGTTTTCCTTCTCTTAAAGGTATGGTATCCATTCTTGAATATCTTTTCATTCAAGAAGCCAACTTCCAAAAAGGTTTTCAAAAGGTTTTCTAAACTCAAACTTCTTCTAACTTTGATTTCTAGTATGGGTCTTCTTGTATTCAAGTTCTAATGGTTTAAATGCATTTATCTTGGTTTGAATTGATGATTTTGATTTTAAAACTCCATGAAACTCTTGTTCTTCAACTTTTGGCTTGAAAATGGGTTATGTGAGCATGACTTGAGTAGGGTATGAACTTGGGTCTTCTTGTATTTGTCATGTTGGTGTAGCTACTGCCTAAGGGACTTAATATGGTGAAATATTTATAAATTGCTTATGGGTGATGATGGTTTGATTTGTTGATGAGTTGCTCTCATTGTATAATTCTTATTATGAATTGCTATTTGAGTGGTATGGTCCACCTTATGGGTAGCGGTGTTAATTGATGAACTTGATGTTATTTAGTATGTTTTGAATATGTAATCTTTAAGGTCTAATATGTGAAATGAAGAGATATTGGAAATGGGTCTTGTATTGTGTTTGGTGTAGCTTGAATTGCATGTTTGACCTAGTTTATGTCTAAATGAAGTATATGATTATGAGAAGCATGTAGAGTGTGTAACTTGATGAATCAAGGTTAAAGTATGTGTAGAACTTGATGAGAATGAAATGATGCTTATATGCAAGGTGTGCACATGTACACACACACTTTAAAGAATGTATTATGCCAAGTTGAGCAAAAAGGGGAATCTTGAGGTGGACAGACTTCGTGAGCTGAGATGTAGTGTCTAGTAGCAACCTCTCCATTCCTAGTGAGCTTTCTAAGATAGACTATTATGTTGAGAAATCCGTGGGGAGTTATGCCTAGCACCGAGAGGATATGAAGGGGAGGTGGATTACACTTCGTGAGTTGAGATGTTGTAATCCAAAGTACCTCTTGAGATGAGCACTCCTCGTTAGTAGAGAGTGAGTTACTTAGTAAAAATCTCCTTATCCCTTAACTATGTGCCCGCATAGGTGTAGCTATTGGAAAAGGCATGTAAACGCTAAGAAGCATGACCTTACACTAGGCAAGTACGGATCCCTCATCCGATAGGGGTTAATATCGGGATTCCATGTCTAGCTCTCATGGTCTTTGTCGGTTAAGCTAACTCCCACAAAATAATTGATTTGAAACTATTTAACTTTTATATTGTTGATATTGTGTATGTATGTCGTGAAGTGCTCGATCCACATTAGTTACCTAGTAGGAGCACTAAGTGGGAGTAGTAGTATGTGATGCTATTCTCACATTGCACTTGGTGTGACCTATACCTACTATGGGAGAAGAGTACTTTCATGAAATCCGTGTGAATGAGTACTATGGTGTGGTCTTATGGATGATTATTGTGGAGTACTTGAGTAAATAGAATCCATTAGGAGCACTAAGTGGGAGTGGTAGTACGGGATGCTACTCTCACATTGCACTTAGTGTAACCTATATTTCCATGAGTGTTTTGCATATGTTAGCCAAGGGTGTGGATTTGATTTCCAAAGAAGTAAGACTAAGACTTGGTGGTTTTAAGGGTCAGTTTGGTGTGCTTTGAAGGGAGGTGTAATGAACATCCCTTCCTGGCTCACCTTAGGGAGTCTTAGGATAACCTTGGGTTAGGGCAACTTCAAAGGAAAAAGAGTTCATATGACTTGGACCGTGCCATTCACTGTAAGGTCTTCATTGTAAGAATTCAAAATGTTCACTGTAATGCTTTATACAATTTTACTGTAAGTTTAGTAAGTTCACTGTAATGTTCCTTTTAGTTTACTGTAAGTTTTAGTGAAGTTACTATAAAGTGTTCTTTTGGTTCAAAAATTATGTGAGTCCTTCCTTAAGTGTTAAAGGACAATTCTTATGCTGGTTTGTTTCTAAATTCATGAATATTATATATAAATTGCATGATAAGTTATTTTACTAAAATGTCCCTTTTCATATGTTTTTGCATATGCCATACTTAGTACATTGTTGTACTAACCCCATACTTTTACATACCTTATGAGTATAGATTGGAAGCCTTTTGGGAGGATCGGAGTTGAAGCTTGGGAATTCTATCTCTCAAAAATTGGGTATGTCCTCATATATTCGAGGACAGAGTTTTATGTTTCTTAGTTTCTTTATTGAGACTTAAAATGTATTGACTTTTATTGTAAAGGGCCGTGTCCCTAAGATTCTAAGTTGTGTTATTAAGTTGGCTTGTGACGATAAGATTTCCTAGTATTTATGAAAAGACTTCTTTCATTATTATTATCGTGAAAAGTTTTAATTCCACACTACTTTTCATGCTTTATGTTATGAATACTAGTTAGAGGGCATGTACGAGACCCCAAAGGCGTCAAGTACGCCCGGTCATGATTCGAAGGTTTTCCCTAACTTCTAGGGGGTGTTTCGGGTCGTGACAGACTTGGTATCAGAGCATAAGGTTTTGGAAAATAGTTTAAGGTCTAAAAGTATCACAAGCCACATCTAGTAGTATCTTGGTCATTGGTGTGAGTCGCGACACATTCATGGACAAGAGCCTATAGGATGCTAGAAGTTTCACTTTCTTCTCTATTCTAATATCGTGCCTTAGAGTCGAGTATATAAGGTGTCTTTTCTCAACCTCTTCTTTTTGTGTTTTTTAGGACATGAATACGAGGAGATCGAACTCTAGAAGGGAGGAGGGAGGTGTACCAAATGAGAGAGTCCTTCCCCGTGTTGACCAAGTTCCAATTGTTGTCTTAGGGGAGGAAAATGAGGAGGTTCCTCTTCAAGAACCTCAATTGCCTCCAGAACCCCAAGGACCTCAAGTGCCTCCTATGCCTCAAGCTCCTGTTGTTGAGGGTGATATGACTAATGTGGAGTTGAGGGATGCCCTAATGAACTTGACCCAACTCATGACGGCTCAATCTCAAGTCGTCAACAATCACCTTGTGGGCTAAGCTAACCAAGGAGATAGGCCCCAACCAAATGCTAGTACTCCCGCTTCTAGGATTCGGGATTTCATGAGAATGAACCCTCCTACCTTTCATGGCACTAAGGTGGATGAATATCCACAAGGCTTCATAGATGGGTTTTCAAGGTGGTAGATGCTATGGGTGTGACCCCTAGGGAGAAAGCGGAATTGGCCGCTTACCAACTTAAGGATGTTGCTCAAGTGTGGTATGAGCAATGGAGGGGTGAGAGACCCTTAGAAAGATGTCCGGTTGATTGGGAGGAATTCAAAGAGGCTTTCCTAGATAGATTCTTTCCTTTAGAGTGGAGGGAAAAGAAGATGGTTGAATTCATGAACCTTCGTCAAGGGGGAATGAGTGTGCAAGAGTACTCTCTCAAATTCACCCAACTCTCTAAGTATGCCCCAACCATGGTAGCCAACGCTAGGGCTAGGATAGACAAGTTTGTGATGGGCGTGTCTAGCTTGGTGGAAAAAGAGTGTCATACGGCAATGCTTCTTAATGACATGGATATCTCTAGGCTCATGGTTTATGCGCAACAAATTGAGGAGTCCAAAATTAGGGAGATAAGGCAAGAGGGTAAGAGACCTAGGTCGGATGATTCTAGTCACCAAAGGCCTAAGAAGAGGTTTTATCCCCATGATTCTTCCATGGTAAACATGGATAAGGCTCCAAATCAACATTCTCAAGGTGGTGGTCATTCCTATGAAAGGGCTAGGTGCCCTACTTGTGGCAAGCAACATGGGGGTAAGTGTCTTGCCGGAACGGATGGTTGTTTTGCATGTGGTAATATAGGCCACAAGATGAGGGACTTCCCAAACCTTAAATCAAGAGGGAGAGATGTCAATCAAGCTTACCTAGATCCTAATGCTCCCAAGAAGAACCCTTCCTATGGGATGGGGGCTAGAAAGTATAATTTATCTGGATTGATGGTTTTGGTAAGTCTTAACTCTTTGTTATTGTTGCTTTTGTGTTATGAAATGATTTTATATGGTTTTATAGTTCATATGATTATGTCATTTTGATGAATTGCTTAAAGAATGAATTTTCGGGAAAAAACATTTGGTAGCTTGGCAGTGAACACAGTGAACTTCACTGTAGAATTTTGGCATTTTGAAGAAAATTGTTTTTTATTGAATTTTAGTTGCAATGTGTGTAAAAGTATTGTATATGATCATGTTTAATGTTGTAGAAGTTAGTTCCTCCATAAAAGAAGTCTAAGGTTGAGTTTTGACTTTGTGAAGTTTGGCAAAAGTTGCCTATGTTGCTAAGTGTTGAAAGTGTGAAATGATGTTCCTTACTAGTTGATGCTTTTATCATGATCTAAGTGTATTATATGATGCTAAGTGAGTCCTTGTTGTTCTTAAAATTTAAGTGTCATTCGAGGACGAATGTTATTCCAAGTGGGGGAGAATATAACGCCCCAAAATGAACTAATGTGAACTAGAGACTCGTGGTTCTTTCTTGAGTTGATTTTAAGTTGTACTGACTTATTTTAGTGTCCTTAGGCAGTGTGTGAAGTTTTGTTAAGTTTGGAGTTCAATCGACCAAGAACGTCAATGACGTTTGGATGGTATGCCTTAGAATGTACTTGTGTGTCTTGGTGTGTTTGGATGAGTTTTACGTGTTCATTTTACTTGAAACTTCCATTGGATGTTCCTAAGACCTAGAAGACTTAGTTTAGGGGTTTAACGTCCGGGTACGACCCCACCTAGGACCCACAAGGGGCCCTAGATGAAGGGCCCAAGACTTGGGCAAAATCTGCCAAAAATAGTGGCCATCGACGACCCTAAGGACGGTCCGTTGGTCCCTCAACGGTCCGTCGACCTAGGGCGTCGATTGGACCAGTAATTTGAGATTGGCCATGCTCTATTTTAGAGATAAGTTTCCACCAACGAGACCCTACTAACGGTCTTTTGGCCCCCTGACGGTCCATTGGTGAAGGTCTCGTCTGTGAGACCTGCCAAGCCTTTTAAGTGGCTGCCAACTTGGGGTGTTTTATGTAAATACACCCCAAGTATTTTAAGACCCTAGGTGGATAATTTTAGTGTTTTTAGGTTATATTAAATTAGTTTTAAACCCTAGACCTAGACAAGACCCTCACTTCAACATTCAAACTCTCTCAAAAAAAAAGAAAACTCTCTCAAAGTCACCATGGAAGCCAAGGCTCAAGTAGGGAAAGGAGGGCTTCTTTGGACTTGTTTCTTCATCAAATTTAGTGGTTTTCCTTCTCTTAAAGATATGGTATCCATTCTTGAATATCTTTTCATTCAAGAAGCCAACTTCCAAAAAGGTTTTCAAAAGGGTTTTTAAACTCAAACTTCTTCTGACTTTGATTTCTAGTATGGTTCTTCTTGTATTTAAGTTCTAATGGTTTAAATGTATTGATCTTGGTTGGAATTGATGATTTTTATGTTAAAACTCCGTGAAACTCTTGTTTATGCATACTTCAACTTTTGGCTTGAAAATGGGTTATGTGAGCATGACTTGAGTAGGGTATGAACTTGGGTCTTCTTGTATTTGTAATGTTAGTGTAGATACTTCCCTAAGGGCCTTAATATGGTGAAATATTGATAAATTTCTTATGGGTCATGATGGTTTGATTTGTTGATGAGTTGCTCTCATTGTATAATTCTTATTATGAATTGCTATTTGAGTGGTATGGTCCAACTTATGGGTGGCGGTGTTAATTGATGAACTTGATGTTAGATAGTATGTTTTGAATATGCAATCTTTAAGATCTAATATGTGAAATGAAGAGATATTGGAAATGGGTCTTGTATTGTGTTTGGTGTAGCTTGAATTGCATGTTTGACCTAGTTTATGTCTAAATAAAGTATATGATTATGAGAAGCATGTAGAGTGTGTAACTTGATGAATCAAGGTTAAAGTATGTGTAGAACTTGATGAGAATGAAATGATGCTTATATGCAAGGTGTGCACATGTACACACACACACTTTAAAGAATGTATTATGCCAAGTTGAGCAAAAAGGGGAATCTTGAGGTGGACACACTTCGTGAGCTGAGATGTAGTGTCTAGTAGCAACCTCTCCATTCCAAGTGAGCTTTCTAAGATAGACTATTATGTTGAGAAATCCGTGGGGAGTTATGCCTAGCACCGAGAGGATATGAAGGGGAGGTGGATTACACTTCGTGAGTTGAGATGTTGTAATCCAAAGTACCTCTTGAGATGAACACTCCTCGTTAGTAGAGAGTGAGTTACTTAGTAAAAATCTCTTTATCCCTTAACTATGTGCCCGCATAGGTGTAGCTATTGGAAAATCCATGTAAACGCTAAGAAGCATGACCTTACACTAGGCAAGTAAGGATCCCTCATCCGATAGGGGTTAATATCGAGATTCCATGTCTAGCTCTCATGGTATTTGTTGGTTAATCTAACTCCCACAAAAGAATTGATTTGAAACTAGTTAACTTGTATATTGTTGATATTGTGTATGTATGTCGTGAAGTGCTCGATCCACATTAGTTACATAGTAGGAGCACTAAGTGGGAGTAGTAGTATGGGATGCTATTCTCACATTGCACTTGGTGTGACCTATACCTACTATGGGAGAAGAGTACTTTCATGAAATCCGTGTGAATGAGTACTATGGTGTGGTGTTATGGATGATTATTGTGGAGTACTTGAGTAAATGGAATCCATTAGGAGCACTAATTGGGAGTGGTAGTATGGGATGCTACTCTCACATTGCACTTAGTGTAACCTATATTTCCATGAGTGTTTTGCATATGTTAGCCAAGGGCGAGGATTTGATTTCCAACGAAGTAAGCCTAAGATTTGGTGGTTATAAGGGTCGCTTTAATGTGCTTTTAAGGGAGGTGTAATGAAGATCCCTTTTTCGCTCACCTTAGGAAGTCTTAGGATAACCTTGGGTTAGGGCAACTTCAAAGGAAAATGAGTTCATATGACTTGGACCGTGCCATTCACTCTAAGGTCTTCATTGTAGAATTCAAAATGTTCACTGTAATGCTTTATTCAATTTTACTGTAAGTTTAGTAAGTTCACTGTAATTTTCCTTTTAGTTTACTGTAAGTTTTAGTGAAGTTACTGTAAAGTGTTCTTTTGGTTCAAAAATTATGTGAGTCCTTCCTTAAGTGTTAAAGGACAATTCTTATGCTGGTTTGTTTCTAAATTCACGAATATTATATATAAATTGCATGATAAGTTATTTTACTAAAATGTCCCTTTTCATATGTTTTTGCATATGCCATACTTAGTACATTGTTGTACTAACCCCATACTTTTACATACCTTATGAGTATAGATTGGAAGCCTTTTGGGAGGATCGGAGTTGAAGCTTGGGAATTCTATCTCTCAAAAATTGGGTATGTCCTCATATATTCGAGGACAGAGTTTTATGTTTCTTAGTTTCTTTATTGAGACTTAAAATGTATTGACTTTTATTGTAAAGGGCCGTGTCCCTAAGATTATAAGTTGTGTCTTTAAGTTGGCTTGTGACGATAAGATTTCCTAGTATTTATGAAAAGACTTCTTTCATTATTATTATCGTGAAAAGTTTTAATTCCGCACTACTTTTCATGCTTTATGTTATGAATGCTAGTTAGAGGGCTTGTACGAGACCCCAAAGGGGTCAAGTACGCCCGGTCATGATTCGAAGGTTTTCCCTATCTTCTAGGGGGTGCTTTCGGGTCGTGACATGAATTTCCTAAAATATTTATGCCCTCTTATGCATAAATATAGCAAGTTTCATACTCATGAATAAGACTATACATGACGTGGCTTATGAGACATCCTAGGACTTTTCAAAACCTTGTCCTCTAAATAACAAGTTTGTCACGATTCAAAGTATATCTTAGGCATAACCTTACATATAAGACCTCGACAGGATCTACAAAAGCCACTTACCATACATCATAACAGATAATAGAAATAAAGACTTCAAAATAAAGCATTTCATATATCTAAAGAGTTAGAAAAAGGCAGAAGTCTTGCATAAGTATTAAAAGCTATCTAATACCTCATAAAAATGATTGGGACGTAACACATACATCTCATACAATGTTTGAAATATAAATACACAAAACCAATAAAAGAGTCCTGGTCCTCGGAACATGAGGGCACAAAAATCTTTGAAAGTCCAAAAGGATCAGCTAGCCACGAGTATGGGAGGTAGGAGCTCCAGACCCTACATTAGCTAAACAATATAGGCACAATCATGTGTTGGTACATAGATGTACTAAGTATGTTAGCAAAGCAATAATGTTATGAAATCATAGTAAAAAAGAATTTACATGACATACATTGACCAAGCTAAATCATAAGGTAAAATGTTAGAAAACATAAGTCATACCCATAGTAAATGCAAGCTAAACATATTTAAAAACACTTCAGAGATACTTTAGAAAGTAACCTTACATCATTATTGTGGGAAGTGTGCTACATAACCAACATAGACCAAGTGAGTTATAACATTGAAACCAGTATTTATCCAACACCCAAAACAGATCTCCTTACTTGCCAAGGTAATAATCATAAACTTGAGCTAAAGTGGATCCACTAGCTAATGTGTATCTAAGAGACACCTGGGTTGGAACATAGTTATGGATTAAGGATATTTTTACCATAATCTCGGCCTTTACTAATTAGAGATCTTCATCTCAATATTATCTCTGTGCTAAGTATAAATCCCACGGAAAAGTCATTACTCATGTTCATCTTATTATCGATGGAAAGGTACAATTAAGAAACCCATCTAAACTAAAGTTCACTTACAATAAATCCATAATATTGATTAAACTTAGGTGAGAAAAACTTTCAACCTTACGAATCATTTATGTGAGAATGACTTTTCACAACAATGACAACAACAAGAACACCGATGCCTTACTCTCGAAGAAACCTTAAATCATTTATATTAATTTCCATAGGAAGGAAATGCATCTCTTTATAAATTAATCTTCCATAGTTCTTAAGTTTAATCATGTGTCCATAGTCTTTAATCCATGTGAATTACACTCCAAAACATATATTACAACAATTCATTCATAAAAGGATAGAAAAAAATCAATTGGAGCATAATTGAAAAGAACCCATGAAATTGAAAAAACCCTAATCTTATTTGAGAATCTTATATTCTAAAATTAGACATTTAAGGAACCCTATGGAGTAAATAACTCCGTATATGAATACAAAAATACCTTGATTCTAAACTCCTATAATGAATAGAGGATGGGAGACTCAGATGAACCCTAGATCTTCTTCTTTTTCCTTAGTCGTGAGAGAATTAGGGAAGGGCATTTGAGGAGTGTTGGTGAATGATTGAAAAGAGTTAGTATTAGGACTTAAGAGGTATGTATAAGGCCTAATATTGGGACCAAACTGACTTATTTTAGACATTAATCAATTAGAAAAAAAGACATAAAACTCCATAAACTAAAAATCGACTCTTTTTCTACTAATTGACCTGGTCAACCATAGAAATGTTGAGAGACCCTTATTTTTGACAAACTTTAAGGGACACAGTCTACAACTCAAAGACACCAAACGTTTAACCTAACCTTAGGCTTTAATATTTAACTAAGTCTTGGAATCACATACAAAGCCTATCTATTACTCATAAATGGATTGACGGACCATACTAGTAATCGTAGAAAAGGTACTTGAACTTGACTTTTCAAAAACTCTACCCTGGATCTGCAGTTACCTTCATAGGGTTCGTACGACTTCATACGGTCCGTACGTAGGACTCGTAAAACCATATTTCTAACATATTTCTTCACTACCCTTCTTCCCCTCAAATTTCAAACTTTTGAGGTGTTACAAGGTTTTTCATATTAGTTTATGCAAGGTCCAACTTTAAAAGATCATATCATAAAATATACAATTTATTAGGAAGTTCAAACAATACAAGACATGCACACATGGTTTACCACAATCATCAATGAAATTTACTCCCTAGGAGAAATAATTCCTAACAGAAAGGAAGTGAGAAAACTCTAAAGTATTCTCCCAGAGTGATGCAGAAGTTAGCACTAAAGCATGGGATTTGGACATCCCAGCCATGGACGAAATCATTGGAAATATGATGACTTATGAACTCCAAAAAACACAAGAAAAGGAAATAGTAGTAAAGAGAAAGGAGAAGAACCTGGTTTTGAAGTCTACAACACCAGAAGAGTTTTAGAATGAGAATATTCCATCAATGACTAGAATGTACTCTAGAATGTTAAAGCGGGGACAAATATTTCCAAGAAGGAGTCCTCAAAATACACATGAAAAGTCAAGAGAACCCATAAGTATGGAAGTCCAAATAACTTCATCAAAGTTTGTTCACTCTCGATTCTAGAGAACAAAAGAAGCACCTCAGAAAAGGTATGAGATATCAGGAATTACAAATACATTCCCACAAAAAGATGGATGAACAATAAAGAAGCACATTTCTGAATGAAGAAAGCATTCAATGCAATGGGAAACATCTTATAAAAAGAATCTGAATATGAGGAAACGCAAATACAGTCATTACTTGCAATCAAAAAAATTATGAAATTTGATTTTCTCGCACTTGCTATCGTAACTGAACCATCTAAAGAAAGAAACATCTATAAATCACAAGATACAATGTAGGCACTAATGGAAGGATCACACGAGAAAAAGAAGAAGACGAAGACGAAGAAGAAGAAGAAGAAGAAGAAGAAGAAGAAGAAGAAGGAGGACGAGGAGGACGAGGAGGAGGAGGAGAAGGAGGAGGATAAGGAGATGAAGAAGTAGAAGAAGAAGAAGAAGAAGAAGAAGAAGAAGAAGAAGAAGAAGAAGAAGGAGGAGAAAAAAGATAAGGAGGAGAAGGAGAAGAAGAAGAAAAAGGATAAGAAGGAGAAGGAGAAAAAGAAAGAGGAGAAGAAAAAGGAGAAAAAGGAGAAGAAGGAGAAGTAGAAGAAGAAGAAGAAGATGATGATGATGATGAATATGATGATGATGAAGAAGAAGAAGAATAAGAAAATAAGGAGGAGCAAAAAGAGGAGGAAGAGGAAAAAGAGGAAGAAGGAGGAGGAGGAAGAGGAGTAGAAGAAGAAGAAGACATCCATGATAAGGTAAGTTTCATCATATTAAAGAAAATCTTGGCTCTTACTCAATAAGGAAACCAGAATCTTTTCTATGTACTCTCATCATTGCATATCAATCCACCTACTCCAAAAGAGATATAATAATGGAAGATTAAACATCTCTAAGAGATGAGAATGAGAATCTAGGAAAACAAACTCATTACCTATAGAATAAGTTAAAAGAGTAAGATAATAACTTACAATCCATGATTAAAAGAAATGAAGATCTCTAAGAAAAACTGCATACGACTAAAATGGCGGCAGAGCATAGTATGAGATGGACTAGATCCTCCATCATATTCGATAGCATCAAAAAGATTGAATCTTCTACTAGACATGGAATAGGTTTTCACAAAACTTCCTCTCAAACTAAGATTTCTAACATAGACTGCTTATGTTCTGATTGTCGATTAACAAGAAATAAAAACTATGCATGCATCAAAAAGTTAATAGCATAGTAAAAATAATCTAAATTTTCTTGATAAGACTTATAGTGGTTTATTGAAACTGGTTCCTAAATCTAAACCTCACAAAAGGGTAAGAACGATCTCAATCATCCTTTCTCTAATGAATAGGGACCCAATTGGATTAGGGTACCCATCACTAACCTTTGAATAATGTTTGCAGGAATTAGTGGGAGGAAAGTTGAAGCAATGTACATGGAGAGTGCATGCTCCAGACATATGACTCGTGATAGAAACAACTCCCTCTCATTGAGATACTTGAAAGGTGGAGATGTAGCCCTTAGAAGTAGGATAGGTGGAGATATATAAGGAATTCGAAAGGTTGGTCCAAATCATACTCAAGCAATAGAAATGTGTACATGTGAAGGGACTACAACATAATCTACTAAATATATAGAAAATATATCACAAAGGTAACAATGTGTTTTTTACCATTGATGAACGTAGAATGGTAAATTCAACATTTAGGAAATTGGTCCTTCTCGGAAGAAGAGACAACAATATGTACAAAACTGACATCATGATCGCTTTAGAGAACTCACTCAGAAGTCATAACGTTGTTACTAACAATTCACACCTCTTACACAAAAAAATGGGACACATTAGTTATTCAACAATCAACAAACTCATAGTAAATGACTTAGTCAAGGGCCTACATACAAAGAAATTCAATGGTGACCAAGTTTGTGGAGAATACAACGGAAGAACGTAAAATCCTCATTTAAGCCAAAAAGGATGGTACTTTCAACAATACCTCTAGAACTACTTCGCATGGATCTATGTGGACAAATGCGCGTACAAAGTAGAGGAAGAAAAAGGTATGTCTTTGTAATTGTAGATGACTACTCAAGATGTAAGTGGGCCATATTCCTCGAAAGAAAAGATGAGAAATACGACATATTCAAAATATTCAAGAAATTGGTTTAGGAGAAATTTAATAGTGAAATCACCAGCATTCGTTCTGATCATGGATTAGAGTTTGAAAACTCAAAATTTCTAAAATTATGTGTCACAAATGGTGTTGATCACACCTTTTACGCACCAAGAACACCACAAAAATGGTGTAGTTGAACGCAACAATAGAACACATGAAGTCCTTGCTAAAACCATGTTAATATTAAACAATCTCTCCAAGTGTTAATGGGCAGACGCAATAATACCTCATGTTACCTGATCAATTGGTGCATGATCATATAATTGTTAAAAAAAACTTCGTATGAACTATTGAAAGGAATAAAGCCAAACTTGAAACAACTCCAGCCATTCGCCTGTACCTACTATGAACGCAACAACGGAAAAGATGCTTTAGGAAAATTCGATGCCAAGAGCAATGAAGGAGTGTTTCTTGGATACTCATCATAAAAAAGGCCTACAAGGTATTTAAAAAAATAAAAAATCATATCGAAGAAAGTTTCCATGTAATGTTTGATGAAAAAAAAACCTCTCAAAAGGAATGTGGAAGACGATCACGATGACTTAGGCATGTCGATTCAGCAACAACTATAAGAAAGCAAATCAGATGATGATTGTCTAGATTAATGAGATCCTAAGTTGGCTCAAACATAATATACAACACACGAATACTATGGAACCCGCTCCATCGTCCTCAAACAACACAGATACCCATTAGCCCAATAACTTGAAACACAAGAGTTATCATCCAATACAAACTACTCTCATTCCTAAAGATCAAAACTAAAGAATGTATGTTCCTTCTTAGAATATCTATCCCAAATTTAACCAAAGAACATCAAAGAATATATCGTAGATCTAGAATGGATTATCACCACGCAGGAAGAAATACAATTTGAAAGAAGCACGGTCTGGAACCTTGTTCCCCGATCGCAAGATAGATTTGTGATAGGAACCAGAATAAGCTTGATGATCAAGCGAAAGTGACATACAACAAATTCTTTTTAGTAGTACAAGGTTACAATTATGAAGAAGGAATAGACTATAATGAAACATTTTCTCCCGTAGCAAGAATGGAAGAAATAAGAATGCTGATAGTTTTGTTGCTCACATGGAGTTCAAACTCTACCAGATGGATTTTAAGAGTGCCTTCCTAAGGAGATTTCTTCTAGAAGATTTATATGTTAAACAGCTCGTGGCTCACCCTATGTTCATGTACAAATTAGACAAAACATTGTATGGCCTAAAGCAATCACCAAGAGCATGGTACGGTCGAATGTCTAGATTCCTTCTCACGCATGGGTACGAAAGAGGCAAGATATATAACACCGTGTTCCTTCGCAAATAAGGTAAAGACTTACTCATAATCCTGGTGTATGTAGATGATATTATATTTAGAGAAACAGATGCAGAGCATAGAGATTAATTTGCACAATTAATGACTAGTGAACTCGAGATGAGCATGATGGATGAACTCAAATTATTCTTACGACTTCAAATCAAGAAATCTCTCTCTGATACCTTAGTTTATCAGCAAATATACATTAAGGAGCTACATAAGCGGTTTAATATAAATGAGGTCATGAAATTAGTGAAGCAACCAAGCTTGAAAAGAATGAACGTGGTTCTAAGATAAATGACACAAAGTACAAGGGTATGATCGGATCTCTCATGTACTTAACAACTAAAATACCTAACATCGTGTTGATGAGTTGTACATTTGGACTAGTTTAAGGCTTTATTTGGATAGATTTAGTGTTCTCAAATGCTTATTTTATGCCAATAACTCATTTAAATTCCTTGATTTGCAGGTAGTTGCATTGAGGAACAAAGCATGGACACTAATTTGCAAAATGGAACAAACAGAGTTCCAATAATGAAGAAATGAAGGCTTGGTGATCGCCAAGTCCCTTTGGCAAGTCACTGAAATGTCATTACCTCCCTAAAAGTTCCAATGTGCCAAGCCCTTAGAGAGTAAATCATGTTGTCAAGAGAAATGCGCAGTCGGCATGTCACCGAGTGGTTTAGCGACGCAGTGTTGGATCGTCCAAAGTTATAGAACTTAAAAAAGATGAAGGCCAAGATAGAATGGCAAAGGCATTGGCCAAACGGCGAGTCACCGAGAAGAAAGGAAAGTGTTGCTTATTGCGTCGAATGTTAATTGACAACATATATTTTTCAACTATAAATGTGTTTTTGAACAGTTAGTTTAGGAGCTTTTAATCATTATAAAGTATCTTATTTTTGTATACTTAACTAAGAGACAAATTTTCCTTATCTTTGAAGAACTGAAGTTTTTCACTTTGAGAAATTGGAAGTGGATCTTTGATATTATTAAATTTAGTCCTTTTTAAAGACAAAATTAATACTACCTAGTTGATAAAAACTCAGTTTGGTAACAATTTTTATATTTTTATGATGTCTAGCTACACCCAATTCTTGTGGTGTGATAACGTGATTATGGGCTGATTTATCTTTTATGTATTACTAATTTTTAGTTTAAATGTTGTATAGAAGTGATTTACATCATTAATTGTGGTTTAATTTAAAAAATGGTACTTGCAAATCCAGTTCTAAGTTCGTTTCTTTTTTGCTTGCTCGAGAGATAGGTTTTAAAACAATGATTTTTTATTGATGGTCTGTGGGTATTGGGTTTTCATGGGTTTAACTCGAGAGAGTGAATCCTAAACCCTTTATCACAAATTCAGCTTAAGAGAGTGATTGGACTAAAGCGTAGATTGTTCTTATTTGCTTGTGTGTTGATGTTCGAGAGAAATTAACTTGATTCTGGGTAAATTGTTTGAGAGAAATCGTATCCTCACTACAGTCTAGATTATTCACTATTTACAGCTATTTTATAAATGGTGCAATTACTCATTTGTCTATATTATCCTATAACCAAATCACATCCCAATAACCCATCTATTTATTATTAATCCTATGTTATTTGTTGTTGCTAAAGTTGATAATTTCAAACAAACCTCCCCCTTATTATTTGACATTCGTGTAACCCCTTGATTTGAAATATGTTTGTATTCGATAATGTCTATTCCTATGGCTCATTAGAATATGTTCACACTTTTTTCTTGAATCTTAAGCATGTACCACTCCCTGTGGGAATGATCCCAACCCAATTTATTGGGTTATATAGTGACTAACGATCATTGAATCTTAGAACTTGATTAAGCGTATTTGATAATGTTATTTGATCACATATTTCGCATTGGATTGTGTGCAAAATTACATTTTTTTCTCGATGGAATCACTTCTAAAATTAGTAAAAAGAATTATATTATATATTAGAGGTATAGTAAACCTGGTGCTATTGAATCCAATAAGAGACTCGTTCAATCTCGTAGGGTTTATCGATGCAGACTACAATGGATACTTAGTGAACAAAAAAACACATCTAAAATGGCTCAGTTTCTAAGACCATATCTTGTGTCCTGGGCAATAAGGAAACAGACCTCAGTGGCTCTATCAACTACTGAGGTTGAATACGTCACTGTTTCATCTTGTTGTTCCCATCTCTTATGGACAAAGCAACAACTTAAGGATTTTGGAATAAAAGTTGGTTGTATACCTATCAAATGCGATAACATAAGTTCCATGAACATGGAAAACAACATGGTTCAACACAAACATGTGAAGCATATAGATGTGTGTCGCTACTTTCTCTAGGAAAATGCGGAGAAAGGACTCATAATCATGACATTTTGCAGTAGTGAGGACCACGTTGTTGATATCTTCACCAAAAAACTTTGAAGGAGACCTTTTCAATGATATCAACGAGCCTTAGGACAAGTGTATGAAGACTGACTTCCTCCAAACCATAAATATTCATGCTAAACAGGACTTGTGAGGTGCAATCTCAGCTCATGATTCAAACTAACTCACTTTGGTACACCTACAGTGGGAAGCTCCTTAACCAGGACTAATGATACTACCCATAGTTCTGTATAATTATGGTACGAAGGTGCTAACATGTTCTTATCTTAACATGTAAGTACTTGACCTCTTTTGAATTCAACTACTCATCTCACTCAAATGTATGAATTTGTAATTATATAAGGTAAAGTACATGTCACGAACAACTCCATGAGGAGGCTGAATAGATCAAGAAATGTCCTCATACTAGTAAGCCTGTTATGCTTGATTCTAAAATAGAGTATGTGTTTGATTGTGTTACCTCTGTATCCTCTTACCAATCCCAAAAAATGTGTAAAACTATGGACAAATACTTGGCAATGGGGAAGGAAAGAAATTGTCGGTGTAACGTTGTTATAAAGGGTAGAAATTGTCACAACCCGAGCCTACAACCCAGATATGAAACTGCGTACAAGACTCTAAAGAGACTCTTACAAGCCTCAAAGAATTTATAACATTAATCATAATAAAATGGTGTGGAATTTAAAAACTTTTATCCATACAATCGAAGTTTTTATTTAAAAGCAAGAGGAAGTCTAACTTGTCTCACATGGCCATCTAATATGTCACACCCGGGTCCTAGACCCTAGATAAGACCGGCGTTGTTAACCTCTCAGAGGTCGCAGACAAGTCTCTTCTTAGTTTTCATCACAATCTTACATTTAAATTTAGCAAAAAATTTAAAACTTTTTAAATTTATTGAAGTGTACTTAGACTTCATATATTTCTTGCATAAGAGTGATATACTAACAGCTCAAAATAAAAAACCATCTATTAACATATTGAACAATTGAAATGAAGAATTCATAATATCATTAATAGTTGCAAACTGGCCTTAATACAAAAGTTTGAACAAATGTTTGAAAGGAATCGCTATGGAAAACATCCACTAGCTATGTCTAATCTACTAAAGCTAGAAAATAAAGCGTAGGTATCCTCGAACTCAAGAGGACCTACCAATGTATGGAGGTACTAGTCCAAACAGCTTCAACTAATCTTCAATCTTCTTCAAGGACCTGCACCTATAGAAACAGTAATTGTATATGGGTTAGTACACACTTGGACTAAGTATGGGTGTATGCACATAAACACATAAGGACTATGCATGATCAAGGAAAGCTCTTCCTATAGCAAAATGCCATTTTTGGAAAGTGAAGTCACTTCACTTTCCTAATTCGTTATTTATGAATCATGCTATGAATATGACATATTTTCATGCATTTAAAGCACACAACTGATTTTCTATATGAACATAAGACCTTGTAATCATGAACATAATTTTAGAACAACTCAAGCAAAATTTAATATTTTTGCTCCCCTTAGGCCGATAGCTCCCTCTCCCAGACTTACTTTATTTTTCAGTCTTTTTTTCTTTTTGTGGTGTAGTGCAATGATCTCCTTTGATCCCATGTTTTACTTACGACTGCAATGATTCATTGTAGTCCCATTGCTACAATGAATCAAGTAAGTAATCCAAAAGACTCACGAAATGATTTGACTACCCTACTCACAAGTTTCTTTCCATTATTGTTAAATTGGGCATGAAGTCTTTATAATCCAAACTTAATTGTCTATGACCATTATTTGATCAATTGCATAATATAAAGATGCTAGGGCATATATTCATACTCCAATTGATGAGTTATTATGTTTTTCTCCCTTTATTGGCATAAACCAATAACTGTTAAAACTTCATTCTTATCAAACACTGATGAATTGATATTGTTATGCTTTTGCATACTTAGTTCACTTTGAACTTACATTTCTTCTTATTTGATTTCATGTTCACTTTGAACATGCTAGGTTGACTTAGGATATTCTTTTAAGACTTCCATTGGGATCTTTTTGTGCAATGACTAAGAATGACTTACATCATTACTTAGTCTAACCTCACCCTTTGGTCATCCTATCCGAACACCCCTCATCTTCCTAGTTCTTTCTTTCTTTCTTTCTTAATTTATTAAAGAAAACTTTAGCATTTAACTGACATAGATCATGTGAGCTAACATGAAATCCAGTGTCTTGCCCACACTGAAAAGAGGTGGTTCACCGGCCAAAGTGAAACCGAATATTTCCTAGCTTTCTTAGGTGGATCCACTAGCTAGTAACCTATGCTGGCGACATAGTTCAAAGACTAGGAGAATTTGGAGACCCTTATCCACATTGGTGGTAGTCTCATCTCATGAGGCTTACATGTGTTTGCACAAGCTCATTACTAGTCTATCGGTGCTTAGATCAATTTATTATACTTTACAACTTTTACAGTTGAATCATACACTATGGAAGCTTTCTTCTAGTATGAGGTATGCTTAGCTCAATGGATGATTTGTCATCCCTTTTTATACTTGATGAATGTGAACTTAAATCTTACATTATCATCATGGTGTTAATGAGACTTGTCTCACGATTTCTAACACCCTCGTATCTTTAACATAATTGTTTAGGTGCAAGTGAGACTTGTCTCACTTCCTTTAACACCCTATTCTAGGTCAATTTCATAACTCATAAGCTTTTAGTTATTTCATTACTCACCTTATCTTGTTCAATGTTATTTGGTAGTCTTGTACCTTTCTTTATGAAAGTTATAAGGACTTATTCAATGTGCTACTATGTTCACAAGTTCATTTAGATAGGGTATGTTGGGACTTGTCCCAATCATTGGCATACCCTAGGTTAGGAGTTCATTGAGTTACATCTTGTCAAATCAATCTTTAACATGTATTTGGCCTTACAAGAAATCATAATTTACATTGGCCATATAAAATTGGTATGACTATTCATTGGCCAATTCTATTACATATTTTGGAAATAATATTGCTGGCCAATTTATTGGCATAAACCAAACTTTCCCTAAACACTTGTCATGATATTATCACTAGCCAAGTCAATTAACTTCATGTATATACTATAGTAATCTCATCATTTTAAGCAAGCAAGCTTTTAACATTTGATTAGCTTATAAGAACAATTCAGTGCTTAGTTTGGCCAAGTTATAAAGTTTATTTGGCATTGAAGATTCATTAACTATCTTTGATTCTCATTCTTATTTATTCTTGGAAACATTGCATTCCAAACAGTTACAAACATATCTACTATAAACACACACAGTAATCGAAACCTTTATTTCTTTCAGCAGTAAACTGAATTTCATAAACGACTTATAACAATTTCATCTTCTCGAACACAATTAGGCATTACAACATTCCTTATCTCATGTAAATGATACTCTAATCATACGGATCTAACCTAGAGGTTTCATTCGACATTATGAAATCACAGAAACCTACAACATGCTCGAGATTTGCATTATACATACTACTAGAATTGGAAATAGGGAGAACTGGGGAGATGAACATTCGACAATTTCATTGGGAACAACCCTAGTTTCATTTTTCTTGAATTCAAAATGTTTGAAAATCCACCTTGGGAAAGGAATCCAAGAGAGAAACCCATACTTTACTGTAGAATTTGAATCTACGAATATCACCCTGTTCTTTGCCCGAAAATCTTCACGAATTGCCTTGAAATCGCCTAAGGAGAACCAAGAATATTTTTCTGTTTTTTCTTACGTTTGCTCACTATTTTTCAGTCATGAGTTTCTACTGGATAAACGTGAGTCTAAGTCTTTGGAACTGAATATTGGCTAATTCAACTTAGGCTAATTAACTTAATTAAATAAATCAATTATCTAATTACCAAAACACCCCTCCTAAATTGACTAAAAATAGGAGAGCATTTGACTTAGCCAAATTCTAAAAAATTTCTAAGGGTCTCGGGTTTGACCATGGATTTAAATTAATTAATTAAGTTGCTAATTTAATTAATTAAGTGACCTAGGGCAATTACTAAAGTACCCCTAAGTCACTAGGACCATAACCAACCCCTTTGGACCATCCTAGGTTAGGTACTAGGATATTTTTTCAGTTAGCTACTCGGCTAGTGTCACCCGGTTAGGTCTTAGGATTTTGGGCACACTAGTTAGTTCATTTTAGTTAGTCCTAGGTTAGTTAGCTAGTTAGGTAAGTTAGTTAGAGCCTAGGATTGGTTAGGAAGCTCGGCCCCATGTGGCTTGACCCGACGCGTGCCGGCCCCCTATCCTCCCTAATCGAATCAGTTGGGCTTGGTTGCTTGGTCTCTCAGCCAGTAGCATATGTGCTTGCACATGTGTTGCCTTTCACTTTCCTAACCGTTCACTCTGTAGTTGCACTTGGAAAGTTCACTTCTTGTCCCAAGAATCCTCACTATGTCCTTGGGCACTGCTTAATCTACATGATCATTTTAAATGATCATGTGATATGGTACCTAGGCTTGATACTTGGATGCCTCGTACCTATTGTGTGTAAGCGAAGAAATTAAGAATTTTAGCTTAGGGTCTTCATTGCAGGTACAATTCCTAAACAAGCTTGGATTGGAGTATTTTAACACTAAAGTGTATTTGAAGTTACTTGTTAAAACATAGAAATTGGCTAACACCCGTAAGCCAATATTCTCTAACATGCCCAATATTACTCAATATTGGGCATTGGGATGCCTATGTACCCCAATACATATTATTAAAACATAATAGACTCTTCACTAGACAAGTACATCTTCTGGAATGTTACATTATTCTCCCCTTAAGAACATTCTTCCCCGAATGACACTACACATCATTTTGAATCAAAGAGGGTATTTTCGAAAAACACATCAACATACTTGAAACTTTACGCTTTGTTAATATCTGATTCACAACTTACTCTGCATGATGCACATCACTCAAAGCTTATCTGAAGCTTCATATCGGAGATTGAGGAACTTCCTTCTCAATCTCACTTTAACTCAATGCACATCACAATTCATGCGATGCAAAAATCATGTCAACGCTATACAAAAATAGCAACATGAATGCAAGCATGAACTCATATTAACTCATATAGTGCAAGTATAAAAGACATAGTCATGGACTTAAAACACCAAAACCGACTAATGCACTAAAATTTAGAGTTTCATAAACAAAATAAGACTTAGGAAGAGTATATCTAACCTCCAGAACTGAACAAGTGAGGGTAACAGGATCTCACGTCGGCCTCGGCCTCCCATGTTGCTCCCTCAACAAGGTGGTTGCTCCATAACACATTTACGGTGGCAACCTCCTTGTTCCTTAGCTGCATCACTTGGCGATCTAACATTTCAACTTGAACCTCTTCATAGGAAAGATTCTCATAGACTCCTAACCCCTCAACAGGCAGGATGGATACTGGATCACCTAGGCACTTTTTAAGCATCGAAACACGAAACACTGGATGAACCCCTCAACAGGCAGGATGGATGTTGGATCACCTAGACACTTTTTAAGCATCGAAACATGAAACACTGGATGAACAGAAGCCAAGTCATTTGGTAACTTTAGTTCATAGGCAACATTCCCTACTCGCTGTAAGACCTCATAAGGACCTATATACCTCGGACTCAACTTCCCACTCTTACCAAACCTCATCACCCCTTTCATGGGTGATATCTTCAGGTAGACTTGATCACCTACCTCAAATTCAAGAGCTCTCTTCATGTTATCAACATAGGACTTTTGAAGACTGTAAGCAGTAGCCAATCTATCCCTGATCATTCTCACCTTTTCCATAGCCTCATGTATGCTCTCAGGGCCAAGGATGGAAGACTCTCCTACCTCAAACCACCCAACTGGGGACCTACATCTTCTGTCATACAGTGCTTCAAAAGGTGTCATCCCAATACTGCAATGGTAGCTATTATTATAAGAGAACTCAATCAGTGGCAAATGATCATCCCAACTTCCCTTGAAGTCAATAACACATACTCTCAGCATGTCTTCAAGGGTCTGAATGGTATGCTCTGCTTGGTCATCCGTCTGACGATGAAAAGCAGTATTGAGCTTCACATGTGTACCCAATCTCATTTGGAAAGATCTCCAAAAGTGAGAAGTGAACTGGTATCCCCTATACGAAATGATAGATAAAGGGATCCCGTGCCACCTCACTATCTCATCAATATACAGCTTGGCATAATATTCATTCCTATAAGTAGACTTCAAATGAATGAAGTGAGCAGACTTAGTCATCCTTTCAACAATGACCCAAATGGAATCATGCAGTTTCCTGGTACTGGGCAGACCAACCACAAAGTCCATATTAATAGCCTCCCACTTCCATGTTGGGATCTCAATCGACTGGGTAAGACCTCCAGGCTTAAGGTGTTCTGCCTTAATGGGGCACTCCTCCACAAACTTAGAAATATCTCGCTTCATACCTTCCCACCAATAGATCTCTTTGAGATCATGATACATATTGGTGGAACCTAGATGAATGGAATACCTGGAGCCATGAGCCTCTGTAATAATATTAGGTCTGAGATTATCAATATTGGGCACACACAATCTACCCTGGTATCTAAGCACACCATCCCCCCATAGGGAGAATGATTCATTCAGCTTACTCAACACTGAGTCTTTCAAATCCATGATTACTGGGTCGAGATGCTGCTTAATTTAACATGTACAACAAATGAGGATTCAGAATTGGAATGAACTAAAACACCCCCACTTTGTGTATCTACCAGCCGTACACCTAACCTAGCCAATTGGTGTACCTCTTTAACCAACTCATTCTTCTCATCATCAATATGAGAGACACTGACCATTCTCAATCGGCTCAAAGCATCGGCCACTACATTGGCCTTACCTGGGTGATAGTGGAAACTCATGTCATAATCGTTGAGCAACTCTAGCCATCTTCTCTGACGAAGATTCAATTCTCTCTGTGTAAAAACATACTAAAGACTTTTATGGTCAGTAAATATATCAACATGTACACCATATAAGTAATGTCTCCAAAGTTTTAACGCAAATACCACAACAGCTAACTCAAGATCATTTGTAGGGTAATTCTTCTCGTGGATTTTCAAATGTCTTGATGCATATGCAATCACATTGCCATCTTGCATAAGAACACATCCCAAACCTACTCGGCAAGCATCACAGTACACCACATACCCTTCACCACTCCTCGGAAATGTGAGAACTAGGGCTGAAGTGAGTCGGTCTTTGAGCTCTTGGAAGCTCTATTCACAAGTTTCAGACCACTCAAACTTCGTCTTTTTCTTTGTTAAAGCTGTTAATGGAGCAGCAACAGCGGAAAAGCCCTCAAAAAACCTGTAATAGTAACCAACCAAACCCAAGAAACTCCGGATGTCTATAGAAGTGAGGGGTCTCGGCCAGTTCTTTACTGACTCAATCTTTTTCGGATCAACCTCTACACCCTGGTCGGACAAAACATGACCAAGAAAGGTCACTGATCTCAGCCAAAACTCATATTTGTTGAATTTTGCATAGAGATGATGTTCCCTGAGTACTTGCAATGTTATTCTCAAATGTTGTTCATGCTCTTCTCTTGTCTTAGAGTATATGAGGATGTCATCTATGAATACTATGACAAAAGAATCTAGGTATTCACGGAAGACCCTATTCATAAGGTCCATAAACGCGGCTGGTGCGATAGTGAGACCAAATGACATGACAAGAAACTCGTAATGACCATACCTAGTACGGAAGGCAGTCATAGGAATGACCTCTTGTCTCACTCTAAGCTGGTGATACGCTGACCGGAGATCTATTTTAGAAAAGAAACTTGAACCTTGGAGTTGATCAAATAGATCAACAATTCTGGGAAGAGGGTATTTGTTGTTTATAGTGAATTTGTTGAGTTGCCGATAATGGATACACATTCTAAGGGTTCCATCTTTTTTCTTAACTAACAACACTGGAGCACCCCATAGGGATATGCTCGGCTGGATGAATCCCTTATCAAGTAGATCTTTTAAATGCAACTTCAACTCTTTGAGTTCAGCTGGAGACATTCAGTAAGGAGGAATGGAAATTGGTTTGGTGTTCGGATCTAAGTCAACACCATAATCTTCGTGGTAAATCCTCCGGAAAGACATCTTGAAACGCATTCACTATGGACACAGAGTCTATGGAAGGAACTTCATGTTCTAAGTCATTGACTCTGACTAAGTGGTATAAATACCCCTTAGATTACATCTTATTGGCTTTAAGATGGGAAACTATTTGGCCTATTGGATTTGAACTACGCCTTCCAATTCCAACTCTAACTCATTAGAAAACTGAAACCTTACTACCCTGTTTCGACAGTCTATGGTAGCATAGCATTTATGGAGCCAATCCATACCCAAAATTATATCAAAGTCAAGCATGGTTAATTTTATTAGGTCAGCATAGGTAACTCGATCAAGAACAGTTATTGGGCAATCTCTATATACTCTTTCAGCTATAATCGTGTCTCCTATGGGAGTACTAACTAGAAAAGGTTCATGCAAGATCTCAGGAAACAAGTCAAATTTACTAGCTACTAAAGGAGTAACAAAAGAGAAGGTGGATCCTGGATCTATCAATGCATACACAGGAAAAGAAAAGACATGCAAGGTACCAGTGACCACATCAACTGACTTCATCTGCTCCTCTCTACCTTTTAAAGCATAGAACATGTTCCTCTTGGGAGGATCGACTGCAGCAGTAGGATTAGGCCGAGGCTGAGTATCTGCCTTGGCCTGATTCTTCATATGTGGGCAGTCCCTGATCATATGCCTACTCTTTCCGCACCCATAGCAGGCATCAGAACCTACCATGCACTCACGTCCATGCAAACGGACACACTTACCACACGGCTTTCTTTCACGCTGGGCATTTATATCATTGCCCTTCTTGTGGCCAGACTTGCCCCCTTTGGCATTAGTGTTCCTCGAAGGAGTAGGATTACCTGACTGTTGGTGCCCCTTTTTGAACTTGGGGTTGTCCTGTACTCCAAACGAACTCCTACCAGTGCTAGAACCAGCCTGATCCGAGGGCCTAGGCTTCTTGCCTTCTCGGCCTCTCTTCCTCCGACGACTCTCCTCCACCTGCTGTGCATCTACCATCAACCTAGCAAGGTCCATGTTATCATGCAACATGGCTGCCCGACATTCCTCCTTCAGATCCTTTGATACACCAGTCACAAACTTGCTCATCTCATCCCTGCTACTGGACACCACGGAAGAAGCATATTTGGAAAGTTTAACAAACTTCAAGGAGTATTCTTTGACTGACATACATACCTGACGTAGGTTGATGAATCCTCAACCTTAGCCTCTCTCTGCTCTCTGGGAAAGAACCTCTCCATGAATGCAGTCTTGAGAATGTCCGAAGTGATGGGGATTTCTCCTGGTGCTTGGCCATCTACCCACATCTTGTACCATACCTGAGCCACATCCTTGAGCTGGTATGAATCCAACTCAGCCTTCTCCTCATCAATAACACCCATAGAACAAAGAATCTTGTGGACCTCGTCCACAAACGCCTGGGGATCCTCATTTGTTTTGGACCCGAAGTAGATAGGAGGATTCATCATGGTGAAATCTCTTAGTCTTCTAGCCATGATGCTAGCATGTGGGTTCTCTGTGGGAGCACCCTCTCTAGTGGCCTGGGATGTGATAGCTTGTACCTGAGCAGTGATAGCCTGGGCCATCTGAACCAGTGCTTCTCTCACTTCTCCATCTGTTAATGCAGCTGGGTTGACTGGCACTTGCACTCTAGAAGTTGGGGCCTGAGTATGAGCTTAGTTTCCCTAGCAGTTGCTTCTCCAACTCTCCTGTATGCGTTTCTTCTTGTGTTCATTTTTCTACACGCACACTCAAGAAGGAAGTTGGATGCTAGAATGACACAAAATGTCAAAACTCCATAGAGCACGATAAAGAGTAGAAGAAGGGAAGATTATTAACATCACTAAGTCTCTAAGTCATGGTTGTAGTGCACTTCACAACCATAAGCTAGAAACTACGCAACGTGGTTGTTTTGAGCCTTAGTTCCTTGGTAATTTAACCTCATGCTCTGATACCAAGTTTGTCACACCCGGTTCCTAGACCCTAGATGAGACCAGCATCGTTAACCTCTTAGAGGTCGCAGACAATCCTCTTCTTAGCTTTTATCACAATCATACAGTTAAATTTAGAGGAAAATTTAAAACTTTTTAAATTTAGTGAAGTGTACTTAGACTTCGTATAATTCTTGCATAAGAGTGATATACTAACAGCTCAAAATAAACAACCATCTATTAACAGATTGAACAATTGAAATGAAGAATTCATAATATCATTAATAGTTGCCAAACCGGCCTTAAAACAAAAGCTTGAACAAATGTTCGAAAGGAAACGCTAGGGAAAACATCCACTAGCAATGTCTAATCTACTAAAGCTAGAAAATAAAGCATAGGCATCCTCGAACTCAATAGGACCTACCAAAGTCTAGAGGTACTAGTCCAAACAGCTTCAATTGATCTTCAATCTTCTTCAAGAACCTGCACCTATAGAAATAGTAATTGTATATGGGTTAGTACACACATGTACTAAGTATGGGTGTATGCACATAAACACATAAGGACTATGCATGATCAAGGAAAGCTCTTCTTATAGCAACATGCCATTTTTTGAATGTGAAGTCACTTCACTTTCCTAATTCGTTATTTATGAATCATGCTATGAATATGACATATTTTCATGCATTTAAAGCATACAACTCATTTTCTATATGAACATAAGACTTTGGAATCATGAACATAATTTTAGAACAACTTAAGCAAAATTTAATAGTTTTGCTCCCCTTAGGCCGAGAGCTCCCTTTCCCAAACTTAGTTTATTTTTCAGTCTTTTCTTTTTTTTGTTGTGTAGTTCAATTGTAACATTTCAGAAAATCATATGTCTAATGAAGAGCCCAGTATGCCCTTAGGATATCCTATTAGGGGTACATAGGAAACCCAATGCCCAATATTGAAAAATATTGGGCATAGTATAGAAAAAAATTGGCTAAGGGATATTAGCCAATTTTCTATATACGAATAAGAAATATATTTTTTTTGGGTTGTCATACGCCAATCCAAGATTGATGTTCAATAAATGTACCTGAAAGGAAGACCCTAAGCTAAAATAATAGTATTCACATAATAGATATGAAGTACTAGGCATCCAAGTGTCAAGCCTAGTACCATTCCACATGACCATTTAAAATGATCATGTAAATTAAGCAGTGCCCAAGGACATAGTGAGGATATTTGGGACAATAAGTAAACATTCCCAAATGAACCATAAATAATAGTTAGTGAGTAAAGTACAACCAACCCATGTGCAAGACATGTGAAGAAGCTGCCAAAGGAGGGGACCACCCTAACCGAATTCAGTTAGGGTAGTTAGGGGAGAAAACGTACACAAGGGACCACTCCGTGTGGGGCCTAACTTCCTAACCAACTATAGGTCCTAACTAACTGTCCTAACTAGCTAAATAACCTAGGACTAACCGAAATGGACCCATTAGTGCACCCGACAACTTAGGAATAAACCGGGTTGACACTAACCTAGTACTAGTTGAAGAGACAACCTAGTAGCTAACCTAGGATGGTCCAAAAGGTTAGTTATGGTCCTAACAACTTAGGGGTACTTTAGTAATTCCCCTAGGTTACATAATTAATTAATTTAGCAACTTAATTAATTAATTTAAAAGGGCTAAAACTGAAACTACAAAGGAAATTTCCAGATTTTGGTTAAGACAAGAAAGGGACAACCTAGTACCTGACCTAGGATGGTTCAAAGGATTGGTTATGGTCCTAACGACTTAAGGGTACTTTAGTAATTACCCTAGGTGACATAATTAATTAAATTAGAAATTTAATTAATTAATTTAAATGGTCAAAACGAAATGCTTACACTAACCTACTATAACTCACGAAATATCCTAGTACTTAACCTAGGATGTCCCAAAAGAGTTAGTTATGGTTCCAATCATTTAGGGGTACTTTAGTAATTACCCTAGGTCCCTTAATTAATCAAATTAGCCATTTAATGAATTAATTTAAAGGTTCAAAACGAAATTCTTAGGAAAATCTTCAGATTTGACCAAGTATTGTGCTTTCTTAGATCTAGTCAATCTAGGAGGGGATTTTTAGTAATTCGTTAAATAATTTATTTAATTAACTTATTAAACCTAAGTTCTATAAATCAAGATGAGTTCCAAAACCTAAAAATCACGTTCAAAGTCATAGAAAAAAAGGACGCAAAAACAGTAATCAACGAACGCAAGAAAAAGGCAGAAAATTGATTGATTTATCTAGGGCAATTTCAAGGTTTCTTCAAGGTTTCGTTCAGGGTGGTCTTCGTAGATTAAATTCTACATAAGGTATGGGTTTATCTCCTGGACTCCTTTCTCCAAGAGAACTTTCTTTCCAACGAATTCAACGATCTTGAAACTAGGGTTGTTCCCGTTCTCGTCGAACTCCTTGTCCCTAGTATCCTTTTCAATTTCAATTTTGAATAGGTTAGAGATCATGTTGTTGGTTTGTGGTGCTGGATGTTCTAACATGTATTGTTCATGAATTATGAGTATCGAATGAATTTATGAACTTGTAATTGTGTAAAGTTAATCTTATCATGATAATTAAGGATCGATAATATGCTCAGTTAAGTGCGTGATGTGTTAAGTGAATTATGTGTCTTTGGACGAATGTTGACTTGATGTTGTTGTGGTGTTATGAAGATGCTAAATCCATCAAATGTTAATATGATGCTGTCCAATATGTTCTTATAACATTACACTAAAAGCCATAAACTAAGAATTGGCTCAAAGACATCTATGAAATCATATCTTGAATAAATTGGCTATCTGGTTCCAATAAAGTTGGCTCACTCTATTTGGTCAAAAATGAATATATTATAAAGGCTAGGAACTTATGTAAATGATTAAAAGATTGGCTAAGAGTTCATACATATGGCAATTTAAATATGAACATACGTAAAATTGGCTTATGCCAAAAAGAATGAATTTGCTAGTCTAACATCCCAAATCTTGAGCCAATACTAATCATATGCCAATTCTTGTGTAGTAAGAGTATCAAGTATATATTAAGAACTTCTAAAGTAATATCAATGAATCCATAACCAAGGGAATCACATTCATTGGGACAACTCCCAACATGCTCCACAAGAATAAACTATGAACACCTAAAACTCATTCAATGAAGTGCTCATCGTCCATAAACGGTGATATGAAGCTACTAAACTAAAGTAAGTAACGTGAGTTATAACATAATTAAAGGGGTCTAAATTAAGTAAGTGACCAGAATGGGGTGTTAAAGAAAGTGAGACAAGTCTTACTTACACCAAAGCTAATTTGTTAAAAGAATACTCACGAATGAATGTGTTAGAATGTGTGAGACTAGTCTCATTAACACCTAAGGATGATATGTAAGGACAATTCACATTCATCAATGTAAAGTAAGGATGATATGTAAGGACAATTCACATTTCATCAATGTAAAGTAAGGATGACAAGTCATCAAAAAGTAAATAAATGTCAATCACTTTCTATATGTAAGTGTATGGACAATTCACACTTAATATAGATGATAAATCATCTAATGAGCTATGACTACCTCATGCTAGAAGCAAGCTTCGATGATGTATGAGTTGAATGTAAATAGGAACTTTAAACTGAGCACCGATAGGCTAGTTATGAGTGGTGATGCCTTCTTTTAGGAAGGGCGGAGGTTCACGTAATTCTCATGAGATGATACTGTCCACCAAGGTGGGTATGGGTTTCCCTAAATCTCCTAGTCTTTTAACTATGCTGCCAACATAGGGAACTAGCCAGTGGTTTTCCACCTAAGCGAGCTAGGGATGTTTTGGTTTCACCTTGGCCAGTGACTCCACCTCTTTTCGGTGTGGGGAAGACACCGTATTTCATGAGCTCACATTATCTAGGTCGGTTAAAGTTGAAGTTCCTCAAAGTATGAAAGATAAAGAAATGAACGATACCGAAGGTGTTTGTGCAAGACAATCATGAGGTAAAATCAGATTCAAGTAATCACATTAGGTCATTCTTGGTCATTGCACTTCATGATCCCGATAAGAGTCTTAAACTTCATCCTAGGTATATCTGGTGTTTACATCAGCCTACGAATGAATGAAATGAATAATGTGAAGTACGAATGAACGAATGAAGCAGACTCTATGTTTGCTAAAGAAGGCCCTTGGGTTGAGGTCCCATATGTTGGGCCCTCACATGAGATGTCTTAATGCTACATCCACAATTCCAAGGTCTCATAGATATGAACTGTATAATATATAAAACATAAAAACGTTAACTAAATAACCCATAACTTCCCTAACATGAAAGTAACGAAACCAATGGAATGATCAGTAGAGAATGGCTTATGAAATGTAATGAATATATGGTGTAATGAATGACTTGCTATAAGAATAATCAAAGCATGTCCAATGAAGTTTTCAATAAGAAAAGGGCATAGCTAATAATGAATCTTCAATTCATGAGAATGAACAAAGCCAAATAAAATTGGCTTATAATGACTTCCTTTATTAGGAAAATATCAAAGACAATAATGAATTCAAATATGCCTATCCAAAATGATTAACTAATGTATTTAGCTAATAAAGATTGACTTATAAAGAATTCATGCCCAAAGTAAGCAAGATCATAAGCTTTAATGATATGCCCCAAGAACTATGCACATTATGCAATCAACTAAAGAATGAGTATAGTCAATAAGTATTGACTTATAAATATATTCATGCCCCAAATTGAAGTTAAGTCATTTCCTTAATCTCTTGAATTACTTACTCGATTCATTGTGGGTATGGGACTACAATGAATCATTGCACTTGTAAGTAAAACCTAGTACCAAAGGAGTTCTTGAACTACACAACAAGTAGAAGAAAAAGACTGAAAAATAATCTAAGTGTACAAAGAGGAACTCTCGGCCTAAGAGGATCAAAATCTCAAATCTTCGCCCGAGTTGTGCTAAAATTATGTTCATGATACTAATGTCTTGTAATCATATATAAAATGAGTTGTGTGCTTTGAATGCATTAAAATACATCATATTCATACCACAATTCACAGCTTACGAATTAGGAAAGTCTAATGACTAGACTTTGCAGAAATGGCATGTTGCTTAGGAAGAGCTTTCATTGATCATGCATAGCTTTATGTGTATGTGTGCATACACCCATACTTAGTACAAGTGGTGTACTAACCCCCTACTATTTACTATTTTTATAGGTGCAGGTCAGAGGACAGATTGACGAAACTTGCAGCGGTTTGGACTTCAGCGTTTCTCCTAAACATTTGGTAGATCCTCTTGATTTCGAGGATGCTACAGTCTTTGTCTAGCTTTAGATATAGACATATCTAGTGGATGTTGTCCCTAGTGTTTCTTTCACATTTCATTTCGAACCTTTTGATGTAAGGCCGTTTTGGCAACTTAATATATTCTACATCGTTTATTTTGAAATGTTCTTGATATTAGATGGTTGTCTATTAATGTTGAGCTTAGTATATAATGTTTATTACGTAATGACTATATGAAGTCTAAGTAAACTTCATACATATAAAAAGTTTAAATTTTTCGCTAATTTAACTAGATGAATGTGATGAATGCAAGATGAGGCTTTTCTGCGATCTCTGAGAGGTCAACAACGCCGGTGACGATTCACATTCAAGAATCCGGGTCGTTACAAACTTGGTATCAGAGCATGAGGTTAAATTACCTTGGATCTAAAGCTCAACACAACCACGTTACTTAGTTTCTAACTTATGGCTATGAAGCGCGCCACAATCATGACTTAGAGACTACACAATGATAGGAAATTCTCCCTTCTTCTACTCTATATCGTGCTATATAGAGCTTTCACACTTTGTGTCATTCTAAGTATCTAACATCCTTCTTGTGTGAGCGCATAGAAGAGTACACACAAGAATTAGGATGGCCAAGTGTTCTAAGGTGCCAGACTCAAGATCTAGCCTTCCCAAGAAGGGGCAATGATGGAAATGTCCAGCGTGACCGAAAGACGTGTAGTAAGTGTCGTCGTTCGCATGGAGGTGAGTACATGGTAGATTCTAAATGCATGCCACGGGTGTTAATGAAGAGGAGGAGGCTAAGTTGGCTGCATATAATCTCAAGGATGTGGCTCAGGTATGGATTGGCTCCATAAGTTTTATGCTACGATAGATTGTCGAAACAGGATAGTGAGGCTTCAGTTTCCGAATGAGTTAGAGCTGGAATGGGAAGGGTGTGGTTCAAATCCAGTAGGCCAAATCGTTTCACATTTAAAATCCAGTAAGTTGATAGCTAAGGGGTATTTATACCACTTAGTTAGAGTCAAAGACTTAGAACAAGAAGTCCCTTCCATAGACTCTATGTCCGTAGTAAATATGAGATCTCGTTACCCTCTCTGTTCAGTTCTTGAGGTTAGATATACTCTTCCTAAGTCTGGTTTATATTTAAGAAAACTCTAAGTTTAAGTGCTTTATTCGATTTGGTGTGATAGGTCACTAATTGTATGGCTTATAATAGCACTATGTGAGTTAAAACGAAGTTATGTTTGCATTTCATGTGCTGTTTTTGTGTAGCATAGACATGTTTTCTGTGTTGCATGATTTGTGATGTGCATTAAGTTAAGTGTGATTGAGAAGGAAATTCCTCAATCTCAAATATGAAGCTTCAGATAAGCTTGAATGATATGCATCATCCAATTATGTATCAATCAGATATTCACAAAGGAGAAAAGTTTAAACATGATGAAGTAACTTTCGAAAATTACCCTCTTTGTTTAAATGATGTGTAAGTGTCATTAGGGGACAAATGTTCCTAAGGGGGGATAATGTAAAATTCTGGAAAATCATATGTCTAATGAAGAGACACTATGCCCTTAGGATAGCCTATTAGGGGTACATAGGCACCCCAATGCCCAATATTGAGAAATATTGGGCATAGTATAGAAAAAATTGGCTAAGGGATATTAGCCAATTTTCTATATACGAATAAGAAATATATTTTTTTTGGGTTGTCATACCCCAATCCAAGATTGATGTTCAATAAATGTACCTACAAGGAACACCCCAAGATAAAATCATAGTATTCACATAATAGATATGAAGTACTAGGCATCCAAGTGTCAAGCCTAGTACCATTCCACATGACCATTTAAAATGATCATGTAAATTAAGCAGTGCCCAAGCGCATAGTGAGGATCCTTGGGAAAAAAAGTAAACATTCCCAAATGAACCATAAATGATAGTTAGTTAGGAAAGTACAACCAACGAATGTGCAAGCACATGTGCAAGACATGTGAAGAAACTGCCAAAGGAGGGGACCACCCTAACGGAATTCGGTTAGGGTAGTTAGGGGGAAAAACATGCACAAGGGACCACTCCATGTGGGGCCTAATTTCCTAACCAACTCTACGTCCTAACTAACTGTCCTAAATAGCTAAATAACCCAGGACTAACCAAAATGGACCCATTAGTGCACCCGACAACCTAGGACTAAACCGGGTTGACACTAACCTAGTACTAGTTGAAGAGACAACCTAGTAGCTAACCTAGGATGGTCCAAAAGGTTAGTTATGGTACTAAAAACTTAGGGGTACTTTAGTAATTCTCCTAGGTTACCTAATTAATTAATTTTGCAACTTAATTAATTAATTTAAAAGGGCTAAAACCGAAACTACAAAGGAAATTTCCAGATTTCACTTAAGACAAGAAAGGGACAACCTAGTACCTAACCTAGGATAGTCCAATGAGTTAGTTAAGGTCCTAAAAACCTAGGGATACTTTATTAATTACCCTAGGTACTTAATTAATTAATTTAGCAACTTAATTAATTAATTTAAAGGGGCAAAACCGAAATCACAAAGCAATTTCCAGATGTTGGTTAAAACAAGAAAAAGACAACCTAGTACCTAACCTAGGATGGTTCAAAGGATTGATATGGTCCTAACGACTTAAGGGTACTTTAGTAATTACCCTAGGTCACCTAATTAATTAAATTATAAATTTAATTAATCAATTTAAATGGTCAAAACGAAATTCTTACACTAACCTAGTATTACTCAAGAAACATCCTAGTACTTAACCTAGGATGGCCCAAAAGAGTTAGTTATGGTTCCAATGACTTAGGGTACTTTATTAATTACCCTAGGTCCCTTAATTAATTAATTTATCCATTTAATTAATTAATTTAAAGAGGCAAAACGAAATTCTTGGGAAAATTTTCAGATTTGACCAAGTATTGTGTTTTCCTAGTTCTAGTCAATCTAGGAGGGGCTTTTTAGTAATTAGTTAATGAATTTATTTAATTAACTTATTAAACCTAAGTTGTATAATTCAAGATCAGTTCTTAAACCTAAAAATCACGTTCAAACTCATAGAAAAAAAGGACGCAAAAACAGTAAGCAACGAACGCAAGAAAAAGGTAGAAATTTGATCGATTTCTCTAGGGCGATTTCAAGGTTTCTTTAAGGTTTCGTTCAAGGTGGTCTTCGTAAATTAAATTCTACATATGGTATGGGTTTCTCTCCTCGACTTATTTCTCCAAGATAACTTTCTTTCCAACGAATTCAACGATCTTGAAACTAGGGTTGTTCCCGTTCTCGTCGAACTCTTTCTCCCTAGTATCCTTTTCGATTTCAATGTTGAATAGGTTAGAGATCATGTTGTTGGTATGTGGTGCTGGATGATCTTAACATGTATTGTTCTTGAATGATGAGTATCGAATGAATTTATGAACTTGTAATTGTGTAAAGTTAATCTTATCATGATAATTAAGGATCGATAATATGCTCAGTTAAGTCCGTGATGTGTTAAGTGAATTATGTGTCTTTGGACGAATGTTGACTTGCTGTTGTTGTGGTGTTATGAAGATGCTAAATCCATGAAATGTTAATATGATGCTGTCCAATATGTTCTTAAAACATTACACTAAAAGCCATAAACTAAGAATTGGCTCAAAGACATCTATGAAATCATATCTTGAATAAATTGGCTATCTGGTTCCAATAAAGTTGGCTAACTCTATTTGGTCAAAAATGAATATATTATAAAGGCTAGGAACTTATGTAAATGATTAAAAGATTGGCTAAGAGTTCATACATATGGCAATTTAAATATGAACATACGTAAAATTGGCTTATGCCAAAAAGAATGAATTTGCTAGTCTAACATCCCAAATCTTGAGCCAATACTAATCATATGCCAATTCTTGTGTAGTAAGAGTATCAAGTATATATTAAGCACTTCTAAAGTAATATCAATGAATCCATAACCAAGGGAATGACATTCATTGGGACAACTCCCAACATGCTCCACAAGAATGAACTATGAACACCTGAAACTCATTGAATGAAGTGTTCATCATCCATAAACGGTGATATGAAGCTACTAAACTAAAGTAAGTAAGTAACGTGAGTTATAACATAATTAAAGGGGTCTAAATTAAGTAAGTGACCAGAATGGGGTGTTAAAGAAAGTGAGACAAGTCTTACTTACACCAAAGCTAATTTGTTAAAAGAATACTCACGAATGAATGTGTTAGAATGTGTGAGACTAGTCTCATTAACACCTAAGGATGATATGTAAGGACAATTCACATTCATCAATGTAAAGTAAGGATGATATGTAAGGACAATTCACATTTCATCAATGTAAAGTAAAGATGACAAGTCATCAAAAGAGTAAATAAATGTCAATCACTTTCTATATGTAAGTGTATGGACAATTCACACTTAATATAGATGATAAATCATCTAATGAGCTATGACTACCTCATGCTAGAAGCAAGCTTCGATGATGTATGAGTTGAATGTAAATAGGAACTTTAAACTGAGCACCGATAGGCTAGTTATGAGTGGTGATGCCTTCTTTCAGGAAGGGCGGAGGTTCACATAATTCTCATGAGATGATACTGTCCACCAAGGTGGGTATGGGTCTCCCTAAATCTCCTAGTCTTTTAACTATGCTGCCAACACAGGGAACTAGCCTGTGGTTTTCCACCTAAGCGAGCTAGGGATGTTTTGGTTGCACCTTGGCCAGTGACTCCACCTCTTTTCGGTGTGGGGAAGACACCGGATTTCATGAGCTCACATGATCTATGTCGGTTAAAGTTGAAGTTCCTCAAAGTATGAAAGATAAATAAATGAACGATACCGAAGGTGTTTGTGCAAGACAATCAGGAGGTAAAATCAGATTCAAGTAATCACATTAGGTCATTCTTGGTCATTGCACTTCATGATCCCGATGAGAGTCTTAAACTTCATCCTAGGTATAGCTAGTTTTTACATCAGCCTACGAATGAATGAAATGAATAATATGAAGTACGAATGAACGAATGAAGCAGACTCTATGTTTGCTAAAGAAGGCCCTTGGGTTAAGGTCCCATATGTTGGGCCCTCACTTGAGATGTCTTAATGCTACATCCACAATTCCAAGGTGTCATAAATATGAACTGTATAATATATAAAACATGAAAACATTAACTAAATATCCCATAACTTCCCTAACATGAAAGTAATGAAACCAATGGAATAATCAGGAGAGAATAGCTTATGAAATGTAATGAATATATAGTGTAATGAATGACTTGCTATAAGAATATTCAAAGCATGTCCAATGAAGTTTACAATAAGAAAGGGCATAGCTAATAATGAATCTTCAATTCATGAGAATGAACAAAGCCAAATAAAATTGGCTTATAATGACTTCCTTTATTAGGAAAATATCAAAGACAATAATGAATTCAAATATGCTTATCCAAAATGATTAACTAATGTATTTAGCTAATAAAGATTGACTTATAAAGAATTCATGCCCAAAGTAAGCAAGATCATAAGCTTTAATGATATGCCCCAAGAACTATGCACATTATGCAATCAACTAAAGAATGAGTATAGTCAATAAGTATTTACTTATAAATATATTCATGCCCCAAATTATAGTTAGGTCATTTCCTTAATCTCTTGAATTACTTACTTGATTCATTGTGGGTATGGGACTACAATGAATCATTGCACTTGTAAGTAAAACCTAGTACCAAAAGAGTTATTTAACTACACAACAAGAAGAAGAAAAACACTGAAAAATAATGTAAGTGTACAAAGAGGAGCTCTCGGCCTAAGAGGATCAAAATCTCAAATCTTCGCCCGAGTTGTTCTATAATTATGTTCATGATACTAATGTCTTGTAATCATATATAAAATGAGTTGTGTGCTTTGAATGCATTAAAATACATCATATTCATACCACAATTCACAGCTTACGAATTAGGAAAGTCTAATGACTAGACTTTGCAGAAATGGCATGTTGCTTAGGAAGAGCTTTCATTGATCATGCATAGCTTTATGTGTATGTGTGCATACACCCATACTTAGTACAAGTGGTGTACTAACCCCCTACTATTTAATATTTTTATAGGTGCATGTCAGAGGACTGATTGACGAAACTTGCAGCGGTTTGGACTTCAGCGTTTCTCCTAAACATTTGGTAGATCCTCTTGATTTCGAGGATGCTACAGTCTTTGTCTAGCTTTAGATATAGACATAGTTAGTGGATGTTGTCCCTAGTGTTTCTTTCACATTTCATTTCGAACCTTTTGATGTAAGGCCGTTTTGGCAACTTAATATATTCTACATCGTTTATTTTGAAATGTTCTTGATATTAGATGGTTGTCTATTAATGTTGAGCTTAGTATATAATGTTTATTACGTAATGACTATATGAAGTCTAAGTAAACTTCATACATATAAAAAGTTTAAATTTTCCGCTAATTTAACTAGATGAATGTGATGAATGCAAGATGAGGCTTTTCTGCGATCTCTGAGAGGTCAACAACGCCGGTGGCGATTTACATTCAAGAATCCGAGTCGTTACAAACTTGGTATCAGAGCATGAGGTTAAATTACCTTGGATCTAAAGCTCAACATAACCACGTTACTTAGTTTCTAACTTATGGCTATGAAGCGCGCCACAATCATGACTTAGAGACTACACAATGATAGGAAATTCTCCCTTCTTCTACTCTATATCGTGCTATATAGAGCTTTCACACTTTGTGTCATTCTAAGTATCTAACATCCTTCTTGTGTGAGCGCATAGAAGAGTACACACAAGAATTAGGATGGCCAAGTGGTCTAAGGTGCCAGACTCAAGATCTAGCCTTCCCAAGAAGGGGCAATGATGGAAATGTCCAGCGTGACCGAAAGACGTGTAGTAAGTGTCGTCGTTCGCATGGAGGTGAGTACATGGTAGATTCTAAATGCATGCCACGGGTGTTAATGAAGAGGAGGAGGCTAAGTTGGCTGCATATAATTTCAAGGATGTGGCTCAGGTATGGATTGGCTCCATATGTTTTATGCTACGATTGATTGTCGAAACAGGATAGTGAGGCTTCAGTTTCCGAATGAGTTAGAGCTGGAATGGGAAGGGTGTGGTTCAAATCCAGTAGGCCAAATCGTTTCACATTTAAAATCCAGTAAGTTGATAGCTAAGGGGTATTTATACCACTTAGTTAGAGTCAAAGACTTAGAACAAGAAGTCCCTTCCATAGACTCTATGTCCGTAGTAAATATGAGATCTCGTTACCCTCACTTGTTCAGTTCTTGAGGTTAGATATACTCTTCCTAAGTCTGGTTTATATTTAAGAAAACTCTAAGTTTAAGTACTTTAGTCGATTTGGTGTGATAGGTCACTAATTGTATGGCTTATAATAGCACTATGTGAGTTAAAACGAAGTTATGTTTGCATTTCATGTGCTGTTTTTGTGTAGCATAGACATGTTTTCTGTGTTGCATGATTTGTGATGTGCATTAAGTTAAGTGTGATTGAGAAGGAAATTCCTCAATCTAAAATATGAAGCTTCAGATAAGCTTGAATGATATGCATCATCCAATTATGTGTGAATCAGATATTCACAAAAGATAAAAGTTTAAACATGATGAAGTAACTTTCGAAAATTACCCTCTTTGTTTAAATGATGTGTAAGTGTCATTCGGGGACGAATGTTCCTAAGGGGGGATAATGTAACATTCCGGAAAATCATATGTCTAATGAAGAGACACTATGCCCTTAGGATAGCCTATTAGGGGTACATAGGCACCCCAATGCCCACTATTGAGAAATATTGGGCATAGTATAGAAAAAATTGGCTAAGGGATATTAGCCAATTTTCTATATACGAATAAGAAATATATTTTTTTTGGGTTGTCATACCCCAATACAAGATTGATGTTCAATAAATGTACCTACAAGGAACACCCCAAGATAAAATCATAGTATTCACATAATAGATATGAAGTACTAGGCATCCAAGTGTCAAGCCTAGTACCATTCCACATGACCATTTAAAATGATCATGTAAATTAAGTAGTGCCCAAGCGCATAGTGAGGATCCTTGGGAAAAAAAGTAAACATTCCCAAATGAACCATAAATGATAGTTAGTTAGGAAAGTACAACCAACCAATGTGCAAGCACATGTGCAAGACATGTGAAGAAACTGCCAAAGGAGGGGACCACCCTAACGGAATTCGGTTAGGGTAGTTAGGGGGAAAAACGTCCACAAGGGACCACTCCATGTGGGGCCTAATTTCCTAACCAACTCTACGTCCTAACTAACTGTCCTAAATAGCTAAATAACCTAGGACTAACCGAAATGGACCCATTAGTGCACCCGACAACCTAGGACTAAACCGGGTTGACACTAACCTAGTACTAGTTGAAGAGACAACCTAGTAGCTAACCTAGGATGGTCCAAAAGGTTAATTATGGTACTAAAACTTAGGGGTACTTTAGTAATTCTCCTAGGTTACCTAATTAATTAATTTTGCAACTTAATTAATTAATTTAAAAGGGCTAAAACCGAAACTACAAAGGAAATTTCCAGATTTCGGTTAAGACAAGAAATGGACAACCTAGTACCTAACCTAGGATAGTCCAAAGAGTTAGTTAAGGTCCTAAAAACCTAGGGATACTTTATTAATTACCCTAGGTACTTAATTAATTAATTTAGCAACTCAATTAATTAATTTAAATGGGCAAAACCGAAATCACAAAGCAATTTCCAGATTTTGGTTAAAACAAGAAAAAGACAACCTAGTACCTAACCTAGGATGGTTCAAAGGATTGATATGGTCCTAACGACTTAAGGGTACTTTAGTAATTACCCTAGGTCACCTAATTAATTAAATTAGAAATTTAATTAATCAATTTGAATGGTCAAAACGAAATTCTTACACTAACCTAGAATAACTCAAGAAACATCCTAGTACTTAACCTAGGATGGCCCAAAAGAGTTAGTTATGGTTCCAATGACTTAGGGTACTTTAGTAATTACCCTAGGTCCCTTAATTAATTAATTTATCCATTTAATTAATTAATTTAAAGAGGCAAAACGAAATTCTTGGGAAAACTTTCAGATTTGACCAAGTATTGTGTTTTCCTAGTTCTACTCAATCTAGGAGGGGCTTTTTAGTAATTAGTTAATGAATTTATTTAATTAGCTTATTAAACCTAAGTTGTATAATTCAAGATCAGTTCTTAAACCTAAAAATCACGTTCAAACTCATAGAAAAAAAGGACGCAAAAACAGTAAGCAACGAACGCAAGAAAAAGGTAGAAAATTGATCGATTTCTCTAGGGCGATTTCAAGGTTTCTTCAAGGTTTCGTTCAAGGTGGTCTTCGTACATTAAATTCTACATAAGGTATGGGTTTCTCTCCTGGACTTCTTTCTCCAAGAGAACTTTCTTTCCAACGAATTCAACGATCTTGAAACTAGGGTTGTTCCCGTTCTCGTCGAACTCTTTGTCCCTAGTATCCTTTTCGATTTCAATGTTGAATAGGTTAGAGATCATGTTGTTGGTATGTGGTGCTGGCTGTTCTTAACATGTATTGTTCTTGAATGATAAGTATCGAATGAATTTATGAACTTGTAATTGTGTAAAGTTAATTTTATCTTGATAATTAAGGATCGATAATATGCTCAGTTAAGTCCGTGATGTGTTAAGTGAATTATCTGTCTTTGGACGAATGTTGACTTGCTGTTGTTGTGGTGTTATGAAGATGCTAAATCCATCAAATGTTAATATGATGCTGTCCAATATGTTCTTAAAACATTACACTAAAAGCCATAAACTAAGAATTGGCTCAAAGACATCTATGAAATCATATCTTGAATAAATTGGCTATCTGGTTCCAATAAAGTTGGCTAACTCTATTTGGTCAAAAATGAATATATTATAAAGGCTAGGAACTTATGTAAATGATTAAAAGATTGGCTAAGGGTTCATACATATGGCAATTTAAATATGAACATACATAAAATTGGCTTATGCCGAAAAGAATGAATTTGCTAGTCTAACATCCCAAATCTTGAGCCAATACTAATCATATGTCAATTCTTGTGTAGTAAGAGTATCAAGTATATATTAAGCACTTCTAAAGTAATATCAATGAATCCATAACCAAGGGAATGACATTCATTGGGACAACTCCCAACATGCTCCACAAGAATGAACTATGAAAACCTGAAACTCATTGAATGAAGTGCTCATCGTCCATAAACGGTGATATGAAGCTACTAAACTAAAGTAAGTAACGTGAGTTATGACATAATTAAAGGGGTCTAAATTAAGTAAGTGAACAGAATGGGGTGTTAAAGAAAGTGAGACAAGTCTTACTTACACCAAAGCTAATTTGTTAAAAGAATACTCACGAATGAATGTGTTAGAATGTGTGAGACTAGTCTCATTAACACCTAAGGATGATATGTAAGGTCAATTCACATTCATCAATGTAAAGTAAGGATGATATGTAAGGACAATTCACATTTCATCAATGTAAAGTAAGGATGACAAGTCATCAAAAGAGTAAATAAATGTCAATCACTTTCTATATGTAAGTGTATGGACAATTCACACTTAATATAGATGATAAATCATCTAATGAGCTATGACTACCTCATGCTAGAAGCAAGCTTCGATGATGTATGAGTTGAATGTAAATAGGAACTTTAAACTGAGCACCGATAGGCTAGTTATGAGTGGTGATGCCTTTTTTCATTAAGGGAGGAGGTTCACGTAATTCTCATGAGATGATACTGTCCACCAAGGTGGGTATGGGTCTCCCTAAATCTCCTAGTCTTTTAACTATGCTGCCAACATAGGGAACTAGCCAGTGGATTTCCACCTAAGCAAGCTAGGGATGTTTTGGTTTCACCTTGGCCAGTGACTCCACTTCTTTTCGGTGTGGGGAAGACACCGGATTTCATGAGCTCACATGATCTATGTCGATTAAAGTTGAAGTTCCTCAAAGTATGAAAGATAAAGAAATGAACGATACCGAAGGTGTTTATGCAAGACAATCAGGAGGTAAAATCAGATTCAAGTAATCACATTAGGTCATTCTTGGTCATTGCACTTCATGATCCCGATGAGAGTCTTACACTTCATCCTAGGTATAGCTGGTGTTTACATCAGCCTACGAATGAATGAAATGAATAATGTGAAGTACGAATGAACGAATAAAGCAGACTCTGTGTTTGCTAAAGAAGGCCCTTGGGTTGAGGTCCCATATGTTGGGCCCTCACTTGAGATGTCTTAATGCTACATCCACAATTCCAAGGTCTCATAGATATGAAATGTATAATATATAAAACATGAAAACTTTAACTAAATAACCCATAACTTCCCTAACATGAAAGTAATGAAACCAATGGAATGATCAGTAGAGAATGGCTTATGAAATGTAATGAATATATAGAGTAATGAATGACTTGATATAAGAATAATCAAAGCATGTCCAATGAAGTTTACAATAAGTAAAGGGCATAGCTAATAATGAATCTTCAATTCATGAGAATGAACAAAGCCAAATAAAATTGGCTTATAATGACTTCCTTTATTAGGAAAATATCAAAGACAATAATGAATTCAAATATGCTTATCCAAAATGATTAACTAATGTATTTAGCTAATAAAGATTGACTTATAAAGAATTCATGCCCAAAGTAAGCAAGATCATAAGCTTTAATGATATGCCCCAAGAACTATGCACATTATGCAATCAACTAAAGAATGAGTATAGTCAATAAGTATTGACTTATAAATATATTCATGCCCCAAATTGTAGTTAAGTCATTTCCTTAATCTCTTGAATTACTTACCTGATTCATTGTGGGTATGGGACTACAATGAATCATTGCACTTGTAAGTAAAACATAGTACCAAAGGAGTTATTGAGCTACACAACAAGAAGAAGAAAAAGACTGAGAAATAATCTAAGTATACAAAGAGGAGCTCTCGGCCTAAGAGGATCAAAATCTCAAATCTTCGTCCAAGTTGTTCTAAAATTATGTTGATGATACTAATGTCTTGTAATCATATATAAAATGAGTTGTGTGCTTTGAATGCATTAAAATACATCTTATTCATACCATAATTCACAACTAACGAATTAGGAAAGTCTAATGACTAGACTTTCAGAAATGGCATGTTGCTTAGGAAGAGCTTTCATTGATCATGCATAGCTTTATGTGTATGTGTGAATACACCCATACTTAATACAAGTGGTGTAATAACCCCCTACTATTTACTATTTTTATAGGTGCAGGTCAGAGGACAGATTGACGACACTTGCAGCGGTTTGGACTTCAGCGTTTCTCCAAACCATTTGGTAGATCCTCTTGATTTCGAGGATTCTACAGTCTTAGTCTAGATTTAGATATAGAAATAGCTAGTGGATGTTGTCCCTAGTGTTACTTTCACATTTCATTTCGAACATTTTGATGTAAGGCCGTTTTGGCAACTTAATATATTCTATTTATCGTTTGTTCTGAAATGTTCTTTATATTAGATGGTTGTCTATTGATGTTGAGCTTATTATATAATGTTTAATACGTAATGACTATATGAAGTCTAAGTAAACTTCAGACATATAAAAAAAGTTAAATTTTCCGCAAATTTAACTAGATGAATGTGATGAATGCAAGATGAGGCTTGTCTGCGACCTCTGAGAGGTCAACGACGCCGGTGGCGATTCGTATTCAAGAATTCGGGTCGTTACATCAATGATCTCCTTTGATCCTATGTTTTACTTACGAGTAAAATGATTCATTGTAGTCACATTGCTACAATGAATCAAGTAAGTAATCCAAAAGACTAAGGAAATGATTTAACTACCCTACTCACAAGGTGTTCTTTCCATTATTGTTAAATTGGGCATGAAGTGTTTATAAGTCAATCTTTATTGGCTATGCCCATTCTTTCATCATTTGCATAATATAAAGATGATGGGGAATATATTCATACTCCAATTGATTAGTCATTATGTTTTGCTCCCTTTATTGGCATTAACCAATAACTGTTAAAACTTCATTCTTATCAAACACTGATGATTTGATATTCTTATGCTTTTGCTTACTTAGTTCACTTTGAACTTACATTTCTTCTTCTTTGATTTCTTGTTCACTTTGAACATGCTAGGTTGACTTAGTATATTCTTTTAAGACTTCCATTGGGATCTTTCTGTGCAATGACCAAGAATGATTTACATCATTACTTAGTCTAACCTCACCCTTTGGTCATCCTATCCGAACACCCCTCATCTTCCTAGTTCTTTCTTTCTTTCTTGATTACTTTCTTAAAGATATCTTCAGCATTTAACCTACATAGATCATGTGAGCTAACATGAAATCCAGTGTCTTCCCCACACTGAAAAGAGGTGATTCACTGGCCAAAGTGAAACTTAATACTTCCTAGATTTCTTCGGTGGATCCACTAGCTGGTAACCTCTGCTGGCGACATAGTTCAAAGACTAGGAGAATTTTGAGACCCTTATCCACCTTGGTGGTAGTCTCATCTCATGAGGCTTACATGTGTTTGCACAAGCTCATTACTAGTCTATCGGTACTTAGCTCAATTTATTATACTTTACAACTTTTAGAGTTGACTCATACACTATGGAAGCTTTCTTCTAGTATGAGGTATGCTTAGCTCAATGGATGACTTGTCATCCCTTTCTATACTTGATGAATGTAAACTTAAATTTACATTATCATCATGGTGTTAATAAGACTTTTCTCACGATTTCTAACACCCTCTTATGTAAGTATCTTTAACATAATTGTTTAGGTGCAAGTGAGACTTATCTCACTTCCTTTAACACCCCATTCTGGATCAATTTCATAACTCATAAGCTTTTAGTTATTTTATTACTCACCTTATCTTGTTCAATGTTATTTGGTAGTCTTGTACCATTCTTTATGAAAGTTATAAGGACTTATTCAATGTGCTACTATGTTCACAAGTTCATTTAGATAGGGTATGTTGGGACTTGTCCCAATCATTGGCATACCCTAGGTTATGAGTTCATTGAGTTACATCTTGTCAAGTCAATCTTTAACATGTATTTGGCCTTACAAGAAACATAATAATTTTCATTGGCCATATAAGATTGGTATGACTTAGTCATTGGCCAATTCTATTAGATATTTTGAACATGATGTTGCTGGCCAATTTATTGGCATAAACCAAACTTTTACTAAACACTTGTCATGATATTATCACTAGCCAAGTCAATTAACTTCATGTATATACTATAGTAATCTCATCATTTTAAGCAAGCCAACTTTTAACATTTCATTAGCTTATAAGAACAATTTAGTGCTTAGTTTGGCCAAGCTATAAAGTTGATTTGGTATTGAAGATTCATTAACTAGCTTTGATTCTCATTATTATTTCTTCTTGGAAACATTGCATTCCAAACACTTACAAACATATCTACTGTAAACACAGACAATATTCAGAACCTTCATTCCTTTCAACAGTAAATTGAATTTCATAAACGACTTATAAAAATTTCATCTTCTCGAACACAATTAGGCATTACAACATTTCTTATCTCATGTAAATGATACTCTTATAGGTCTCATTCGACATTATCAATTCACATAAACCTACACATAATAATCAATTAGCACCACATACCAACAACATGCTCAATATTTGCGTTATACATACTACCTGAATCGAAAATAGGAAGAACTAGGGAGATGAACATTCGACAATTTCATTGGGAACAACCCTAGTTTCGGTTTTCTTCAATTCAAAATGTTTGAAAAGCCTCCTGGGGAAAGGAATCCAAGATAGAAACTCATACCTTACTTTAGAATTGAATCTACGAAAATCACCCAGTTATTTGCACGAAAATCTTGAAGAATATCCTTGAAATCGCCTAACGAGAACCGAGAGTATTTTTGTGTTTTTCTTACGTTTGCTCACTATATTTAGTCGTGAGTTTCTACTTGATAAACGTGAGTCTAAGTCTTATACACTGGATATTGACTAATTCAACTTAGGATAATTAACTTAATTAAAAATATCAATTAGCTAATTACCAAAACTCCCCTCCTAAATTGACTAAAAATAGGAGAGCATTTGACTTAGCCAAATTCTGAAAATTTGCCAAGGGTCTTGGGTTTTGACCATGAATTTAAATTAATTAATTAAGTTGGTAATTTAATTAATTAAGTGACCTAGGGTAATTACTAAAGTACCCCTAAGTCACTAGGACCATAACCAACCCCTTTGGACCATCCTAGGTTAGGTACTAGGATGTTTCTTTAGTTAGCTACTCGGCTAGTGTCACCCGGTTAGGTCTTAGGATTTCGGGCACACTAGTTAGTTAATTATAGTTAGTCCTAGGTTAGTTAGCTAGTTAGGTAAGTTAGTTAGAGCTTAGGATTGGTTAGGAAGCTCAGCCCCACGTGGCTTGACCCAATCCGTGTCGGCCCCCTAACCGCCCTAACCGAATCGGTTGGGCTTGGTCGCTTGTATCGGCCGGTAGCACCTGTGCTTGCACATGTGTTGCCGTGCATTTTCCTAACCGTGCATTTTGTAGTTGCACTTGGAAAGTTTACTTCTTGTCCTAAGAATCCTCACTGTGTCCCTGGGCACTCCTTAATCTACATGATCATTTTAAATGATCATATGCTATTGTACCTAGGCTTGACACTTGGATGCCTCGTACCTTTTGTGTGTAAGCGAAGAAATTTAGAATTTTAGCTTAGGGTCTTCATTGCAGGTTCAATTCCTAAACAAGCTTGGATTGGAGCATTTGAACATCAAAGTGTATTTTAAGTTACTTGTTAATACATAGAAATTGGCTAACACCTGTAAGCCAATATTCTCTAACATGCCCAATATTACTCAATATTAGGTATTAATATGCCTATGTACCCCAATACATATTCTTAAAGCCTAATATACTCTTCACTAGACAAGTACATTTTCTCGAATGTTACATTATCCCCCCCCCCCTTAGGAACATTCGTCCCCGGATGACACTACACATCATTTTGAATCAAAGAGGGTATTTTCAAAAAACACATCAACATACTTGAAACTTTACTCTTTGTGAATACCTGATTCACAACTTACTCTGGATGATGCACATCACTCAAAGCTTATCTGAAGCTTCACATCTGAGATTGAGGAACTTCCTTCTCAATCTCACTTTAACTCAATGCACATCACAACTCATGCTACACAAAAATCATGTTAACGCTATACAAAAACAGCAGCATGAATGCAAGCATGAACTCATATTAACTCATATAGTGCAAGTATACACACAATCATAGACTTAAAACAACAAAACCGACTAATGCACTAAAATTTAGAGTTTTATAAACAAAATCAGACTTAGGAAGAGTAATCTAACCTCAAGAAATGAACAAGTGAGGGTAACGAGATCTCATGTCACACTCGTCCTCCCATGTTGCACTAATAACAAGATGGTTCCTCCATAACACCTTTACGGTGGCAACCTCCTTGTTCCTCAGCTGCTTCACTTGGCGATCTAAAATTTCAACTAGAACCTCTTCATAAGAAAGGTTCTCATAGACTCCTAACCCCTCAACAGGCAGGATGGATGTTGGATCACCTAGACACTTTTTAAGCATTGAAACATGAAACACTGGATGAACAGAAGCGAAATCATTTGGTAACTTCAGTTCATAGGCAACACTCCCTACTCGCTGTAAGACCTCATAAAGACCTATATACCTCAGACTCAACTTCCCTCTCTTACCAAACCTCATCACCCCTTTCATGGGTGATATCTTCAGGTAGACTTAATCACCTACCTTGAATTCAAGAGCCCTCTTTTGTTATCAGCATAGAATTTTTGACGACTGTAAGCAGTAGCCAATCTATCTCTGATCATTCTCACCTTTTCTGTAGCCTCATGTATGATCTCAGGGACAAGGATGGAAGACTCTCCTACCTCAAACCACCCAACTGGGGACCTACATCTTGTGCCATACAGTGCTTCAAAAGGTGCTATCCCAATAGTGGAATGGTAGCTATTATTATAAGAGAACTCAATCAGTGGCAAGTGATAATCCCAATTCCCCTTGAAGTCAATAACAAATGCTCTCAGCATGTCTTCAAGGGTCTGAAGGTACGCTCTGCTTGTCCATCCGTCTGAGGATGAAAAGCAGTACTAAGCTTCACCTGTGTACCCAAGCTCTTTTGGAAAGATCTCCAAAAGTGAGAAGTTAACTGGGCTCCCCTATCCAAAATGATAGATAAAGGGATCCTATGCCACCTCACTATATCTTCAATATACAACTTGGCATAATATTCGGCCTTGTAAGTAGACTTCACAGGAATGAAGTGAGCAGACTTAGTCATCCTTTCAATAATGACCCAAATGGAATCATGTAGTTTCCTGTTTCTGGGCAGACCAACACCAAAGTCCATATTAATAGCCTCCCACTTCCATGTTGGGATTTCAATCGACTGGGTAAGACCTCCAGGCTTCAGGTGTTCGGCCTTAACCTATTGGCAATTGCGGCACTCCTCCACAAACTTAGAAATATCTCGCTTCATACCTTCCCACATATAGATCTCCTTGAGATCATGATACATCTTGGTGGAACCGGATGAATGGAATACCTGGAGCCATGAGCCTCTGCAATAATATTAGGTCTCAGATTATCAATATTGGGCACACACAATCTACTCTGGTATCTAAGCACACCATCCCCCCTTGGAAGAATGATTCATTCAGCTTATTCAACACTGAATCTTTCAACTCCATGAGTACTGGGTCGAGATGCTGCTTAGCTTTAACATCTACAACAAATGAGGATTCAGAACTGGAATGAACTGAAACACCCCCACTTGGTGTATCTACCAGTCGTACACCTAACCTATCCAATTAGTGTACCTCTTTAACCAGCTTCTTCTTCTTATCATCAATATGAGACACACTACCCATTCTCAATCGGCTCAAAGCATCGGCCACTACATTGGCCTTACCTGGGTGATAGTGGAAACTCATGTCATAATCCTTGAGCAACTCTAGCCATCTTCTCTAACGAAGATTCAATTCTCTCTGTGTAAAAACATACTAAAGACTTTTATGGTTAGTAAATACGTCAATATGTACACCATATAAGTAATGTCTCCAAAGTTTTAACGCAAATACCACAGCGGCTAAGTCAAGATCATGGGTAGGGTAATTCTTCTCGTGGATTTTCAACTTTCTTGATGCATATGCAATCACCTTGCCATCCTGCATAAGTACACATCCCAAACCTACTCGGGAAGCATCACAGTACACCACATACCCTTCACCACTCCTCGGCAATGTGAGAACTGGGGCTGAAGTGAGTCGGTCTTTGAGTTCTTGGAAGCTCTATTCACAAGTTTCAGACCACTCAAACTTCGCCTTTTTCTTTGTTAAAGCTGTCAATGGAGCAGCAACAGCGGAAAAGCCCTCAACAAACCTGCAATAGTAACCAACCAAACCCAAGAAACTCCGGATGTCTATAGAAGTGAGGGGTCTCGGCCAGTTCTTTACTGACTCAATCTTTTTCGAATCAACCTCTACACCCTGGTCGGACAAAACATGACTAAGAAAGGTCACTGATCTCAGCCAAAACTCATATTTGCTGAATTTTGCATAGAGTTGATGTTCCCTGAGTACTTGCAATGTTATTCTCAAATGTTGTTCATGCTCTTCTCTAGTCTTAGAGTATATGAGGATGTCATCTATGAATACTATGACAAAAGAATCAAGGTATTCACGGAAGACCCTATTCATAAGGTCCATAAACGCGGCTAGTGCGTTAGTGAGACCAAATGACATGACAAGAAACTCGTAATGACCATACCTAGTACGGAAGGCAGTATTAGGAATGTCCTCTTGTCTCTCTCTAAGCTGGTGATACCCTGACCAAAGATCTATTTTAGAAAAGAAACTTGAACCTTGGAGCTGATTAAATAGAACATCAATTATGGGAAGAAGGTATTTGTTCTTGATAGTGACTTTGTTGAGTTTCCGATAATCGATACACATTCTAAGGGTTCCATCCTTTTTCTTAACGAACAAAACTAGAGCACCCCATGGGGATATGCTCGGCTGGATAAAGCCCTTATCAAGTATATCTTTTAATTGCAACTTCAACTCTTTGAGTTTAGCTGGAGCCATTCTATAGGGAGGAATGCAAATTGGTTTGGTGTTGGTATCTAAGTCAACACCAAAGTCAATTTCGCGTTCAGGAGGGATTCCTGGTAAATCCTCCGGAAAGACATCTTGAAACTCATTCACTATGGACACAGAGTCTATGGAAGGAACTTCATGTTCTAAGTCATTGACTCTGACTAAGTGGTATAAATACCCCTTTGATAACATCGTATTGGCTTTAAGATGGGAAACTATTTGGCCTGTTGGATTTGAACTACGCCCTTCCCATTCCAACTCTAAGTCATTAGGAAACTGAAACCTTACTACCCTGTTTCGACAGTCTATGGTAGCATAGCATTTATGGAGCGAATCCATACCCAAAATTATATCAAAGTCAAACATGGTTAATTGTATTAGGACAGCATAGGTAACTCTATCAAGAACAGTTATTGGGAAATCTCTATATACTTTTTCAACTCTAATGGTGTCTCCTATGGGAGTACTAACTAGAATGGTTCATGCAAGATCTCAGGAAGCAAGTCAAATTTACTAGCTACTAAAGAAGTAACAAAAGACAAGGTGGATCCTGGATCTAACAATGCATACACAGGAAAAGAAAAGACATGCAAGGTACCAGTGACCACATCAGCTGACTTCTCCTGCTCCTCTCTACCTTTCAAAGCATAGAACATGTTCCTCTTGGGAGGTTCGGCTGCAGCAGTAGGATTAGGCCGAGGCGGAGTATCTGGCTTGGCATGATTCTTCACATGTGGGAAGTCCTTAATCATGTGCCCACTCTTGTCGCACCCATAGCACGTATTAGAACCTACCATGCACTCACCTCCATGCAAACGACCACACTTACACACGACTTTCTGTCACGCTGGGCATTTCTATCATTGCCCTTCTTTGGGCCAGACTTGCCCCCTTTGGCATTAGAGTTCCTCGAAGGAGTAGGATTACCTGAGTGTTGGTGCCCCTTCTTGAACTTGGGCCTATCCTGGACTCCAAACAAACTCCTACCAGTGCTAGAACCAGCCTGATCCGAGGGCCTAGGCTTCTTGCCTTCTCGGCCTTTCTTCCTCTGACGACTCTCCTCCACCTTGTTGTTCATGTACCATAAACCTAGAAAGGTCCATGTTATCATGCAACATGGCTTCCCGACATTCCTCCTCCAGATCCTTAGATACACCAGTCACAAACCTGCTCATCTCATCCCTGCTACTAGACACCAGGGAAGAAGCATATTTGGAAGGTTCAAAAAACTTCAAGAAGTATTCTTTGACTGACATACCTCCCTGACGTTGGTTGGTGAACTCCTCAACCTTAGCCTTGATCTGCTCTCTGGGAAAGAACTTCTCCAGGAATGCAGTCTTGAGAATGTCCGAAGTGATGGGGATTTCTCCTGGTGCTCGACTATCTACCCATATCTTGTACCATACCTGAGCTACATCCTTGAGCTGGTATGCAGTCAACTCAGCCTTCTCCTCTTCATTAACACCCATAGAATAGAGAATCTTGTGTCCTGGTCCACAAACTCATTGGGATCCTCATTGCTTCTGGACCCGAAGTAGACTAGAGGATTCATCCTGATGAAATATCTCAGTCTGATAGCCATGATGCTAGAATGTGGGTTCTCCCTTGTAGCACCCTCTCTAGTGGTCTGGGCTGTGATAGCTTGTGCTTGAGAAGTCATGGCCTGGGCCATCTGAACTAGTGCTGCTCTCACTTCTACATCCGTCAACGCAGCTGGGTTGACAGGCACTTGCACTCTAGCAGCTGGGGCTTAAGGAAGAGCTTGGTTTCCCCCAGCAGTTGCTTCTCTAGCTCTCCTGCCTGCGTTTCTTCTTGTGTTCATTTTTCTACACGCACAAACAAGAAGAAAGTTGGATGCTAGAATGACCAAAATGTCAAAACTCTACACAGCACGATAAAGAGTAGAAGAATGAAAGATTCTTAACATCACTAAGTCTCTAAGTCATCATTGTGGTGGACTTCACAACCATAAGCTAGAAACTACGCAACGTGGTTGTTTTGAGCCTTAGTTCCTAGGTAATTTAACCTCATGCTCTGATACCAAGTTTGTCACACCCGGGTCCTAGACCCTAGATGAGACCAGCGTTGTTAACCTCTCAGAGGTCGCAGACAAGCCTCTTCTTAGCTTTCATAACAATCATACAGTTAAATTTAGCGCAAAAAAATAATTTTTTAAAATTTACTGAAGTGTACTTAGACTTCATATAATTCTTGCATAAGAGTGATATACTAACAGCTCAAAATAAACAACCATCTATTAACAGATTGAACAATTGAAATGAAGAATTCATAATATCATTAATAGTTGCCAAACCGGCCTTAATACAAAAGTTTGAACAAATGTTTGAAAGGAAACGTTAGGGACAACATCCACTAGCTATGTCTAATCTACTAAAGCTAGAAAATAAAGCGTAGGTATCCTCGAACTCAGAGGACCTACCAAAGTCTGGAGGTACTAGTCCAAACAACTTCAACTGATCTTCAATCTTCTTCAAGGACCTGCACCTATAAAAATAGTAATTGTATATGGGTTAGTACACACTTGTACTAAGTATGGGTGTATGCACATAAACACATAAGGACTATTCATGATTAAGGAAAGCTCTTCCTATAGCAACATGCCATTTTTGGAATGTGAAGTCACTTCACTTTCCTAATTCATTATTTATGAATCATGCTATGAATATGACATATTTTCATGCATTTAAAGCACACAACTCATTTTCTATATGAACATAAGACCTTGGAATCATGAACATAATTTTAGAACAACTCAAGCAAAATTTAATATTTTTGCTCCCGTTAGGCCGAGAGCTCCCTCTCCCAGACTAAGTTTATTTTTCAATCTTTTCTTCTTTTTGAGGTGTAGTGCAATGATCTCCTTTGATCCGATGTTTTACTTACGAGTGAAATGATTCATTGTATTCCCATTGCTATAATTAGTCAAGTAAGTAATCCAAAAGACTAAGGAAATGATTTGACTACCCTACTCACAAGTTATTCTGTCCATTATTGTTAAATTGGGCATGAAATCTTTATAAGCAAATCATTATTGGCTATGCCCATTCTTTGATCATTTGCATGATATAAAGATGCTGGGGCATATATTCATACTCAAATTGATGAGTCATTATGTTTTGCTCCCTTTATTGGCATAAAGCAATAAGTGTTAAAACTTCATTCTTATCAAACACTGATGATTTGATATTCTTATGCTTTTGCTTAGTTAGTTCACTTTGAACTTACATTTCTTCTTATTTGATCTCATGTTCACTTTGAACATGCTAGGTTGACTTAGGATATTCTATTAAGACTTCCATTGGGATTTTTCTATGCAATGACTAAGAATGACTTATATCATTACTTAGTCTAACCTCACCCTTTAGTCATCCTATCCGAACACCCCTCATCTTCCTAGTTCTTTCTTTCTTTCTTTCTTACTTTCTTAAAGAAATCTTTCCCATTTAACCGACATAGATCATGTGAGCTAACATGAAATCCAGTGTCTTCCCCACACTGAAAAAGAGGTAGTTCACCGGCCAAAGTGAAACCGAATACTTCCTAGCTTTCTTAGGTGGATCCACTAGCTAGTAACCTATGCTGGCGACATAGTTCCAAGATTAGGAGAATTTGGAGACCCTTATCCACCTTGGTGGTAGTCTCATCTCATGAGGCTTACATGTGTTTGCACAACCTCATTTACTAGTCTATCGGTGCTTAGCTCAATTTATTATACTTTACAACTTTTAGAGTTGACTCATACACTATGGAAGCTTTCTTCTAGTATGGGGTATGCTTAGCTCAATGGATGACTTTTCATCCCTTTCTATACTTGATGAATGTAAACTTAAATCTTACATTATCATCGTGGGGTTAATGAGACTTATCTCACAATTTCTAACACCCTCTTATGTGAGTATATTTAAAATAATTGTTTAGGTGCATGTGAGACTTGTCTCACTTCCTTTAACACCCCATTCTAGGTCAATTTCATAACTCATAAGCTTTTAGTTATCTCATTACTCACCTTATCATATTCAATGTTATTTGCTAGTCTTGTTCCATTCTTTATGAAAGTTATAAGGACTTATTCAATGTGATACTATGTTCACAAGTTCATTTAGATAGGGTATGTTGAGACTTGTCCCAATCATTGGCATACCCTAGGTTATGAGTTCATTCAGTTACATCTTATCAAGACAATCTTTAACATGTATTTGGCCTTACAAGAAACATCATAATTTACATTGGCCATATAAGATTTGTATGACTTAGTCATTGGCAAATTCTATTACATATTTTGGAAATAATATTGCTGGCTAATTTATTAGCATAAATAAAGCTTTCACTAAACACTTGTCATGATATTATCACTAAACAAGTCAATTAACTTCATGTATATACTATAGTAATCTCATCATTTTAAGCAAACAACCTTTTAACATTTGATTAGCTTATAAGAACAATTCAGTGCTTAGTTTGGCCAAGCAATAAAGTTTATTTGGCATTGAAGTTTCATTAATTAGCTTTGATTCTCATTCTTATTTCTTCTTGGAAACATTGAATTCCAAACACTTACAAACATATCTACTATAAACACACACAGTAATCGAAACCTTCATTCCTTTAAACAGTAAACTAAATTTCATAAACGACTTATGACAATTTCATCTTCTAGAACACAATTAGGCATTACAACATCCCTTATCTCATGTAAATGATACTCTAATCATACGGATCTAACCTATAGGTCTCATTCGACATTATCAAATCACGAAACCTATACATAATGATTAGTTAGAACCACATATCAATAACATGCTCGAGATTTGCATTATACATACTACTAGAATCGAAAATAGGGAGAACTAAGGAGATGAACATTCGACAATTTCATTGGGAACAACCCTAGTTTCAGTTTTCTTGAATTCAAAATGTTTGAAATGCCTCCTAGGGAAGGAATCCAAGAGAGAAACCCATATCTTACTGTAGAATTCAATCTACGAAGATTACACTGTTCTTTGCACAAAAATCTTGAAGAATTGTCTTGAAATCGCCTAAGGAGAACCGAGAGTATTTTTCAATTTTTTTTTTCTTACGTTTGCTCACTGTTTTTCAGTCGTGAGTTTCTTCTCGATAAACGTGAGTCTAAGTCTTAGGAACTGAATATTGACTAATTCAACTTAGTCTAATTAACTTAATTAAATAAATTAATTAGCTAGTTACCAAAACGCCCCTCCTAAATTGACTAAAAATAGGAAAGCATTTGACTTAGCCAAATTCTGAAAATTTTCTAACGGTCTTGGGTTTGACCATGAATTTAAATTAACTAATTAAGTTTCTAATTTAATTAATTAAGTAACCTAGGGTAATTACTAAAGTACCCCTAAGTCCCTAGGACCATAACCAACACTTTTGGACCATCCTAGGTTAGGTACTAGGATGTTTCTTTAGTCAGGTACTCGGCTAGTGTCACCCGGTTAGGTCCTAGGATTTCGGGCACACTAGTTAGTTTATTTTAGTTAGTCCTACGTTAGTTATCTAGTTAGGTAAGTTAGTTAGAGCCTAGGATTTGTTTGGAAGCTCAGTCCCACGTGGCTTGAACTGCTTAATCTACATTATCATTTTGAATGATCATGTTCTATGGTACCTAGGCTTGACACATGGATGCCTCGTATATGTTGTGTGTAAGACAAGAAATTAAGAATTTTAGCTTAGGGTCTTCATTGCAGCTACAATTCCTAAACAAGCTTGTGTTGGTGCATTTGAACATCAAAGTGTATTTTAAGTTACTTGTAAATACATAGAAATTGGCTAACACCCTTAAGCCAATATTCTCTAACATGCCCAACATTACTCAATATTTGGCATTCGGATGCCTATGTACCCCGATACATATTCTTAAAATCTAATAGACTCTTCACTAGACAAGTACATTTTCTGGAGTGTTAGATAATACAACTTTGAATCAATAATACGGTCACAACCCTTCATCATAGTCCAAAACATAAAATGACATGAAAGAAACTACTAAAGATTCATATGTCATCGAATCTTGAGGACTCACCACAATCTAGGAGAATAGTGAATTCAAGCTTGAATCCAAATAAATCACCTTAAGAATTGGAACCTACACTTTGTAGGAAAATGTAGAAGAAATATGGGTTTGTACGAAAATGCACCAAGTATGGTATCCATGCAATTTCATGATAAAAAGGACATTTTAGTTTAAAATCATGTTATATGAAAAGTTTTAGAAACATCATGAACTTTAGTATAAAAGAATAAGCGGAAAGTATGTTCAACATGTAAATCATTATAACATAATAGAACCATTTCTAGGTAATCCTAAGTTATACTTGTGCAATGTATGACTGACATCCCATAATACCACACATACTAAGTACATCTTTGAGTCCACCATAAACATACTTACTATTTGTCATTATCGTCTTTAGTTAATAGCCATAGATAACGAATATTCATATTTAATAAGTCATGAAAAGGAAAACAGCTCATAATAACAATCCAAGTTAAGTATCATTATTACCTTTAGCCTTCATGCCAACATTCTTAAAAGAATCATTATAAGAACATTCATTTCATTCAACATTATGACATTTGATTAACACACTATAGCCACTCTCAAAGACTACTCGTGCAATGCATGAATGGCATCCTACACTTCATAGAACCTCTTGAGTAACAATATAACATAACTCACATGATGGGAATAATCTCTAACCAACATACCATATGAACAAATTATGGAATCTGGTATACCACACCGTAAGGATTGGTCTAATTGCCTAAGGTAGGAATAATAATTTAGCTTAGGGTGATCCACTAGATAATATACTATGCGGGTAAATAGTTATAGGATAATAAAGGTGTTAATAGAAACCCGATATAACATGGGTAGAGCTTCAACCTTACAATATCCACTCGGTGCTAAGTATTAAATTCCCATAGAGTAGTTCATTTTGTTTTAAAATTATTACATAGGAGAGGGATGTCATTGGCTTACTGACCCAAGGTACATTATTACATACATGAAAAGGCTACTACCATTAGTTCTACCAATTCAAGATAAGTTATTAGACACATGAAAGGGCTACCATTAGGTCTACCAATTCAAGGTACATTATTAGGATAACTTATTGAATCCTCATTAAAGGTGTCACGACCGGAATCTAGACCCCAGACGAGACCGGCGTCGTTGACCACTCAGAGGTTGCAGACAAGCCTACATAAGTCATTCTTACTTCATCTAGGTTAATTTTAGCGGAAAATTTGAAACTTATTGTTTCTTAGCTTACTTATTAAACATTCTCATTAATACATAATTGTTCACCATCAACCATCTAATATTAAGATCATCAAATGAAAGAAATACTGTAATATAGTAATAAAGATGTATTTGCCAAAACGGCACCACTACAATGTCTGCAATAAACAGGAAAGAAACGCTAGTGGAACATGCTCCACTAGCTCAACTCTAAAACTAAGCTAGAATATAAATGGCAGCATCCTCGAAATGCATGAGGACCTACCAAGTCCGGATGAATTTTTGATGTCCGGATAGCTTTAGCGTCAACCTGTAGCTCTAGCGTCCACCTGTGCCTGCACCTAAAATTGTAGAGTTGTATAGGGTTAGTACACACTTATACTAAGTATGGGTATATGCAAGCACACACCAAGTACATGCATGAGAAAAGATATCTCTTTCTTAACAACATGATTATGGAAAGTCAAGTTAGTGGACTTGCCAAATTGAGATTAGGAAAGTTAGTGAACCTTCCAAATTTTGATTAGGAAAGTCAGCGAGCTTTCGAAATTTGGATTAGGAAAGTCAGTGAGCTTTCCAAATTTGGATTAGGAAGGTCATGCCATGAGAGTAACATGCATCATCATAATTATCATACTGCACATAGCACATAACATCTTACACATAGCACATATCATATTGCATATAGAACATAACATCTTTCATATCATTCATTCATATGCCATGAGACCTTGGAATCATGGACTTAACATTAAGACTTCCCAGAATGAGGGCTCAACATATGGTACCTCAACTAGGGAGTCTTCATTATCAACCACAGAGTCTGTTTCATTCATTCATACGTACTTCATTTCATTTCATTCATAGGCCAGTGTAAACACCAGCTATACCTAGGGTGTAGTTTAAGACTTTCATCGGGTTCGCTGTGCAATGATCAAGAATAACCTAGTGTCATTACCTGAGTCTAGCTCACCTCTTGATTATCCTATCCTAACACATTTGGTATCATTCATTTCATTATGTGCTTCATTTGAGGCTGGCCTCATTCATTCATTGGGAACTTTAACTTTAACCGACATAGATCATGTGAGCATCATGAAATCCAGTGTCTCCCCCACACCGAAAAGAGGTGGAATCACCGGCCAAAGTGACCCAAAAACATGCTAGCGTACATGGAAATTTAACCCCGCAAGATCCCTATATTGGCAGTATAGGTTCGAAGACCAGGATATATAAGGAGACCCATACCCGGCGAGCCGGACAGTCTCATCTCATGAGAGTTACGTGAACCTCCGCCCTTCTCTAAAGAAGGCATCACCGCTCATAGCTAGTCTATGGGTGCTCAGTATAAAGTTCCATTACATTCAACTCATACGTCATGGATGCTGGCTTCTAGTAGGAGGACATCATAGCTCATTAGATGATTTCTCATCTCATCATTAGTATTAAGTGTGTTAATCTCAATACTTTCATCAGAGTGTTCATAGAGACTGGTCTCTTCATTAACTTTACACTCTCATAGGTGAGTACGTTTTGGTAACATATACTTAGGCTTATTTGAGATTGTTCTCATCTTTTACATTAGCCTCATATCATGTTGTCACCACATTCATTAACATTAGCACATTTGCTCTTCATAATTACTCACCCCATTTTACGTGAATGTTTATTTCATCATATGCCAATATACTTGGCCATTTGTGTGTTTTACACTCTTACTTAACCATTCTAGGGTTTCGTCATCTCATTACATAATAATCATTTCATCGTATGCCAATGCACTAGGCCATTTAGTGTGTTTTACACTCATACTTAACCCTTCTAGGGTTACATCCTTTCATTACATACATCTTAGGTTCACTTCTTTAAAACGTACGCTAGACTTATGAGTCTATACACACAAGCCATGAGGATTCATTCATAATTCGTTAAGTGATTCATACATTCCTAAGATTATGTGGTACAAGACTTATGTATCTTGTATATATGCCAAGATCTTGATTTCGATCTAAGTAGGTGGCATTATTCTTGGATATTTTGTTCACGTATGACTTATGTATCAATACGGAAGTTTGGGCAAGGAAACACAAGTTCGAATCACTTGGATAACATTTACATTTTTCATTGATTTTATTTTTAATCTCCATGACCTTGGGACTCTAGATTGAACCCCAACATTAGCATTGTATCTTTAATTTTCTACTTGGTTTTCCCTTTAATTTGGCCGAAGGGTTGTGGGTTCGAACCCCCACAACCCCTTTTTATTTTTCATTAACATCACATTGCCCCTTTTCTCCAAAACCAAGAGGTTGTGGGATCAAACCCCCACAACCTCTTTTATTTTATGCCTATATTCGCTGGGAAATTGGGAGGTTGTGGGTTCGAACCCCCACAGCCTCCTTGTTTTTTCTTTTAATTTCGCTAGAGGCTGTGAGGTGGTGGGTTCGAACCCCCACAGCCTCCTATTTTTTTTAATTAAATTTCGCTAGGCTAAGCGTTTTGGCAGTGAGGTTGTGGGATCGAGCCCCCACAGCCTCACTTTACTTTTCTTAATTATTTCGCCTTCTCCTTTCCAGCCTTGAGGTCGTGGGTTCGATCACCACGCCTCACACTTTCTTTTTCTTTAATTTCTCTTCTCTCATTCGCAGCCTGGAGGTCGTGGGTTCGATTCCCACGCCTCCCATTTATTTAATTAATTAGTCACTCTCTCCTTTCTCTTCCAGCAGCCCGAGTTTGATTCCCCCAGCCGCCTTTTCTTTTCTAATTTCGCGAACTACACTTGCCACTAGGGGAGGTCACTGGTTCGAATCCTAGTGACCTCACCCCTTTACCTTTTACTTAAATTTCCAGATTTTGTTCATCAACATTTTACCTAAATTAAACTTATAAGATGCTGGAAATTTTAGCCATTTTTCAGCTCATATTCATTAATATTTTTGCTTGATTCGTAGGGTACGTTTATAGACCCTTTAAACACATTTTTAGGTGCATCTTTCATAGATTTATTTGGCTAGAAGATTGTTATTCAATCAACCACATTTCATTACAATGAACATCACGTTGTGTACAACTTTTGCACCTAAAATACAAGGATAAAACATGCCATTTCACACCTTCCAACAGTGACTAAGTTCATTGCCAACGTGCACACACACACATCATTTTTTTCGATCACACATTGGTTGTCATTTTTGTGATTTCACGTACATAAACATATTCACATTCAACACAAAAACATCACACATACCTAAATCTACCAGCAAACAAACCCAACCTACGAATCATTGGGAGCTAGTGACAGGGACATGCAACGGGGAAACAACTCTAGTTTTCGGAGTGAATATCTTGAATCTTAAGGGGTCTCTTGGGAAAGGGACCAAGAGAGAAGAAACCCATGATGTTCAAACGTAGAAGTTGCTGCCCAAAACCCTCTCCAAAAATCAGTCCAAGCCTCCTCAAGTTTCACCAACTCGACGGAATATTCTCTTTGCCTTAACGCTTTTGGTTTGCTTGCTTTTCTTAGATTTTTTTGTGAGTTCTTCAAGTGTGAAGAACTCTTGTTATATTCTCTGTTCTTCACGTTAATTTGGCAAAGAGGACAAGAGAGTTTTGAACGTGAAAGAGATGGTGAAACGTGAGAGAGAGATCGTGAGAGAGTAGTCTAAGTTTAGGAGTTTTAGTTTGGGAATTAGTCAAACTAGGACTCCTTATTAATTTAAATAAAAACCTGACTTAATTAGCTTAGTAAAAGGACCATTATGCCCTTACAAAATCAGATTATAAAAAATTAATTAAATCACCAACTTGTTGCTTCCAATGGGGCTCGAACTCGGGTGGAGTGACCCCTTGCGAAATGGACCATTTTGGGTCAACCCGAGCCTAATTGGTTCTTTAATTAAATTAATTAATCAATTAATTAATTCCTTAGGGTAATTACGATATTACCCTTGGCCTGGAAAAGATCATTTTACCCCTGGACCCTCAAAACTTAAAATTTCTTTTTTTTTAAGTCCGGTAAAGACTCATTCGAATAAATCTTCGTTTTCGAGAGCCTTACATGGTTGGTTCCAACCTTTCCAAGCTCAACTAACTCCCCAAGTTAGTTGGCTTGGCCGTAGTAAGGGTTCTGAGGTCTGGTTCTACGCGTATCAATTCGTATGAACCTTGGTCTAATCGCAAGCATTCTTGACACCTTAAGCATTTATCTTATTCATTTTTAGGGTTGTTACAAAAGGTCTATAATTTGGTCTACAAATTCAAGGTTCATCAATATAGCAGTTCATATATTCATGATGAAAGGGATACAATTGGTCTACAGTTTTAAGGCAAAACCTAGAATACTTCATTAATCATTTATGAAAGGGATGATATTGGCCTACCGATTCAAGGTTCATTAAGTAAAGATACTTTTAGTTACAGAAGAATAGGATGTGTTAAGCCTACGAATTCAAGGTACATTATACATTGAGGAAACCTTAACAATATGTAACCATCATTCACATGTCTATAATTGAGAATTGCCTTTCAACAACAACACAATTGCATTATAGTCAAGATCACATTACTTTCAATATATTCACAACCATGTACATAATCATCATGAGTATACAAATGTAATAATTTGCCCTTACAAGACCATGAATCATAATTCACCAGCACAACTAGAATCACTACAATTAGGCGAGGATAATAACATTATTCAAGTAATTAAACCACTACAAGAATAATTTCATATTAATCATCTTACTACATTCACCCACATCACAAAGTGATAAATTAGGGTTATGGGAAATTTATGGATTAATGGGAGATTGTATCATATAACAACCATAAAAAAGCAATTCGTTCATAAAATATGATAATTAAATCATTGAATATTTTTTAGAAAGAATCCATGACTTGGAGTGACCCTAGGTTTTGAAGAATTTATAACTTTTAAATTAAAAAATTAAAGGCTCCATGGAAGAAATATTTTCATTAATCAAGACTACCATACCTAAGGTGAAGAAATCAAACTAAAATTCTGTGAGAAATCCCCCTCCTTCAAGTGCTAACTTGATCTTCCTCTTCTTCTTCAATGGTTTTTTATAGAGAAGACTTTTGAAAGGGTTAAGTTGGTAAATTAATATCTTTAAAAAACCTTGTATAGTTCTAAATAAAAAATATAAAAGGACTTCACACTTAACTAAATAACTACGGAATTTACCAAACTAACCTTACATGCCGAAATGGATAGATTTCAAGCAGCACCTATGCCCATGACCCACGGACTGTGGGTGGTTGTACGCCCCGTCCTGTTGGTTCATAGGTGGTGGTCTACAACCACTCACATGGGTTCTTGAACCACGATCCTCCCCCCTGCCCCACAAGGCTTAGATGGACCTACGGATAGTAGGTCCCATCAGTAGGTCACTAATTCGACAACTTTGGTGAAGTTCTGGGGTTAAGCTTTAGGGTCCTCCTCAAGGACCCTTGGTTGTTCTTGAGGAGTCTTACCTTGACGTTTAACCCCTAAACCCCACATCCTAAGTTTTGGAAACCATTTTTCACTTATAAACCCCAGATCAATCTCAAACACTCTCATGTAAGGCTCTAGTTTAACCTACTAGTTTTCTGGGTGTTACAAAAAATTTCCTCTCATAGTCCGAACAATAGGAATAGTTGTTAAGGAGCTCGATGTTTTGAAATTTTAGAGGTAGGCAGATCTATTTCTTGACACTAGGTTGATGGTTTATGAGAATGACATTGTAGAATTCTATTAGAATTTGAATGTGTTGGAGGCAAATGTTGTTACTTCGTCTATTAATGGGGTGGATCTGGTGTTTTCTCTAGTTCGTGATCTTGGAAATATTTTAAACATACCCACTGTTGAGCTATCATAGAATGTGTGGTCCAATGATGTGAATCTCATGTTGACCTCCAAATATTTTGAGGAGAGGGCCAAACTTTAAGCTTAGGAAGGTTGTTAAAGGGGAGAGGTCACCGTTCCACTTGTTCATGTATGAACTTGTGCATGAAAGAGTTTTGCCTATAGGGAAGAGGAGATACGAGGCATCCTTCATAAATATAGAGATTGAAAATGCCTTGTAAAATATAGACACTATATGTTGGACCACTCTCATTATTAAGCATCTAGCATAAAATGCAGACCCTAAACCTGGTCCTCACGAGTTGTCTTTTGGAAACCTTCTCACCGCCATGTTTAAAGTCGTTTATGTTCCTTTGAGTGATTGGAGAGCGCTGAATAGTAATGATATGTTTACCACATCCACACTTGCTGATTGCAGGCTTCTTGTTGAGAAGAACAATGTTCCTGTCGTTTCTCCATGTGCTACTAGTCCTGTCACTAGTTTCTTGAATGATATCAATGTTGCCAGGATCACAATGATGCTCTTCATGCTAAACTTAAAATCTCCCGCACTGCTCTGGACTAATCGTAGGGGGAAGTTGCTCGTTTAAAGCATCAGTTATTACTACAACAATCCTACAACAATACTCATGTGTATCGTTTGTTCAGCTCTTTGCATTATCCCAACCTCTTAATATGCTTAAATTACACCTTTATTAAAGAATAATAATTGATCGTTATCAAGTAAATAACCCAACCTCTAGGTTGGGGTGAACCCCACGAGGAATATGGTTTAGACTGAAACTTAACTCACAATTATATTGTTTTAGTCAATTTATTTTTCGAGTATAGTAAGTGGGATTGTAGTAAATAAGTAAGAGATTGCTAATTAGAATGATTAAGCAACAAGTAAACAAGATTCACAATTTGAGTTATTAATATAAGATGGAAACTACGTTATATGTGTTTCGGGTAAGGTCTTAACTCAGTAATTCTAATAATACTAATCATATCCTAGTTTTTGACATTCAAGGACGATAAGTTATGTATCCCTACATGATTGGTAATCTTAGCATGGAATTTCACTAGCAACTTGGTAAGTCTACGAATGTGTGTTTTACTAACCCTTACCTTTATCCTAGATTAGTCTCGTGTCAATTTAGTTTGGTTTTCACCCTTACTTCGCATGACTAAAGTCAGACTATTAAATAGAACAAAATCCTTAACTAAAGCTCTGTTGTTTAATCATTTTCTAATTCATTACCCCCTTGGTAAGGCAAGTAGGAATGAGATGAGTTTAACGTTGTCCATTGTTAAAAAATCATGTAAATGAAAGGATTAACAATACATGCATATATGTTATTCAAGAATTACTTAGTTATTATTCATAAATTGTTAATTGTTAATGGTTCTCACAACCCTAGTTGTTGATTTAGATACTCATGCTTGAGAGTTTAAAATCCATAATTAGGTTAAAAGAATTCACGAACTTAAAATCAGAACATATGAAAACTGAAATCTTGAATTACAATTCAAAGTGAAATTTGAATAAACCAACTTTTGGAATTTAAATTGACAAAAGTTTGCAAAATAATTCCCAAAATACCAAACAAAAAGTGTACAATAATTTCTAACTCCCAAAAACGGAAATTACAACTAACATTTATACACGACAAAACCTAAACAAACTTGGAATAGAGAATCAGATCAGACGCGGTTTCTGTCGATGCCTCGACCTACAAACCATAGGTCAACCTAGGGTATGTGGTCTCCTTCAGTGGATGAGCACTTGGATAATGTTCCAGAGTCTTCAGATAATGGTTGGACCTACGGTTCGTTTCCTGCCTCTGTGATTCAGGTACTACAACCTCAAATTCTCCGATCTCATCGATGGATGTGCAGGATGGGTCGTCACACGACCTACACTCCATCATTGCTTCCATGGTTAAACTCTTTGTCTGATTTCCCTAAACTTTCTCCTATGTTTGACCACCTAAGTCTGTTGTTGGCTACGTCACTGGCCACTTCTTTAATTTTCAGCTCTTATCTCAATTGACGGCATTGGAACATATTTCCTTCAAGAATTACTTACAACTATTATTTCCAACAACAAAATACCTCGTGACACACACAAACTCTAACTGAAACACATCAAAATTACTGTAAAATCACATTATATAAACATCCTCAACTTAAACTTGTTATTTGTCCTCAAGTGACACACTGACACTCTAAATGACACTTATGTAGAAGCAAACATACAAACTCAAGCAATTATATGGTTTTCTCAATCAATTACATCACGTAGTATCAATCTTTTCATTTAGTTTCAATAAGTTAACTCATACGGATAAATACATGACATAGACACATCAATACAAATCAGCACATACACTTTCAATAATTGCCAAGGTACCAACTCTCCAACAATGTAACTAGTGCCCTCACTTCGAAGAAATCATTTTTCACACAATGATTATAATTTTAAGTTCAAGGATTCATTCAAAACTCACACTCATAAGTAAATTTAAATACAGTTAGTGCTCAATATCATAGGCTTGTTATTATTTTCATTGAACATACTCCCCAAACTAATTACTAGGATAACTATAGGATTTTCTTAGCTTGTAACAGTAACATCCGAGAAAATTTTATACTAAACTAGTGTCTAACCTAAAACTAGTAGGCTATGTTAAAGGTTGAAATTAGAACTAGAGCATTAAAAATACGTTCCCATACCTTAAAATTAATGTTTACATGTCATAAAGTCATGTCCTATATCCCAAGGACCAACCATGGGTCCTTCAGAAAAGGCTTGGAAAGATGCCTAGGCAGTGACCCAGGGAGGGCACCTGCGCCCCGTGGATCCACCCATTGGCTTTCAAAACAGGTTCAGTCGCTTGACCAACGATTTACCAGCACGGGCCATGGTCCCACCCACGGTCGGTGGGTCCCCAGTCATGGATCACACTACCTTTTGGAAGTTAAGTGTAGGAATCCTTTGGTAATTTCCTTTTCATTTAACGGTCATGTGGTGTCGTTTTAAGCTTATTTTAAAGACCTACATGAGTATTTTCCCATCTAAAGCATAATCCATCTAAGATCATAATTCATAAATCCCCAAATTTAATCAAAACCTCTCCAATATTTTTCTCTCTAAAACCTTCATTGAAGAAGAAGAAGAAAAAGTCAAGGTCTAGGGCTCAAGAACTCATCTTTTCTACCCAAATTCGTGAGGAATATTCATTTAAGATATGGTAGTTTTGATTCATTGTTAGCTTTTCATCCATGAAGTCCTCAAACTCTCACTTTCAAATTAGAAAAATGTCCAAATCCAAGGGTTTTCTCTCCAAGCCATGGATTCTTTCTAAAACGTTTAATTGATTAATATCATATATTATGATTGAATTGTTGATTATTATCGTTTTTGTTATAAAATACCATGAATCCATGAATTCCCCTTAACCCTAATTTATTACTTAAGATTTGGGTAAATTTGCATAACTATGAAATAGTACTTGTAGTAGTTTAGATATGTGATTCATGTTACCATCTATATATAATGTAGTGATTCTTGATTTATTGGTTGAATGTGATCTATAACCTTTAAGGAAAAAACATGAGAATTGACTATGTGTATAATACTGGTGTGTAAACATTTACATTTCTTTGAGAGTAATTTAACTATATTATAATCTAATTATTGTGCTTATTAGATGATTATCCTAATGTTCACTTCGTGCATTTCTAAAATTTCCCTTTTTAGCATGTTTAAAGGTTTTTATGAATGGCTACCATACATCGTGCATTTTTGTACTAACCCATATATTTTCTACATTGTCCACAAAGTGTAAGTTTCGGCGTTTGAGATGATTTTTGACTATCCTCTAGAGCTTATGATATGTCCTCATGAATCCGAGGACACGTTCTATATGGTTGATTCATTTCTTTTATTGTACTAGACTTCTCATATTTTTATTGTAAGGGTTGTGACCCTATTGAGACTTCGATTGTCATAAATTTTTAAATGAGTATGTCTAGACTTCCGTTTTACTTTGATTAAAAGTTTCTTAAAGACTTTAAAATGTGTTTCTATTCTTTATTATTCTTTACTTATGTGTTGAAGATATGTTAAGTGGCTTACTTGTAGCCTTTCGGGGTTCCATATGTCATGTTACATCTAGGGGGTACCCTTGCGTTGTGACAGTAACGTAGGCTCAAGGTCAGGTATGGTACATTTTGTTACTTTTAGTGAGTTTTCTGCCCTCTTTAACATTACATTGGCTTTTTACCACTTTTCTTAACAAATTCCTGACATATTTGTATTTTGTTCTCTTTTCCTTCATTCTCTTTACCATAGATGTGACTTTGACTTTATCTCTCTTCTTTTTCACATTTTTTTTTGTTTTGTTTTACTCGTTTTTTTCTTTCTCATCATCATTAGAACTCTTTTTGTTTCTTTTGAATTTAGTCACATATTTTTCTATCTATTTCTTTCTTCTAAACAAAACTCTTTTCATACCCTTTTCTTTCAGTTTCCTTTTTCATAGCCACACTCAACTTATGTATTTTGCATGAGTTGAGGCGCTCATTGTAGCGACCCTTTCCGAGATATACTACAACTTAAAAAGAAACTTAATTTAATACTTACGACATTTAAAAGAGAATAACGAAGAGCATACTAATTTTAATATAGTTGAGGGATTAGGTTCATAATGAATAATTTAGTTAATTATATGCATCTTCCCATTTAAACATTAATTTGAGGTCAAAACAGATATGTCATGAAATTTTAACTAATGATGAAAAATCCTCCCAAAATTGTTAAGCAATTAACTTACGAGCTTTTCATCTTCATGCATATATTATCATCACACTTACGGACGAAATAACAAGAATATTACCAACTTCCGTGTAGCAAAATAAGCTTTTTCACACAAACTTTCAAAAAAAATAGTAAATTAGTATCTTACAAGACATGGGTTTACACTCCCCCAAAAATATACAAACGTATAGCCATACTTATATTACAACCCATGGTGACATGACCAAATCATCCTCAAAATCTCATGTAAATATCCAATACATAGATCATGTACAAGTCCCAAGGTTTATACAAAATATGTATGCCTATATGCAAGTGTAATCTTCATTAAGGATTTCATAATCTCCATCTTCAATGGATAACTTCAAGCATCCTCTCGAACATTCCCTATGATAGAAACAATTATCGCTAAGCATATAGCTTAGTGGTGTAAAAATCTATAGATTCGGAGCCCTCAAATTGACCAAGTTCTCATTCTCAAGTCAAGGGAAGCACTATTAAAACAAAATCAGTAAATCAAGTAAACAATATACAAAGTGTCACACCCGGGTCCTAGACCTTAGATGAGACCGGCGTCGTTAACCTCTCAGAGGTGGCAGACAAGCCTCTTCTTAGCTTTCATCACAATCATATAGTTAAATTTGGCAGAAAATTTAAAACTTTTTAAATTTAGTGAAGTGTACTTAGACATCATATAATTCTTGCATAAGAGTGATATACTAACATCTCAAAATAAACAACCATCTATTAACAGATTGAACAATTGAAATGAAGAATTCATAATATCATTAATAGTTGCCAAACCGGCCTTAATAAAAAAGCTTGAACAAATGTTTGAAAGGAAACGCTAGGGACAACATCCACTAGCTATGTCAAATCTACTAAAGCTAGAAAATAAAGCGTAGGCATCCTCAAACTCCAGAGGACCTACCAAAGTTTTGAGGTACTAGTCCAAACAGCTTCAACTGATCTTCAATCTTTTTCAAGGACCTGCACCTATAAAAATAGTAATTGTATATGTGTTAGTACACACTTGTACTAAGTATGGGTGTATGCACATAAACACACAAGGACTATGCATGATCAAGGAAAGCTCTTCTTGTAGCAACATGCAATTTTTGGAAAGTGAAGTCACTTCACTTTCCTAATTCGTTATTTATGTATCATGCTATGAATATGAAATATTTTCATGAATTTAAAGCACACAACTCATTTTCTATATGAACATAAGACCTTGGAATCATGAACAAATTTTAGAACAACTCAAGCAAAATTTAATATTTTTGCTCCCCTTAGGCCGAGAGCTCCCTCTCCCAGACTTAGTTTATTTTTCAGTCTTTTCTTCTTTTTCTTAGTTTATTTTTCAGTCTTTTCTTCTTTTTGTTGTGTAGTTGAATGATCTCCTTTGATCCTATGTTTTACTTACGAGTAAAATGATTCATTGTAGTCCCATTGCTACAATGAATCAACTAAGTAATCCAAAAGACTAAGGAAATGATTTGACTACCCTACTCACAAGTTGTTCTTTCCATTATTGTTAAATTGGGCATTAAGTCTTTATAAGCCAATCTTTATCGGCTATGCCCATTCTTTGATCATTTCCATAATATAAAGATGTTGGGGCATATTCATACTCCAATGGATGAGTCATTATGTTTTGCTTCCTTTATTGGCATAAAGCAATAACTGTTAAAACTTCATTCTTATCAAACATTGATGATTTGATATTCTTATGCTTTTGCTTACTTAGTTCACTTTGAACTTACATTTCTTCTTCTTTGATTTCTTGTTCACTTTGAACATGCTAGGTTGACTTAGTATATTCTTTTAAGACTTCCATTGGGATCTTTCTGTGCAATGACCAAGAATGATTTACATCATTACTTAGTCTAACCTCACCCTTTGGTCATCCTATCTGAACACCCCTCATCTTCCTAGTTCTTTCTTATTTCTTTCTTACTTTCTTAAAGAAATCTTTAGCATTTAACCGACATAGATCATGTGAGCTAACATGAAATCCATTGTCTTCCCCACACTGAAAAGAGGTGGTTCACCATCCAAAGTGAAACTGAATACTTGTTACTTGAACATCAAAGTGTATTTTAAGTTACTTGTTAATACCTAGAAATTGGCAAACACCCTTAAGACAATATTCTCTAACATGGCCAATATTACTCAATATTGGGCATTGGGATGCCTATGTACCCCAATACATATTCTTAAAACCTAATAGACTCTTCACTAGACAAGTACATTTTCAGAATGTTACACAAAGAGTATCAACTTTGATATTTAAAGATCCAAATGTCAATAACGATCACAACACCATTTTCCAAAGGGTTCAATAACAAGACTCGCTCAATATATACATCATGTAGTCACACCAAGCACGAGCAGGTATCAAGAAGGGTCGACGCCCTGTATCAAGAAGGGTCAAAGCACAATAATCAAGAGAACCAAAAACCATATTAAAAATGGTTTTGTAGTTCGTACTTAAAATGGACAACTCCCATACTTAAGAGGAACTAAAAATCCAAATTCAATATGGCAAATGATCCAAATCAAGAGGCATGCCAATAGTGGCAAAGTCACAGCCACAAGAAGGACAAGGTCCAAACAAGAGTGCCAAGTGATCAAACAATCCGTACAAGTTGGCGAGTTTTACAAGAGTCTTTAACGTCTTAAATTAAAACAACACGACAATGCAAAGTGGAAAGAGGTAACCAAGGTACCAAGATAATCCTTCAAATATACCAACAGGTAAAAAAAGTACAACTACAAGTTTATACACAAACCTCAGTTCTTTAGACAAGAACCAGTCCAACACAACTTTAAGAGTTCAAACCGTAGAACAACCAACGTATGAAGGTTCTCAACTTGTTCACGAGTATATACAACCATAAAAGTAAGCCTAGCCTGTACAAATACGACTAAGCTCCCAAAACAGTAATTCTGGACAACAAAAGAACTTCATGTCGCAACTTAGATTTGAAATAGTAAATGGCAAAACTGGACTTTATATCCTTCATAAAAGATGTAGGTACGTCATTTAAGTTTGCACATAATCAGAAATCACCAAAAAATACGCTTTGTACAAAAAGATATAATCATAAGACTAACAGCTGAACATACAGGATTTCTAATTCCAGAATCTAGACAGAACTTTGTCATATGTTCCGTCCCATATTTTGAATTCATAGTAGCAAAAATAGAGTTTACAATTAACACAGCGGTTGTAGGTATATCCATTTTCTTTTCAAAGCTTATTTATTCACTGAAAACGAAGTTCTATCAAACGAGATATCCTTGAAATACCAAACACTACACAGCATAGAAATAGATTTCGTCACTTACCAAGAGGGAGTGTGTGTGTGTTGGATTCAAGCCAAAAGGAGCTATATTTTCTCTTGATTTTTGAAGACCAACTCTTTATATAATGTTCTAATGTTCCTATACTTCAGGTGAGACGAAATTCATTAGAAGAGGTGTCAAAATATAGCCTCAAAGGTGAGGCTAGTCACATGTACATCTGTCACTAAAAGGTTGTTGCCCAAATTATTGTATGCTGCCCAAAATCCATACATATACACCTGTATATATTTGATACCAATAATTTAAATTTATATGAAATTCTAATTATTCAAATTACGCAAATACCCCCATACAATACCTTATATTACGGTAACACCTATGTTAAGCAAGATTGTAAGTATCGCAAAATTTCAAGTCCCCAAAATACGAATAAAACATACTATAGTAATTAAGCAATGTTGTATCGACATACAAATCTTGGTATAGTATTTTAGGAGTGCTACAACTCTCTCCCCCTTCAATAAATTTCGTCTCAAAATTTACCTTAGACTAGTCCCGAAACAAGTGCGGATATTGTGTCCTCATGTCTTCTTCTCTCTCCCAGGTAGCTTTTTTTCCAGAAAGGTTCCTCCAAAGTACCTTTACTAAGGGGATTCTCTTGTTCATAAGATTCTTTACTTCCCGAGCTTGAATTAGGATAGGTTCTTCATTATACGTCAAGTCAGGACTAACCTCAATAGATTCAACTGGAAGAACATGAGATGGATCACAACGGTATCTTCTGAGCATAAAAACATAGAGACATTGTGGATCTTGTCTAACTCCGATGGTAAATCCAATTTATATGCAACTGGTACGACCCTTTCAAGTATCTCATAAGGTCCAATAAATCGGGACTAAGTTTTCCTTTTTGGCTAAATCTCATAATCTTTTTCCATGGAGACACCTTTAAGAATATTTTATCTCCAACTTGAAATTCAATTTCACGCCTTTTTAGATCAGCGTAAGACTTTTGTCTATTCAAAAAAATCTTTAAACGATCCTTGATAATTTTTACCTTGTCCACTGTTTTGTTGCACTACTTCAGGATCAATAAGCTTTCTTTAACCAATTTCACTCTAACAAAGAGGGGTCCGGCATTTTGTTTCTTATAAGGCTTCATAGGGAAGCATTCCAATACTTGATTGGTAGCTATTATTGTAAGAAAATTCTATCAAAGCCAAGTGTTTGTCCCAAATAGCCTCAAACTCCATAATGCAAGCTTGGAGCATGTCCTCTAAAATTTGTATCACCCTTTCCGACTGGCCATTCTTCTGTGGATGGAACGAAGTACTAAATTTCAACTTAGTTCACAAAGCTTCCTACAAGCTTCTCCAAAATCTAGATGTAAACCTTGAGTATCGGTCAGATACAATAGACACAGGGATCCCATGTAGTCTTACAATCTCATTAATGTACAACTCGCCTAAACGCTCAAGTGAGTAATCCATTCTAATTGCTAAGAAGTCAGCACTATTGACTAGCCTGTCAACAATCACCCATATTGCATCATGATTTCTCTGAGTGCGAGGAAGTACAGAAACAAAGTCCATAGTTATTCTCTCTCATTTCCATTTCGGCATCAACAAGGCTGTAATAAACCAAATAGGACTTGATGTTCTGCCTTTACATTTTGACAAACTAAATATTTTGAAATGAACTCCACAATGTCTCTCTTCATACCATTCTACCAATAATTTTCTTTGATGGTCTGGTATATCTTTGTACCTCCATGATGAATCGCATATGGTGAAGTATATGTTTCTTTCAATATTTCTCTCATCAATTTTTCATCATTAGGGACGCATAACCTGTTTTGATAAAGTAACACACCGTCCTTTGTTAATATAAAATCAAGCTTTTCTTAATTTTGGACTTCTCTAGTCAATTTAACAAGTTTCTCATCTAACTTTTGTGCTTCCTTCACGTATTCAAGTAATATTGGCTTTACTTACAAATTAGCAATAACTGAACCATTTGAATCAGGTGTAAAACAAACATTCATGGATCTTAACTCAAGGAACAATGTCAAAGGGCTCAAAGAAATGCTTGCGAATGAATTTTGACTTAGGGAATCAGCAACTACATTAGATTTACCTGGATAATAATCAATCATTTAGTCATAATCCTTGATGAGTTCAAGCCATCTACGCGGTCTTAGGTTTAGCTCTTTTGAGTACCTAAGTATTTTAAGTTCTTGTGATCAGTGAATATATGACATTTCTCTCCATACAAATAATGTCACCAGATTTTTAAAGCAAACACTATAGCAGCAAGTTCAAGATCATGAGTAGGATAATTCAATTCAAACGGTTTTAATTTCCGAGAGGCATAAGATATAAATTTCCTTCATGCATCAAAACGCATCCTAGACCATTATGAGAAGCATCACTGTACACTACATATTTTTCCCTTTAATTGGTATAGTAAGTATAGGCGCTTGAGTCAGCAAGTATTTGAGAGTTTCAAATCTCTCGTGACATTTTTCATCCGAAATAAACTTTACTTCCTACTTCAAGATTTTAGTCAAAGGGGAGGTAATAATGGAGAATCCTTTCACAAATCTTCTATAGTATCCTGCTAAGCCCAAGAAACTTCTTACCTCAGTTGGACTTTTGGGAGGTCTCCATTCAACAACTGTTTTATCTTACTAGGATCCACTTTCACGCCTTCACTTGATACAACGTGTACTAGAAAAGACACTTAATCAAGCAAAAATTCACACTTACAAAGTTTAGCACAAAGTTCTTTCTCCTTCAAAATCTTCAAAATAATATAGAGATGTTTATCATGGTCTTCACTACTTCTGGAAAATATTAACATATCATCTATAAAAACAACCACAAAATGGCTAAGATAAGGCTTGAACACTCAATTCATTAGAACCATGAATAGCGCAAGGGAATTTATCAATCTGAATGGCATCACCAAAAATTCATAATGACCATACCGAGTTCTAAAAGCTGTTTTGAGAATATCATTCTCTCTAACGCGCAGTTGGTGATATCCAAACCTTAAATCGATCTTTGAGATTACTTTACCACCCTTCAGTTGGTCAAACAAATCATCAATTCTTGGTAGTGGATATCTATTCTATATTGTTATTCTGTTCAATTTTCTATAATCAATACAAAGCCTAAGAGTGTCATGTTTCTTCTTTACAAATTAATCAGGGGCTCTCCAAGGAGAAACACTAGGTCGAATAAAACCATTCTCAAGAAGTTTTGCAATTGAGATTTCAGTTTTCTTAATTCTGCTGGAACCATTCTATAAGGAGTGATGGAAATAGGGGTAGATCCAGGAATAATCTCGATTGGAAATTCAACCTATCTTTCTGGGGGCAATCCAGCAAGGTTTTCTAGGAAGACTTCTGGAAAATCATATACAGCAACTATGTCCTTGATACAAAGACTCTTCAACTATGTATCAACTGTGTGAGCAAGGTATTCCCTACAGCCTTGACGCATCAATTTTCTTGCCAAGGCCGCAAAAATAATAATAGATGTCAATGATCTTTCACCTTGTACCATGATGTGTGAATATGTAGGATCCTTAAAAGTCACATGCTTTGACTTACAATTTACGACTGCATGATATTTATAAAGCCAATCTATCCCAATAATAACATCAAAATCCTTGAAGGGCATTTCAATAAAATCTGCAGGAAAGACTAGGTTTTGAATGACGAAGGGACAATCACGATAAATTCGATTACACACAATCTGATAACCAAATGGATTTTCAACCAGCACATCATAATTAAGTCTCATGGATTTCACATTTGCAGGAAGATCAAGTGATGAACAAATATAGGAATGTGGTGAACCATGATCAAACAATGTAAACACACAAGCCAAATCAGTGAAATTTACCGACAACCACGTCTTGTCCATCTTGATCATCCTTCTGCCTCATAGCATAAATGTGTGTCGTACCCCTTTGTCGAATAGCTTGATTAGCTCCAATTGTACCTGCTGCTTTGGTGTTTTTGGGTCTTGAACCTTTATTAGTTTGAGGAGGATTAACAGAGGCTTATGAACCGAACCTTCAGTTTTCAAGGAAGGAGCATTATTAGGATTAGGACAGTCCTTCATTTTATAATCAAAGCTCCCACAATTAAAGCATGCACCAGAGTCTCTCCTACAAGTACCATAATGACTCTTTCCACATTGAGAACAAGTGGGAACGCGAGGCTTGCCTTGACCACAATTTGGAGTGCTAGCTGTAGGAAAATCTAATTTGTTTTCCTTTTGTTGAGTTGGCCTGTTATCACTACTAGCCTTAGAATTATCAAACCTTCCCATTTTTGATGGACCTCCAAAATCTACTCTAAGCTTTCATAATATGTTTTCATTTCTACTAGCTTCTTCTTTATCAAGTCGTTCCCAAGTAAAATCAGCAGACACTAACTTACAAAAGTTTTCATGTTGCAAGATCGCCACATTCTTCTTAATGCAATCACTTAAACCATCTTCAAATTTCCTGCACTTGTCTTTTTCCTCTTATATAATACCTCCAGGATAATGAGAGAGCCTTAGAAACTTTTGTTCATATTCGGCAATAGACATGCCTCGTTGCCTTAGATTCAAAAACTCCTTATTCTTTGCATCATAATAAGCAGATGGTACATACTTCATATGAAATTCCTTAAGAAAGTCATCCCAAGTAAGAACAGGAGGTTTTACCTTGGCATTCACAACACTTACCCACCAATCATAAGCATCCTTTTGTAATAGTGAAATAACATACTTAATTTTTGCAACATCTGAACACTCCAATTGCTCAAACACCCTCTCCATGCGATCTAGCCATTATTCAGCATCAGTGGGATCAACAATGCCTTCAAACTCCAATCCGCCCATTTTTCTCATATTCTAAAGTTAATCCCTTTGGGATCATGCATCGATCCATCTATGTGGTGGAAGAATTCAGCTATTTGTTGAAAAGGATGATTCATATATTAACTACCATGACTCATCTGAGGATGTAAACAGTCTCTTACACGTTGATAGTTTCCCACTTCAGACCCACTTGTGTGGGGAACATACTCATTCAAGATATGCTCTCCAACCCCTTCAAGTGCAGGAGGTTGGGAAACAGAGGTACCCAAACCTTCCTGAGTAGCTTCCATAGGTCGGTTAGAAGAAAAGGCCATAACTTAATTCCTTCAAAAGGGAAGATCACATCGCATTAGGGAAATGAACATGATGCATGTGCACTCTACATGCAAAAAAAATATGACAAACCCTGTAAGTGAACATGAACTCTATATAGAAACTTTTGAAAGCAAACAACTATACAAGTAATTCACAGCAAAAGTCCTAGAACCACAAACCTAGGCTCTTATACCAACACTTATAGCGACCCTGTCCGAGAGATACTACAACTTACCAATAAACCTAATTTGATAATTGCAACATTTAAAAGAAATTAATGAAGGGAATATTAACTTAAATCTAGTTGTGGGATAAGGTTTATAATAAATAATTTAGTTAAGGATGTGCATCTTTCCCATTTAAACTTATTTGAGGTAAAATTTATATGTCATTAAATTTTAACTTATGACAAAAAACCATCCCAAAATTGTTAAACAACTACACTTACGAGATTTTCATGCATATATTATCCTCACACTTAAGGACGAAATAACAAAAATATTACCAACTTTCGTATAGGAAAATCAACTGCTTCACACAAACTTTCAAAACATGTAGTAAATTAGTATATTACAAGACTTGGGTTAAACACCCCAAACAGAGAAAAATGTATAGTCATACTTATATTACAACCTATGGTGACATGACCAAATCATCTCTCAAAATCTCATGTAAATATACAACACATAGATCATGTACAAGTCCTAAGGTTTATACAAAATATATATGTCCATATGCAAGTATAATCTTCCATAAGGATTTCAATATCTCCATCTTCAATGGCCAACTTCAACCGTCCTCTCGAACATTCCCTATGATAGAAACAATTGTCGCTAAGCATATAGGTTAGTGGTGTAAAAACAATAGATCTGAAGCCCTCAAATTCACCATGTTATGATTCTCTAGGTAAGGGCAACACTATTGAAACAAATTGATTAAATCAAGTAAACAATATACAAAGAGTATCAACATGGATATTTAAAGATCCAAATGTCAATAAAGTTCACAGAACATTCCAACAGGTTCAATAACAAGACTCGCCCAATATATACATCGTATCGTCACGCCAAGCACGAGCAAGTATCAAGAATGGTCGACACTCTCTATCAATAAGGGTCAAAGCCCAATAATCAAGAGAACCAATAACCATATTAAGAATGGCTTTCTAGTTCATACTTAAAATGGAAAAATCCTATAAATAAGACGAACTAAAAATACAGAGTCAAGATGGAAAATGATCTGAATCAAGAGGCATGCCAATAGTGACAAAGTCACAGCCACAAGAAGAACAAGGTGAAACAAGAGTGTCAAGCGATCAAACAATCCGTACAAGTGGGCGAGTTACACAAGAGTCTTTAACATCTTAAATGGAAAGATAATTAATATACCTACAACTGCTATGTTGATGTTAAACTCTAATATTGCTGTTATAAATTCGAAATAGATTTTGCACTTACCAAGAGAGAGAGAGTGTGTTGGATTCAAGCCAAAAAGAGCTAGTTTTTCTATTGATTTTTGAAGAACAACTCTTTATCTAATGTTCTAATGTACCTATACTTTTGGTGAGACGAAATTCACTATAAGAGGTGTCAAAAAATAGCCTCGAAGGTGAAGTTAGTCACATGTACAGCTGTCACTAAAAGGGTGCTGCCCAAATTATTGTGTGCTGCCTAAAATGCATACTTATATACCTATTTTTGTGTGTGTGTGTGTGTGTGTGTGTATATATATATATATATATATATATACACATATATATACATGATACCAATACTTTAAACTTATATGGAATTCTAATTAGTCAAATTACGCAATTACCCCTATATAATACCTTATATTACGATAATGCCTATGTTAAGCATTGTGTAAGTACCGCAAAATTTCAAGGCCCCAAAATAAGAATAAAACATACTATAGTAATTAAACTATGATGTATCGACATATGAATCTTGGTATAGTATTTTAGGATGTTACACACATATCCGAGGAGGGACCAGGGCCAAAACAGTCTTTTAGGGAAGGTGACTTAGGTGTAGAAAGAAGTGGTTTACATTAGTCTCAAATATTTGGATTAAACGGAGAATTTATTTATTTTGGTTGAATCATTTTAGGCTTTAGTGGACTCATTTGAATAATGGCCTATGATCATCTCCCAATTCCTAGCGTAGATTGTCTTAACTGGAAAAACGGGGTAGTTCTAGATTGGCACACACTGCATGAACAAATTAAATCATCTGACCACACTTGGCACATTGTTTCATTGCTGGATTATTTAATTACCTAGTTCAAGTTTTAGCTCAATTCATGCTATCGTACTAGTTCCTTATCATGTCATAGTAATATCCAACACATTTCAAAATTTTAGACAAGTCTCAATATCATACTTCTTATGACACTATTCTTTCATTCTTGTACTTACTTCTACACGTACAATCTATAACATGATGGTTCTACATTAAAGTAAATCAGTCCCACAGGGAAAAACAACATAGGCAAGAAAATCTTAAAAGAGGATTACGTGTTGGATTACTATGACTTCACCCTGTCACTTACAACAAATTTACCCCACCCCAACAAAATATGGTGCAATTGACCTGAATGAATAGATAATAAAAGGATAAAGCATAGGGTGAAGCAAACTTGTGGCGTATATACGCCGAAGACACATCAAAAGACAGGTGGATCCACTTTCCCGAAACATGCTGGGTCAATAATAGGAACGCCGTTAGTAGCGCCTGTACCAATAATAGAAACACCCTCAGTAGTGCTCTCATCAATAGTACGAATATCTTAGTTATGCTCATCGAAGCTGACACACTAATACTAATCTCTTGAGCTTGCATTTGCCTTATCTCCTCATCAATGATCGACTTCCTCTAGGCTGCCTCAAACTTCTGGTTCTACCTCTTCCTTACTCGTTGAGCTTCCATAGTGTCCAAAGTATGATCGGAGGAGCAATTACGCTTCCTAGCCGCACGGGAAGGGTAGGTGATAGCATAATATTGCCAAAAAGGACAGTCATCACCACTTCATCCTCCTCAATTGCAGGTCAGCCTCGGGTACAGTCTCACTTGGGGCTAGAATAGAATCAATATCAACACAGAGAATAGTCAACTTCTTTTGGAAGGTAGTTATATCATTGGTCAGGGCAGGCCTATCTAAAACTCTCAGCTCGAATGCATCTAGGCGCTTGTTGACCGCCTATATCTTTGCATCGATCATTCACACCATCCTACCATCAATATCCTCAACAGATTGCTTATCAATGGCACCATATATTGCAGCAAGGAAGCCATCTGGGTCTCCAACTTTTGTACTCGATCCAGAGGAACTACAATGGACCTTAAAAGGAGAGAAGCTCGGGATGAGCTAGCGTCCTAACTAATGGCGGTGAAAGGGGGAGCCTAGGAATTCGTGGTAATAGGAGGGGTGGAAGTATCAACAACTTTGATCTTCTCTACATCATCGACAAGGTCAACACTCAAAGGATAAAAGTAAACCTATGGATCCCTCCGTAGTGCAGCAAGATTTGCGTCATATCTACGAAGGCCAATGTCCACTGTCTTGGTTGCTATATAATACTATCACAATGCCAAATTAACACACTAGTTGCCCAGATAAAATATAAGACACAGAAAGGCCAAAGTAGTGGTGGTCTTGAAGGCCCTCTCATGAATCTCAACAATCAAAATCTAGGTGAAGTCAAGTTCAAGTCATGCTATAAGTGATGTAATCATCACGACCCTATCCCAAGTAACCATGTTGTGCACATTTGTAGGGGACAGTTTGTTACGTACAATGGTAAAGAAGAACTTCGCAGTGAAGCTCAAAGTTTCCTTTTTGATAAGCAAAGCAGTATTGTGCAACCACTTGGTACGCTCCCCCTCATTAGCAATGTGACGGTCCATCCACCGAAGCAATGCCTCTCTTTGCTCAGCATCCCTCCAAAATGCCCAACTCTGCACCACGCCCATCATGTAGTCATACTCTGATGTATTGATTGGTAGAGTGTGGGCTGAATCATAGATTAATCAGTTGACAGTGGTCTCGAAGATATCAATCGAGAAGTTATACACTAGAGTTTCTTGAAGTGGAGGCTAATCTACTTGCTTATCACATTAAGAGACGACATTTTGATTAGTGGTGGTAGAGGAGGTATAGAACTCCTAAGCTACATTCTTGCTGAAACTTTCCTGGAATCTGTGCCATCCACTAGTACCTATGCCTCTTAAACAGCTCCTCAAAAGTAGGTAACTTGTGAAGACTCCTAGTAAGGATCCGGCGCTCCTCCACAATAATTCAAGCCATCTTCCCATGTTCATTAAGAACCTTTCTATTATCATATATTTGACATTGTCCCTCGACAGATCGTCTGTTTGGCTCGGTGGAATTAATTTATCTCTAAGTGGTACAAGTCATCAAAGGATGAAGTTGAAGAACCGGTGGAACGAGAACCAGAATGCTACTCAGAATAGGACTGTAACTCTTGAACAGATAAAGCCCCCTCCCCAGACTGGGGGTAGAGACCTCAATCTCGTCATTGGATGTAATAATCTATATGGCCCTGTTCCTCATGGTCCAGGGGAAGTAGGGGCGCCTCTGGTGGTTTTTGGGATGTACTTATGATCATTGTCATCATCTAACAAAGTTGGGAAGGGGCGATTGATTTGGACTTGCCCTTCCTTGAGTAAGTGGGAGCTTGTTTCAGGGCCATGGTGCCTATGGAAGACTCGTTAGTACTAAAAGAATACCAAAAGAACCATGAAATAATTCTACAACAAGATTCAGACGTAGACAAAAACTAAAAATAATTATGGTAGTAGTTGCAGTTTTGACCCATGGTGGGTACCTACGGTCCGTTGATGGAACGACGGCCTGTGGGTCCCCTCCGTTAGTTAGAAGGTCCATTTTTTGGTTCTCTAAAGTTGGAACCACGGATGTACATAATAGTCCATCGATGGAACGACGGACCGTAGTTCACACCGTGATTCACAACTTAGCAAATCTTTTGGGAAAGTCAATGAACGACCACGACCTATGGTCCATTAGTGGACTTAGGGTCCGCCGATTGTGGTCGTGTACCAAATGTGTTTCGAGTATTGACTTCAAACATTCATCCAACACAATTACTTTATTAATCATTCAAGCAATCTAAGTCTAAACACGCATTTCAACATATTAGTCAATAATTCATCATCCGTAGGGTCTTGATTTATATAAAATTCAAGGTTCAACACAAGGAAACAATGAAACCCTAAGTTAAAATTCTTAATTAGACCTATCAGACCATTTATTTCATTAATTTTAGCAACACACTCCAAACACCATCGTCCCAAGGGTAGTTTTAGGATTATATTATACCGAATTATCATAAATATTACTACCCAAGGTCAAGTAAAACTTCGTTGATATCTAATTAAACAATGACGACAAATCAAAGTTTTTGTGAGGTTGATTACCTTACAAGTAACACGAAGTTGAGAAGTGTGATTGTATCAACTTCATTTTAAGAGCCAAGCAACAGTGAAATTGAACCCGGTCTTGAATGGATGTTTGTGAATGAGAGAAACTGAGGGGTGAAAATGACAAATGTGGGGGATTGATCTAGAAATGGAAGATGTGAATGTTAGGAGTGATGGGGGTAGTTTTAATGGGAGATTATGGGGTAACTGGATTTTTTTAAAACTATTGGTGCAAATGTGGGAAATGGGGGATGTTTTAAAATTGAGGGGCTTTTATTTTAATGGGGTTCGGGTCAAGTCGATTGTTAACCTAACTTGGACCTACGAGACCCTATCGACGGTCCGTGACCAATAACCCATCGATGGGTTTGTGGTTCACTCCAGCAATTAGATAAAATCAAAAGGCTTACTTGGGTCTACAAATTCCATTTACGGTCCGTGGATGGACCAAAGGACCGTCAATGATACCCATAGACCAGTACACCAGCTAAACTTCTGTAGAATTTCCTTACAGTCCCTACACACGTTGAAAATATTATGAATTCCTTCTTATATTTTATGGACACTTTTTAGACAAGGAACCTGTTCTAGCCATATCTAGCCAACAGTAAACATAAAAATTAATAAACATCTATCAAAAAACTAAAAGTTTTAGAAAACTCCTATATCGAAAAGAAATACCTATAGTTGGCTAGATTTTCCAACTTGGGTTGCCTCCCAAGCATCGCTTGATTTAACGTGGCAGCACAACGTAGCCCTTGGTTACTCAGACTTCACCAAGACCAAATTCCTCTATCACCTCATAGATACGCTCATCTTGCCCCAAATAGACTTTTATCCTATGGCCATTTACCTTGAACCTCGTTATGTTCTTGTTCTTGAGTTCAAGCGCTCCATGTAGAAACACTTGGGTTACTTTGAATATCCTGGTGTACTTGGACATGAGTATTCCATGAAACAAGCGCAACCTTCAGTTAAATAACAATACCAAATCACCAGGGGGAAATTCGTGCTTTTCAATCTTTTGATCATAGTAATTATTCATCTTCCCCTTGTATAAGACTGAACTTTCATATGCTTTTAGGCGAAACTCGTCGAGCTCATTCATCTCATTCAATTTTTGACTTGAACCGGCGCCCCAATCCAAATTCAATTTTTTAAGTTCTCACATTGATAATGCTCTAGATTTACAAGCAAATGACACGAATTTCCATATAAAATTTTGTAGGGGGACATACCTATGGGATTCTTTAAAGCAGTGCATCATCAAGACTTATTGACCAATCTGTTCTGTTAGCATTTATAGACTTTGCAAGGATTTGCTTTATCTGTCTATTTGACACCTCAACTTGCCCACTAGACTGCAGATGATATGGGGTGGCTACATTCTGGCGAACCCCATATTTCTCTAACAAAGCCTTGAACAACTTGTTATAAAATTGAGAAACTCCTTAGTTGATAATTTTCCTAGGTGTACCAAATCAAGAGAAGATATTCTTTTTCAGGAATGCGGTGACACTCTTTCCCTTTATTATTTGAAAGCGCAATTGCTTCCACACATTTTGATACATAGTCAACTGCAACAAGAATATGCTTTATCTCCTGTGACCTCACAAATGGAACCATGAAGTCAAGATCCTAAAAATCGAATAAGTCAATCACTTATATAAGGTTCATAGGTAGTTTTTGTCTCTTTGAAATTCCTTCTTCTCGTTGAAAATGATCACAAGACTTGGCGAAATCATGAGCCTCTTGGTGGTTGGTAGGCCAGTCATACGCACACTATAAGATCTTATGAGAAGTCTGCATAACACTATAGTGCGCACCAACATGGGATAAATGTCACACCTCGAGTATACACATCATCTGAACCACCGGCACATGGCGACGAATAATCACACCATCACAAACACAAAACAAGTAAGGCTCATCCAAAAAGTAAATCTTCAAATAAGACATGAATTTTTTTCTATGGTGGAATGTAAAATTAGACAGAACTAAATCACTTGCCAACTAGTTAGTAAAATCTGTAAAGCAAGGGATAAGATCATAAGAAGCAACCAATACTTATTCATTAGGGAACGCGTCATTAATCTCAACTCCATCCTCTAACTTGATAATAGATTCCTCATCTAGTCTGTACAAATGAACAGTAACCTGATTTTCTATTCCCATTCTATCCTTAACCTCAAAATTGAAGTCTCCCAGCAACAGTGTTAATCTAATAACCTTGGTTTTGTATCCTTTTTAACCATAAGATATCTCAATGTAGAATGGTCGGTATGCACTATGACCTTAATACCAAACAAGTAGGATAAAAATTTCTCAAATGTGAAAACCACCACAAGGAGATCTTGTTCATTTACCGTATAGTTTTTTAGCCACATGCAGAGTTGCTTCATAGTAAATCCGATGAAGAATCTTCTCGTGCATTTGTCCTAATACTACGTCGAGTTCCACCCCATTCGCATCACACATCACTTCAAATTGTTGTTCCAAATCAGGTGAAATAATGATAGGTGCTGAAGTTAACTTCTCTTTCTACTCTCCAAATGATCTTGCACAAGCATCACAAATCTCAAATTCACACTCTTTCTCAAGTAACCTGCACAATGGGTGTGAAATTTTTGAGAAATATTATATGGACCTTCTATAGAAACCTGCATGCTCAAGAAAACTTCTAACACTTTATACAGAGATGGGTGGTGTTTGATTTTTTATTACCTCAACTTTGGCTCTATCAACCTCATTACCTTTCTGCGAAATCCGATGACCCAGAACTATACCCTCTTTTACAAAAAAGTGGCACTTTTCCCAGTTGAGCACAAGATAAAACTCTTCACACCATTTTTTTACCTCAGTTAAATGTTCCAAACAATCATCAAATGAGTCACCTACCACAGAGAAATCATCCATAAATACCTCTATCATGTCGTTCACCATATCTAAAAATATCGACATCATACAATATTTGAAGGTCGTTGGTGCATTACATAACCCGAATGGTATCCTTTATAAGGTGAAAGTTACATATGGAAAAGTGAAGGTAGTCTCTCTTGGTCTTCCGTAGATATAGAAAATTGTAGCAAAAATACTCATCTAGAAAAAAATCAACCCATACCAGCGAGACGATTCGGCATCTACTCCATAAAAGTCATCGGAAAGTCATCTTTATCTATCCATGTATTTAGCTTGCGGTAGTCCATACACTTTCTCCACGCTGTCACTAGCCTCATCGGTATAAGTTCATTTTTAGCATTAGGAACCACAGTGATCCTTCCTTTCTTTGGCACACACTGAACAGGGTAGACCCAACTACAATCACCAATGGGATATATGACTCTAGCATCCAACCATTTAATAATATCCTTCATCACAACCTCTTGCGTATATGGGTTAAGCCTCCTTTGATTCTTTATTCTTGGCTTGTTGTCCGGAATGGGTTGAACTTTGTGAGAACAAATTCCTGGAGGAATTCCAATAATGTCCACAATAGTCCAACCAATAGCCTTTTTATACCGCTTGAGTACCAATACCAAAGCCTTTATTTGCCCTTCACTCAAGTTTGCAGCAATGATTACGGGCAAATTTCTATTTTGTCCCAAGAATACATACCGCAAGTGGAATTGATAAACCTTAAGCTCTAGTTTTGGAGTCTAATCAATAGATGGTTTTGCACGTGGGGTATCACGATTCTTCATATCTAATTCCGATCATTTTGACTTGAGAAAAAACTCGAACCTATCAAGTTCAACAACTAGCTCATCATACTCGTCAATGTCATCACTGTCAAAATTCATGTTTACCGCTGCTAGCGCATCAACACCTAACATTTTCTCCATGGAAACTTAGGTTTTTGACCCACAATGTGATTCACCACAGATATCGATCTAAGGTCACTTTCTTGATTCATAGACCTATAGATTTTAAAAGTTACCTCCTCATAGACCTATACTTGTTCTTGATTTTCTCTATGAACATGGACTTAGCTTCTAACTAACAACCCACCTCTTTCAGAAACGCCCAACTACACGAACATAGACTCTAATGTCTGAATTTCTTTAGCCAAAAGGCTCTTGGTTCCACTCAAGTAATATAAGATACCATACTTACAACTTCCTGACTCAAAGTGTCTGCCACAATATTTGCCTTACCAAGATGGTATTGAATGGTCACATCATAATCCTTGAGTGATTCCATCCATCTTCGATGTCTCAAGTTCAAATCCTTTTGAGTGAATACATGCTGCAAACTACGATGATCAGTAAATACCTCACACTTAACTCCATAAAGATAATATCGCAATATCTTAAGATCAAATACTACCACCGCCAACTCTAAATCATGAGTGGGATAATTCCTCTCGTGCACCTTTAATAAACGCGAGACATAAGCTATAACATTCTTATGCTTTATCAAACAGCACCAAAACCAGAATGTGAAGCATCACAACAAATAATGAAATCCTTACCTTGAACCGGTAATGCTATAATGGGCATTTTGGTCAAAACAGTCTTAAGCTTTTGGAAGCTCCTCTCACATTTTTCAGTCCATTCAAATGGTACCTACTTTTTTTTAAGATTGGTCAAGTATGTTGCAATTGAGGCAAAATTCTTAACAAAACGAAGGTAGTAACTAGCAATCCCCACAAAACTCCTAACTTCCATCACCGGACTAGGTCGTTCCCCATTCTCGAACATTCAACCTTTTGGGATATATCCTTACCCCTTTTTTGATTCCACATGCCCCAAAAATGCAACCGACTTCAATGAAAAAGTTCATACTTGGAAAATTTTGCGTATAACTTTTGCTTCTAAAGAACACCCAAAATAGTACGGAGATGGCTAGCATGCTCTTCTTTACTTTTTGAATACACCAAAATATCATCAATAAAGACTATCACAAAGGAATCAAGAAATGGCTTTCACACGCCATTTATCAAGCTCATGAAGGCTGCAGGTGCCTTAGTAAATCCAAATGATATAACCAAAAATTCATAGTGCCCATAAAGAGTCCTAAACCTTATCTTGGGCACGTCTTCAAGCCTATATTTCATTGATGATACCTGGATCATAAATCGATCTTAGAAAAGACTGGTGCATATTGTAGTTGATCAAAATGGTCATCTATCCTAGGCAAGGGGTACCTATTTTGAAATGTTACTTTATTCAGTTGTCGGTAATCTATACACATCCTCATGCTACCATCTTTCTTCTTGACGAATAAAACTGGAGCACCCCATGGGGAAGCACTAGAACGAATAAGTCATTGGTCAAGAAGCTCTTGAATTTTAGTCTTAAGATCTCTCAATTCTTCCGGAGCCATGCAATATGGGGGGATTGAGATGGGACGAGTACCAGGCTCTAAGTGAATAAAAAAATCTATGTCTCTATCCGGAGGCATGCCAGTAAAATAATTGGGGAATACTTCACTAAACTCCGACACTACCGGAATAGACCCAATGGATGGAGCTTTAATCTCAACATCCCTATTATAATCCAACTTAAGTTGTTACAAGATGAGAGAGGAATTAGGCATACGTGTTCCCCACAAGCTCATAACGCGGTAGTCCTAGTAATAGCAATTCTCTCCTAGTGTATTACATGCAAAGTGATAAGTTAGGTATCGCTCAATCCTTTGTCCGCCATCTAGAGAATTTCACCCTACACCTTGGTCCGACTACGTGTCTATAATTTACTAACCCTTACCTTTACCTCATATTAGATATCACATCAATGTATAGATAGTTTTCACCCTCGCACCAACCGTCTCTAGACTATTAGATAGTATTACACTATATCTATTTTGATAATGCTTTTCTTATTAACTACCTCCTTGGTTCGGCAAGTAGTAACAAGACGAGTGCTAACATTGGCCACCATAAAAAAGAATTCTAAACGAAAGAATTATCAATGCATGCATTAACACTATTCAAGAATTGCTTAGTTACTATTCATACGTTGTTAATCGCTCATTGTTACCACAACCCTAGTTTTAGATTTAGTGGTATATTAGCAAGAACACAATTCATAGTAATCGATGAAAGAATCATGAACTTATATAGCAATAAGAATAAACCAAAAATCTCAACTTGAATTTCAATGCCAAAATCTTCAATAACGTACTTTTGGAATCAACAATTGCTAAGAGTTTGAAAGTTAATCTCCAAAAGTATAAACTAAAACAATTAAAATAAAGTCTAACCCCTAAAAGACGTTGCTTACATACCCTAGTTATAGAAAACAAATCCTAAACTTAAAGGAAAACAAAATAAGTAATGTTTTCTCAAACACGCATCTTTATTCCACGAGACTGACTTATGGACCGTCAAAGGATCTACGTTCTGTAAGTGCCTTCTGTCAACCAGGACTTAGAAATATTTCAACCTCCAAAACACAGCTTGTTTGAAGCAAACGACGGAATGCCAGTACAGACTGTAACTCGCTCGATGGTCCGTCACTCCTCTCCATTGCTCCATACATCGAATTTTCCAAGAATGAGGTATTGGAACCCTCATAGTAACGTTCTACGGTTCAACCTCATGGTCCATAGAAAAAATTATGGACCGTCAATGGTCTCCGTGGTTCCACACTTAGTCAGATTTCCCTGATCCTTCTCTCATGTCATGCATGTTGATCTACGAGCACCAACTACGGAGCGTCAATGGACCTACGGTCCATAGATCACCTCTTTAGTTGTCCTTTTCTGCATTTTTCTCAGTTGTCTCTTTATCTCAACGCCTCAACATCTTTCCTGCAAAACATGATTAAAAAAACCATAAAAACCGATACAAAAAGGTTGTAGACACACAACTCTTAAGTTAATTGTATCAAAAGTACCGTAACGTTACATCAACACCCTCAACTTAAAATCTTTGTTTGTCCTCAAGCGATGCACTAAGACTCTACATGACACTCAAATAAAAGCAAGTGATTTCAGCACCAACAATAACATAGCCTTCTTTCCCAACTCTCCTTTCAAGGTGCAAATCTTTTCCTCCTAGACTCAACAAGCTTATTAGTGCGGATCCAAACATGACAATGACATACCACATAACACACACTATTTCACCATCCCCAACGTACCAACTTTCTGATATTGCCACTAGTGCCCTTACTTCAATAAAAATCCTTTTTCACACCATATAGATGATTTTTTAGTACAAGGATTCATTCAGCAGTCACGCTCAAAAATAAGTTCAAGTCACAGTATATGCTCAATACCATAGGCTTGCCTATATTTTCAATGCTTAGACTATCCAAAGTAGATTTTAGGATCACTATAGGACTTAATTGGCTTGTAACGTAGGCTCAGGGTAAGGTATGGTACTTTTTGGTACTTTTAGTGACTTTCTTCCCTCCTTAACATTACATTAAGCTTTATTACCACTTTTTCCCTTTTTTAGACATCCTACCATTTTCTCTTCTTTCCTTGATTCTTTTCAACTAAGGATGCGACTTTTTAGACTATGTACCTCTTTATTTTTCTCTTCTCTTCTTTTTCTTGCATTTACTTGATTTCTTTCATTGTTATAAATTTGTTCAATTTCTCTCACACAAAGTCACATCCTCCTCTTTTTTCTTCTTGTTTAAACACCCAATTCTTTTCATACCAATTTTTCTTTTGATTCCCTCTATCATATCCACCCTCAACTTATGAATTTTCCATTTTGTTGAGTTGCACAATACCCGATGTCGGATCAGGGCCAAGATTCAAGGTCACTTTTTCATTAGCCACCCTCAACTTAGGATTTTGGCCTAAGTCGAGTTGTACATGTCCAAGTAGGGACCGGGGCCAACACAGTAGATTGTGGGAAGGTGAGTTAGTGGTTTCGAAAGAAGTGGTTTCATTAATGCTCAAAGTATTTGGATCAAAGGGAACGTTAATGTTATTTTATTGGATTCATTTAGGCAGTTAGTGGACAATTTAGAACAAGTCCATATGATCACTTCCAGACTCTAGGTTGGATTATCTTTGCAAGACTAATTGGGCAACTTCTAGATTGGCACACACTGCTTAAATTATCAACAAATCGCACACACACTTGACACATAGTTTCATTAATCTATATTACCCAGTTCAACTTCTAGCTAGGTCATGACATCAAGTTGGTTGATTATCATTTCATGCTCAGAGACAACACATTTAACTTATTCTAGTTTACACCTTTAGCACATGTTTTTTTAATGTTTTTGACGGGTATCGTTTTTGAATAAGATTATGTCATCATGCTTCTACACATATATTTCCTAAAACATGTCGGTTCAACAGAAAATTAAGCAGTCTCTTAGGGTGAAAGAACACAGGCAATAAAACCCCAAGAGAGGACTCTGAGTTGGGTTACTCAGACTTCACCCTATCACTCACAATCAATATACCCCTCCCCCAACAAGATAAGTGCAATTGTTCCCAATGCACGTAAATGGTTTAAACAATAATAGATTTGTGTGAAGCAAACATGTGGCCCTAATTGTCGAAGACTGATCAACAAGCAGGTGGGTTCGGATTCCCGAAAATCGCATCAAAAGTGTGGCCACCATTTGTAGTGCCCGCATCAATGGTCAGAGCATCCTCAGTAGTGTTATCTACTTGTTCACTGCACCCTTAGTAGTGCACACATCATCCGCCCTAGTACGAAGAACCATAGTAACGTACCTAACACTCGATGCCCCAACCATCATCTCACGAGCTCTCTTCTCCTTCATCTGTTCATCAACAATGGAATCTTTCTTTGCCTTTTTCTCTTGCTTACGTTACTTCTTTTTGGCCTTTTCCACCTCTGTGTAATCAAAAACTTTACTAGAGTGGTGCCTCTTTTGTCGGGCATGGGTGCGCTCGGGACGCTCTATTGCATCATCTAAGCTAAATAGGGAACCAAAAACTGAATCATCGCTAAATGCAGAAGGTGAAGCATGTGGATCAATAGGTGGCATAGTAAGAATAGCATCAACAACATCCTGGAGACTAGCTAGCTCGCACTGGATAGAGGACATGTCAACAGCGAGGGCTGGCCTCTCTAAAACTCAAAACTCAAAAGCATTCAGTCTCTTATGAATTGCTTGGACATTTTGGTCTGTTGCCGCCTTTAGAGCCATATGTCTTGCCAGCCATACTCTCACGACCTCCCTTATCTCTGCATTCCTTGTGAATGTTCCACCCTTCACAATGTTCCACCTATAGTCTTAGTCAGCTGTGTAGCATGCCCAAGTATGGTGAGGGTTACATCCATAGAGGAATCGACCAATAGTGGTAAGACAGATATTCACTGAGACACCTCATACCATGGTGGAAGTGAGGGGGTCCTATGATGTGGTCTTGGCCTTTTTTGGAGTAATCCCTCGAACAGTGGCTGCATAGAAAGCATAAAACTCCCGCACAATCTCCTCAATGTAAGTCGCTTGATCCTGAGCCATCCATTCGTATTTGGGCAATTGATACAACCGGTGGATGTTCGGCACTATATGTAAGCTCTCAGTAAGAAGTGTTTGTTCTTCTATAATGGGGTGGGTCACCTTCTCCTTTTCATTCAGAATTCTTGCATCCCAATAGATCTGCCATTGTCCCTCTATGCACCTTCGCTTAGGCTCATCGTCTATCGGATATGGTTGATCAATCCGAGGGAGTGGGACTTCCTCAGAATAGGTGTCCTCATCAGACAATTAACTACCCGAGGTCAAGACCCACTCCCGACTTTCAAATATCAATCTATGAACCAAAATTCAAAGGGAGGGAAAGCCAATTTCCCTACAAGTAATAATGATTGGTATGATTCTTTGATGACACTAATACTTCAATGATCACCAAAAGGATTTCGACCTACCTGCACCGTGCCCAAACACCAGAGTTTTGGGTAATGGAGGTTTTGGTGTATGTGTGTGGTGGATTTAATGTTAATGGAGGACAAATTTGGTAAGGGAGGGAGTGAAATTTGGGAAAAAATAAAAGTGATTTCTGTTGAGGGTGTCTGGAAGAAGTGGGAAATGTTTTTAAATTTTGGGGTTTTCAGTATTAGGCAATCCAGGTTGGTTCGGTAAAGCTAGGGTTTTGGACGTACAAGACCCCGCTTACGGTCCGCAGGTCGATCTACGATCTGTAGCTCAGGACCGTAGATCACTTTGACACTTAGAAAAAAATAGAGGACTTACCTGGGATCTACGGGCACCGTTTATGGTCTGTAGAGTGACTTAGGAACTGTCGATGGTATCCGTAGACCTATACACCAAACCTTGTTCTAGAGATTTTACATTGCGCACCTGCACATGTCGCAACCATTAAGCCACTCTTTTTTTATTTTCTGGAAACTTTTTTTAACAAACGGTCCCTATTCTATATCTAGCCAATGCTAAAACAAAAATTAACACCTAATTCCTTTGGTTCAAGAAATCAAATAAACAAAGAAAAACTATTTAGCAGAAAGCGTAAACCTATGGTTTTCTAGATTTTACTATTTAGTAGAAAGAGTAAACCTATGGTTTTCTAGATTTTATAACTTGTATTGTCTCCCAAGTAGCGCTTGATTTAATGTCGCTGCACGACGTAGGCCGCTTGATTACTCAGTCTTCATCAAGATAGTAGGCCTCAATCACTTCTTGCACACTTTCAGCATTCCCCATATAAAGCTTTATCCGCAATCCATTCACTTTGAACCTTATTCCTTTATTATTTACATTATCGACCGCTCCATGTGGGAACACTTGCTTGAGTAAAAATGGCCCAGACCATTTGGACTTGAGCTTGCCCAGAAACAAGCGGAACCTACGATATATGTTTTAGTAGGTTTTCCCCAACAACAAAATCTCGCTTTTCAATCTGTTGATCATGGTACTTCTTCATCTTCTCTTTATACAAGGCTGCACTTTCATAGGCTTCAGGAGAAACTCGTCAAGTAAATTAAATTCATTCACTGTTTGAGTTGATGTGGCGCCCCAATCTAAGTTCAGCTTCTATATTGCCTTCATATCTTTATGTTATAGCTCTATCAGCAACTGGCAAGACTTACCAAAAACAATTTGGTATGAAGACATACCAATGGGACTCTTATATGCAGTGTGATAAGACTATAGAGAATCATCAAGATTCTTTGACCAATCCGTTCTTTTGGCATTCACAGTCTTTGCCAAGATTTTCTTTATCTCTTTGTTGGACCCTTCAACTTGTCCACTAGTCTGTGGATGATAAGGAGTGGCTACATTGTGGCGGACACCATATTTCTCAAGCAGTGTTTTAAACAACTTACTGCAAAAGTGGGAACCTCTGTCACTGATAATTGCCCTTGGGGTACCAAATCTGGAGAAGATATTCCTCTACAATTATAAAGTAACACTTTTGCCTTCATTGTTGGGGAGCGAAATTGCTTCCAGCCACTTCGATACGTAATCAACCGCAACAAGAATATACTTCATCCCATATGAACTCCAAATGGCCATATGAAATCAATGGCCAATACATCAAATAATTTGATTACCATGATTGGGTACATGAGAAGCTCTTGCCTCCTTGAAACCCCACCTTCTCTTTGGAAACAGTCACAAGATTTGGCAAAAAAAATGAGCATCTTTGGGGATGGTCGTCCAATAGTATCCACACTGCAAAATTTTGTGCGCAGTCCAGATACCACTAGGATGCCCACCAACGGGCGATGAATGACACGCCTCAAGAACAGTCAACATCTCAACCTCGGGCAAACAACGACGAATAATCCCATCTCTACAACTACGATACAAGTATGACTCATCCCAAAAGAACTTTTTCACATCATGCATCAACTTTTTCCTTTGGTCAGACGACAAATCCAATGGTACCAAATCGCTCGCCAAATAATTAGCGAAGTTGGCAAACCATGGTATGAGATCATGGGAAGTAGCCAGCACCTTTTCTTCTAGGAACATATAATCAGTCTCACCCTTATCACCAATCTCAAGAAGCGCTTCATCCTCCAATCTAGACAAGTGTTCGGCAACTTGGTTCTCTGTCCCCTTGCGGTCTTTCACCACAAAATCAAATTCTTACAACAACAACACACACCTAATAAGTCATAGTTTTGCATCATTTTTGGTTATCAAATACCTCATCGCCGAGCGGTTCATTTGCAATATGACCAAGGTCCCTAGCGAATAAGATCACTCAAATGCAAACACCACTATAAGAAGTTCTTGCCTTGTAATGGTGTAGTTCTTTTGGGTTGCGTTTATAGATTTGCTTGCATAGGAAAAAAGGTGAAGTATCTTCTCACGCCTTTGTCCCAATACCACGCCAAGCGCCACCCGACTTGCATCACACATGACCTCAAATTGTTCCCCCCAATCTGGAGCAATAATGATGGGGGCCAACACCAACTTTTTCTTCAACTCTCAAAATGCTATGAGACAAGCATCATCAAAATTAAATTTACTCTCCTTTCAAGCTGTTTGCACAATGGATGCGCAATTTTCAAGAAATATTTTATGAACCCTCCGATAGAACCCTACATGCCCAACAAAACTTCTCACACCTTTAATCGAGATGGGTGGAGGAAGCATTTCTATTACCTCAACTTTTGTTGTATCCAACTCAACACCTTTCTCAAAGATATGATGCCCCAACACTATGCATTATTTCACCATAAAGTGACATTTTTCTCAATTTAGCACAAAGTGGCAGTCTTCACACCTTTTTAGCCTCAGCCAAATTATACAAACATCTATCAAAAGAGTTACCAACCACTGAGAAATCATCCATTAACACCTCAATAGTGTCATCCACCATATCAAAGAAAATTGACATCATACAACGCTGGAAGGTTGCCGGAGCATTTCACAACCCAAATGGCACACGTTTAGAAGCGAAGGTCCCATAGGGACAAGTGAAGGTGGTTTTCTCTTGGTATTTATGGGCTATAGAGATTTGATTGTATCCCGAATACCCATCAAAGAAGCAATATCACCCCTTTCCTGCAAGTCTATCCAATATCTGATCCATGAAGGACATAGGTAATCCTGTTCAAGCATTCAACTTCCAGTAGTCCATGCAAACTCTCTATCCGGTCACCAGCCGCATTAGAACAAGCTTGTTTCTTTCATTGGGGACCACATTAATACCACCTTTTTTTGGAACACACTAAACAAGGAATTCCCAACTACTGGATGCAATGGGATTGATGACTTTAGCGTCCAACCACTTGATGATATCCTTCTTAACTACCTCTTGCATGGGAGATTCAAACTCCTCTGGTACTATATAGTAGGCTTATGATCCGGCATGAGTTGGATTTTGTGAGAACAAGTACCATGAGGAATCCCAAAAATATCTGCAATAGTCCACCCAATAGCTCGCTTGAACCTCTTTAACATTGAAACCATACACTCTACTTTTCGCCCATTGAGATCCCCCGCAAAAAGGACTAGGATTATCTCATCTTTACCCAAGAAAGCATACCCCAAATATGGGGGTAGAGCCTTGAGCTCCAATTTAGGTTTCTCTTCCACAAACGGTCTCGCGTGTAGAGTATCACAATTCTTCCTATCTAAGTCAAATTTCTAACGCTTTGACCAATATTCGCACCTATCAAATGCTGCCACCAACTCGTCATACTCTTTGATGCAATCTTTCTCGAAGTTTATCATAACTATTGCTAATGCCTCAACACCCAGTATCTTCTCCATTTGCACCTCAGAACCACTCTCAACTTTGTATGTTATAGAAGATACCAATTGGATCTCACCACTCTGCTTCATGGAACTACAAATGTTGAAACTCGTTTTTTCATTGTTAATTCGGAACTTCATCAGTCCTCTCTCCATATCAACAAAAGCACGCCCCATGGCAAGGAAATGTCTCCTGAGTGTAATGGGAACCTCAAAGTCAACCTCACAATCAAGATTAACAAAATCGGCTAGAAAGATGAATGACTCCACTTTTAGTAACAGATCATGGAGCATTCTAATAAGCCTCTTCACAGTTCTATCGTCCATGAGCAATTACATCCTAGATTGTTTTGGGTCACCTTATCCCAACTTCTTGTACATGGACAATGGAATGAGGTTAATGCTAGCACCAAGATCACAAAATGCCTTGGCAAAGTGCAATAACCCGATGGTACAAGGGATAGCGAAAGCACTAGGATCTTCCTTTTTCTGCACAAGGAACCTTGTAGAAATAGCACTACAATGGTGCAACTTCTCATCATCCTCAAAGCTCACCGATCTCTTCTTTGTCACCATGTCCTTCATAAACTTTGCATAGCCATGCATTTGCTCTAGAGCTTCTATCAACAGAACAATGATGGAAAATTGTTTTAGCATGGTGATGAACCTGCGGTATTTCCCTTATTCGGTCTTCTTTACTAATATTTGTGGAAAAGGAGGCGGAGGTCTAGGCAAGGGAACCACTACCTCTATTACCACGACCTCTTTCTCGGTCGCATTTTTGGGCTCTCTCCTCCTCTCAACAACATCATCATCTCTTCTAGTATCAACATCCACCTTAGACGGCATTGGTAGATCCATAGTTTTCTTGCCCCTGCGAGTATTGACTACCATATAATGCCCATCATTTTTTGGATTCTGGATAGTGTTTCTCGAAAGAGTGCTCGGTAGGTGTGGGTTCACTATGGTGGACAACTGTGTCATTTGCTGCTCAAGATGTTTTATGTACACTGCATGGGCGTCAATTTTCCGACCAATACCAGACAAGTCATTCCTCATCTCTTTAACATTCTCATCAGTAGCATCGAACCTTCTCATCATCTTCTGCATCATATCCTCAATACGTGACATGTTACCTCCAGCTTTCGTAGGACCAGATTCTTGATTTTGAAAAGGAACATAAGGTCACACCCGATCGTTTTGTTACTATTGTTTGTCTGGTGGTAGTTTTTGTTGAGATTGTAGCTCCCATCTCGGACATATTGACCCTCTCGGTTATAATTTACATAGTCCTGACCTTCGTTTCCTTGAACTTGTCACCAAGTATCCATGTTGGACCCCCTGGGCGTTTGATCGGAAACCCTCCGTATGATTATTCACTGCATATGCATCTTCCTCATAATAGCACTCCTCAGCCGGTGGTGGAGTTCTAGTCAAATAGTTCACAACAATTAATAAACAACCCTAAAATTTTATATAAAACAATTAAAAGCGAAAAAGGCTCCATATAGAATTTTTTTTAAAAAACTTGTTTGAATGTACTCTTTATTTTACATGTCTCGTTGTTACTGTCTTCGTCTCTCGAAGCATAAAAATGATGTCATTCTAACTTTCTTTTTCTTTTTTTTTTCTCTTTTTTTTCTTTTGTCCGATCACATTATATTAAACTAAATATACACATTAAGCTAAATATTATGTAGTTTAACTAGAATTTTTGTTGTACATTTGTTCATATAAGAATTTTAATTATTAAATTACGTAGTTTGATTTTAAAAAATTTTGTATGCCCATTCATTTTTTTTTTAGTTAATATAATTCGTGGACATTCTTCGTAAAATTTCTGGCTACACCACTGAGTGATGTGCTACACATAGCTTTTTTAATTTGAGAAAAGTGCTATTGATTGAGTAGCTTAAAACTTTTAGAATCAAAGAAAATGTAATCAAAGTAATCATTTTTCAATATACCACATATGTTGTGACAACCTTTATAGGAGGAACATGTGACTACAAGTCATTTTTTAAAATAGATTAACTTATATCAACAAATAATCGATAAAAAAATTACACCATTAATTCTTTTTTAGAAATACTTATTTTTTTCAATATTGTCACTTCATATTAATATTTAAATTATAATAAAACAAAGAGTATGATATGATAATTTAAACTCTATACGAGTATTAATTATAGGAGTTTGTTTATGATTCTTATTTGATTGCCAAAGAAAAAGAGAAGCTAAAAAATCAATAATCTTTAAATATGAAAATACACTAATTAAATTAAGATAATTAAGTATTTCTAAAATTGAATTGACGGCGTAATTTTCTTGTCAATTATATGTGGATAGTAGTAAATCTCTTTATTCTAGTTTGTTTGTTACTTATCTCTTACGTCATTCCATCGATGTCCTTCGATGTCCTTCAATAACACTTCTTATCAATTACATGATGATGGCAACAATATAATAATAGCAATAAGTAAATAGTGTATCACCATACCCCTCTCTTTTTACCGTTTCACAAATGAGCTTATGGATTTTCCATGAGTTCAAGGTTACTCGCTCTATCTATGCTTCACAATATCGAACCTTTTACAAATCTCAAACAAATAAAAAATTTAGACTCTTTATGGATAAGCGATTTATTTTGATAGAAACTGAATTCATAGGCCTTTATTTTTATAGGTGTCAAAATCTCTAACTCATGATCACTTGCATAACTCTGTCATAATAAACACTTTGACTTTGACATATCATTTAAGTCTCATTTTGGCCTCAAACTTAAGTCTAACACTTAAAATGACTTAATGAGAGGGTTCTTAGGTATAGTGAGCAATTTGCAACTTTATTATCCCGATATCACACTAATTTGTTGCTATTTACAAGTTAAACATTGTATTAGATGCGATAGGGTCTTACAGTGATTATGCTTTGACGTTACAAAGTTTTTAAAGTTAATTACTTTTGGAACACCGATAAAAGCTTGATTAGTGATTAAAAACGTGATTAATTGCCCATTTCTTTGCATATTAAATTATTTAGGCTGCATTCTTCGAATAAGTTGTTCGATTTACTTTTTATATGACGTTTTATTTGATATCAAATTTAAGAAATAAATAAAAAAAATTGAAATTTGTGGCCAAAATAGTTATTTGTGTGCTCATAAAATTGCTTTTTTTATAATTAAATAATTATTTTAAAATTAATATTTTTTACAACTTGAGAAAGTTAACAATTTTTATGAGACAAACTTAAAAACACATTATATAAATTAAAATTGAGTAAGTAAATGCCAATTAATTTTTCTCATTCTTCATCTAATTTTACTATTAGCTAGAAATATTTACTGGTTAGGCTCGTTCCAATACACATGGAAAAGAAAGGTTGTGCCATTTGTTTGTTTTTTTTAATGGTTAGACTTCATTTCGTTATTTTTCTTCCTTCCCACTTAGCTTTTTGCTCTTACTTTCTCTAACAGTTTTATGAGTTGTGACAAGGCAAATGGTGGAGACTTGTGGCTGTCAAATGCTTATGCTGAGTAGGTAAACATTATGATTTTGTTAGAATTATTGTGAGTTATGATTTTGATTATTAACAAATATAATAGATTAGTGTTTTAAATTATTTTTTATATAGTGTTTGACACTTCATAGATTACACTCACATAAAATATTTATTTTATAAAACTTGAGTCTTGACCTATCAGATGACTAAATTGATATAAAAATCCTGCCAAGACTATTATCTTTATTACTAGTGTCTGGACATGTGCGACTGTATCTTATAATAATTGTTATTCTCTCTGTTTCAAAGAGAATATATAGTTTGACTTATTATAACGTTTAAGAAAATAAAGATAATTTTTCAATTTTGTGGTCCTAAATTATAATTATGAAAACTGTGCTAAAATTTCCTTTAAATTTGTGATCTTAAACATGTTATGTAGAAAACTGAAATTAAAATGTTATTTTTAAAAAAAAAGGTCATTTTTTTTTGCTATAAAGCAGATCATTCTTTTTTAAACGGATGGAGCATAAATTTTGAATATAAATTTTTAATTGTGTCTACATTTCAAGGCTATTTATTTGACAAGAGAGAGTTGCACTGATAATAAATACCCTTCACTTTAAATCTTACGATTTGTAAGTTTGAGCTACCAAGGGACTAAAAAGATGAAATTCTTAAGGAGGAAAAAAACAGACTAATTGTTTGAAATGTGAAATAGAAAATTAAAAAATAAAAAACTTTTGTTGATCGATTGAAGTTAGGATATAGTGTTTTCGAAACTCAATATTGCGTGTTAAGGATATTATTTTATTACGAACACTTCAAAACTATAAATTCATATTAAAAATAAATCCAAAATAAAAATCATGTTCCTTTTTATAGATATAGAAACTGTCCAATCAATAAAAGAATCGAACTTACACACATTTTGTTGTTTTAAAAAAATGAAGGTATCTTCTGCCTTCTAATCTTGTGTTCCTAGTTAATTGCAGTTCAAAAATATTATTGATATTTAAAAATAATAGGACGAAAATTTTTATTGATTTTATTTAGGGGTAACTATTATATATAATTGAGTTCGTGCTAGCACAAATGTAGTAACTATTTAAAAAAATAAGTTTTTTGTCTATAATATTTTTCAATTAATATTTATATTTGATTCTATGAAAATAAAATTTGCAAAAACAACTTTCACCCATAGTTTTCCACAACAAATTAAGACAATTTATTATAATTTTATGTTCAAATTGTGGTGATCCATTAAAATCTGTGATTCAATATTTAAAGATTTTGTTAAAATTTTGCCATAAATCGTGATGATTCGTTAGAATTTATGACATGCCATGTTTCACACAAAAATTTAAATTTGTTAATAATTATTTTATTTTACAAAACTGCATATTATAAAATATTAAAAAGCTTCAGTAATTTTCATTTCTGAAAAATAATAAATGGATAAATAATATATAGTTTTTTTTTTCCAATTTATTTGGTAAAAAATAACTTGAACCAAAAATACCACTTAATATGTTTCCCTCTTTTCTCTCTCATAATAAAAAATCATGACCATATTGATTTATATCTCCAGAAAAGCCAATACGATCGGGGACCAACCTTCTTCTAGTGCTGGTCTAGCGTTATCACTATCACCTGATTGCTCTTTCCCTATACTACAATCTCCCATACGTTCAAATTTGATTAACCCTAAACCTAATGATCCTACAGGTTTCTCTACCACCGTTAAGGAGAGTTTACCAATGTTAGGTCAATAAGTTGATATTCTTAAAGCAATAATGGAACAGGCACTAATAACTCAACAAAGAACCCAATTTCTATTAAGAAGCTCTGTTACAATAAAGGATTACCCAGGGTGGTTTGGACGGAGGAATAAGTGGATACGCTGAATATTATTGAGAAACTGCAATACGCAGTGATTGGTAAATTTTCATAAAGATTGCCAAAAATCTAGAAATTAAACTTCGTATTCAAATTCCCAAACAATGTATTGTAAAAGGAGATTGCAAGATTATTTTATTAAGGAATATATACATATTAATGAGGTTTAGTAGGCAGGAGGATTATATCCACATGATGTCTAAACCTAATTACTACATTCTCTCCAAGGATGGTTACTCCTATGTGATGAGACCTTTGATTTATGATGCTAAATTTAATGTAGAAGAGGAAACAACAGAAGCAATGATGTAGGGTACTTCACCCTAAACTTAGAAAGCAGTCAGTGCAGGAAGAACACCGAGAAGAAGAAAAGAGGAAATATGAATATGTGCAATCAGATGAAACTGTAATAAGGGTGGACAGACAATTAAAGAAGGGGAAAAGGGTTAAAAATGCCCTTAACGTATTTTAAATTGTTCAAAAATGCCCTCCTTCCACCTTTTGGTTTAAAAATGTCCTCAACGTTTTTTTAAAGTTTAGAATAGCCCTTTTTTAACAGCAGTTTGACATGTCAATTGTGACATGGATTTTCTTTACCCATTTCAAATATATGACCCACTTAGTCTAAAAACCCATTTCAAAAAATTTGACCCGATAGGCTGATCATTTTTGGGTCTTTTTTTTCCATTAGTTCTAGGTCTCTTCTTTCTTCTCATTCAATTTGTATGTCCTCCATTCTCTAGGTAATTGCAGGAAGAAAAAAATGGAAGAACTACATCAAGATTTGTCAAGTTGATGTTTTGCACATGGCTGCAAACCGAAAGACCGACACAACAAAGCCCAACATTAAGCAATCACAACCTCATAAAACACGAATAAAAAATTCAGTTGTAAGATTCTATACCTTCTTAATTCCAATCATGTTCAACCTATCATTAGTTCCGATTGCAGAACGACATCCACAACCATGGATCCAAAGAATTTCTTCTCCCCTCTAATGAGCTTTGATGACAGAGTTATAGCAGCGCACTTTGCAAGCAGACTTTTCTTCTCCTCCAAATTTTTTCCCTTTCCAAACTTTTTTACTCTATGCTAACATTCAATTCTTTTACTTTCTCGATTGCCGACATAATCAATACCAATTAGAAGTGGTTCGATAAGTACGAATAAGATTTTGAGGGTGGACACCCTCTTCGACAAAATGGCTTGGCTTCTTTTAAAAATTCTCCTGCAACTGTAGTGATTCCATTTGCCAACCTGTTGTGAGGGACAACAAGACACAAAGAAGGTTAATGTGAAAATGGGTTTGTGGGTGGTTTTGAGTATTTGTAGCATAGATGGGTCGGGTCATTGGGATGGATTTTTTTAAAAAATAGGTGGACCAATAAGATGAAGCCATTTGTCTAATTTAATGACTCAGCATTTGCCATGTCAGCCGACTGCTAAAAAAGGGCAATTTTAAACCTTAAAAAAACGTTGAGGGCATTTTTAAACCAAAAGATGGAAGGAGGGCATTTTTGAACAATTTAGAATACGTTAAGGGCATTTTTAACCTTTTCCCTTAAAGAAGTGGCTTCTTACTAGTAAAATAGTCTCCAGACACAAAAATGAGGAACAAAGGGAAAGAGTAGAAGACATCAACGCAAAAAAATCTTTTCTAGCTCTTAAGGACAATAGCATACACATGGAGAACCCACAATATGAGAAGATTAAAAAAAGTAGTATAATCATTACTGATAAAGCTAAACGAGAAAAGAAAATAAATATTAAGAATTACAATCTTCACTAAGAGAAGACAGAACATAATAAAGACAATACCCAGAAACTCGTATCCATATAGGATTGGATCACCAAAGCTTTTGCCAAAGTTGATCAAAAAACATTCCACTCCACTGGGATAGAAAAGGGTGAACAAAAGATAATAAAGACTGATCATGATGATGGTGAAGACAATGCCAAAGAAGGAGAGATATGTTGTGTTCCTACAAATATAGAAAAATCTCAATTAGATACCTCTATATCTATAGAATTTCAACACGACATGGAGAAAGAGGATTAGACTAGTATTTGTAATAATGAGGAGATACCAGGGACAATACCTAAAGTAGCAACAGATGATAATGAAGAACATCAGATGAAATAGCTGAGCATCAACAAGATCAGTTGAGACGGGGGTACTAACAATTTTCTTTATAGAAGAAAGAAAGAATCACATTCGTGCTGGTGATATTGATGCACATAATGAAGAGGAGAATTATAATAACAAGACGTTGATTATAGTACCTGCAGATAAACAAGGGAATGAAGAGGAGATAGTTTCGATGAAGGAATTAAGACATGTCATATAATCAGAACTTCTACAAATAGCATAAACATCTAATGGATAGTGGAATTTGAGAAAAATCATGATTCCCAAAAGATGTTGGAGCTAGAGAACACTAAATCTGAATCAGCCTCAGGCCATGTTCTTACTAGGGAGTCATATCCAATGGAAAAGTTGCATGAGTTAGACTCACACGACTGTCTGCAGGAGGAGCCTACAATGTCATGCATCCACAGAAGTTACAATAATAGAGTAGGGGCCAGAGGTAGGGGATAGAAAAGAAAAGGAAAATTACTCAAACATGCAACAACTCAATAAAGTAGTTGGTCTATAACATAAAGTGACATCAAAAGTGACAAAAATCAAGGGGAATGGATAGACAACTACTACTTAGCCTATAAGAATTCAAACTATGAGGGTGGTGAAATCTAGTTCAAAATGAGCTAATAATTACTATTTTGGAACATTAGCTCTATTAGAACACAACATGCCTTTCATAGGGTACAAATTCTTCTTAAACATCACAAGTATATGATGATTGTTTTGATGGAGCCATTTGAAAATGTTAGATTGATACAAAGGTAAATAAGAAGATTAGGGATGAAATATGTCAATTATAATGTAAATGGAAAGTGCTCGATATTTTTTAATCAGCGTATTCAAGTAAGGATTGTTTCCCTCTCAAAGCAGCAGTTGACGTTACATCTCACTTTGGAAGATGATACTCAGATTCTAGCTACTATGGTCTATGCAAAATGTTCCCGCCTTGAGAGATTAGGGGTGTGTTTGGTATGGAGGAAAATGTTTTCCATGGAAAAGGTTTTCCTAGAAAATGTTTTCCTGGAAAACAAGTAGATTTTGGACTTATTTTCTCATGTTTGGTTGTTGAGTAGAAAATATTTTTTTCCGCAAATGATTTTTAGTGTTTGATTTATGAATGAAAAATATTTTTGAGAGACATCTTTTATTTTTAGTAGAGTAAAAAAATGAAATTGAAATATTTTTAAAAATAAAATTATTATTTTTTTGGAATGGTGGTGGGGGTGGGTGGGGTGGGGTAGTGGGTGGGGGCAGAGGGGAGGCGGTAGGAGTGAAAAAATAAAAATTGAAGTTGATAGTATTTTTTTAAAAAAAAAATAATTTTTTTTGGGGGTTGGGGGTGGGTGGGGGGATGTCCGGGGGGGGGTAGGAGTTTAAAAATAAAATTTTGAAATTGAAAATATTTTTTAAAATTAATGTTTTTCCAAAAAAAAAAATGTAATTTGAAATTGAAGGAGAGTTTTGGAAAATGTTTTCCTTAATTTTTGAAGGGAAGTCATTTTCCTTAATTTTGAGGAAAATGAGTTGATTTGGAAAACATTTTCCAAAACTTTTGTCCCAACCAAACATGGGAAAATTGGAAAACATTTTCCAGAAAATGTTTTTCTTCATACCAAACACACTCTAGGTCTTTTGAAATATATTTCAACAATGTCATAATTATTACATGCCTTGGATGGTTGGAGATTATTTCAATGTGATTCTATATGATGAAGAAAAGATTGGTGGATTACCTATTTATCCACATTAATATGAGGACTTTTCCATCTATATTCATTCATGTGATCTCTTTGATATTAAATTTTTAGGAAATACCTTTACCTAGTGGAATGGTAGTGTGGATGAAGAATATGTTTTCAAGAGATTAGATAGATTGTTGTTAATCAATCATTTCTTGACTTGTATGGCAATATTGGAGTGCAACATCTTGCTAGAACAGGCTCTGATCATGTTAAATTGTACCTTTCTAGTCGGGTGGGCAATACTCATATAGATAAGCTTATCAAATTTTGGAAATGTTGTGAAAGGGAAGATTTCAAAGAAATTGTGCAGCAAAATTGGGTGGCTGAAAATTATGATGACAACTTCATCTAGCTGAAAAAGAAAAAGAAACAGACAAGGAGCAGATAATATTTGTCCAAATGGAGTAGAGATAAGCTTGGGGATATTTTAAAGCAAGTATCTATTAGAGAAGAGATTGTGAAGATTAAAGAAGTCCTATTTCAGAATGACCTTTCTCCTAACAATAGGTCTATCTTACAGCCAGCACATACACAGTTAAAACTTTATCTTCACTAATGCAGAGTTAAAACCTTATCTTCACTATGAAGAAGAGTTTTGGAGGCAGAAGGCTACTATTCAATGGTTTGAAAAAGAAGACAAGAACACAAAATTCTTTCATTCCATAGTTAGGGGTAGAAGAAGAAGGCTTGCATTGAAAAGAATATTACAAGCAGATGGGTCATGGACAAATCGAAATGTGAGATCACAAAAGAAAGGGTATGATTTTTTGAAAAGTAGTTTACTAGTGGTGTTACTCATGAAGAGATGTCCTTGTTACAGTAGATACAACCTCAGATCTACCAGGACGGTAATGCTTGTATTAATGATATTCCTGATGCTGTAGAGATCAAAAAAGTTATCTTTGAATAGAATGTTTCTAGTGCTTGTTGTTGGAATTAATGCATTCACACCTTAATGCTTAGTATTTCAATAATTTCTTTTGGTTATTCAAGAGGTCTTTTAGAATTTCGTAATACACGTAGCTAGTAAATTGTGATACATATATCTAGTTATTTGTGAAAGACTTTTGATTTGCATTATTACTTGTATAAATAGAGATGTAGTTGAAGATTGTAATCATCTCAAGTGGCCTTACGTATCCTATATAAAACTTGAGCATTTTCTAAAGATAGTATTCTCCTTCCATATTTCCTACAAATTGGTATTAGAGCAGGTTTTGTTCTTAATCTGGGGTTAGTTGGGGTTAGTTGAAGAAAAAATATGACATCTAAAACAAATAAAGGTGTTGATTCTTCAATTGTTCTTACTCCATTTTTTGATGGAATTGATTTTGAATACTGAAAGATAAGAATGAGAATACATTTGAAAGCTGAAGGTTTGTGTACTATTGTTGCAAATGGCTGTGAAGAGCTAGCCAACGATGGTGAACGATCGTCAAGATGCAAAATCCTTGAGAAAAATCCAAATGGGAGTCTCAAGAGCATATTTTGTAAAAATTTCTACTTGTGAGACTGCAAAGGAAGCTTCGGAACTTTTAGAAACCGAGGTGTACAATGACGAAAAGGTACACACTAGAAATCTTCAAACTCCTAGAAAAGAGTTTCAAAACTTGAATGTCACATCCGGGGAGCACCCCTAGACGTAACTGGCGTCATCGTCCTCATCGAGGACTAAGACTAGCCTTTTAGCTTACATCATTACATTCATAGGTTAAAAAAATACGGAAAAATTTAAAATTTTTTATTTACTTCTACGTTGATGTTTACATAGACCTCTCACTTACACAATATATATTTAGGGAGTTTACTTAGACTCCTCACAATAGGAAGCACTACATAGGCTTCTACTTTTATTTCACATACATAGTATAGGAACATAGTCTCATAGGAAGTCTATAATATGTCTCATATTAGAACCATCTAAAATGAATACAACAATTTCGTCTTAACCCATAGTTCATTACAACAAAGAGCCTCATATAGGCTTATATAAAAATCGTCTTCAAATGAAAAGGAAAGAACTAAGAGTCTTATAACTAGAACAACATCAATAGCTTGATAGTGACATCGTCCTTGGAAAGTGAGGACCTACCGAACACTTGGGGAATATCCAAGTAGTCTTCAAAGGCCTTCTATAAGCTCAACGGTCGGACCCTACATTTTGTAGTAAACATAAAACATGGGTTAGTACACATTTGTACTAAGTATGAGTATATGCACATAAAACAAGTGAAATCATGCTAAAAAGGACATTTTTTCAAAACATGCTAATTTACTTTGAAAAGGCTCATGCACATACAAGAACTCATATAAATCAATGAACACATAACTCGTAAGTCAAGGCCATATACAACACAAGACCAACATCATCAAGTATAGTCAAGTCAACAAATATAAGAAATCATATCATCATAATATAATCAAGACCCTTACCCATAACCCATCATTTAGCCTACAAGTGCAATGACCAAGTAAAGACCCATAACCCTACTTAATCAAGTAAACCAAATAAAGGACTATGAGCAATGCCTAACTTGACATAACATAGCATCAAGAGTAACCTTCCTCATACTTTAGCAATATATACCAACAACATGTTCATAAGTGCAACTAACATCATATAGAATCAATAACATGTAAAGTCAACATAGACATAGTAGTCACTTTATAAGAGCATAAGAACATAAGAATAACCTCATAAGGCTTCCCTCAAGGCAAACTAGTGCAAGGCATAGGTAGAGTCCCATACCCATACATAGGCTAAGTCAAACCTCTTAAGTCACCCTAGTTAGTGTTTACTTCATTACTTCATTTTAATTTCGAGAACACTTGCCTTAACCGACATAGACCACAAAAGCTAAGTGTGGAATCAGGTGTTGTAAAACCTTACACCGATGGAAGGTGGTCTACCAGCCAAAGTAGTACCAAACATGAACATATCATCTACGTGGATCCACTAGCTAGTATTCCTATGGTGGCAACATAGTTTATGGAGCTTGGGGGCTGTCATGGAAACATCACTCTATGCCCTTTTTGGACTATGAGGCTATCCACCTCATGAGAACCATGGTGAACCCTACCTTTCCCCCTTGGAAAGTTGTCACCCCTCATCTACAAGATCACTCGGTGCTAAGCTAGAGTCCCTTTCAAATATCTTTAAGCCTTTATTAATCATTATAGCTTAATTTAGGTCATAGGGTCTAATCCCTTGTATAGTCATTGTCATTAGCTCATTAGGAATTGCATGAGAATATACTTTCATGGCAACCCTCATATGTGAGATTATCATAACATCATCATCATGTAATAATAAGGCACATACGTACTTCATAACCAACCTTAAATCATATCATCTTAAACATAATCTTACAATCACATAGTCCAGACATTTCAATTCAACATCATACCAACACCTACTTAGGCTAATCACAAGTTATTCTTCAATTGAACTACATCATCAATCACAAGCCATCATAATTGAAGTAAAGTTTAAGATTATAAAGACTTACTCAATCTCCTTCAATAGCCATCATCATGGTCTTACCATCAACCAATCAATTATATCCAACAATAGGTGTAGTCAAATCAATCAAATAGTAATTAACACAAGAACTAGGTCAATTGCATCATCACTATCCAATTAACATCAATTCATAACCTAGGGTTAGGGAAAATAGCTAGGGTTCATCATGAATTCATCAAGAATTTGATCCAATTCCAACAATACCTTACCCTAGTCAATCCATACATGAATAAGAATAGATAAAACAAGTCCAATGATTAATTCATACTTCAATTCCCATCAATTTACAATCAAGGTCCAAGATTTGGGAATTTTGGAGAATAGGACATGATCTACATAAAATTGCATCAATTAACATCAATTAACCAGAAATCTACACTTAATTAGTCATAGGCAATCTCAATTTATCATCAATTTGAAGTTTAGAAGAAAACCCATTAGAATTGAAAAAACCCCATGGAATTGGGTCATTCAGAAATCAACTTTGAAAGGACCTCTTGGGGAATGGAATCCCAAGAGTGAAGAACTCATACCCTAATGAAGATTAATCCATGAAGTTTAAGTGAAATCCTAGAGAAATTGGTCTTCTTCTTCTAGCTTTCTTCTTCCTTCAATGGAGGTTGAATAGAGAGAGAAAGTAGAGAGAGGTGAGAGCTTTTGGGTTTTGATTTGGGGATCTGATTTGAGTGAGTGAATGTGAGGAAAAATGATTTAAAATCAATATATAAACCTCCCATTAAATACCCAAAACACCCCTCACTTATGTTGACCCTTTAATGAAGTAAAACTTGAATTCCAATTTTTTCATATTTTCGTCGTGGAATAAGTCCGCGATGCGTAGATGATCCCGCAAGATTTTCAATTTTTTTTTTGAGAAAGTGGAGTCCGTGACCTTCCCGCAACGCAGACTTGAGTTTTGACCAAATTCCACCCAAGTCCGCGACGCGGACTTGTTTTGGGTATGTGCAATTTGGCTGCTGCTTTGGCAGCTTGCCAAGCCAAGTTTGAAGTCCTTTTGTGGACCCCTAGGGAGATCCTTGGGGGATCGTACCTGGACGTTTTCACTCTATATACTAGGTTTTACCTATTTAAAGTCATTTTACAAGTTTTAAACCTCATACAACACCTGTAAACCTTCCCGATACCTAAGGACGTTTCACTAGTTAGATTAGACTAGCTTCCGGACGTCATGGACGTTTCTTGATGTTTGACTCCAAAACTTCCTAAATGGTTTATTAACATTATTTTAGTCCTTATGACACTGTTACTAAGGTCATAGACTTTCGGAGTGTTACATTGAAAATGATAGAATTTGAAAAAATAAATTAATATTGCACAAGAGTCATGAATATTGTTAATGAAATGAAAAATCATGGTCATACAATTTTTGACCAACAAGTTGTGGAAAAGGTTCTAATTAGTGTCACAGAAAAGTATGAGTACATTGTTGCTATCAGTGAGGAGACAAAAGATCTTTCTAAGCTTTCCATCAAATAGCTATTTGGATCTTTTCGTGCACACGAGAAAATAGAGATTTTTTCGTGAAGATCAACCCAAAGAGACATTTTTCCAGTCCAGAACAAATGAAAATTCTCAAAATTTCTCAAAAAATCAACAAAAGAAGAATTACAATTCAAAAAAAAAACGAGGATCATAATGATTCTTCTAAGAAGGTTGAAGAAGAAGGTGAGAAAATTACTAGTCATTTTTGTAAAATTTGCAAAATGACTAATCACAATGCAGAAAATATTGGCGCAAAGGCAAGCCTCAATGTAATTTTTGTAAAATATTTGGCCACAATGAGAATGATTGTTGGCACAAGAAACAAGAGCAAACAAATTTCTGTGAAGAACAGGAGGAAGAAATGGAAGAAAATCTTTTATTTGCTTCTCAATGTGATCTTTCAGCTAAAAACAATGAATGATATATTGATAGTGGTTGTAGAAATCACATGAATGGAGATTAAAGTTTTCCTCTCAATTAATAGTAGCATCACTACTAAAGTGAGAATGGAGGCTTAGTTGATGCAAAAGGTAAATGTACCATTTCAATCAACATAAAAGGGAGCGGTAAGCAAATTCATGATGTGTTTTATGTTCCTGAATTGGATGAAAATATTCTTAGTGTTGGTCAATTCATGGAAAATAGTTATTCTCTTATGTTTAAAGATAATTATTGCAAGATTTATGATAAAATTGAGCCAAATTAAGTCATTGTTGAAGTAGAGATAATAAAAAGAAAACTTCCTTTACAATGAATTAAAATGAACTTGTAGATAATTTATGGCTTTGGCAGGAAAAATCTTTCACTTGAATTTTCATGGTTTGAAGCTTCTCAAGCAAAAAGACATGGTGAAAGACCTTTCTGAGATACGTACTAAGAGTAAGGTAGATAATATTTCTATCATATCTTTAGATGTGTCAAATCAAGAAGAGGACGAGGAAGAGGAAAATGTTCCTAAAGGAAGAGAAATCACATATTGAGATGATGAAGAACCACTTCCAAGAGGAACAAAAATGTTGAGTGATATTTATCAAAGATGAAACTTTGCCGGTGTTAAGAAAGAAATTATGAGGAGGCAATAAAACATGATGTTTAGAAGAAAGTCATGACTGGAAAAAATCGGAAGATTGAGAATTATATACTTGGGAGTGTGTGAGTATACCCTAAGAAAGAGAAGTTGTAAGTTTAAAGGGATTTGCAAAACCAAACTTAATAAAAAAGGAGATAATGCAAAATTCAATTGCAATTATTGTCAGACAGGAGAACAACTTGCTGACATCTTCACCACAACACTTCCAAGTGAAAATTTTTGCCATCTTCGAGAAGGCATTGGAGTTTTCAAGCAAATGCATTAAGGGGGAGTTTTGGAATTAATGCATTAACACATTGATGCTTAGTATTTAAATACAGTCTTTTTGTGTTTTAAGAAGTCTTTTAGAATTTTGTAATACATATAGCTAGTAAATTATGATACATTTATCTACTTATTTGTGCAAGACTTTTGATTTACATTATTACTAGTTTAAATAGAGATGTAGTTGACGATTGTAATCAGCTCAAGTGGCCTTAAGTAGCATATATAAAACATGAGTATTCTCTAAAGATAGTATTCTCTTTCCATATTTCCTACACTTGTCTGACATGACTCGAGTCTACACCTTTTACATGGACGATACTTGAGAACCATTATTGCTCCCCAAGCAAATCCTCATCCTGACTGAATAAAAGTAGAAGATTAACTAAAGCATACAAAATATTAAAAACTGAATTAAACTTCATTGAACTCAAATACTCAACCTTTTTAAAAGTCTGTAAAATACCCAAAATAAAAGTAACTACATAGACTACTCCACTCTTTCTACCTTTGAAGCATGTACTATTATAGAAGGATATCAGGACAAGACTCACAACAGCTCAAAACTACTAACAGTAAGATAAAGTTGAAGTCCTTTTGAATATAAGATGGTTCACCAAAGCTGACTAGAATATCACATACCCTCAATAAAATGTCTATTGATGATCGTGAATACATGTATCCACATCATGAAACTATGAAGGCCAAACGACTCAGTTAATGGAATTTAGGAGCATGTAAGGGGAATTCTAAACCATAAACATATGATTGAACAGATGAAAAATAAACATACTTACCTCTTCTCAATTCAACTCAAATCGACTCAATGAAACAAAATTCCCCTTAACTCAGAGAAATAGGGCATAACTTAGAAATAAGATACTCAACTCAGTGAAACATAGTTCAACTCAAAGTAATAGTGCTCAACTCAACAAAAAGGTACTAAAATTCTTACTCACGATACTCGACTCCAACTGAAGATACTCAGCAATGAAAACAGATGCAATGTCTGGGAAGCTTTTAAAACAATATATAATAACTTATTTGTATGCAAAAATACAATAATAACCTAACTGTATGAAAATACAATAATAACTCTGTTTGTATATAAAAATACAAAGTAACTCTGTGGGAGGTTCTCTAACCGATAACCATCACTATGAGTTATGTAATGATACAACGTCTAGACCACACTGCCAGAAGTGTCCTATACTTTGCTTGAGTATAGAACCTACTTCTAAGTGGATCCACTAGTTTATGCTAAAAATAAATAAGGAATCATCTGAAAAGTATAACCTTTTCTACCCATGTTAGATACAAGGTTTATAGGGGTTGTGAGGTTTCTGAAATCTCCCCAATATTAGTGCTCCACAATACTCCCAAAATATAAGTAGCTCATATGTTTAAAAACATAACTCTTTCCGTTTTTTGAGATTTTTACTCAAAAATCTTTCTCTTGAAAGAGATGGTACTCAAACTGCTCAAAAATCTTTTGGAAATCTCAGTTTCCTCGCATCTTAAATGTAAAAAACATTTACTCAAGAGAATACTTAGTTCCCATATATCATTTTAAATAAAATGAACTCAACAGTGCTTTTCCTCAACTTAGTGCTCAAGTCTTGAAAACAAGTTTTAAAAATTGCAAAATGACTTCTTAAAATATTATTCATGCCTAATTATGGAAATGAACGACTCAATTGAAGGTTTTCTTTAACCATGCATAGAACTCAATATTTGTAACTCAACAACTCCAGAATTCAAAGAGTCAAATACTACTCATCTCAAGAATGTTTGAATCGAAGGGTTTATGCGGAACTATGAGCATCGTTGCGTCCTAGCACACACGCAAGTGTATGTGGTAATTCAAGTATTTGAAGAGTCGGTATCTTATTCAGAGGGACATAACATTAAAATAATTCTATGTACCAATATGTTAAATAAGAAAGAAGTGTTATCTAGAATAAAGAAGTGAGTGTTTTTATAATCTAGAATCTAATTAAAATTTTAACTAATGAGATTCAATTTCAAGAGGGTTTGAACAATGATTTGGAAAAGTCCAGGGTAGAAGCTCACTTCATGATTTATGCATAATATCTTGTTAAACGGATGTTAATAACTATGGAATCGACGACCACAGGGTTATATATATGATTCTGGTCTCTGAACCTCTAATCTCCTATGATAAATGAAAACCTAACTACATCGCTGAACGGGAATAGGCTGGACCAATTATCGAGAATTACAATTTTTTCCTGTCAAATAACAAAGCATGGTCTCTGGGTATATACCTATGTTAGATATAAATTACCTCTAATTCATAAGAGGAATCATGCTCTTCATGCCCCATGTTCTATCCCCTTATCCCTCTCTCGAGTACAATTGTGAGATGATGTTTATTTCAATGGTGATCAAACACTAAATATGAAAAACAAGAACATAAGAGTGACTCATAAGATAAATAATTTCAATCCATAAAACTTCAATAGAATACAATCATCCAGTAGCCACATCCCTAGAACTAGTGAAATTGTGTACTCATATCAAGAATCTCGATTATGCTATTTTTGAATAACATAAAAAGATCGAAAATAATAGAGTTTAGGAATGAACCCTAAGAACAGATGAAAAAGCTCATAAGTTCATCATTCTTCAAAATCCAGAAAAAGATTAATTTTATAAAATAAAATCTAAGTCTATTCATATTTTAGTCGAAACGACCAAATCTGGAAACTAAGGCGCGACGTAGAATGCTTTCAAAATTCTATTTCTAGGCAATCTTTTCTTCTCCGCGAGGCGTGCACATTACGGACCGTTCTGTCTCCAACTCTATTTTGAAAAAATATATAAAATCCCTCTATGTGAGGCAATTTTCTTCATTTTTTATTCTTCTTTCTTTCTAATTTTTAACTTTGATCCTTTTGTGCTCCCCAATGCATGTTTCGGTGCTCATTTGTTCATTTAAGCTCACCTACATAACTAATCATTTTGGTTAGTATAAATGAATAAATATGACTTGACACTACTATCAATTAGTAAAGAATGATTTCGAACTTGCGCAAAATGCGAGTGTTATTTTGTTATTAATCATACAAATATGCCCAAGATCACCAACCCACAATTAGAGATTTCTTCGTCCTCAAACAACGTATTAAACTAGTCTTAGACCTAAACTTCCTACTACTGGTATTGTGCATTTGCCACTTATTTTCAAGGATCTTTTTTATGAATTCAAACATGCATGTTCTCATATACATTTAGCCTTGACCACTTTATACATCATATAACCCAAGTACTGACTCAACAACTTTAAGCAACGAAAAAATAAACTTCATATTCACCATTAGGTATCACCTATATTTCATACAACAAGTGAAACTTAATCCAATGAATAGTTCGGACACTCTACTAAAAAGATTGAATCTAATTTAAGGAAATTAACGGTATCGAAACTCTCACTCAACAATAACATCTCACATGCATGCATTGAGAACCATAAGCTTTCCAATTATGTACATCTCCACTAAATAAGCATGCTTTGCAAAGAATCAATAGGAATTTTCTAGGTTGTAATGTCCGCTAAAGGAAGGGTAGGAATAAGTCTATAGTTGTGACTTACACTTACCTAGACACTTTGCACTATTAAGACATCATCATCCTTTCCTTCATTTATAAGCTTCACTCCACATTTCTTTCACAGAAGAGTTACATACTTCTCACATTGCCCCTCATTTCTTTATTCTAAGAACTAAACTTTAATGTTTTTATATTTTTTATTCTCTTACTAAGGGTTTTATTCTATTACCTTGTGTCTATTTTTGTCTGCTTCTTCACTTTATATTTTATTAAGTCCACAACAGTCTATTCTACAATGCTTAGGCAAGTAGTGTGCAAGAAACTTAGGGATTCAACAAAGTGATGTCAGGTGAAAATGTGGCTGCCAATAAAAGGATACATGCTTAAAAAGGCTACAAGTGATAGTATCTGGAAAGGCTAAGCTTTTTTAACATATTTTAAGGAGGCCTAGTATCATTCCTATACAAAACAACCCTTCAATTTTGCTTCAATAATACACCATACAAGTTCTAGACTCAGATGCAACATATGGACTATACAATGCCTCGCTCATGGCACAAGTTCTAATCAAGATGGATCAATCCCATGAAACACAATCAGTTCATGCAAAGGTTCTATTTAAGCTTAAGTTATCTTCATCAAAATAAAGTACAAAAATTCAAATGCATTTATATATACATACATACATACATACATATATATATATATATATATATATATATATATATTTCTTACATGCTTTCATACAATTTCCTTTCGGAATTCGGGCTTCAGCGCACATACCATACCTACAACTCAGTGAAGAAAATTACCCATAAGATGTTCATCATCCATCTATCATAGGGTAATGCGACTCAAATACGATGAGTGACTCGATCCTAGAATGACAAAATATTTTTGTTTTTTGTACTGTTCAAGCGAAATTAAAAAAAGACTGACAAAGGACACTACCAATGTTTAACTAATATATACAATACAGAGAGAATTATGCCCCACCCCAGACTTAAAATATTAGCACTATCCCAGTGCTACACAAAATCACAAAATAAGAACTGAGGTAAGGTGAATCACTCCCTGACCAGTCCTCCATGGCATCTACGCAATCGTCCTCCTCACTGTCCTAGGTAAGGTCAACCTCCTCCATGTCATAATTGGAGTCCACATCGAAACCAATGCGCAGCCTGTCCTCATATGTCGGAATATCATCATCTATTGGCTCATGGAACTCAACACCAATGCCTAGCAGCGTTTTAGCATGTGCATTCATCGGGGTACCTTATTTTTACCTGCCCCTATTTATCCTTAGTGACGCCCCCATCCATTTTGGTGGTGCAATATGTCTAGCCTATACATACGGGCCATAATCAACTCATCACGGTGATGCTGCTCCAAAGTGGTGAGTGATGGACCAAACTAATTCTCGGGCCCCTTTGTCTTTGTTATATCCACTAGAGTTGGGAAAAATGGTGCCATATAATTCAAGATTTCCTTCGGTACACCTGTAGCACAACACAATAGAGTGATGATACTCCAAACACGTACTTGCGCCCTTTGTGAACTCAGGCCTTCGTCATAATAGAATTCAACGCAAGACAAATTTTAAATTCAGTGGTGGTCATTAGAACGTAAACCAAACACATTCTATCATGAGTAATGTCCATGTAGTGCAGTCCGGGTATCAAGTAATTCATAATGATTTTCAACCAGACATTCTTTTCTATTCTTATGTGTACATAAGGACGATATTGGTGAAATCTCTTCACATTGTGCTTAGTCCATTGAACCATAGACAGGGGTCCATAAAGTGTGTATCAGATAGCCGTATAAGGTGGTAGAATGTTCAGCCATGTTAACACCAATGGGTCAACATCAGGTGAAATGCCAACTATGTCATTTAGAACCGCGTGAGTGATAGTCCAATCAACTCTCCGCACCTTCAGAGAAAGTGATCTAGACTCTGGCGCCCAATTGGAATAGAACTCTCAGACCATGTGCAAGCTGCACTCATTTGGCTCAGCAATAAAGAACTCCATATAAAGTTCTTAGATATGCCTCATGATTCGGGGAAACTCCTATGCCAGACTATCTCATTCAATGCACACATTAGAGAAGTGTCGTGCCTCTATGTGGCTTCTTCCACCACACTTTACCTTTATTGACCACTGCTCGCAACCCAAACCTCCTAGTTTTCCCCCTTGGTATTGCTGGTGCGAGAGGTAAATTTCCCCCTACTCCGAACTCACTTCTTTTGGATTGAGTTTTCTACTTTCTTTCTGGCTCGCTGGGTAGCTAACACGATGAGCTACAAATGTAATCCAATCCAGCCCAAATGAATAACAAAACATGAATAAACATAGGTGATGCGCAAACACCACACCACATTTATTCAATTATGCCCCAACCTTAGTACTCAAACTTCCCAAAGAGCAACACACACCCGTGAACAAAACACAACTACTTGAGAACATATTCACATTTCACCCTCACGCACCACAACATAGTCAAGTACAACAACCTTAATCCCATGACACAAATATAAGAACTCCTAATTCCCCCCCAATGGTACACCAGTATTACTCAAAATTCATGAAAAAAATGATCTTATTAATACAAGAAAATACCAATCCTTCACCATCCCATGTTCATTCAACCACACTTCACCCAAAACACACGGGCAATCAACAAAAGGTGATATCTACTCAAGACTTTGAAATACCTATTACAAAACAACATACACCACTTCCCTCAACTACAAATCACACCTACTACTCCCCATAACACTTATACACCACAACAACATCAACCCTCATCAGTAACAAATAATCGAGAGAAAATATAGCAAAATACATATTTGGGATGTTGAAGAGAAGAGAAAAGGGGTGATGGGAGGGAAAACTTTTCCCGTGTAACGGATGTGGTAACTGAAAATTGTAAAGGGCCAAGGCGTGGTGAAAAATTTGGTGAATGGGAAAAGAATAGGGGATTTGGTATAATATTTGGGGTTTAAAAGGGAATCTTGGTCGGCTCTTTGGAAAGAAGATGGGTAAAACACCTCTTTTTAATGAAAATCAAATTTGAGTTACCAGGTTCATGACACGGAATTAGGGAGTCTTATGTCTCACAAATTTAATTTAATTCCCATAAAAATCAAATTAAGGGCCCCCTCCGCGATGCACTTCTAATACAGATATAATTCATTCTTGACTGAAAAAATTAATTCTCGTCAAATCCAAAATATTCAACTTACTAGGCGAAGCAGCCATGATACAGAGTGTTCTGCCTCGGCCTGGAAAATTAATTCCTAGCAAGGATAAATTCTTACCTCCCTCCGTGACACGCTCCCATTATGGATGTTTTTGTTTTTTGGAATTAATTATTTCCCAGAAAAATCAAAATTGGTGCACTCTTCCGCGATGAAATCTAGGGTTCATATTCCTGTTCCCTGCACATTTTAAGCACATAACCCATTAATCTAAACCCAATGGGTTGCCTCCCATCTAGTGCCTTATTGGTCGTGCCATGACTCATTTTTTATATTTTCCTGATATATAACACTCATTTTATTTTTAACTAAAACTAAATTCTATGAATCGAAATAACAAATAGGAAAGCTAGAATTCCTATCTATTACAAGGGGTCACATGTTTCCTCCCATTAGCGCCTGATTTAACATTGCGGCATGACCCAAGTCATGAATCACTCGTCATTTAAGTAGAGTGATTCTTGATCACAATCAATGTCATCCACAAGTAGTAATTCTTTCGTTACCCATTTACAAAAAAAAGTGGAGCTCTTATCCTTGTTTCTTAGCTCCATAGCTCCAGAGATCTATATTGGGTTATCTTCACCACCTCAAACGACCCACTCAACTTATATCGAAGTTTTTTCATGGAACAATTTCAGTCTGAGGATGATAGGTTGTGGCTACCTTATGTCGCACTCTATATTTGGCCAGCAGAATCAACACTGAACTATTGATGAAGTACTTACCTTCATCACTTATCATGTCCCTTGGAGTTCCAAACTTGGTGAAGATGTTCTTCCTAATGAAGTTTACTACCACCTTCTCATCATTAATAGGTAGAGCAACAACATTCATCTACTTGGACACATAGTCCACCGCCACTAGTATGTACTGGTTTCCATTGGAAGATGGGTATGGTCCCATGAAGTCTATCCCCCATATACCAAAAATCTCAACTTCGAGGATGTTACTTAACATCATCTCATGTCTTCTATAAATAGTGCTCATCTACAGACACTGGTCACAACCCTTCACAAAAATTACAGCATCTTTAAATAAAGTCGGCCAAAAGAACTCGGATTTCAATACGTATGCGTCGTGCGCTGGCCTCCGAGATGCCCACCATATGGGGAGAGTCACAAATCTACAACACTTGGAATGCCTCGTGTTCATTATACACCTTCACACCATGTGTCACATGTTAAACACCCTTCCACCCTATTTCATGAATTTCCAACTCCTAAAAGCTAGTTAAAGGCTAAGGCACGCTAGTACCTCCTTCAACTAGTTTTCGGACGTCATGGACGTTCTTAGACGTTTTGGTTTCTAGACTTCCTAAGTGACTTATATTCATTAATATAGACCTTAAACAGTGTCTAAACCTTATGACGCTTATGTTAGGCTCTAGAACACGTCTTGGATTTTCAAAGTGTTACACCATGTGATCAGGTCCTTGCTTGAATAACAAAGGCTCATCGCTTATATAGAACTGCGCCTCATGCTTCAGCGTTTGGTAATGATGTGTTGAATCTCCGGGTGGAAATAAACCAATCACTAGAAAGTTTACAATATCCGCATACAAGGTACTTGGAAAAGGTCCAAGGCTAGTAATTTCTCATTGAGGAATTCTTAACCGAATCTATTCTTTAATCCTCACATGAGATCAGTACTTCAATCTTTAGAAGTGATCGACTATCTGGTTTTAAGTCCCCTTTTAATTTCCAAATCAAACTATTGTAAGAGTAGTATCGATCTGATCAACCTCAGCTTTGCATTTTTTTGTTGAATAAATACTTGATCACAACATGGTCAATGTAGAAAACAACCTTGGTGCCTACCAAGTAAGAACAAAACTTATAAAAAGAAAATACTAGAGCGAGAATATTATTTTCTATGATAGTGTAATTCGATTGTGCTACGTCCGCAGTCTTGCTAGTATAATAGATGAAATGAAACATCTTCTCCTTATGCTGGCCTATCATTGCACCAACCGTTGTATCATTGGTATCACACATGAGCTTAAAGGGTATGTCACAGTTAGGAGAAATCAGAATAGGGTTTTCGATCAACATCTTCTTCAATAGCTCAAACGTCTGTAAACGACTTTCATCAAATAAAACTTCACCTACTTTTACAATAAGCTTCACATGGGACTTTCAGTCATTCAAAAGTTATTGATAAATCTTCTATAAAACCCTAAGTGTCCCATAAAACTTTAGACTCCCTTCACATTGATGGTTAGTTGCACCTTCGCAATGATATCCACCTTAGCCTTATAAAATTCCAGCCCATTTCTTGAGATTTTGTGCCCCAGTACAATACCTTCTTTAACTAGGAAGTGAAACTTTCCCAATTGAATAACAGATTTTTCTCTTCACACCTTGCAACGACCTGTCAAAATTATGTAACCAAAGGTCAATAGACTCACCAAACATCGAGAAGTCATCCATGAACACCTCAAAAAACGTATTTACCATATAATGGAAGATTTCCATCATGCATCTCTGAAATGCAGCCGGTGCATTGCACAATTTGAATGGCATACAGTCAAATGCGTAGGTGTCATACGGATAAGTGAATGTTATCTTTTGAATATCCTCTAGTGCGATGAATATCTGATTGCAACCTTAGTATCCATCCAAGAAGTAGTAATACTTTTGTCCTGCCAGTCTGTCCAACATCTGATCAATGAACGCCACATGATAATGATCCTTCCTGGTGGCATCATTCAACTTCCTATAGTACATGCAAATATGCCCCCAGTTACTTCCCTTGTAGGGATCAATTCATTCTTCTCATTCGTCACCATTGTTGTACCACCCTTCTTGGTCACACAATATACCAGACTCACCCATTTTCTTTCAGATATAGGGTACACTATCCGCGCATCTAACAACTTTATCACCTATTTCCTTACACATTCTTCATGAGTGGATCGAGTCTACATTGGTGTTGTGCACTTGGATTGTGACCTTCTTCCATATAAATCTTCTGCATACACAATGTTGGATTTATCCCAGGAATATCTGATAATTGCTAGCCTAAAGCTTATTTTATCTTTCTCAGTATAGTCAATGTTGTTTCCACTTGTAAATCAGACAAATCTGTAGACAAAATATTAGGTAAGGTCTTATCTTTACCCAAATAGGAATACCTTAGGTTAGATGGCAATGTTTTTAGCCCCAGCTTATGTGCTTCTTCAATGAAGGTTTAGGTAAAAGACCCAACACCCTATTCAACGGCTCTCAGTGATCTCATGATATGCACATAGTCGACACATCCCAAAACTTTTCCATCGACACATACAACTCTTCATACACGATTGGTAGTTTAAACGCCTTGTAAACATCAAACACTTCAACTTTGTCATGCACCTTCAAAGTTAATTGACTGGCTGCTACATCTATCGTAGAACACCTTTGGCCAAGAAATGTCTTCCCAGTATGAAAGGAATCTCTTGATCTGTTTTAAAAATTCAGCATCAAAAAATCTATCAGGAATATAAAGGATCCCACTGGGACCAAGACATCCTCCACAACACCCTCTGGTCTTGCAACTGACCGATCTGCCAACTGCAAGATAATGATGGTCGGTTTAGGACTACCCGACCCCAAATTCTTAGATAGTGATGTTCACGTTTATAATCTCCCCTAAGTCATAAAATCCTCGCGCATTGATGTTCTTCCTATAATGATCTGAACTGTAAAGTTGCCCGCATCTTTTAATTTATTGGGAAATTTATTCTAGATTTTGGAGCTTCACTCTTTAGTAAGTGCGACAGACTCATATTCTGACAACCTTGCCTTTTTCGGCACGATCTCCTTCACATACTTTGCAAACCTGGTTATACCCTGCAAAACATCTACCAAAGGCAAATTAATGTGAACTTACTTTAGTAGAGAGACAAAATTACAAAAACATTCATCCTTTTCTATTTTTTTAACTTCTGTTGAAATGGTGGAGGTGGTTTCACTATTGGATGCACTCTTTCTTCTTGTGAAACTATCTCAATCTTTTTGGGTTCACCCCCTTTGCTAGCAGATTCAATATTTCGCTTCTTCGGATCCAACTGCTTTAACTGCAACTCACTGTATGTACCTACCGCATTTACTTGCCTAGGATTTGGATCAATGTTTCCAAGCAGACCTCCTTGAGGTCGTGTGTTTTGTGTACTTGCAAATTTCCCAAATTGATTCTCCAAAGTTGCTAATTGGTTATTTCTAACATCAGCAACTAGTTGAGCTCGATATGCCATGATCTTCCTCATTATCTCCTCCACTTTCATGATACTTTGCTAATTACTGGGCTGGTCTCGTTGGCCCTGTTGTTGATAACCATTCATTCCCTGAAGTCTATATTAGTTTTGACCTTGAGTTTTATTTGATTTCCTCCCTAGGAAAAAAATGGATGATTTTGCTAACTAGGCTTGTAGGAGTTCCCATAAATCTGATGACCTCCTCCACGTTGTCAATTAACTACAAAATTTGTAGAATCTGGTTTGCCCCACATATCTCTACATTGTGGTCTCCTTCTCTGCAAATATATCACCATATAGGTGGATGTTGTACCGCATTTATTTGAGTTGCCTGTTGTCCTAGTGATATGTTGCTGAAGTGCGTATTCATCATATTCTACATCGCAACAAGTTGCACAATTATCATTGTTACTA